>JARHVA010001763.1:430000-1067500 GCA_037957365.1 Torreya grandis | reverse complement strand
GTTCCATCATTACGCTACTAAACAAAGATATGAACCGATGCTAAAATGAATGTTTACCATATCACACTGTGCTATATCACTATCTGAACCCTATCAGCCACATGAACAAGTGCCCATACTGCTCATGTTATGTAGGAATGTGATCTATAGCTGATATTATCTGCTTTAAATAAGGCTCATCTGTTTGTAACCAGATTCCCTGTGGCCTCTACTATGATGTATATAAATGTGCAATATATTGAGATGGAGTTGAAACCTGTGTTGAGGGCTCATTTAATCTTAATCATAATGGGTTATTATATGAGATAGGACCCTAAATACTTGGTTAGAATGAATATTTCTCTGGAATAGTACTCTATAATGTAGGTTCAACTAGTCTTAATCATAGAAAATTGCTATGTCAGATAGGACCCTAAAAACTTAGTTGTAATGAATCTCTCTAGAACAATACTCTGCTATGATGCATGTGACTCTATTGGATATGTATATGAAACTACACTATGTATTCTATGGACTATAGTGCTATATGTGGGTTGTTTGTGTTGTACTAGTTTCTAAACATTATGAATGGTTGGAATAGGAGATCTCCTATGAGATTTTGTCCTAAAACTGGTATTATGCTCACGATGAGTGACTGATGATTCTTGTAAAGGAATGTCCTAGGATGACTCAGTCATGGAGGAATATGGTCTAGGGTTCCATAATGGAGGATATCTCTATGCCCCTTGTGTGAATGTTATAATACCATTATCAATACATATAGTAATGCAATCTCTGAGTCCAAAATAGTTATTATCTCTATGTCCATGAATGTGTTGATAGTTGGAAAAAGGCTGATGTGGTTGTTTATGTGAGAGATGTGGATCTCATCGATGAATAGAAGGTAATGTGATTAAACTCCTATCTAGTAGTCTTGATAATATGATATATGGGCTATCTTGATCTGAATCAAACTATAGTGATGATTTACTATTGTTCTCTATAGTGCATTTTATAGGTTGTGTTCTGAAAACTTGTTCTTTTTTCTTGACTGGTTGCTTTTTTGGTTGTGGTCTCCTATCTTTTCTAGGACATGGTGGATGTTGAGTACTAGGAGTTGTATCTGAAGATGTTGTTGTGAAGTCTAGAGTGATCTGATCAACTGAATCTGCCTCAATTAATCCTAATTTCTTTTCCAAATATAGAACTATGTAGCACAAATGTCTAAAATAATGTTCTATCTGATAAAGTAGATGCTCGAGGAGAGGTTGGTGAAGGCCCTTGATGAAGATATGCTAAATATATATATCTATTGGTTTATATATCAATCTTAACAAATGATCCTTGAATCTTAAGATATACTCACTAACTAGATCTAAATAATTATGATGTAGTATGGCAAACTTATCATATGTAACATGAGGGCCTGTGTTTATAATGTAGTTCTTGAGAAATGCCTCCTCTAAGTCATCATATGTATGCAATGAATTGATGGGGAGTAAATTAAATAACCAATTCTATGTTTCCCCCATTAATGTCTATTGAAATAACTTGAGTAGAATCAAAGGGATTGCATGAGGTGGCAAAGGCTTCTAAAAGGCCTGAAGATGTGCGAATGGATCTCTAGTTCCATCAAAATGAGGTAATGATGGTGTCTAGAAATGATTAAGAAATATAGCTTTTATGAATGTCTTTAGAACAAGCTTACCATGTAGATCATTAGCATCCATCCAAGATTTATAAGCTTTTTTTTCCAAGGTAAGGAGATGTACTTGGTGTTGTAGTTCACCAACTACATGCATCAAAGAGATGATCTCCTAGGATGGTACAATAGTATCTTGGAGTGGTTCATTTAATCTTTGAATTTGATTGTTAATTTTAGCCATGAGAAAGCTACATTTTGCAATTGGGTCATAAAGAGGGGGTGTGATCACTTGAACCTTGGGAGTAATGGTAGCTTGGACCTTACTAGGGGGATGTGGGATACCATTCTCTGTAGGTGAAGGGTGAGAACTGGGTTCTACCGTAGTGAGGGGTGGCTTGGGGGATTCATTGATATCTTTATGTTTTAGTGACTCACATTCTAATTTTGTAGAAGATGTACTATTAAAATTAGCATGTGCATCATTGACATAGAATCATTAATAGAAGTAGAAACATTATTTGGAATTGCATTAAGTTTGAGAGGAGTGAGAGAAGGGTTAGAAGCATGAGATGTATTTTCTTCTTCACTATATGCATAGTAGTCATCATTATTCCATGCATTATCACAATTTGCATTTTGTTCATTTGAAATAGAAGAATTTGAAGTATCATTTTCATATTCAATTTCATTCTCATATTAATTTGCATGTTCACTATCATATTCATCATCATTTCCATCATTGCTAGGGAGAGGTGTAAGAGAAGAGTTAATTTATTTCTAATATGCAATAAGTTATCATTAGAATTTGGAATATCATGTGTATCTATGCTATCCATGGATGAAGTATATGCATTCTCTTCATTTTCAACATGAGAAGTAAGAGTAGGAGAGTTATCATTTGAGCATTCTTTTGGGAGAGTAGAGTTAGGAACACATAATGCATCATTTGAACTATTATTTGGTAATTTGAATCTATTGCATTTATATTTTTGTATTTTCAATGTAATAGTAGCAAAAGGGAGAGAAATATTAGGTTCACATGGAAGCAAATCATCACCAATAAGAGGTTCAATTGGAAGTGCATGACTAATTTGTGCATTTGGTGCATTGTGCCTAGGAGAATGAGATGAGAAGTATCATTCCCATTTATCAAAATTATTTTCATTAGAAGAAGGAATAAAAGTGATGGGTTTAAGAGAAAAAGAGTCATCTATTTGTGATTCACACTCATCATTATGTATATCATCATATCCTTCATTACAATACTAGTCATTATCTTCACTATAAATGAAATCATTTTCTATAGTTCTAGCCAATGTGCAATTTTGTAAATTTGTCCAATCATTGTCATAATTGTAAGAAAATTTTAGAGATTGATCTATGGGATGAGAAGGAAGAATTGCCTTTGTGGCCATTTTATCATCAAAGAGAATTTTGAAAATTACTATGAAGCAAATAAATGCACAAAGAACTACAAACATTGAATTTTGAAAATTACTTTTGATAACCCAAACAATTTGTAATAAATTCAAATTATTTTTCTAAGAATTGTATGGGAGGGAAATTTGAGGTTTGAGAACCTAGTTTGGAAATCTAGGGTTTTGAACTAGGGTTTTAGAAATTTTGAAAATTATGCAATAATTTTGAATTCTAAAAACTATTTGAAAATAGGAATATGCACAAAATTAATACAAAAATCAAAATTTTGAAAATTAAATTTTTGCATTAAAAACTACTGATTTTGAAAATTTGAAATAATTTTTGACAAGGTAATTAATTTGAAAAAAAATTAAAATAGTTTTCTAAAATTGGCAAGGAAACAAGGCTTGTTGTTTGATGACCTGTTTTGAAATCTAGGGTTTTAGAATTTTTGAAAATTATGAAATAATTTTAAATTATAAAAATAGTTTTTGAATAGGATAAATGTATAAAAAATTAATACAAAAATTAGAATTTAGATAATTAAATTTTTACATGAGATAACAAGGAAAAACCCTAAGTGTGGCTAGGGTGTTAGGTTTTTTATTCGAAGTAAGTTGGGTTCACCAAATGTTTTATTATTTTAGGATATTATATGTTTAATTCCTAGATAACAAGGGTCTAGATTGATAGGAAAAATATAATTTAATAGGGAGAAGTATATATTTTAACTAATAATTATGCAAGATAAAGAGAAATTATCTTAGCTAGATTTGTGTTGAAACATAAGATTCTAACTTTGGTATTTGAGGAGTAGGACTAGGATAGTGTCAAAATTTTGGCTTTGGCTTCTATTTTCTAATTAGATAGGAGCACCAAAAATAAGACACCCTAGTGTCTGGTGCTATAGTCTTTCTCAACATTGTTGTCATGAGGCTAAAAGCTTTCTAGGTTTTATTCGTCTACTCAGTATGACCCTGCATACCAAATTACAGGTCCTAGGAGTCACCAAAGCTCGTTGTAGGCCTATTTCAATATTTAGTTCATGTATTTGTCTACACACATGGAAACAATAAATATATCAAAATAAAAAGGGGAAAAAAGTGGGTTAGGTGAAGAATGATTGCACAATCAAGAACCCTTATTGTTTTGATTGCTGCCTACATTAACCCTCAAGCTAGGGTCTCAGATCTGATGTAGTTATCCCTTAGGAAATGTGCATAATCAGCACACATGACTGATGCAAGAAAGGATTTTGTCTATGCCCTTTCTTGATCAAGCATGCAACTATATGTGTGATGCAGAGAAGTTGATCTATACTATTGATTGATTTTATTATGTCTAGTGTGCTAAAATAGTAAGTGCTAGATATAAAATGCCTTGTGTAGTCCTTTATACAGGAGACTCATTATTTAAAATTTGGGAGATTTATTATCATTTGTACGACACTGAAAAACTTAAGAACGAAGCAAATAAAATGGGTAAGACTCATCCTACTAAATAAAATGACCACTAAAACCAAAATTGCTCTTAGACAACAACATTGAAATTTGGGCACCCTAGGTTTTAGCATCATAGTCTTATTTGGGTGTTGTTGTCTATAGGGTATGGGACCTAAGGGGATGGGTATGGACCTAAAATATGTATCTGGGTTGGAAATGGTTAAGTCTGGAAAGCTACAAATGACCAGGGATAAGTAAAATGACATCTAGGCAATGTAGTGAGACCAAGACAAGTCAGATAAAAGGATATGGCTAAATGTGAACAAAAGTTCATATTCTCCAGTCAGAGTCTCTTGTAAAAATATTGTGAAAATACATAATATGTGTGTTTGATTGAACAATTTAGGGTGTATATAGTTGGTATAAAACTAGGAGACATATCCTCAAGTTGGTCATCTTTAACATTTGGGCAGTTCCTATATAGATGCCCATGTTGATGGCACCTATAACATCAAAATGAAACATTTTCTTAGTAAATAACTTTCTTCCACTATTATTTTTCTCTTTGGATTATAATAGATTCTAGTAGGGGTTGACTCAGATCAACTCTAACACATATACAGAAAAAGGTCACATATGATTGGAACCTTGTGGCTTCAGTTGTCTACACATATTCTCATATAGATTTCGTAATTCCTTGAAGATATTATTCATACCAATTTTTAAGGAGAAGATCATATAGATAAATTTAATTAAGAACACAAACTAAATTTTCACTATCTAAATTAAAGCCTGTAATTCATTTCCTTAAGTAAAATCCTACTCTTATACCTCTATAAAAATAAGATTCATCTTCTATAACTTTCTATCACTCTTTCACATAAAAAAAACTGACAAAAAAAAAACCTTTCAAACCAATACTAACAATAACTTTCTTATGATTTTTTTTATTTTTTTATTTATAAATTAACTTAATGATGTAAAAGTGTTAGACCATTAAACTTAAAATAAATGTAATTACATGTTATCTCTTCTAAAAATTTGTCATTCTTAAGTAGGTTGAATGCAAAAAATTTATTCATCTTGAGTAGACATTCTAAATATACTGTTGTATTTATTCTAATTATATCATTTATTATTTTTAATTCAGAATCTTTAGGTAACATATTTAATTAGAAGACAAGGAAATAAAATTGAATGCACACAACAATGAAAATAATTTGATTATATCTTCACTATGCAGCCAATTTACCTCCAAATGGTAGTGATGTGCCCCAAGGATGACAAGTAAGATGTTTAGGTAAGTATTGGATTGCTTGGACTCAGAATTTAGACAACAATGGAGATTGATGGAAATAATTTGATAGCAAGAGAGTATGTAAATTACTCATTCATTCCTTAGTTAACTTTTGCATGGGGTGTCCATGCTTAAATATAAGGTGGTGAAAAAAATGGAGGGTTAAGTTGATCCATGATAGAATCAAATCAATGGTAGAGGAATTTTATAGGAATTAAAGATTCCTAGAAAATTCTAGAGAGGAACTAGTGAGAGGCTCTAGATGATTATAAATTTATAGAGTCTATCAAGGATGGTTAATGGGTATTAGAAGTTGATATTTTAATATAGGAGGTGAGTTTTAGGAATTTGAAATTCCTAAAGGAGGGTGCATGGTTCTAGGTGGATTAAAGGTTTCTAAAGGATTTTTAGGATAATAAATGGTGATTAGATGAGTATTAATAGGTAGACTTTTAGGAAAATTTAGTTGGGGTAGGTGATATAGATTTTAAACTTAAGAAATAATAGATAAGAGGAAATTTGTCATGAGTGGGATGATAATAGAAGAATTAATTAGGATGAAGGGATGGTAAGGTTAGAAATATAAGTTAAAGAATAGAGGAGGATATTATTAGGATTGAAAATGGATTAGTAGGTGAAATTAGTGTGATCTTGATGAGAATAATGAAGTGAGTAGAATTACATGTATACACTTTGGATGTAAGTTTGTCTTCTTGAAGAAAAATAATATTGGGATGATGTTGAAGAATATGATGTTTAAGAGTACCTTGATGAATGGTGGTGCCAAGGCCCTAAATATTCCATGCAAAAAAACTTCATTGAGACTTATATTCATAGCTAAGAGGATCTACCCCTTACTGATTGTTCATATGTTTCACTCACTTCCCTAAGTTTTCACACATTATTCTTATTTCTTAGTCCCTTGCATTCAAGCAAGGTATTAATGTGCTAATAGACCTAAACCATTGTTTTGCATTATATTTCTCAAATTATCTATTGTAAATGAAGGCCTCTCAAATATTTTAATATGTTTCAGAAACATTTGTACCAAGTCTAGTCTGATTTTGATTGTGTCAAATTTCATTATGACTCAGATTCATGGCTTTAATACCCATAATTTGTTCCATGGTTGGATCGGGTAAAATAGTTTATAAGGGGTTATTAGGGATTATTTATTCATGTTTTTTACCATCCATATCATCATCTCAGTGTTTGTTAATATCAGATATTTCTATAAGATATTGCAACTCTTGATAAACTTCAAGGATAACCTTGTCACCACTACCTTGTTGCTCAAGGAGGGAGAAATGTTTAACCAAATATAAAAAATCCTTCCCTTTATCCATATAATGTATTTGATCTTGTATCTTGACTTTTCTTTGTTGTCTATTTTGATATTTTCTTGTCCAAAGTTATTTGATATCCCTGTGAATCCACATTTTTATTCTACTTATAAGTTGGTATAGAATTAGGAGACATATCCTCAAGTTGGTCATCTATAACATTTGGGCAATTCCTATATAGATGCCCATGTTGATGTCACCCATAGCATCAAAATGAGACATTTTCTTAGTCAATAACTTGTTATCGCTATTATTTTTCTCTTTGGATTATAATGGATTCTAGTAAGGGTTGACTACATATACGAGAAAAGGTCAAGTATGATTGAAACCTTGTGGCTTCAGTTATTCTCATATAAAGTTAGCAATTCCTTGAAGATATTATTCATGCTAAATTTTAAGAAGAAAATCATATAGATGAATTCATTTAAGAACACAAACTAAATTTTCACTATCTAGACTTAAGCCTATAATTCATTTCCTTAAGTAAAATCCTACTCTTGTACCTGTATAAAAATAAGGTCCATTATCTATAACTTTCTATCACTCTTTCACATAAAATAAATTGACATAAAAAAAACCTTTCAAACCAATAGTAACAATAACATTTCTTATAAGTTTTTTTTTTTTTTTTAAAAATTAACTTAATGATGTAAAAGTGTGAGACCATTAAAATTAAAATAAATTTAAAGTATTACATGTCATCTCTTTTAAAAATTTATCATTCTTAAGTAAGTTGAATGCAAATTTTTATTCATCTTAAACAAACATTCTAACTATACTTCTGTATTTTTTCTAATTATATCATTTACTATTTTTAAATCGGAATCTTTAGGTAAAATATTTAAAGGAAGATGATGCCAAGAAAATAGAACAAGTTAAGAATTGATGTCATTAAAAGCCTAAAACTAATTGAAAAGAAAACCTTGTTTAAATAAATGCATGCCCAGTAATGGGGTAGAAATGAGAAACATAGTCCTTTCATTCTATAAGACGTCTAAACGTTTATAAAAATTGTAAAAAATATTTACATTCACCATTTCATTAAAATGATATTGAACAAAAATTTTAAGTAGAAATTTATTTTATAATAGCTTATAATGGAGTTAGAGTAATATTAAACAATTTTTCTTAATATTAAATAATTATTCAGAGTTTTACATAAATTTATTTTGTTGGATTATAATTGAATTAATTTTATATTAATAAGAATTATAAAAAGATGATGTAAAGAGTATTATATTTAACTTCAAAAATTGTTAATGAAGAAAAAAATTAAAAGGTAAGAAGTTTAATATAATTAATTAAATTCACCATTCCTTCATCTATTTATATATGCTTACAATATTTGTATGTTAAGTAAGTTCTATTACTACTACTATTATTATTATTATTAATATATAAGAAAATAATTATGATTACAATAATAATTATTTATGGAAATCATTTAAATATTAATTAAATATATCTCAATTAAAATTTCATAAAAAAAATTACAACATAAATTATTATAAATTCATTTTCATTCAATATATCATAATTAAAATAAATATAATAATTAAAAACTTTAAAAATTTAAATATAATTTATTATTTTATATTATACAGCCCTTTATAAATTATCCAAATATTATTTTATATAATTTTTAAAATATTATAATAATAATAATAATAATAATAATAATAATAATAATAATAATAAAAGAAGAAGAAGAGAAGAATGTTAAACATGTTTCAATTAAAATCCCATAAAAAAATCTACAACAACATAAACTATCTTGTGTCCATTTCCCTTCAATACATTATAATTAAAATCAATACACTAATTGGAAGCTTCAAGGGTGACTATAATTTATTGGCAAAAACTTTAAACTGTATAATAATGGCATATATCACACTACACAAACTAGTAAAAACCCATTCATGGCTCCTAAGATGCTTAACCCAAACTGGTATGGGGGCAGCCATGGCAGAAAAAGTGACAGTACCGGATGAAACCTCTAAGAAGAATGCTGGGTATGTGGGATTCTTCACCACATCTGTATATAAAAATAATATGCTGTCTTTAAAGACAGAATCTGCACCTACTAAAATTCCAAACCGCATTCAGGCAAATAAAAAATGTTGCAGGAGGTCCTTTACTTCCATCAGAGAAACAAACTGTACGACATATGTCATTCAAGAGAAAATATCAGAATTAAGCAGAATCTCAGCGTTGATTTAGATCATGTCTACCGAAAGAAAAAGTATATTAGGCTCCGTCATAAAACAAAGCTCCATTCTGATGATTTTCCAAAACAAGCAACATCAAGGTACCCAATCCAGCTAATATAACCAAATGAAAACAAAATATCCCATCAATGAACAGAGCAGAATATGAAGAATATAACCATGGATGCTAAGAGTATAGCTAGGCTATAGTCTATATAGAATTCTCTTGTGCTCCTAATTCACTACTCCAGAGCTTCACATGCTAACGTCATTGACTAGGAATCAAAGAATAGCAACATGAACATGGAGAGTACAGGAGAGATGAATTTAATATTGTCTACATAAAATTTACTTCTTCCACTAATGTTATCAGAAACAAGAAACATGAAACGTATATATGCAACCTTTTCAATCTATTTTTCCATTAAGTTGTGGCTGCGTTTCATGTTTTTAATTTCTGATAATATTAATGGAAGAAGAAGATTTATTTATATACTTCTTATATATGCAACCTTTTCAACCCTTTTTCCATTAGGTTGTGATTACGTTTCATGTTTCTTGTTTCTGATAACATTAGTGGAAGAAGTAAATTTTATGTAGACAATATTAAATTCACCTCTCCTGTATATGTATGTATATATATATATATATATATATTTCTTCCATTAATAATGTTATTAAAAATCAGAAATATGAAACGTAACCACAATTTAACTGAAAAATAAGTTGAAAAAATTACATATATAAAAAGTATATATATATATATATATATATATATACTTCTTCTACTAATATTATCAGAAACCAAAAACATTAAATGTAACCACAACCTAACAGAAAAATGGATTAAAAAAGAGATATATTTATCAAACTTTTTAAAATATAATGTACTATTACTATCAAAAATATTTATAAAATTAATAATAACATATATCAAAATAAAATATATTAATTTAGTTATATAATTTAAAAATATATATTTAAATTAAATTTTAAAAAAAATAAAAAACAGAGATTGATCATAGGCTAAGAAATGATGGTCTCCAACATGTTTCAGGTTTCTGGCCGTTGAAAATCCATATGTCTAATTCTGTCCCATCGACATAGGCTGGAGTACCTACACCTAAATCTATAGTTCTGCAAACATACCAATCGTGTCCCAAATAAAAAAATGTATACCATTACACCCTACAGAATAGGGACCAAGAATGAACACAGCACTTTCTAATCCCCTCAAGTACAAAAATAATAGATTCATCTCTTTCATTAAGGAGGAGACGGTGGAATCCATCTAAATTTACAGACCTGCCATTATGGCTGTCTGAAATGTATATTGTGAGGTAAGATTGGCATACCCAAAGGCAATATGGTAAAGTTGAATATATGTATTAGAGAAATGAGGCAAGAATAAGAGCAGTAATCATTGGCTCTTGTATTGTGTTATCTTACACACCAAAATATCAAAATGTTAACTGAGTCTTGCATGGGTTAAGTTTGGACCAAACTACATGGGTGATTTATATATAAATCTACACCAGATCTCCATACAGCATTTTCTTATTATGTATGGTTTTTGGGTGCAAGTTCTATGTGAATTCTCACAAAATAGAGCTAGTGTTCACCAATCTAAAGATAAAAATAATATAACAATGCATCTACAAATCCATAAGCCACAAAATTGTAACACAGATTGTCTAGCATCTGGAAACTGTAACTGATAACAAGAACCACAGAACAAAAGCTGTTTTCCTTGACCCATTGATCCAGTCTTATCCTATTTTGTTCAATCTTCTTCTTACCTAACATTATTAAAAAATTCCACCAAGTTCTAACTTCAATCAGAAAATGAACTTCATGTCATTTAACTTATAAAAGCATTAACACATAAAAGACCAAATCATCTTCTTGGCAAGGCTCCTGCGTTCATTTTTACAAGGAGGCATAATCTGTATCAGTTTAGATATAACATCTAAAATTGATAACCAGCCTCATTTCTTTATTGGTATTTTTGTTGATTTTATTTTTATGGATGGCATAATATTTGAGACATACCATCATCTACATCAATTGAAATATAACTCTGCCCCAAAAAAAAAAAAAAAAAAAAACACACTATCATAATGTTCACTCAAAGATATACAAATAAGCCAAACTATCTGTAGATTATTCTTCATCTTCTTCTGCATAAGAATATTAGTACTAAAAGCACAGAAAAGTAAGCATCTGCAAACCATAACGCAGCCGAGATTCTTTACATGTATTTGAGCCAAAAAGCCAGAAAAACGGACAAACGCATGAATTAGCCATGAAACTTATTCAATGATTAAAGCAGCCTTATTGGATTCCATCAATATATTAAACCGATTACAAAGCAGAAAATAAAGTAACAGAACAACAAATTATACCGATTCTTCTTCTTCTTCTACTTCTGATCTTAAAACACCCCACCGACATAACATATTTTTCTGGAGCAGAAACATCGAGGCTGCCTCATTCCCCAGAAAAGTACGTGGAAGTTTATAAAAGAAAAGAAAACATTTTCTCATTCACGAGGAACTAAGAAAAACAGTACCCAGTCCCACTAGACCTAGCTAGACGAATTATTACACAGCAGCCGATCGACACACACGGATTTCACTAAAACACACATTTTTCTAGACCTAGAAGTGACCTAACAACGGATGATCAGAGTCGCTCTCAATGTTATATGTACATATCTCTAACTTCAAAAACGTTGCGATTCTTAACAACGATGTCGTACATATGGATGGACTTGAATTTGGCGAAATCTCTGGGCAGAGAAATGAGATGCACAGAACAGGTCTTGTGATACTGCAGCAGCTCGGAGTCTTCGTTATAGCGTTCCCAGCCGAGAGCCAGCAAATTTCTCTCCAGAGCCGCATAGGAAGTAATGACCTCATTGCTGGGGGTGTAGACCAACACCTTGCGTTTCGACCTCGTGACCTCCATCGATCCATCGATGGGCTCCGCCATGGGATTGGACACCAACCTGGCCACTCCGTTTCTGAAAACCCACACGCCAGACATTATCAGCCAAGATTCTGCAAATTTCTTTCTATAATTTCCCCCCTTTCTCGGGCTTGGCTCACTTGTGTCAGCCCTACACACACGTGAGGAGAAGAAAAATAGCAGAATGGCCAAGAAAAACAGCAGAATATCAGCTGGGATATGTAAATAAAACCAAGTTATGAATTTTTCTTCTTCTTTTCTTTCGATCCTAGGACTGTGACTACATATAGGCTGCAGTGGGATGAAAATGGGATTAAACAATTCAAAGCGGGCACGTTGTATTGCTTTTTTTTCTCTAACAATATACCCCTGCGTGTGTTATACCGCTCTTAGTTTTGCGGCCACCATTCCAGGATCTTTTCACCCACCCAGGGCCCCTCCCAAAACCAGATTAGTTTTCAAAGACTTCGTATTCAAGCCAAAAAAAAATGAAACGGTTACAGTGAGCGAGCAAGCGACATAGTGTATTGAGATCTGAAAGAAGCGGGGCTTAAAAGCCTAAAATCACGTGATTTTTTAGACTAACCGTAGAAATATGAATAGACAGCGTTCTGACATGGTTTTCATTCAGAATTTAATATAATAGAAAAGATATTTTTTTCAGGAAATAGGAATAAACAAACAGAAGAGGCTGGCGACTGTTGAGGGTGCTTAAACATATTTTGATTAGAGAAATAATAACAGACAATCATTGGAGTAATTGTAAAATATGGAAGAAAATAATAATGATTTGGGTAAAAAAAATTAAAAAAAAATTAGAAACTTCATTGTGGAGCTCAGATTTATTGATTTTGTAACTTTCAGTTTATTATAAATGGATTTCTGGAAGATTTATTTTAAAAATTCAATCGTGTAGAATTATATTTTGTGTAAATATAATAAACAACCCAAATTTCAAAGTCAGGAAATTGGGGTTTTTTTGTTTTCCTTTCCCTGTTTTTTTTGGGTGCTCAATCGTGTGGGAATTGCATATATTATGTATATATACAAGTATTATACGACTTGCCAACCAAACATATACATACACATATATATAATTAATTTTTTATTTGTTTGAGAATATTTTGGATTATGGTGTTGAAACCTAAAGATTGCAGACAAATTTTATTATTAAATTTAGGTTTCAAAGAATTCGTTTGGGAAAGATATGGAACTGAGGGCTTTTTGGTAAATTTGAGATAATCTAGTACTCTGTTATTTTGTATGGAGATAATTTAGTACTCAACTTGAGTACGGAAATTTTTTTTTTCATTCTAATAAAGATTTTTTTATTTTGCCAAGGAATGACTTGCTCTTGTGATTAGAGTTTTTTCATTGAATTTTGTGTTTAAATTGTTGATTTCTTTACTTCCAAGACTTATCAAAAGTGTGTATAGAATCTAATTTGATTTTGTATAGAATCTCATTTGATTTTTTTAGAATCTAATTTGATTTTGTATAGAATCTAATTTTATTTTAATTAAATTAGTTTGAATAGTTTATTCATTTAAATGAATGTTTTATAAGTATTTTGGACATTGCAAGTAGTCATGGCTTGAATTGAAAATATTTCATGAGTTCAAATCTATAAGAGTTCAAAACAAGCAAAATCTATTTCATAATCTTCCAATTATTTTTAATATTTAATTATGAAATGTTGTTTTATAAAGAAATAATTAATTAAATATGTATTATATGGTTGTTTTATAATGTTGAGTAAGTATATATTTCAATTATGTAGTTATATGGTTAAGTAATTATGAGTAAGGGGTGTGTATTTTGGTGGATGGATATAAGCAACCATCATCGTCACCAATTAGACTATAATTCTTTTTATAATTGTGAAACATTTTTTTTGGTGCGTATTTTATTAGGCAGGATTGACATGGAATCACTAAATTACATAGAATGTTGTTATCTCAGCACATATTTTGAATAATGATAAATAAGCATATATCTAAATCAATGAATTTTTTTGACTAAATAATCATAAGTAAGAGGCATTCACGCCATCATAGTCACCAAAGACACGAACCTAACTTTGATTTTTTGACTCTCTATATCGAGTATTTAAAAAAAGTGACACCTTGTTAAATAGATATAAACAACTATCATTAAAAACCTTTTTAATATTATAAAACATTTTAAATTTTAAGTAATTAATAAAATATATATTGATATATAAAATAAAAATATAATAAAATTTTAATAATCTTTTATACCATAATTAATAGTATACTTAATTGTTAAATTCTATGGAAATTGAAAATGTTTTTATTTATTTGAGAAAAAAATTATTTTTTATATAAAAATATTAAACTTAATTTTATGATAAATTTATAATTATAATATTTTTTAAAAATATTTTTAAAAATCAATTAATTTATATTAATGTAGGATTAACTTTATTAAAACCTAGTTATATAACTACACTAATTTTTTTTTTAATTATTTATTTTTTACAAATTTTTATCAATGTAATATTAATTTAATTATTATTTTATTTTTTTTAAATAAAAAATATAATATTTATACAATAAATTAATTAAGATGTAAATATTTTTGGTACAAATTGTATAATATTGTTTTAAGTTTAATAATAAAACATCTAGCTACATAAATTATAATAAAACTGAGAAAATATTATGATGAGATTGGAGACATGTGTTTCTTTTTAAAAATATTTGTAATGAGAAAAATTATGATAAAATTAGAGACTCATGTTTCTATTAAAAAATATTTATAATGTCTATGTTTAGGATCACTATTCTTGATATTTCATTAACAAAAAGATTGATGAAAAATCAAAGTGATGATTTAAAACGTGGAGAAAAAATGAATATTAAATCAATTATATTTATTTTTATATATTGTAAAAAAATAAAATCTTTAAATACAACATATTTTTATTTAAAAATAATTTTTTTAAAATTTATATTAAATAATTAAATATTAATTTACTAATTTTTAAGAAACAATTAATTATAAAATATTATATAAAAAAATATAAATATTTATTAATAATAAAAATGAAGAGGAGCTCTAAATATAATCTATTATTTTAAATTTCTCATTTTCCAATATCTTTCTTTGTCCAAAAAAATTTTGAACCATATAATATCTTATAAATTGAAAATAGTTTACAACTTCAAATCTAAGTGCTTTTAATTACTAAAATATTTCTTATAATCTTTATCTTTTTTATAATATTTAATTGTAAAATATATATATTTTTTAAAATAACAAATTAAATACATATTAATATTAAATTTAAAAAACATAAAATCTATTTAAAATTTTTAATTGTGAAATATTTTTGAATATTAAGTAATCAATCAAATACATATAGAAGAAAAAATACAACCAAATTTAAATATCATTTTAAGTTTCGTTTTATATATATATATATATTTAATATATAAATATCAAATTTGATTTTATGATAAAATTGTATTATAAATATTTTAATAAAACATTTTTAAAATTTAATTAATTTTTATTAATAAAAAAGTAATTCTAGTACAATTAATCATATATTTATATTAAGTAATTGAAGGTTTCTAAGTCACCCTTATTTTTATAATTTTATATCAATATGTAATTAACTAAATTATAATTTAATTATATTTTTTTATATTTTGCCGGTTGATTATTTGATATAATGAAAAACATGGATGTTAATAAACTCAACATAATTTTATCTAAATTTTTTTCTTAATATTTACGTTAAGTTATTGAAAGCTTCTAAAAATAATTTTATTAAGTAGGGAACAACTTAACATTAAGTATAATAATTTGTAAGATTTCATTAATATGAAGGAGGAAGATGAATTGTTAATTATTCGTCTCTTTCGATTGATGGCAATCGAGTCCCATTCTCTCACTCTCCCTATTTATATATGGGGTTGGGGCTTTGTCCCTATGTTCATGATAGATCAACCCCTTATATGGAGTAGGAGATAAGAAAGTATTTTTGGTTTAAATGTAATAAGCATATCGACTTAACTGATTAGTATGATAAAAGAGAAAATTAAAATCTGTAAAAAGAAAAAAAAAAAAATCAATCCTTCAATTCAACCATATAAAATTTTATAAATAACTATTATAAAAATAACCCATTTGCAATCCCATCATATAGAACAATAGAGTTTTGTTTTAGAAAAACAATACAAGATTTAATATATCCTATTGGGAAGTTTCATACAGTCCGAGGACAGTTAAGGTGTGTAGGGGAAAGAATGTCACATCTATTTGGGGACACTCCTAACATCAAAGGTCATAGAATTATATTTAAGTGTGCCTTCACTTTTCATGATAACCGTCAAGAAAATAAGAACGTGCTATATGTTAAGAAGAAATAGAACGTAACCCTTAAAAATAATTAAATAGTCTTTCAAAGTACTTACATATAATAAGAATGTGTCTTTTCACCACGCTATCATCCCACAAGTTATAAGCAAATACAACACTTAGATGATGCTTTAACACTAGTGTCTATGAATGAAATAATTGGTTTAATTATGTTAATAGATATTTTACCATTCCGGTGGTATATAAGGTAATAGTTGTTTATAATTATATTTGATTTTAAATTTGATGTTTATTTAATTATTATGAAGTAATGTCAATTTTAAATTTGACAATTTGATTGTTATGATGACTTTTATATAATAGTTCTCTTTTTATTTAGATAATTCAATAGAAAAAATGTAATATCTTAATCATAAGTGAAGTTTGGTGTTGATTTATTTTTCCTTCGCTTTAATATATTAGTGTAGTTAAATTGAAATCATATATCACCAATCAATATAAAATTGATAAACAAGATAATAAAATTATTAATTAATATAATATATAAAAACTTAAATTAAAACTTTGAAATTAATATTTCTTGACATATATACACACACACACACATATATCTTTAAAATACCTTTAAAAAATTTCATTTAAAAATGAATTAAAACTTTCTAACTTAAACAATATATTACTAAAGATTAATATATAAAATATTATATTATTTTTATACAATTTGCAACTGTTTCAACCACATGCAATTGCGTTTTATCCTATAATTTAAATACATAGGGTCAAACAATTATTGTTTCAAATATCTAAAAAAAATTGGAAAAGAAAATATAAAATTAAATTAAAATCTGTTCGAAAAAAAGTGTAGAAGGTAGGACATCAAAACTCTTTAAAAAAATAGTAAATATGAAAAAATCAAATTAAAATTGATTTAAAAGAGAAAAAGAATAAAATAAGAAAATAAAAAAAAACTAAAAACAAATATATATAAATCCTTAAAAAAAAGTTTTGGCCATGAAACTCCCTTGATTAAAACCCCCCACTTGTTTTGTGATTTGGGGCTTTGATAGTCCTTCCTTTACAATAAAAATTAAAAATAAAGGAAGACTAAAGAAGAAGACAAATAAATCCCCCATTCTTGAGGGGAAAAAAAGAAAGAACAAAAAGAAAAAGTTAAATTTAATTTTTTGACCAACCCAAGTTAAAACCTTTTGGTATGTCTTTGTTTGTTGATTTGTGTTTCCTATTATGTTAGCTCTATGACATGCTCTCATTGTCTAGTTTGATATGGAAAATTTATTCTTCCGGGTGATAATAGGTTTAATATAAAACTTGAAATGTTAAAATTAAATAAATTTTAATAATTTTTTTTCTTTAAAAAAAATACACTTTGTTTTTAAGTATAATTATCTAATTGAATGGTTAAACACTTTCTTTAAAATTATCTTTAATGAAAAAATATTTTATTTAGTTTTCCATTATATTTATGGATATAAAACTTTTGATTTTTATTCATTTCAATTGCATATAGACAAATATTTTGCTTTTAAGCTTTACTTTAAAAAACCAAAATTTTATTTTTCTTAATTAAAATTATTTAATAATATATTTATATTAAAAAAATAAAAATGTTACAATGATTTTTAATGATAAATTATTTTAAAATATTAAATTACATTACTAAATATTTTACATTTATTTTTTTAAGTTTTTATATTAAAATGAAGTATAAATATTTTAAATAAATCTATGTGTAAATATTGATAGATATCAATCTTATTTTATTATTTTTTATATAATATTTTATTAATTAAAAATAGATAATTTTAATTTAATTATATTACTATTATTAAAAAAAATTAAAATTTATTTTATATTTAAAATATTGTATTTTTCAAAAATATATATCTTATAATAATCAAAAATAAAATTTAAAATTAAAATAATCCATTTATTATTATATATTCACCAATATTATAACCTACCATCACCAAATTTTTCATTTAAAAATCTTTATCAACACAAAGAGCATCCCTAAAAATAATATAAAAATCGTTCCTACAAAAATGTTTATTCAATCCAAATATTATTTGAACCCAATCACTTTATACCAAAGGAAACTTAAATTTATTATTGAATGGTTGAGATCACTAAATAGGGTGACATTGTTTGCATATGATAATTTGCAAATCATATTTCACCACAACTTCGAGTTCGAGATAGATAATATGGTAAACCATTATTACATGTATAATTATTTAAAACTTTTATATGATTATTTAAGAATGGAAGAGATTTAAGTTCCACAAAATTTAAAAATACTCCTATTTCTATTATATGATTTTTATTTTAAAATTAATAATATAAAAAATATAAATAAATAAATCATATTAATATATAAATGCAAAAAATCTAAAACATTTAAATACAAGAAAATTTTAAAAATAAAATTATTTTAATGTAAACTCTTAACCTCATGCCAAACTAAACTTAAAAATATAAAAAAAAAACACACTAACATTATATGTATATATGCTCTTAAAAAGAGGGATAGAAATATGTAAGTTATCATTTAAATGAACTATTTCTAAATAAATCATAATCATATCAAATTATGAGAAACAATACTCAATTAAATACATAATTAAATATGTTAGGAAATATAAAGAATAAAAAGTTCATACCATATATATATTCTTTAAAATTTAGGTTTACAAATGCATACCGAAATCTATTCCATTTGTCATCTTAAAATTTATAGCGAAACATAAAAAGATGCCAAGGTCATATAAACACTTTTGAAAAGTTTTCAAAACCATATAAATGCTTATGCTTGGGTGTCTACATTTGAACTTTGATTTAATGATATGTTCTCTTGTCGTACTCTTTCAATTCCTTGTCCAAACTTTCCATGCTGTAAATCATGTCCTATTACAATGAGCTAATTTTGCTTGATCTAAATTACCAAGAAAGTTGAATTTCAAGGGCCTACATTATGATTTGGGAGGCTTATGAAAATTAACTCTCTTTAATAGTCAAACTATTTAGATTGGAATAAAGATGTTGATACATTAAAAATATATAAGTTTACACTTGTAGATACTAAAATCTGATTATATATAACATCTCAGTCTTGTGCACTAAAAAAATACCAATGAGGACTTTACCATTTAGTTCTAGACCTTCTTGCTATCGAAAAGATCACATTCACCATCTCATTATACCTAATTAATTAGCGTATGAACCGATCCTATCATTTTGATGACCTAAAACACTTATACACTTTGTAAATCTTAAAACATGATTTATATCCTTCACTATCAATTACAAACCTTCAACAGTTTTCTACCCTGCCAGACACTTGCATTTTGCATAGGGACACTAGTGACTTGTGTTTTGTATAGGGACACTAGCATTGACACTAGTGTCCAGATTCTTTATCTATTGTCTATACTTCAAAATTCATCAAAATTATAAATATTTCAAAATGTATGGGTCAGTGTATCTATCTTATCTAACCCTTCTATAAGATATTTTGAAAAGGTGTGGTATAAATAAATACCAAAGCCTACTCATTATTTATCTATAAAATACAAAGCAAATATATATTCAATCTCATTCAATCAATTACATAATTGAGTTTTATAGACCTATTCTTCCCTATTTATATATCAATCATAAGATTAGTCGTATTAAAAGTCTAAATCATTCAAAGAACAACCCATGAATAATATTTGTTAATTTACAAGCTAGATCATTACATGCCTTTTCATATAACATATTGCACCCTTGTGCACACACAAGCCTGCACTTAGGAAAGAACTACATATGTTTGATGCCCTCATTGGAATATTGGCTATGTAGGCAACACTCATTGACAAAGAGGTCCTTAAGGTCATCTCAACTTCACGACCCCACCAACCCATTTTTGGCAAGGTGACATAACATAAAGTGAAGAACTAGTGTTTGAGCGATGCATAGCCATACAAAGCTTGTGCACATGATCCATATATATCAAAAAAAATGTGACAAAAAAACCCTAACAAGTTTATGCGATCACTTATCAATATTTAATAAATATTTTATATGGGACAAAAGCATTGACCCATAGATAGAAGCATCAACACAAGTGTCCAGGCCTTTGGAAATAATATTTACATAATCTAAGGATGGGATCCTAAACATTAGTCTATATATTTCCATACTTGCACATCTCAAATCCTCCTACACATCTTAAATCTAGATAAGTATTAGCTCTTCTTTATGTTGCAATTATCAGATTATCAACCATCATTTTATTTTCCATATTTGGTAATTTGATAGATTCAACATATTGTGTTATCTAGATTAATTTAATTGGACTGCTTTAGAATAGTTTTATTCATCCATTTGATTAGAATATTTCATCCCTTTAACTCTCACCAAAACATAAAAAGAGCTAAACATTTGATGAAATCAACCTTTGAGCCTTCTCATATAACTGTTAGCTTGCTCTAGAGTTTTTAGCTTGCTAGGGTTTCTGATTTTATTAATTTATAAATTTAATTTTTTTCATTAATTTTGGAATCCTTGTTTGCATTTATAAAATATGAAAAATGTTAAGAAATATCGATGAAAGATAAATAATCCTTAACCAAACATAAAAATACAAATCAATAATTAATTAATGCATTATTTCTTATTACACAAGAATAAATCAATGGATATGTTAAAGCCAGTGCATCCATATCCAATAATGTTGAAATATTATATGGTACTACTATTGCCACATCTTCCATGGGACAAAATAATAATTCAATGTAATTAATTTTTTAAATATCTTCATTAACACACATGGTGTTTTCATCCCCTTTATGTCTTCTCAAATCTAAAATCTAAATCCTAATGGGTCTACTATGCCAACTCTTCTCCAAGTTATTTAAGCTTTGGAAGTTAATGTTACAAACATTAGGAAAAAATATTTGAAATAAACTCATGATATTGATTCAAAATATGTATCACATAATCCCATACCATCCAAGATATATTTTCAACCTTTTCTAACTAGTTTTTTTGCACCCATGTTCATATTTTTTTATGGTAAGGGTGATCCTGAACAACATTTTTGGTCTTTATATATCATTCCTTGATTATGCTTCAAATGATAAAATTTTGACTAAATTATTTTTAAGGATCCTAAAATACTATGATTTAATATGCTTTTATGACTTACCAATCTAATCAATAAAATCATTCAAATCTCTAACACATTTATCAATCAAAATCACTAAAAAAATATCACATGCACAAATTTCAAATATCAAACAAAGAACCAATGAACCTATTAATGAATATGTTTTGAGGTAAAAAATAACATTGGCCAAAATTACAAATCCAATGGTAGATAAAGAGATTCAAGACATTCAAGGAAAGTTTTCTTACACAGTTACATAAGTCTATTGTCTTCAAGAAGTTTAAATTTTGTGATGACTTATGCCATATTGTTTGATATCATGAAATGAAACTTATTTTATTGAAAAAGATTAATTATGTAAGAAACACATTGATTACATCTACTACCAAGTTTTATATCAAACCAAGCTAAAAGGTAAAACTTATAAAACCTAAAAAGGAAGCAACCACAATAGTTAATGCATTGTCATAACAACTTAATCATCTTATCTTATCCAATGCACTTAAGAGATAATTTAAATGATTACCTGAGTATCCAACTTTGTTACATAAGAGTTGTGTGGAGTGTCATATCATATATATCCCTTTTCCTATATAGGTTGATACAATTTGACCTTTACCAAAAGGATATGGTGTCAATGCATATTATGAGTATCACCAAGGTGTCTAGCATTCTAAAAATAAATGTTATATCTAGAAAAACATGATCCAAGACCTTATTGATAATCAATATATTACCTTTAATGATTCTCGAAAGGATTCAAAGTCACAACCTGGTGACCATCAAAACCAAAAGATGTTTAACAATCCATTACAAGATCATTCTAAGAAAAATATGAAAGTAAAAATAACATATAACACACTTCCTCCTCCACCATTTTATGGGAAACCATTATATGGGATTAATGGCACACTTGCATGCACTATACATCCTATGGTTTATAGATGTTCTATTACATTTAATGATAGTGAAATTGTGGATAATGCTTTATATCTTCACTCATTATTTATTAGAGCATACCTTGATCATCAACCTATACAATGTGTTATGGTTAATAATGGTTCTAGTGAGAACATTTGTATCATGACATTACATGCACACATTTGGGATATATACATGATGTTTATACCCTTTGACCAAAATTCTTAGAGTAATCGATTGGACATCACAATAGGTTATTAGTGAGATTGATTTACCTTTACAAGTTAGTCTAGCACATGTGATCACTACCTTTTCCATTATATGAGAGTATTTGATATGCTATTGGGAAGAAATTGGATACATAAAATCTTCACGGTACCTTCCATAGTGAATGCATGTATTGAATACATTCATACCAATAGGTTAATTACAATTTATATAATTTCATATGAACATCCACTCGAACAAGAGAATTTTACTCCAAGAATACTAATTGGAAAACCTACCAAGGTAAAACATGCATGAAAGGGTAGGAAATAGGTAATCCCCTTTCTTATGCATCCAATACTTGAGAAACTATTGCACCATAGTTATACAATGGACTCTATAGAGTCCTCATCTACACCTGCATAGAATACCTAGTTGCTAAGAGAAAACAAACATGTTCTAATTTAATATACACCAAAGAAACCATAGAGCACTAAATAATGGGTTTCAATAACAAGTAATCCTATCACCTCTTCATGACCATAGATTCCTTTGAGACATACACATAGTACCATAGATTATTAGATATGATAGATATACATGCCCATTATCAATATCACTAATTTGATGTACCATATTATGAGTTTGGAGCTTCTGATGAGAATCCATTAGATGGGATCATAGGATAGATTTTTTCCTTTCAAATATTACAAAAATCCAAAAAAAACCAAATATTTAAATAAAATACAAAAAACATTTAAATAAATAAAAATACAAAAAAATATTTAGCATACACATGTTTACTAGCTCCTTGGCATCTATGTTGTTTACTTTATGTTAGTAGATATCATATCATTTATTTTATATCCACATTTATGCTTCATAGGTACTTGTGCTATGATATTACTTCACCAAATAAGTATAATAATAGAAATATATCATAATTATATGTAAATATAACACAAAATATGAATAGTAGATAAGCCAATTTGAGGGGGCAACCTCCCAAATGATTGCAATAAAAAATGAATACTCAAATATGATCATAAAAAACTACCTATAACCTCATATATATAGTCAACCTAGGCCATGGTTACTCCACAGGTGACCTACTAACCCAATGAAAGCATAGATAAATGTAATATAAGATCAAAGAGGGATAAGTAAGCCACAACTTAGATATTCCTATCCGAATAAGTTAGGGGTGTAGCATGCCCTTCCCCTTCAAATCAATGCTGTCCTTAATGTTGAATAACTCTGTATGCTATTGTAGAAAATATTCACCCTCCCAAGTTCCATCCTCACTACTCAAGTTCTTCCACTTAATTAGATATTCCTTAATCTCTATGGTACTTAACCTCTTAGTATGTGTTTGCAGGATCTTCTTTGGTTCCAAAATGACTCATCCTTCTTAATCTAGTTTTGGTGTCTCTATCTGGCTAAAAATTTATATCTAATGACCTTATTCAAGTAGGAAACATGAAATATTGGGTGTATGTGAGATGAATGAGGCAACTCCAGCTTGTAAGCCACACTTCTAATTTTTTGTAGAACCTGATAAGGGCCATAAAACTTAGGAGAAATTTTTTTGTCCTTTTTGTGTTGCTTAAAATACATATACTTTTAAGGCTACAAACATACAAAGACCCAGTCACCCACATGAAAATGTTGTTCATTATGGTTTTGATCTACTTGTTGCTTCATCCTATTTTGTGCCAATGCCAAATTCTCTCTCAAACTAGCCAAAAGCTCTTATTGATGATGAATGTGCTCCTCCACATCTCAAACCTTGGTTTTCAACCTTAAGGAAGAAGTTATATAGGTTGGATGGTAAACATATAGTTCTAGAAATTGGGACATTTTAGAAGAGGTATAGAAAGATGTGTTATACTGCCATTCTAGAAGTGGTAGCCTTTTAACCCAATATTCTTACTTATCTGATACAAAACAATGTGAGAGGATATTCCTACAACAAATTAATGAAAATACATGAAATAAAATATTAATTTATTAAAAATGTATGAAACAACAAATTTATATGATTAGTAGAAACATTAAAGGAATTATATTGATCACATGCCACTTCAAGATAAAAACCTCCTTTGAGCAAGCTCAATACAAATAATTCATGGATGCCTTCATTGGCCTCAACACTTACTTATATACTAAGTCTAATATAAGTAACTACTAGTTCTCATGAATGTGAAATAAAAAAATGCTCATGGGATGACTTACAAAGCATATGTGTCCATAGTAACTAATATACTAACAAAGTAAAGAGAAGAGGTATCACGGGTTCCTAACATCCCCTCCCTCTTAGAAAAAGATTTCTCCTCAAAGCTTTAGATGTAGGAATTGGTGTTGAATCTAAATTAGTGGTTCCCATTTTGCATTTCATGCCATTGAATTAAAACCTTTGTGATAGAGTGGGAGTGAAGTTGGTGTGTGCACCTATCCAGGATTGCCTCAGCTCAAGAAGGATGGATCCTTCATTATAAAGTTTTAGTAAAGTAGTCTACACTCTGATGTTTTTGCAAAGAAATTTATTCAAATAAGAGACATGAAATGCTAGGTGAACTCGAGAAGAAGGTGGGAGCTCCAAATTATAAAAAATGAACCCAATCTTATGGAGAACCTTATAAGGCCCATAGAATTTGGGAGCCAACTTATGATGCCCTTTGAGTTTTAGGAAGGATTGCTTGTATGGCTACAGGTGAAGGAAAACCATATCACCGACTTGAAAAGTATGCTCAAAATGGTGTTTACCAACCTATTGTTTCATTTTATTTTGTCATATGAATATTGTCCCATAGGGTACTGATGATATTATCCTGAGTTCATAAAATCATGTTGACCTCTTGAACTGGTGAACTACTAAGGGTGTATGGAAGGAGCACTGGTGGTGCTTAATCATAGTTTGCTTCATATAGAGTAATTTTTTTGAAGTGTGGTAGGAGGTATTATATCAACATTCAGCAAGCGGGAGCCACTTTGCCCATTGATGTGGTTATTATAATGTGAAGTAACATAGGAAAGTTTCCAAGCATTTATTGATAATTTTAGTTTGGCCATCCATCTGGGGATGATACTCATAACTCATCTTCAATTCAAAATATTTATATCTAAAAATATCTAGTGAATGTTGCATTATGATCTGAGATAATGGATGAAAGAATGCCATGAAGATGGAAAATATAGTCCAAGAAAATTTGTGCAACTATGGAGGAGGTATAGGGATGGCTGAGGGCACAAAAATGACTATATTTGGAGAGGCAATCAACCACAACTAAAATCACTATTTTCCCTCCAGATTTAAGGAGCCCCTCAATGAAATCCATATAAATATCCATCCAAATCCTAGTAGGGATGGGTAAGGGTTCAAGCAACCTAGGAATGAGTGTTGTTTCACCCTTGTTGTGTTGGCAAGTATCATATTCAGCCACCATTTATTGAATTGCCTTTTTCATGCCCTTCCAAAATAAGTTGTGTGATGCCTGCTCATAATTTTTGAGAAACCTTGAGTTTCCTATGGATGAATAACCATGGGGTTTGTATAATACTTCTTGCTAAAGATCTATGCTTTGGGGAAGCACCAAATGGCCCTTGTATCATAGAGAAGCACCATCCCAAGAATAATGTCGTATAATAGAGGGTTTAGTGGCCAAATGTTGAATGATTTGAGATAATGAGGAGTCATTGACATACCCCTATTGTATAGCATCCAACCAATCTATAATAGGCATGGAAATATTTGAAAGGGAAGCTTGATCCACAAATGTGTGAGACAGAGCATCAACCACAATATTGTCTTTACCCTTTTTATAAGTGATCTCATAGTCATAGCCCATGAGTTTACTAACCCATTTCTATTGTGATGGGGTGGAGATCCATTGTTATAGGAAATATTTCAAACTCTGGTGATCAGTTTTGATGCAAAAATGATTCCCCAGTAGGTATGGCCACCACTTCTATACTACATGCAAAATGGCCATCATTTCCTTCTCATAAGTAGAGAGGACTAAATTCTTACCAAAAAGGGATTTTTTGGTGAATGTAATGGGGCATCCTTCTTGGAGGAGAACAACACCAAGGCAATTACCATAAGCATCACTCTTGATAGTGAAGGTCTTGGCAAAATTTGTCATAGCTAGAATAGGTGTAGTACACATAGCTTGTTTTAATTCTTGAAATGTACACTTAGTAACTTGTGTTCATATTAAAACATCCTTTTTCAACATAGTTATTAGTGGAGTGACAATCTTCCCATAATTCTTGAAAAACTTATGATACTATCTTATCAACCCTAAAAAACCATGGAGACTCTTGAGTGTCTGAGGATGAGGCCAATTTGTCATGGTAGCTATTTTTTTGGGATCCACACAAACCCCTTGGGTTGAAAAAATATGCTTGAGATACTCCACTTCATCCTATCCAAAAGCACATTTGGACTATTTTTCACAAAGATGATGATCAAAGAGAAGTTAAAGTATGAGATCCAGATGTTGGAGATGCTCAGACCATGGTTTACTATAGATGAAGATATCATAGAAGAAAATGAAAATGAATTTATGTAGGTAGGGATGGAATATTTTATTCATCAATACCTAAAATGTTAAAGGAGAATTAGTGAGGCCAAATGGCATGACCATAAAATCATAGTGGTGATCATGCATGTGAAAAGTTATCTTTGGTATATCATCCTCATGAATCCATATCTAGTGATATCCAGAGTGGAGATCCAACTTGGAGAAAAAATGAGCACCATGAAGCTCATAAATAATAGGGATTGGGACCTTATCCTTGATTGTGATGTGATTAAGTGTGTGAAAGTTAATACAGAGATGCCATGACCCATATTTATTACATACAAGGAGAAATAGGGAAGAATATGGGATGGTACTAGGGTGAATAATGCCTTGTTTTAGTAAGTCTCAAATGAGCATCTTGATCTTTTGCTAAAATAGGTAATCATAGGGCCTGATGTTGGGAGGAACACTTCTAGGATGGAACTGAATACAGTGATCCTATGGATATGAAGATGATAATCCCATTGGTTTGATAAAGACACGTGCATATCTATGTAGAACAATTTGTAGATCAGGAGTGTAATCCATTGATGGTTGCATGTGAATGGAATGAAGTTGGGAAATGCTGCCATGTGAATTATTATTAAGAAGATTTTCCATGTGATGTGAAATTATGATGCTGAGAGACCTCAATTGTAAGCCTTTCAATGTGTATTTTTGCCTATTATCTAAATACTACATCTGAAGTTTAGCAAAATCCCATAAGATGGGTCCAAGTGTGCATAACCATTGGGCTCCCAAAATAACATCACATCTACCTAAAGACAAGGCAACATGTCAGAGTGCAAGTTATAATCTCCAATAGAGATACACATATTATGACACCTCTTTTTTCAAGGTAATGTGCCCTTATTGGTAATCATGACTTCAAATTTGGAGCAAGGATGGACAAAATAATCAGCCTATTTGGCAATTTGAGGGTTAATGAAATTATGAGTGCTACCTAAATTAATGAGTATTATGAGAGGGATATTTTGGAAGTAACCCATTACCCACATGGTTTTTGGGGTGGTGTATTTTGATAAGGCATGAAGAGGGATCTCTCGTTGGTCTTCTTGAGAAGTAGGTTCCACAATTAGTGAAGCTTCTTCTAGATAATCTACTATATCCTAAGCATCTTCCAAAACTTCAATTTTTCATGGAGAGTCCACATCTAATAGGTAGATATTTTGATCAACACATCGATATCCGTAGGTGAATTTGTCATCATAATTATAACATAGTTCTTTTTATCTATGGGCTCGCATCTTTGCTTTAGTCAAATGCTTGATAAGAGTGGTTCTAGGGGCTAGTGTTGTTTGAGATCATTGTGGAGTTGTATTTTTGAATGGAGAAAAATTAGATTTGAATCACTGTTGAGCTATGATATTGTCCTATGCCAACTTAGCCAACCCTAGGGCTTTCATCATTATGTTGGGCTGAAACATTTTGACCTCAAATCAAATTTCATCATTCAATCTATTGAAAAAATAACTTTTGAAGAATTCACCAGACAATCCCTCTATGTAATTGGTCAATTTTTCAAATTCTATTTGATATTCTCTCATGGTTATTATTTGGTGAAGTTTAGTAAGTGCTTTAGTAAAGTCATCAAAAGCACTGGGGCCAAACCATTGCCAAATAAGGGTGCAAATATTAGTCCATATGGGCTCATCATGAGCCTTGGCATACTAATGATACCATTGAAGGGATTCATGTTCCAAGTTAAAGGATGCAAGAGGGACCTTATTGGCATCAAAAGTATTATGCAGAATAAAATATTGTTCTACCTGATAGATCCATCTAGCTGGATCTAAACCATTAAATCAAGGAAAATTAAGCTTCAGCGCACAATAATTTTTGGAAGAAGAAAACTTGGTGTCTGAAGAGGACTCTGGATGCCATCTATTGTTCAAGGTGGTATGTTGAATATTGAGGCTGAGAATGTTTTCATCAAGATCTTTGATGTGGGTCTTGAGTGTGGCAATTTCATTCTTCATGTTTTTTGCTCTTGTTCGAGTGACTATCATGACCAAAATAAGATTTTTTTTTGCAATGGGTAGGAAAACAGGATTTAAGACACATTTAATAATTTAATTTTTTTAATTTGGGAGAAATTGAAAGTGGTAAAGGCACTTTTACTAATTTTTGTGCATAGTAGGAGTATGAGTGATGAAGGTGAGGGAAATTTTAGGAGTGAAAATGGAAAAACTAGAAAATTTATCATAGAGGGACAAAGGAGCAAAAAAGGGAGATGAACACTATGGAATTTTTTTGACGCAAACATAAGAAGTTATGGGAAAACTTGAAAAAAGGGAAATTGAGATTTGTAGGAATTAGGAGTGGAATCGGGATATGAGACCTCAAAGAAGAAAATGTGGAGAATGGAATTTTAGGTGTTTAGATAAAGTTTGAGGATTAACATGGATACAAATGGAGAGATATTGTAAAAATGAAACTAATACTCTATTGCCCTCTAAGATTGATAATAGTTTATGGATAGTTTTCTTAAACTAATAAGATGAAATTTTTTGGATTTTAGTTTCTGTGAACTATCTAAATGCAAGTTCTCTAAAATTATTTTGAAACTAATAGAATGGGTGCCAAGTTTCAATGGTTGCTTAAGGTTTTAAATATCTCTCTAGCCACCAATGTCATCTGAATGAGTATCATTCTCTAAAAAAATTTTGGCCAAAGACTTACATCTAAGTGACAACTCTTAGTTTTCCTCAGGATAGAATCTACTCAATTAGGAAGGGACCGTTACCTATTTTGCTATCAGGTGCTCTCATTAGGCCAACTACTTTGGGGCTCCTATGGTACTCCTCATGAGTTTTAGGTCTTTCACCCAAGAACTTTCCACAATTATGTAGACAATTATTTTTATCTTGATTTCAAATAGATTATTGTGATATAGAACAAAGTCATGCAATAAAATAGAAAAGACTTTCTGAGAAAAACACTTAAAGGAATTATGCATCCAAATAGAGTTTAGACTTTTTGAAGAAAAAAATTGGCCCTACAAATCACTCTAATACTAGATGAGAGGATCATCCTACAACAAATTAATGAAAATTCATGAAATAGTAGATTAATTTACTAAAACTTTATGAAATAAAAGATTTCTATGATTAGCAGAAACATTGAAGGAATTATATTGATCATAGGCCACTTCAAGGGGGAAACCTCTTTTGATCAAGCACAATAAAAATAATTCATGGATGCCTTCATTGGCCTCAACACTTACTTATATACTAAGTCTAATATAAGTAACTATTACTTCTCATTAATGTAAGATAAAACAAAATGCTCACAAGATGACTTACAAAGCATACATGTCTATACCAACTAATATACTAATAACATAAAGAGAAGGGGTAACATAGGTTCCTAACAAAATGGAGATACTTTTTGACCACTTTTATTTATCCATCAGATTGGGGGTGGTAAGATGAGCTATGAACTAGTTGAGTACCCAAATAGGAAAATAGTTCAATCTAAAAATTAATAGTGAAAATAGGATCATGATCACTTACAATTATTTTTGGGGTTTCACATAATTTTAGAACCACCTCCAAAAAACTAACCACTACTATACTTGTTTCAAATGGGTGTGAGAGGGAAAAAATATGGGCATATTTTGTAAACCTATCCACCATTACCAAGATGGCATTCTTACCTTCAAAACAAGGCAACACCATGATGAAGTCCACATAAACCTCCTCCCACCTTTGAATAGGAATTACTAAATGTTGTAACATACCTGGGATCTTAACTATCTCACCTGTGTTCTATTGGCATGTCAAGAATTATGCCACAAAATTTTATACATCTCCCTTGAGTCCTTCCCAAAATACTTCTCACTTGATTATGTGATAAGTTTTCAAGAACCCAAAGAATCCCCCAATTAGAGATACATGCAAGTCTACAAGAATCTTATGCTTTAAATCTGAATCTTTGCACAAGTATAACCTATCCTTATACCATAGGGAGTTACCTTTCCATTCAAAATTTTTAAAGGCTTTAGAACCTTGCTAGAGATTTTGAATCAGAACCTATGTATCCTTGTCCTACCCCCCACTCTAACCTAGCTGCATATGCCCAATCTACCTACAACATGGACATTTCATAAAGTAATGCTTATGTAGATGTATCCCATTTGTATAGTGCATATGTTACTAAATTATCTTTACCCTTCTTGCATATTATTTCAAAATCATAACCCAATATTTTTGTTACCTACTTTTGTTGTTCCTCAAATGATAATCTTTTCTCCAAAAAGTATTTGAGACTATCATGATCCATTTTCACCTTAAAATGTCTACCCATCAGATAGGGCCTCCATTTTTTTACTACATAAAGAATAACCGTCATTCCTTTCTCATAGATAGATTTTGGGATATTCTTACCTTTAAATTGGTGACTCTCAAATGCATGGGATCTTCCTTATTGAATTAGTATTGATACCAACCCTGATCTAAAAGCATCACATTCAATAATGAATCTCTTTGAAAAGTATGGAGTATCCAAAAATAGTGTGGTGCACATAGGTACTTTTAGTTTCTCAAATGCTTTAGTTACTGCATTATACTAGTGGAAGGCATCCTTATTTAACAATGTAGTTATTGAAGCTGCTATGTTTCCATAACCTTTTACAAATCTTTGATAGTAACCTATTAGTCCTAGGAACCCTCAGACATTTTTGAGGGTTTTGGGCATTACCCAATCCAACATAAATTTAATCTTATGAGGATCAACTTTGACACCTTAATGGGATATAATGTGACATAAGTGCTCTACCTCATGTACTCCAAAATCACATTTGGATGGCTTCACATAAATCTAATGTTGTTCCAAAACTATCAAGACTTGTTTCACATGTTGTTAGTGTTCTTTCCATGTATTACTATAAATCAATATATTGTCAAAGAAAACCATCACAAATTTCCTTAAAAGGTGCCTAAAAATAGTATTCATCAAGCTCTGAAAAGTAGATGGTATATTTGTAAGACCAAAGGGCATTACCAAAAACTCATAATGGCCCTCATGAGTTCTAAAAGTAGTTTTATGAACATCTTCATCCCTAATTATAATTTGATGGTACCCTAAATGAAGATCCAATTTCATGAAATAAATAACACCATGAAAATCATCAATTAAATCATCAATTATTAGAATAGAAAACTTATCTTTGATGGTGTACTTGTTGACCTCCCTGTAATCTATGCACATCCACCATGTGTCATGTTTCTTATACACTTTGACCACTGACGATGAATACACACTTTGGTTATGCCTAATGATCCCTACCTTCAACATATCATGTTAAATATTTTAAATTTTACTCTTTTAGACATATGGATATCTATATGGTCTAATATTTTGTGGTTGACTCCTTCGAAGTAGTTGAATGGCATGATCATGTTCTATTTTTGATGGTAGACCTTTTGGCATGGCCTAAAAAATAGACTGGTGGTCATCAAGATTCATCTGTATATCAGGATGTGGAGTGACATTATGGGTTGAAATTTTATGGAATATAATCATGATATAAATCCTTCTAACTCCTTTTTTTATCATTTTTTTCATCTGATGTGAACTAACCAATTATGGAGATTTTTATCGTAATCTATGTAGTTCATTTTTTTTGCCTTCAGAATGAATGTGCATGAATAGTTATTGGAAGTTCATCTCAATTTTACCCAAGGTTGTGAGAAATTAGACTCCCATTGAGGTTAACATACATGCATTTATGAAAAATGGGGACCATTGTGTCAAATTGTGCAAATTTGTACCTTAAAATTGAAAATTCACTTGACCAAAATATATCTAGCATGTTTGTACATTATTCATAGCTCTCATTTGGATTAATGGACATGTTTTTAGATGATCATGGTTTCACCCCTTCTAATGTTTCTAAAAAAAATTGTTGTGTTTTTGTATTGCAATTTCAATGGAATTTCATTTGGGATTGAACATGCTTAGGGTTTTGTGCTTCAATGTTAAATTGATCTTTTGTTAGCCTTTGATTTGTCAAAGATTAATTAGATCTATTTTTAGTCGTGTTAAAACTCTAGTATAATGTTTTAAACCTAGATCCCTTTTGAATTAAATTCAAATTTTTGTAGGAATAAATTATGTAGGAACACTTAAATTATGTCATGAGCCTAGTTTAATTTTTATCCTAAGTCTTAGTCATATTTTTCAACATGACCAAACCTTAGTTTAAAAATATTATGCTCGGTCCCTCTATGTCCTATGACCCCTTGGTGTATTTTATTATTTGCATGGTCTCTTTGTTATAAAGCTTAGCCTAAAGCCTTACCTTAATGTTTATCATATTTATTAATACAATTAAAACCTTAGGCTAAGCCCTTATGCTATGTCTTTTATTTCATTGGGCCCCCTTTATTATGTTTTAAACCTAGCTTAAGACTTTAGCCTAAAGCTTTATTCATATTTATTAATATGAATGAAAACTTTGGTCCAAGACTTTAGCTTAAGTTTAATATTATTCTCAAGCTCTAAATTTAATATTTCCTATTATCTATAGGAACCAATCATGTTCGACTGCTCGGATCATAATCTATGACACACATTCAACTAGATGGGGAAGATATATTAACATAAGATCGATATTGAAAAGTTAAATTCATAGTTCATAATAAAGCTCAAGTGAGTCAAGACTTCAACCTATCCCTAGGATGAGAGAGAGGGTGACAAGTGTCACCTCTATGAAAATTTAGCCAAAAGATCCAATGGAGGGAATTTTCCTAGACATAAATGATCTGATAGTGCAAGATGGACATGAAATTTTCAAAAGGAATTTGGACCAAATAGGATGCCACCATGTGGAAAAAATGCATTATCTTGATACAACTAATAGCATAAAGTGAAAAAAGCCTACAAAGCTACCAAGTGTCACCACTTTGGTAAAAGATCAATGAATAGCCAATGACATTCTACCCCTCAAATCAAGATTCAATGAAGCACTTTAATTCATACAAGGATGATCAGATGGTACATGATCAATATTGAATAGTTAAACCCTGGTCCAAAGTTAAAGCTTGATAATCTTACATAAGATTGATGACATGCATTTACTTAGACAATCAAGATTGACAATGCAAGATGAATTAGACTTTTCAATGAAACTCAGAGCTAACATGGTAAGGACATGTGTCATAACCATAGGAAACATAACAGAGGCATCCAATGGAATTCATGTCATGGGATCAATATCAATGAACCATGTTGATCTATACAAGATAATCAAATGGTGTAAGGAAAAGATGAATTTTTAAAGGGATCAGAGCCAACAAAATATTGACATGTGTCCAAAAGTGGCAAATGGTCATATTTTGAGTATTAATGAATAGGGATGCCAAAATGATGCCACACAAGCAAAAAATAACAAACTTGAATATTTTATGGACATGGTGATGTAAAGGTATAAATAGGAAAAATTTAATACATTTTAAGGCATAAATCTTGTGATTTGATCTCACAAATGCCATTAAAGCTCCCTATGAACCTAATTGAAATGAACCTGTAAAAGAGTGTATGAATGCCTTGATTTATTCTTATTAGCATTTTCATTAAGCCGAGGGAATTTAATTATCATCTATGCAAAGGCATATTTGATCTAGAGTCCACTAGTGAGAAATTTAATAGAATTTTTAGCCATGGCAACTCAGAAGGGTATTTCTTGAGAGAACATGGAACTCTATTTAAGCTTAGATGTAGGGAGGAAGTTCTTAAATCCAAAATTAATTTGTAACTTTTGAGAAATTAATATAAGCAAGGAATTTTTTCAAAATTTGTCCAAAATTTTCTTGTGTCTTTTATTATCTTGGCTTCTCTCTCACTTGTTTGTTCTGACTTCTAGATTTGAATGGGTCTTATAAATTCCTAGTGTGTACATTTGAATGCAGAGCTATTACCTTATGCCAATTCTAGGTTAATTGAATTTTTTTAGGTTCATTTTATCTTCTTACTCTTTTTGCATTTGGGCTAATGTTGTTTACTTTTAGGGGTGAATTTTTTTTTGTGAGCTTGGTTCTTATTTGCATTATTTCCCACATTCCTTAGATGTTTGCTTGATGTGTGATAGGATTTGAGATTACACTACTTCATGTCCTACATTGGTTAAGTGCATGTCTGGATGATAAATTAACTTTGTCATGATTTTTGGAATGAATATCAACAACACATTTTTTCTTTGCCCTACCCTTCCTATTTGCTCCTTTTTAAACCATATCACTCTAGCTTAATTTTTATTATAAATATCAGTCTTAGATTAGTCTTTATATTAGTTCTTGATCATAATTCACCATTATTAGTATAACATACTTCATATTTTCATAGATTAACTATTAATCCATGGTGGCTCCCAACCACCAGCTAATACAAATTTGTTAAACATTCAACCTATTCTACCTCTATTCTACCAAGGATAACATGATTATCAAAACTAGCAACTCATGCAATAGATTTTTTGAATCCATAAATGAGAAGTCTTTCTTAAACACTATATTTTGACTTGATGGTATGCATTTAGGCATCAATAATTATGGTGATAGAAGAGGGCCTTTAGTTATATCTTTGTGAATTTATAGAATATTTACTAATTCTAGTGTATTTTGATCAAAGGTCAGTTGATTCTTTGCATATTTATGTTCCTTTGACCATAAATGTGTAAATATCATCGATCTTAATGTTTTCGGACTAGTTTTGGGCTTCCTTTAGCCAAATATCAATATTCTTTGAATATCCATGGATATTCATGCAATGCTAGTTCAAGCTTTGTGTATTTTTCATGTCTAAGGTTAGTAATAACAATTTTGTTCAAAGATTGACCGATTCTTTACATATATGGGTTTGTTCGAACTTAGAGGTGTAAATATCCCTCTCATTTGCCAGTCTAGACATATCTTTTACTTATTTAGTTAAATATAGTTTTGATTTACATAAATTTTTGAAAATTTTGATTAATATACAAGCCTAATCATTGTATTTGCAAATATTTGGTTTCCATGTTGTATTGTGAATAGGATTTAGAGCTAGAATGACCATAAGTAATATCATCTTCAAAGTATGTCTTGGCTAGGTGGTTCTTTAATCAATGTGATAGGCATAGTACATGATCTTCCTCGAAACCCTAAAAGGTATTTTCCTTCTTTTATTCCTACCAATATTATGATTTTTGAAGAACATATCAAGTTATTTAAGGCTACCTTAAGATTGTTAAATTTTATTCATGAAGATGTTGCCTATAGATTGTTTCCTTTTACTCTTAGATATGAGGCATATGATTGGTTTTTTAACCTTCTTAAAGATTCCATTATTAGCTGGAATGGATTTGATAATTATTTCATTGATTAATTTGGAAAGACCATCAGTCCATATGTCCTTTATCAACAATTCATTACTGTGAAGAAGGATTCACATGAAACCATTAAAGATTTTAATGATAGATTTCAAAAAATGTTGAACAAAACAGTTGATCCTTATAGACCTATTGAGGATTTAGCTTTATAGATTTATAATGATACATTAGATCCATTAACTCCTATGTTTTTGAAAATATCTATTAGAGTCATTAATATATTAACTTTAGCCTATGCTGAAATTATGGTAATTAATGACCAAACACAACCTCGGGGCCAAATGGCATATTCCATTCCAAATATATTTCCTAATTTTCCCATGCTGAATGTCATTCCAAATGTTAATTATAACATTCTTACTTTAAATGAATCCTCATTTTTAAACCAATTACCTTTAAGTCATGTTCATCTTGGTCAAAACCTAGGATTCCTAAATAACATTGCAAGTGGATTTCATCCACAAGATCAAAGATATATGGTGCCAACACCTGGTAGTAGTCCTCAAGTTCATAATTTAGAGGCACTTGAAAATGGAAATGAATCCATTTTTAAAATGGTCCAAGAATTAAGCATTAATTTTCTTGAGACGCAAAATCAATTAGGTAACAATGGTGAAGGTTCTAATAGAAATTATTCTATTTAGGTGTTCAACACACCCACATCTAGGTTTCAAAATATCAATGACAACTATAGTAATGAGCCATATAAAATTATGAATATGCCTAACATAAACACTTATGAGGTGGCTTTGGTTGATTATTTTAAGGTCCATAATAATGCTACATGGTCATCTAGTTCTTCTGAGATATCTACATCTTTTAGAAAAACTATTGTGGTAGAGATATATGATTTTCCAGTTTAAGATGAAGATGAATTTGAAGATAATTTGGGGGAGGGATATACTAAACCAATCAAGGAGGAAGACCCTATCCTTTCTGAAAAAATGGATGATGTTGCAATTGAGATGAATTGAGTTCTTGAAGATATCATGGAAACACTTGCAAGCAAATAAGATAAAGATGAATCAAATGTAATAAACTACGAACTTCCATATGAATCCATCAAAAGGTTATAATTATGTGATTAACATGCTTCAAATGGTAAGATTCCAAACAAATCTCATGTCCTTTCTATTGATCATGATGAAGATATATTTTGGGATGACTTGGAGAGTTTTTTTGTAAGGATTTATAGTCCATCCCCACTTCATGTGGAAATTGAGGAATATGTTATAAAAAGTACTGTTACAACCATTATTCAAGAAGGTAATCATATTTTGGAGATCCCAAAGTAATAGGAGATAGAGCCTAATTAAGACACAAATCCAAGCATACTAGTTGAGTTTATAATACAACCATGGAAGGAGAGTGAGATAATACATGATCAATCTTTGACTGAAGTAAAACTAGCTTTCCTTATGCAAGAAAGAATAATTTTGGAAGAATATTGGATCTTGGATTCATATATTCAATCCATGCACTTGAGAATGGAGGTGGGAAACCAAGAAGCATCACCTAGAAGACACAAGAATGCAGGTGTTCCTATCCATAAGAAGGGGCCATTGAATGGAAGTAATCATGTTTCATAGTTCTGTAGTAGATTAAATAACTTTCTATTTGATCATGGAGGTAGGTTATTTATGGATTTAGTGTAGGTATTTAGTTTAATTTATTTCTTATTTCTTTCCTTCCTATCCCTTATTTGTGAATAATGTATGTATATATTTGTTTGATTTCTCTTGCTTTATTCCTTGCTTTTAATAAGTCTTTTTCAAGATAGTCCTTAGCTCGAGTTTCATCTAGTCACTTAATAAAAACTTATCAAAATCTGTAATATAGGTATGAACTTTAAACATTGGTTGATTATGGACCAGGAAGTAAAGCTTGATTTTATAGTTTTAAGAAACTAGTAAGGACTAGAGGATAAGTTAATTGTTCCATAAAATATTAAGCCTTGTTTAGATCTAAACTTGATTTTTGTGAGGATTCCACATGTAGGATGAAAGTTTAAATTATTTAAGCTCAGTCATGTTTTCACTTAATAAACATCATTACCTAGGATAAAATTTGAAACCATAAGTGATTTTTTGAAGATCAAACATTTGACTAAATCCTTAAAACTGGTTAACCTAGTTCCCAAACTTTGCTAGAAAGCCAAAAATGATCTTAAAAAAAATATGAACTTATTACAAAATTTAATGGATTTCTAAGCAGAGGTGATTATATTAACCTCCATCTAGGATATGGATGCTTAGATGGTAGAGGATCAAGACCTAGAGTGGAGCCAAAGGCATCTCTATTAGGGTTATAGATGCCTGATTAGAAATAAAGCAATGCCCAAGCCTTCCTTGAGTTAAAGCATGGTTCTTAATGAATATCCAAACATGCTATAAGTCAATTTTAATGGTTAAAGTCATGAATTCTAGAATTTGTTCCCTAAATCCCATGGAAAATAGTAAGTGGAATCAAAGCACACACAGAACATGGCTAGGTTTTGATGTTTGATCCCAATTTTGCATGTGCAAGACTTGTTTTAACCATGAATTAATCTAAATAATTATGACTGACCAAGTGGAGTGAACAACATAATTATTAGTCTGAAGCAGAGTCTTTGAATTCTAAAATATTATTATGTTTCCCCTAGAATTCACCATTTGTCTAACATATTATTATGTTTCCCCTAGAAGTCACCATTTATTGAGGTTAACATACCACCATTTCTAAAAAATGGGGACCCTTGTGTCAAACTATGCAAATTTATACCATAAAATTAAAAATTCACTTGATCAAAATATATCTAGAATGTTTTCACATTGTTCATAACTCTCATTTGGATTGATTGACATGTTATCAGATGATCATGGTGTCACCCCTTCTAACGTTGCTATAAATTATTGCTTGTGTTTTTGTATTGCATGTTCAATGGAATCTCATTCAGGATTGAACATGCTTAGGGTTTTGTGCCTCAATGTTAAATTGATTTTTTTTTTATCCTTTGATCTATCAAAGATTAATTGGATCTATTTTTAGTCATGTTAAAACTCTAGTCTAATGTTTTAAACCTAGGTCCCTTTTGCATTAAATTCAAAATTGCACAAGACCAAATTATGTGGGACACTTCAATTTTTCCATGGACATAGTTTAATTTTTATCCTAAGGCTTAGTCATGTTTTTCAACATGACCAAACCTTAGTCTAAAAATATTATGCTTGGGCCCTCTATGTCCCATGACCCCTTGGTCTATTTTATTATTGGCATGGTCTAATTAACACATGGTCTTTTTGTTATAAAACTTAGCCTAAAGCCTTACCCTAAGGTTTATTGTATTTATTAATATAATAAAAATATTAGGCTAAGACCTTATGCTATGTATTTTATTTTGTGGGGTCCCCTTTAAGATGTTTTAAACTTAGCTTAAGACTTTAGCCTAAAGGTTTATTCATATTTATTAATATAAATGAAAACTTTGGTCCAATACTTTAGCTTAAGTTTTATATTATTCCCAAGCTCTAAGTTAAATATTTCTTATTATCTATAGGAACCAATCACGTTTGACTACCCAGATCACAATCTATGACACACATTCAACCAGATGGGGCAGATATAACATCGTACGATCGATGTTGAAAATTCAAGCTCACGATTTATAATAAATCTCAAGCACATTCCTATTGATCGATGGTACATGATGCAACTTACACAATCTGATCAACGAAATTTAGTGAGTCAAGACTTTAACCTAGAGAGGGTGATGAGTGTCACCACCATGGGAACTTAGTCAGAAGATCCAATAGAGCATATTTGCCCATACATAAATTATCTGATGGGGCAAGATGGACATTGACTTTTCAAAAGGAATTTATACCAAATAAGATGACACCACATGGCAAAAGTATGTTATAGAACTGACATCATATAGTGTAGAAAGCTTGTGGAGCTACAAAATGTCACCATTTTGGTAAAAGATCAGTGAACAACTAATGGTATCCACCCCTCAAATTAAGATATGATGGAGTGCATTGATTTATACAAGGATGATAGGATATTGCATGATCAATGTTGAATAGTAAAACCCCAGTCCCAAGTTAAAGCTTGAGCATCTTACATAAGATCAATGACATGTGTTTTCTTAGACAATCAAGATTGATGGTGTGAGATGAATTAGACTTTTAAATGAAACTCAGAGCTAACATGATAATGACATTTGTCATAACCACATGAAACATAATAGATGCAACTAATGGTGTTCAGTTCCCAAGATTGAGATCAATAAACCACATTGATAGGTACAAGATAATTAGATAGTGTGAGGTAAAGCTAAATTTTCAAAGGGCTTGGAGCCAAAAAATTATTGACACATGTCCAAAATTGATAAATGGTCATATTTTGAGTATTAATGAATAGGGATGCCATGGTGATGCCATGCAAGTAGAAAATGGCAAACTTGAAGATTTTGTGGATTTGGTGATGCAAAGGTATAAATAAGCAAGTATGAATGCATTTAAGGCACATAACTTGTGATTTGAGCTCATAAATGCCATTAAAAATCCATATAAAACTTATTGAAATGAATCCATAAAAGAGTATACATATGATATGATTCATTCCTATTAGCATTATAATTGAGCCAAGGGGAATTTAATTGTCACCTGTGCGAAGATAATTTGATCCAGAGTCCACTAGTGAGAAATTTAATAGAATTTTCAGCCATGATAGCTTGAAAGGGTGCTTCTTGAGATAATGTGGAACTCTATTTGACCTCAAATTCAGGGAGGGAGTTCTTAGAGCCAAAATTACTTTGTATCTTTTGATAAATTAATATAAGCAAGGAAGTTTGTGAAGTTTGTCCAAAATTTTCTTGTGCCTTTTGTTATCTTGGCTTCTCTCTCACTTGTTTATTCTAACTTCCACATTTGAATGGTTCTTAGGAATTATTGGTGTGTACATTTAAATGCAGAGTTGTTAAATTGTGTCAATGCTAGGTTAATTGATATACCTTAGGTTCATTTCATCTTCTTACTCTTATTGCATATGGGTTAATGTTATTTACTTGCAGGGGTAAATCTTTAAAGTGAACTTGGTTCTTATTTACATTATTTCCCAAATTCTTTAGATGTTTGGTTGATGTGTGATAGGATTTTATCTTATGATAATTCATGTCATAAATTGGTTAAGTTCATGCCTAGATGATATTTGAACTTTTTCATGATGTTTGGAATGAAGATCAACAATATGTTTCTTCTCTACCCTACCCTTCTTTTTTGCTCATTTTTTAACTAGATCACTCTAACTTAATTTTCGTTGTAAATATCCATCTTAGATTAGTCTTTAGATTAGTTATTAATAATAATTCATTATTCTTATCATATCATACCTCATATTTTACATAGATTAACTATTAATCCATGGTGACTCCCAACCACCAACTAATACAAATTTGTGAAATAATCTACCTATTCTGCCTCTACTCCACCAAGGACAATAGGGTTATCACAACCAACAACTCATACAATGAATTATTTGAATACATAAATGAGAAGTGTTACTTAAAAACTATATGTTGACCTAATGGTACATATTTTGGCATAAAAAACTCTCAAAATAATGTCTATACCACCCATGGGAATAACAACCATAGGAGAATATATATTGTACTTTCCCATATCAATATTAATAATATGGCATTTCCTTGAATAATTGACTATGCCACTATGTGTAATCATGACCTAAAATTTTGGTGCTTGATAAATGAAACAATTCAATCGAGTGTCCAACTAATGGTTGATGAAATTATGTGTGCTCCCTGAGTCAATCAATACTATCAACTTATATTTCTTGGGGAAACCTACCACCTTAAGTGTTTGGGGAGTGATAATAACCAAAAGTACATGACAAAATATTGTAGGTTTGTAAACTTTAGGTACCTATTCTATCTCTTCCTCATCATCATTGGAGGCATCATACTCTTCATCATATTTGTTGTATCCCTAAACATAGAATAACTTCTTCTTAGCACATTTATGTCCTTTTCTCCACTTATTGTCATAGTCAAAACATTATCATTTTACACATTTCTCTTTAATATATTGAGGGATTAATCTTGTAGGTAGAGGAAATGATGGTGTTGATATGCTATGATCTCTAAAGTGAGTGAATGGTTGATTCTTATTATCTATGAATTTTTACTTAGCCCTACATGACATGATAATAGAATAAAAACCTTTAGTGGATAAAACATGTGTACCTCATATGGAATGTGGTCCTTGAGGTATCCCATAAATAGGTCATTCAAGTTCTCATCAGAAATTGTCTCCACATGTAAAGATAGGTTCTAAAAATTATGAATATAATCCTTGAATGATCCTATTTGTCATAATTTTTCAAATTGGTTGAAGTAATTCTCTGTCACACTTTTCTATAGTGTAATTGCAACTCCTCTAAAAAAAATGACCAGGTGACACTGAGAGTCATATTTTTATTTTGAGCACACAACCATTGATACCAAATGAATTCTTCAGGTTCTTGATAAAAGGATGCCATAGTAACATTTTGTCCACATGGGATCTGATGTAGATCAACAAAATTCTCCATTTTTTAATTCAATTGAGAGGATCTTTTCCATCAAATTTATGCATATCTACTTTTGGTAATAGATTCTATTGTGGAAAGGCAATTGGATTTAGATTAGGCTAGTTGGGAGATCCACCTTGTTGGGGTTGTGTAATAATGATAACTACATGATTTGAATTATAATTTTGTAAATCCATCATGATATTTTCCAAACTAGATTGTATGGATTTCATATTAGATTGTATGTCTTGTATCTCACTTTGAATGCCTTAGATATTGTAGTCAAGCTAGCTCACTTTGTGATCTATCTCAAAGAACCCTAATATAAATGATCTAGTAATTCCTACTTATGACTCTATATATTCCTTGTGAGGATTTTTACCTAGGGTTTCAACACCCTTTCCTTGGCCCCTAGTTTGTGGTCTTACCATAAAAGGCTTGATAATGTCAACCCTAATTGACACTTTTGACCTAGCTTTGACCATGATATTTTTTACTTATGTCATATTCAAACCAGAAAATACAAAGAACATACCCCATCTATATTTTTATAATATTTATAAAAATGTAAACAACTCTAAAAAAATTCCTTAAATTGTGAATTATAAAGTGAAATTATTAAAAACACTAAAATGGATATAAATTTTGCAAAATAGATCCAATTTAGCTTAAATTTGAATGGAATCTTCTTTGAATGATTTTTCCCCTCAAGTAAAAACATTGAAGATAAATTCTCAACCATTTGTGAGATATAACCAAATTATAAGATCTAAGGTTTTTACCTAATTATAACCCAAATCATGCTCTGATACCACTTGTAAAGATATTACTTCACCAAATAAATAGAATAATAGAAATATATCACAATGATATGTAAATATAGCATAAAATATGAATTATAAATAATCCACTTTGAGGGGAAAACCTCCCAAATGCTTGCAATAAGAAATGAATACTCAAAAAATATCATAAACAACTACCTAAAACCTCCTATATATAGTCTACCTAGGCCATGGTTACTCCATAGGCTGACCTACTAACCCAATGAAAGCATAGATAAACTCGATATAACATCGAATATAGATAAGTAAGCCACAAGTCATCTAATCCTCTCCCAATAGGTTAGGTGTATAATAAATTGATTTTGATATAGTCATACATTAGATCCATGATACATGCACATGTAGATGTTGGATATTTCCTCTTCCTACATGACACAATATGTTGGGGGCATCTTGATTCTATTTTATCATGATCAATATGTGTTATATTATTTTATTATCACTTTTACATTATCATGTTAATATTATATACTAACACTTACACATTCCTATACACATGCTTGTACACATGTTTAATTTACATTGTGTACGTGATATGTTATGTTACATGACATTTTTTACTAACACATATGTACAGGTATTAATATGATATGCTTATGATGGTTGATTATATGTCATCTATTCACATTGTCACTTCCTTGAGTGTACTTTTTGTATTCTCTTATCTTAATTTTGGAACATTTGAATATGTTCCTTATTTATGAGCCCCTATTTCATTACATGTTATTTATTTGTGGGTGGAAATTTGAATATGTTTTCCCTTCAAGTCTCAGACATTTTAACATGCCCCTTATTTGTAGTTTCCTTAGACCCCATTTATATGACATTGAGTGTTCTTTTATGTTTTTTAGATTATTTTCTAAGTTTGTATTGTTACTTTATAGATGTTATCATGATCCATATCATGCATCTTAGGGCTTGTTTTCATCACATTGTGTGTGTGTGTGTGTGTGTGTGTGTGTGTGTGTGTGTGTGTGTGTGTGTGTGTGTGTGTGTGTGTGTGTGTGTGTGTGTGTGTGTGTGTGTGTGTGTGTGTAGACATGTTACCCATTTATGCTAAATGATTCATACATAGATAATATAGGGGGATGGGGAACATAGTAGTGGGGGTGTATCATAAGGACATGACTTCACACAAATAATTGGTATAATTTGACATAATTTACATGATTTAGATATATACTTAGGTTAGAATCCTATACAATTGACATTAATTTTTTACAAATTTAGGACAAAGTTTCTCATATCAATAACATATATTATACAAATATAAATATCTTAGGTTACATTTAGATAGATAATTTATATTGATACACATTAGAGGTGCATACTCTATGTAAGTGCACTAAAAATTACAAATATACATTCAAAACAATTTTACCAAGAAACACTATTTTTACCAAGAAGCAACATTTTGAGCCTTTCTTGTCTCTAGTAGTTGGTTCCTTTGAGTAGTGATATTGAGATTATATACCCTAAAATTACTTATCACTACTTCCATTTTATAATTTGGATTAGTTATATAAGTTATCTTAGATCTATTATACATTCACTTGAGTTATTCTATTGAGATTTAGTTATCTTATCGGCCATGTTAAAACTCATCCTTACACCAAAATGGGGGCATAGTTATCCTACAAAGTTTCCTCTTAGAATATAAAAGGTTTAATTTTAAACCTCTAAGGTTTAATTTTGATCCTCTCTCATCTCTATTGCTTCATAAGGAATCATATTTAGCAAAGCAAAGTACCAAGGGGAAAGATTGTTACATTGACACATAGGTCTACTCATTCCTTACTCTCTTTACTTTTAAAGGATCATAATTATTCAATTTAAGATCACATGAACTAATTTATACTATAGCATGATCTTATTTATAGGTCATATACTAATAAAATTTTCACCATGGCTCAATCAAAGGCAAGATGTGTTGCACATACCCAAGTACACATTTATTTCCTTTAACCTAGTAATTTCATCCTTATGCATTTCTAGATCAAAGGGAGAAAAGTAGATACTTAAATATGATTATATATATATATATATATATATATATATATATATATATATATATAATATCTCAATTTTATACACTAGATGAATACCAATCAGGTCTCCACCCTTTAGCTTTAGAACTTCCTCTTGCCAAAAGGCTAGCATTCACCATCTCACTATGCCTAAATGATTATATTATGGATCGATCCTATCATTCTGATGACTTGGATCAACTTTAAACTACATATATATTAAAATGTGATTTATATAATTCATTTAATTTACATATATTCATTAGTTTTCTACCTTTCTAGACACTTATATTTTGTAGAGTGACATTAGCATTGATACTAGTGTCCATTTTCCTTATCTAGTGTCTGTACCTTAACATTCATCCAAATTGAAAATATTTAAAAACATATGTCTTAGCCTATTTTTATTATCTAAACCTCATATGATATATTTTCCAAAGGCGTGGTAAAAATATAAACCAAATCCTACTCATTATTCATCTAGAAAATACCAAATAAACACGTATTCAATCTCATTCAATCAATTCCATAATTGAGTTATACTACTTTATTCTTCCCTATTTATATATCAATAATAATATTAGTCGTATTATAGGTCTAACATCCCTACTTACATATTATTCCCTACTTATATATCAATAATAACATCTCGTGATCATCATTTGTCAAGTTATAAGATAAATCATTGCATGCCCTTGCATATAGCATATTTCACCCTTATACACACAGGATCACACTTAGGGGAGAAATACATATGTCTAATGCCCTCTTTGGAGTATTGGATATGTAAGCAATGCTCATTTATAAAGGGGTCTTTGTGGTGAGTTTGAATTCATGAGCCCACTAACCCATTTTTGGAAAGGTGACATAACATAAGGTGAATAACTAGGATTTGAGCTATACACACTCATACAGAGCCTATGTGCATGATCCAAATATATCAACATGAAGGTGACATAGAACCATAATAGGTCCAAGATGTTTCTTATCAGTGTATATTAAAAATATGAGAGATGTTATCCAGTCTATTAATGAAGAAAATCAAAATGAACATGAAGAACTAACATCTAAATCATAATCCCTAGTTTTCTCTTTGTGGAAAATAAGAAAACAAATCCACATTAGATGACAAAAACAATGTTTATACCTCCTTATAATATTTACTTGAGAACTAGTTTTATGGTTTTTTTGGCAATGATTGATTCCATGTGTGGGAAGCACATATCCTTGTCTACACTTGATGCTTGGATTGGTTTGGATTTGGCATGAGGTTAGTTAAAGCTCCTTAAATAATTTGGTAGAGTAAGTTTTCATCAAGAAGCTTGTCTATAAATGGCCAAAGGCCCTTATATTTATAGACTTTTTGGATGTTTGTGAACCATTCATTTGAGATCAAGTTCAATTATGGAGGATGAGTCCTCAAACTCATGATTACACATATAGAGTGTGTAAAATATGCCATTTAAAGAATTTTGAAGTGTGGAATGAATGTTGGAAAAAAAGTGTAGTCATTGGTCCTATTGGATTATGTAAGAAAGGTGTAAGAGGAAGAGTGTATAAGAGGGGTGTAAGAGCTTGCTTGCACTCATTCTCTTTCCCACTGAATTGATTGAGTGACATCAACTATGTGAATCAATAATTCAATTTTGTTTTTAAGAAAGTAGGTAACTACAAACTCATTTAGTTTTTAATTAGAGGAATGATTAGGCTTGATTAAGTGGGATTAATCAATAATTAGAGGAATAGTTGATTTTTACAATGTTTATTTGCCAATCAAGTATTTGTTTAATTGTATTATGAAGACATTTACAAAGGATTAAATTAATTAGGGATACACTATATAAGATTAATGATGTAATAATATCCATTTCCCCAATAAAGGATGTTCCATTATAATTTTGGGTTAAAATGACAATTGTGCAGGCAAATTAGGTCCATTGGTGATTTCCCATTGAAGTTCACATGACTATATAAAATAATTCTTGATTATAGTTTAGACATAAAAGTGATTAAAATGAAGTGTTTAAAATTAATAAAATGAATATTTTGTACAAGATATAAGGATTGAGACACATATAAAAGGATCAATGTAAGTGTTCATAGGGTGATATAAGTGTTCAGGCCTCTAGAAATAATATTTGTAGAATTTGACGATGTGATCCTAAACACCAGTTTGCCTACTTTCATAGCTATTAATCTCAAATATAACTACAAATATTAAAACCTGATAAGTATTATCTCTTCTTTATAGTTTAATTATCATAATATCAATCTACATTGTACTTACCATATTTGGTATTTTTTTAGATTCAACATATTATATTATCTGCATTAATTTAATTGGCCTACTTTAGAATAATTTTATTCATACATTTAACTATGTTATTCTATCAGTTAACCCACATACAATATGAAAATGGCAAAACACCACATATGTATCTAATAAATTATATTTATGATGCATGTATACTTTCTTCTTCCAAATCAACTATCTCACTAATCTATATATAAAGTATTAAATTCAAACTTTTTAAAATTGATGTTCATGTTTACATTCTGATGGATATAAGTTAAAAAAATAGAAAGGGTGGAATGACCCCAATTGATTTGGGAGATGGTATAAACAATAGGGCCATGACAATATGTATGGTCTTAAATATTATTAGGATCATAAAAATAGCTCCAACACAAGTCCAAGGAACTGTGAATGAAAAGTGGGAGAAATTTCATGGAAGTGAAAAGGGTGTTTTCAGCCATCAAATGTATAAAAATGATTCAATAAATTCTAATTTGGACCAATCACACATGCATATAAATATCAACATAAATAACACTAAATAAATACCACAAGGACATTTTTAGGTGTTTACACAATCCTCCGCTTTGAGTTGCATCATTAGCCATGAAGTATATGATGTATATACATGATTTAAAGTAAATAATTTATAAAAATGAAACAAAAATGATATTTCACATATGGTTCTTTATGTACCAGGTAACTTTCTCTTAGAACTATAAAACCACTCATGTTTCCTCCATAAACACATGGGTAAGCAAAAAAAATAGTAAATATTGAAATAAGAAATTTAATAAAAAAATATATAACTCCTTTGTACCATATATTCAAAACAAATATCATGGATTTGTAACATAATTTAAGGATATAAAAATTTGGGTTGGTTTTAGAACCTTATAGTCATCTTGAGACATGGCCCCACATTAAAATATGGTTGGAATCATAAAATGAAATGGGAATTGAATTTTTGAACCATGTATTTTTTATGTTAAGGGTATATAATTACACCATAATTAATATGATAATGAACGTTCCACTTTATCCTCAACAAGTATCATAAGTATTGTGAGCCCATCAAATCATCAAAGAAATCATGGCCTTGAAAATATAATGAGTATGCACCCATTTTAATTTTTGGAGTGAACTTATGAAACACATCTCAATTTAAAATATATATATATATATATATATATATATATATATATATATATACACACACACATAAGAGTCAAACATAGGGAACATATGATCAAATATCATAACATTCAAAGATATAGAATTTTAGATCATTTACCCAGATATTTTGTTCTATGTTGACTCAAGATATATAACAATGAGAAGCATGATCAAAAAAAAATATTTTTTAAATGTCTATGATAAGGATCATGACATGATAATAATGAACATGATCATGATAAATATTATGGAAACATAAAAAACATAATATTCACATGATATGGATCATGATAAGAAAATAAAGTACAAGATCATAATGGAAAATATAAGAACATATCAAAAAAATAAGCACAATGATAATGATATAAGAAACATAATACACAAATAAAAGCATATGGCACATAAAAAAATCATAAACATAATCGCATGAAGGACATAAAAACATCTATAATAGATAACATATTATTAATATTTAAATGAAAATGAATAAAAAAATTAGGGTGAGGAAGAAAGAACCCATCTGCTATTTCAATCAAAACACTTGATTCAGTTTTCCTCAATACCATTTATTTTTCATCATTTAGATTTCATTTTGGATATAAATAAATCATAATAGAAATATAGAGAACATAAACATCAATCCTCAAATGAGAATGAGCACAAGATTTAGAATACAACACCCTTGAGGCTAAATTAATCAATCAAGATAACAAAATCTAGTCATAAGATCAATTTCACAAATCATGTAACTTAAAAAATTTGACCATTTAGATGAATAATTTCTTGATTGAATTGTAATAAATTTCAATCAAGAGGGAGAAATATTAATCAACATCACATTCATAATATTTATAGGGCCCCTAAAAGTCAACATGTCCCACATCCAAACTTTTTTATAATATAAAATGAGAAGGTAGTTTTTACATATAATTTCCTACATGTTTGTATACCTAGAATGATGGGGCTACGCCCTTAACCTATATCATATATTGTGATATATGTGGTCTAATTGTGACTAATATAACCATTAATTAACTCATATGGTCATTTATATAGTTTCATATTGGTAGTAGGATCTGCCTAAGGAGTCTATGTAGCAAAAATAAGGTATATATACGAGGTAGTGGTTAGTATTTGATCATCATATTGTGCAACATATTTTTATTGTAAGGTTTTTGAGGTTGACCCTAGAAGTGGATTAGCCATATACATCATTATTATTCTATTATTTCAATAACAATGTTATCTATTATTGGGATTACACTTTATTGGTATAGTGATTTCACTACAGGTGGTATCAGATCTTTAATTTGAGATAAAGTACAATTGCAAACTTAATTTTGTATAATTTCATATATCTCATAAATATTTTAGATATTTTCTAAAATAATCACTAACATTTAATATTTATCCAATAAAGATACAATTCATTTTTATATCTTTCTTTGACTATTTTTGGGTGATTTATTATGAAATTATGGTTTATCATAAATTCAAACAATAAAACACATTTTTAAAACTTATTACAATTTAATTACATTTTCAAAAATCTCATCAAAATATATAAGGTATTTTTTATGTAAATTTTTTGATTTGGGGCTATCCTAAGTTTCAAACTAGTTCATCAAAGTTTAGTCAAATCAAATTTATCACTATCAATCCTCAAAATGATATGGTCACAATATAGAGGTATGGGAAAGAATACATACACACTATGGAAACATCATGACAAATATAAGATAGAGTTTGAGTTTAGATCAGGTGAAACTTCTACTATGATTTTTATTTAATGGATAAAAATGTGCATGATCTATATGATAGTATGCACAAAACATTGTCTAAAGTGAAACATGATCTAGAGGATAATATGTGAAACATGTAGTTTGGTATGAATGGATATACAAATAATATGTTCATGTAATCACCTAAAATTTTTATTTGAGTGACAAGAGTGTTACTTGAGACTACTTATCCCTATATTATCCCTAGACCTATCCTAGAGCCTATTTTCACACTTATCTAGCCTTCGTTTAGGCAAAAGGCATCCCTAGTCATCCTTAAAGCAGTTTCAAACCCTCATTCCTATATCAAGGCCCTTTATGGCTCAAGTTATACCACCTATAAACTATCACCATAATAGGGACAATAACTCCACATGGTTCTAGTGTCCCAATATTGGCATTACTGTCATTTCCTTCCTTTTTCCACAAATGGATATATTTTCAAATCATAGACCTCTTAGGGTCATCCTAAACCTCTTTTAGCACCCAAAAAAGCATCAGAATAGTATAAATACATGAATTTTATCTCTCTAATCACTAGATGGAAATATGATGCAAAATACACATTTAAACCCAAAACAAGTTGTGCTTAATTAAGGTTATCAATCCCTATTCTAACCTAATTCTACATACTACCATATACAATATTACTAAGCTCATATAACTATATTTCTAGTCTTAAACACATTCAAAGCACTCAATTTAAATATCATACTAGATTCACTTTCACTTTTACCAACACTTAGGTGGGGATAACTACATCGGGCTCAATTCCTCTTTAGAGTATTGGTATATAGGCAAGTCTCATCACAATGGGGTGTTGAGGATGTCTAATCTACCCCACTATCAAACACACCTTTTAGATTGTATCAAACAAATGGCATAACAACATGGAAGATTAGGGTTTTATCAAAAAATAAATCAAAACATGTAATATATAGGGTTTCAAAACTCGTGCATGCAATAGTAGACTACATAGATCTAGACATAGGTGTACCCAAAAGCTCAGGATAGTCCTATATAGATGACACTACCATAAAATTAGGGATATTACCTCTAGATATCCAATAATGGTGATACTATAAAATTACGGAACTACTATTTAGAAGGGGTTCTAACACTAGGATCCTATTTATGATACTTAGAGTAGCCTTTACCTTAGTTTATAGCCTCCATATAATACGTCTCAATTATTTTCTAGCTAAGTTTTTACTTGCACTATTTATTAATATTTTTATAAAGGTCAAAGTTAGTCAATTTTATAACAAATTAGTGACTGTGTTTATTGCATATTATTACCCTAATTTAGTATACTTAGATATTTAAAAATATAGGATTTATACTTGAAAAGTCCTAAAAGGTTAAAATATTTGGTGACCCCGAGCAAATGATAATAAGTTCATTTCTCCTTTTGCATCAAGGTACTTCTAAAAAATGGGTTACATATGATAGGACCTTGGAAAACATGAGCAGGGAAACCATAATCCCATTCAATCATATGATCAATAGGGTAGATAAGGACTTGGATATAAAGATAACACATTCAATGCCAAGTCCTCTCACCATACTTATCATAATATTATGTTTTGTCCACCTATTCCATGGACATACGATATGGTTAACCATATTTTTATACTCTCAATTATTTACCCTGATCTTATAGATGATACAACTTCTCCAAATCTACCTAATTTTTATTCATTCACTAACTATGAGGATCTCATATAATTCCTATGTGAATATGAGGATTTCCCTTTCTTTTATCATAAGAGCAAGTTTCCCCATTTCAAAAATGCCTAGGCATACTTTGGTAAGCATTCAAATGATTTAGATGATATTTTACTTGACATAGATGATACTATCCCCAAAAAAACATACGCTATGGATTGATCTATGTTATTTAATGTAGAGATAATCCAATTTAATTATGTCATAAATATGGATCCTTGATCATATTATTATACGATGCCTTATATAAAGAAGAAGATACATATATATATATATATATATATTAGATTTTAAAATATTTTCCTTAAGTATTTGCTTGAGCTTATTCTAATGTGCCTAGAATTGATACCTAAATTTTAGTACACATGATTACACTCTATCTTGATATCAATCTAGTTAAATAGAAAATTGAAAAATGCACCCCAAAATTGCTCTTTTAGTCAAAGATGAGATCCAATGGCTATTAGATGATGATTTCATTCGATCAATTGCTCATCTCTAATGTGTTGAGAATATTATCCCTATTATAAAACCTAACAACCAAATATGATGTTGTGATTATACAGACCTAAATAAATCATGTCTTATGGATGACTTTCCTCTACTCAACATCGATATGATAGTTGAATCCACAACATGGTATGAAATGCTCTCCTTGATGGATGTCTTTGCTAGTTATAATCAAATTAAGATCACTAAATAATATGAATAAAAAACTTACTTTACCACACCATGGGGCCGTTTACAATATATATTCATGCCTTTTGGATTAAAAAATGTAGGCACAACATACCATTAATTAAAAACACATATCTTTCATGATCTCATTCATAAAACAATCAAAGATTATGATGATGATTTGATTGAAGAATAAAAAGAATGATAGCACCTATAATATATGTGTGACACATTTTTGAGAGACTTAGAAAATCAAATGTACAACTCAATCCAAAAAATGCATCTTTGGGGTTTTATCGAGTAAACTCTTGGGATTTATAGTATCTCAACATGTTATTGAGGTTGACCCTAAGAAATTAAAATAACTAATAGACATGCCTCCTCATACCAATTTAAATCAACTTCACTCCCTACAAGTTAAGATTTAGGAAATACATTGCTTTTTGGCAAAACTCATAGATAAGACTCAATCATTCACCAGATTACTTAAAAAGGATATAAAATTTAAATGGGACATCACATGTTAAAAAAACTTTGACACACTCAAATAGTACCTGCTAAACCCACCTATCTTGGTACCACAAACACCTAACAAACCACTTATACTTTAAATTTCAAGGAGAAATTATGTACTAAGTGTACTCCTAGCATAACATGATGATCAAAATAAAGAGTGAGCCATTTAATACATCATGTTGTGTTGGCCATTTACTTTATGTTGAACACATCTTGGTACCACAATAGAAAAACTTTGTTTGGAAATTGTATTTTATACTCATAATATTCAACACTATATGATTAAAAATGAGACAAGTCATTAAAAATTTTGATCCTTTAAATTTACTCATGTCAAAACCACATCTCTCAGGCCATATTATAAAATGGGTTATGTTACTTATAGAACTAGACCTTAAAAACATTTTATAGAAATCAATAAAAGGCTAGATACTTGTAGATAAATTGGTAAAATCCCCATTATTGGATACAAATCATATCAAAAATTATTTTAGGGATGAATTCATAACATATTATACCACTTCTAATACATGGATAATGTTTTTTGATAGTTCTAGATGTGCATCTAGTACTAGAGCTTGAATTGTTTTCATCTTCCCACTTGGGCACATAGTACCCCTCACTTTTTGACTTAGTTTTTCATGTACCAAAACATCATATAATAAATATCGTATCTTAGGCCCTAAAAAAACTTAAGCTCTCTAGATCAAATCAACTAAATTTTAGAGGGATTCATAGTTAATTTTCAATCAGGTTACAAATATCTACTAAACCAAATAAGAGTGCCTCATTCCCTACAAAAATATGGTTCAATGTCTACAAGTTTATTTTGAAAAATTCTCTTTTAAAAACATTCCACATAAAGATAATCATCATGTTGATGTAATGGATAGTGAAGAATCATTAATCCCCATTGACATAGATGAAGACCAAGCTTTCTTCACTATCAAATGATTACAATCTCCATTAGTTTTCGATGTAGACCTCATTGCTCTAATGGTTATAGTTAACACACACATCATAATATCATCTAGATGGTTCTCTGATATACACAACTTTTTACATAAATCTATTACACTTGATACTTTCACAAGAAATGAAAAATCCAAAACATAGAAAAACTCCCTCTGATATGTCATTATTGGTGAGGGCTTATTCAATTTTTTTTTTGAGGGACACTTACTCCTATGTTTTAAATCCAAGGAATCTAATTTGGCTATCATACATGTGCATGATAGTGAATGTGGTGGTCATTTTAGTGGTAAAGTGATGCCACACAAATTATTCAGATAAGGTTACTATTGACAACCATTGAACAAGAATGTCAGGAAGACACCAAATTATGCAAAAAATGTCAACACCATGGAAAACTACACCATGTACCTTTACAACAACTACAACCCATTTTATCCACATGGTCATTCATGTGATGGGGTTTTGATCTAATTGATATGATAAATCCAAAATCTATAAGAGGTCAAAAATTCATTATCATAGCTATATAATAGTTTACAAAATAGGTGGAAGCCATTACACTACAATCCACAAAGGGAGAAAATATATGCCATTTTCTCATTACCAATATTATCTATTTATTTGGCTTCCCAGTGGCCATAATCATAGACAATGGAACTTATTTCAAGAATAAAATAGTGAAGAAATTATATGCTAAATATAAAATCTAACACACATTCTCTACTCTATACTACCCACAAGATAATGGTTAGTTAGAGTAAACAACAAGACAATCAATAATAACCTCAGTAAAATAGTTACCAAATTTGGAGATGATTGGCCCAATAAGATATTCTATACACTATGTTCTTACCACACTAGTATTCACACATTGATAGGAATATTTCTTATTCACTAGTATATGGCACAAAAATCAATTATGCCAATTGAGGTAGAAATCCCATCTTTATAGGTTTCCTTAATAGGGCTCATCACATATGATCAATACAAAGAGACATCTTCATGAATTATAATAGTTGGATCACATGCTTATTCAAGCAGTAGAGCATCTTAGGGCATCAAAAATAAATCTAGTGGATCTATAATAACCATGTCCATAGTAAGGAATTTGAAGTTATAATCACCTAAAAGTGGTATTTGAGTGCTAAGAGTGATAATTGAGATAGCATATTCCTATATTAGCCCTATACCTATCCTAGAGTATTTTATCACACTTTTATAGCCTTTATGTAGACCACATGCATCCTTGGTCAACTTAAATGTAGTTTCAGATGCTCATTTCCCAATCCTAGTCCTTCATGCCCAGTAACCTACCAGTTGGACATTAGTGCCACATTAAGGGACAGAAAAAACACATAGCACTAGTGTCCCCAAAATGGTGCTAATGTATTTTACCCTATATTTATTAAATATATATATTTTTAAAATTAAAACCCTCTTAAGGTTGGCCTAAGCATATTTTATTGTCTACACAAGATACAAAACACTATAAATACATTACTTTTAGACCTCTAGCCACTAGATGGAAATTAGATTTAAAATACCTATTTATACATTAAACAAGTGAGTAAAATCAAAGTTATTAATCCCTATTATTCCTTATTTTTACATATTACCATCTAAAACTTCCCTAATCTCATATTTTATGGATTTCCAATCTCAAGCACGCTCAAACAATTCAAGACCACTATCATTCTAACATCACTTATAGTTGCAACAACACTTAGGTGGGGAGAACTACATCAGGCTTGATCCCTCAGATTATTTTTATGTAGGAAACTCTCTTTATAGTGGGGTGTTGAGGATGTTTAACATATCCTACTAACAAACACACTTTTTATATCATGACTTACTTACAAGGAGGATTAGGGTTTGCATCATAAATCAGATATTAAAGGCACAATACAAAGTTTTAGACTTCATGTGTGTAGGAATAGAACCCAAAAACACATAGTTACAAGTACACCCAAAATTTTAGAGCAGTCCTACACAAAGGACACTAGAACCATTTTCAAGACACTAGAGCCACATGACACTACTATTTAGGTGTGGTACTACTATCAACGAGGGGTTCTAACATAGTGATCTAGTTGATGACACTCAAACCTATTTGTATCTTAATTTTTTAACATCTAGATCTTCTATATCAGGTATTTTCTATATAAGTTTTTATTTACACATATTTATTACTATTTTTTGAAAGTTAAAGCTAGTCAAAATATATAATAAATAAATAATTATTTTATGCATACTATTTTATTTATTTAAACTAATCAACTCTTTAATTAAACATAATGTTTATATAGTTAAATCATAAAAGGTTAAAACATTTGGTGAACCTAACTTAATTCAAATATTTCTTAAAACCCTAGAGGGTTTACCTTCTTCCAATTATTAAGGTTACAAACTTATATTTTTCCAATTTTTTAGAATAACTTAGCTCATTTAATCAAACCCACATTAGGGTTTCATTTATTTAAATGTAATTTAATTTTTTTCAAAGAAACCCTAATTCAAAATCCTAACCCTAGATGATCTTAGGGTTTGTATCTTTTTTCTATTTATGATTAGATTTTAGTTCCAAAATCTTAGATTTGTTTCCATATTTTTTTTAGATTTTCTTAGATTAAAATTCTTCAAAGGTTTACAATGTACAAAAACAATTTTTCATACTTCCCAAACTACAATGGTAGAATTTAACAATAGATTTGATGAGATGGATAAGAAATAACTACAATATTGTGTCCAAATATGTTGATATACAAGATGAATTCATCACTGTTATTTAGAAAGAACTCTAAAAATCAAATAATGGTCAATCTTTAAATCCCCTAGATAATAAAATTATTACACCTACAGTGGAGCCAACTCAATTAGAACAACCTAAAATTTTAATTCAACAACCATTTATGATAGTTACACTTCTTGTGTCTTGTTCCTTGACTTTATATGTACAATCCCTTATGCATGAGATTCATACTCTACAAGCTAAGGTGTTACATCTTGAGAAGGTAATTACTAGGACATCGCATGCATTGAATTATAATATTCTCTTATATACACCTTTAACACATAACATAGCAGTAATTCCCTTTCCATCTAGTTTCATGTCACCTAATCTTACATTATATTATTGCAAGTGTCACCTAAAGCACCATCTCAGAGCTTTTCACACAACATGTTTGGAATATGTGTTCAACCATTTACTTGTCATGAATTTTTTCCATAGAGTTTAAAGGATTATCCCCTAAAATGGTTTTATGACTTACCAATTTAATATATCAACACATTCAATCCTTTGGATAACATGTTTTTAGCACACTTTTCCATTAATAAAAGTGGTAAAATATCTTATGCCTAAGTTGCATAATTGAAATAAAAGTCAAATGAACCAATCATAGACTATGTCTTATGATACAAGACTATATTAGCCAAATTGACAAGCCCCATGGTATAAAAATAATTTCATGACATCTTTAAACAAAGTCTTTTACTAGCATTACACAAAGTTGTCTTGTTTAAGAAGTTTCCTACATTCACAGATTTGTGACACAAAACAAAAGAAAGAGAGGTTACACCTATATCGATGGGAAAACTAAAATATACAAATAGATTAAGATAAAATTTTAAGAGTTCAAATAAGCCTCCATACAATGTAAGGGCCACTAAGAATAAGAGTGATCAAAAGGCCACAGTCAACATAACTTCTGAGCCATATCTTAGATTGGTTTTATTTGCTCCTCAACACCAAATCTTCACCAACCTTCTAGAGTCACCAACATGGGTTTTAAAATAGATTTTGGAATTTAATTGTGTATATCTCCCTCCCATTAAATAATTTGATATGACAAGCCTCTTCTAAATAACCATGATTCTAACACATTATGCAATTATCATAGGGTACCAGGCCATACAACAAATAGATACATAATCCTAAAACATAAGATACATGATTTGATTGAGACAAATATTAATAATGTGGGAACACCCATAAAGACACCAAAATTACAAAAAATATAAGCTAAGGCAATAAAAATATTCTCATATCCATTTTCAAATCATAGAATGAATGAGGTAAGGAGCACATCAGGTGTTCACTACACATATCAGGGACATCCACCACCAAATTCATATCATACTACTACAAAGGAGACACACCCATTGCACAACATTATTAGTATGTTTCATACCAAATATCCATTTATACTAATCATAATATTCTCAAAGTAGGATATTGTTTATAATGATACATATTTACATGCACTCTTTATACGAGCATACATAGATCATCATCATATTTAGAGTGTTATGGTTGATGATGGGTCAAGCATTAATATGTAAATTATGAAAACTTTAAAACACTTGGGGTACTCAAATAAGGATATATTCTCCATAGATAAAGTCATTAGTGGTTATAGAGGTCATGTTTAGAGCTCCATTAGGGAGATTGTGATTTCATTATATGTTGGGCTAGCACATATAGCCACTCGATTCTTAGTAGTATCAGTGCAGACATGTTTGATAAGTTATTGGGTAGGCCATGGTTATATTAGCTATGATCCATCCCATATATAATGCATAGATGCTTGAAATACATACACACAAATCAAGTGGTCAAATTTGAGGGTCTCTCATATTAGTATCCTCTACCTCTCCCATAGGTAGTTACAATACAATAACCAGTATAGTTATAGCACTATTACAAAATATAACATAGTTATTAGTTAGGGATAAGATTAAAATTCATATGCATACATTATATATTTTAGTTAAGACACTAGTACAGATGATGTATACTCTTACTATATCGATACATATGCATACTCTCCCATAGAGACCATTATTAGAGAAACCGCATCAAAGATATGTCACGTATTCTAGAGGACCTTATTTGACTCAATTTATGTTGAGATCAATATTATTAGGTTTTTTGGGTTCTTAACATAGGGAACCTATGTCACCTATAGCCTCTTCTACCATATGGGTTATTAAGACCCCTATAATTCATAAGACACCAAAATCAGTGCCACATATTTATAGTACCACTAAATAGGTAGATAAAATTATAGATTACTTAGTACAACTAATTATGGGATTATAAATTATGTTTCACATATCACACACAATCATAGTTACCTTATTTAACACATGTCATAGTGATAGTTATTCTTCCATGTGACTTATCAATTAGTATGGTTCCTACCCTCTTGTACATACTTTCTTTTCTCTTGATCCTTGTACATAGTTCATTTTCATTTGCTTGTACATAGATTATATCCAAAAAATATAAAAATAATATAACATGAAAAAACAAAAAAACATTCAAATATTACTTAGAAAACAAAAAAATTACAAAGTGTATGCATTGTTAGGTCTACATTTCTTATATTTTTTAGATACTAGATATTCAAGCTATCTTAGTACAATGAGTTTTATCATAAATGCATTCTTCAATTATTCTTGTTGAGTGCTTGTAGATTGCTTATAGGACTTAAGTCCACTACACTAATCCAATATTACTATCATCTACCCATTAGGGGAATACACATTGATTTAGGGTTATTCATTTGACACATCCACCCACTTGGGGGCATCTTATACATAGTTTCTACTACCAGATTCTATCCTTACATTATTTACATTCCATTTTTCACATTGATATATCTTGATATTGATCATTGATACTCATACTAAATTTTTTTATAGACTACCACTAGTTTAGACTAAACATATGTACATCCTAGCTCTTACATATATTTGAACTATATATTCATACATGCTTTCATTTCTAGGTTTCCTAGTTTAGACTTTATTGTATTTTCTATGCTTCTTATATTTGAAGGCATTTGGATATGACATTACTCTTTGGATCTATGCCACTTATATTCATGTATGCTTTAGACATGTGCCCATGTCCCTTATATGTTCTTTCTTGATTATGTATGTGGAAAATTTAACATGTCCTTATATGTGTCTCTAATCCAACTTGTTTATTACTTTCATATGTGGATATTTAAGCATGCCCTTATATGTCTTCTTTCCTCAAATTTAGTAATGTGTGCCCATGTCCCTTTTATTGTGTCCCCTTGGCCTATTTCACATGACTCATGTGTTTTGTATGTATGCTTTCTTGTATACATCATGTTCATGACACTTGTATTTACTTGTTACACATACCAATTCTTGATGCCATGAGGGACCTCACACATCTACACTTCTTACTTGGGTGACATGATAAATATCATGCCCCACACCCAAAGGTATTTACTCATATTTTCTATTACATAAATTGATTATATCTATCTGAACACCATTTTAAAATACTACACATTAAATACATATTAAATTACATACTTATGCTAAGATTCTCTTACATTTTAATGTTATGTTTGCACATTATATTGGAATATCATGCAGTTATCATATATTCTCTAGATAACACACATTTTGTAGACCTTTTTATTTTGAGTACAATTCTTGCATAAGCTAAACAAATATCCGATAAAAGTGGGAATTCATAAGGGTTTGTCATAGATATTAGGCTCCTATATTGCATTCATAGAACATTTTTCATCACATGGGATTAGTTTTATAAAATCAAATAGGCAAACACATGAAAAGACCATGAATTAAAAAGTAGTTTAGTGACACAAAATTTATAATAAATAGATATTAGCATCCAAATAGAGACACTAGAACCACATGGTGCTACTATCCAAGATGTGGCACTACTTTTTAGTAGCCCCAATTTTAAAATAGTTTATATTGGCTAGAATAGTACACCAAGTATACTACAAGTTTGCACATATCTAGTTATAGTTTTAATAGTTATGTTAATATTTTGCTTAAATTCACACCAGGTCAACTCATATTCATGTTATTTACCTATATTGGTGTCATGATGCATGAAATTATCATTCCCATATTCATTTTAGATACTCAAATATAATCATTACAACTCATTCCAAAATTAGTATGTTCGAATATCATATTGGGGGCATGTGGGGGTATATTATTTACACATGCTTACTTACACATAGTTTGATTAGATGAAATATCAAACTCCATGTCATTATCTATGTCGTATACACTTGAAATCATATTCTAGGTTGTCACTAGATTCATGCCTTACTCCATCTATAGTGGTTGATGTTATCGAGTGGTCCAAAGCTACCTAATATACCCAAGTGGCCATGGAGCTGACATAACACAATTAGATATAATTAGTTAGATATTTATAACACTTTTCATAGTTTAGTATCATATGCATCTATTACACATGGGTGGAAAATGATGGATTCATAGCCTACTTGAGTTATTGAAACACCCACATGAGAGGTTTGGACACATTATCAGTTTAATCCAAGTTATTCATAGGTCATGATCCACCAAGCAAGGGTAGAAAATTATTGAGTCAAAATCAGATTGAGTTATTGGGCCACCCACACATGAGGATTAAATAGGCTATCAGCTCAATCCAAGCTATTCAATGATTTGATCACTAAATACATGCACACACATAGGTTCTCACTAGGTTCATGTATTGGTTTGAATACCCAATGAGGTGTATTCATTCCTTTCCTCTTTCCCATATCCTCAGTTTTACTCAATTACTTCTTTATTCAACATAGTCTTTTTCTTTTGATTTATCTTAAGTAAGGATTGATTTATGCATGTTTTATTTGTAGGTCATACTTTGGATCATGATTTGAATACACAGACCCATCTTCACATACTCAAACTCTTCTTCATAGACTTTAATTCCTAGGTAAGTCTAGGTATGCTTATTTTTCATTTATACTAGTCATTTTGATTTGCTGCATTTTTAGCATAAATGGGGGGGGTGGCAAATGTAATCACATAAAAGTGGTATTTGAGTGTTAAGAGTGATACTTGAGATAACCTATTCCTATATTATCCCTAGACCTATCTTATAACCTTTTATCACACTTTTACAAACTTGGTGTATACCATAGGCATCCCAAGTCAACTTAAACATAATCTTGGACCCTCATTTCCTAATCATAGACCTTTGTGACCAATAACCTACTAGATAGACATTAAAACCACATTAAGGACACTAGAACCACGTGGTGCTAGTGCCCCAAAAAATTTCTAATGTCCTTTACTATATCTTTCCCAAATGGATATATTTTAAAAATTAAAACCCTCCCAAGGTTGGCATAAACATATTTTATTATCTACACAAGCTAGATAACACTATAAATACATGACTTTTAGACCTATAGGTACTAGATGGAAATTAAATACAAAATAGATATTCAAACATGAAACAAGTTGAGAAAAATTAGGGTTATTAATCCTTATTTTACACTAATTCTACATACTACCATCTACAATTGCCCTACACTCAGATTTTATAGATTTCCAATCTCAAGCACACTCAAGGAATTCAAGACCACTATCATTCTAACATTACTTGCACTTGTACCAACACTTAGGTGGTGATAACTACATCAAACTTGATCCCTTCTTGGAGTATTGGTATGTAAAAAACTCTCTTCATATGGGGTTTTAAGGATGTCCATCATATCCTACTAGAGAACACACTTTTCAACTCATGCTTTACCTTTAAGGAAGATTATGGTTTGCATCATAAATTAGTTATTACAGGCACGATACAGTGTTTTAAACTTTAAGAATGTAGGAGAAAAAACTAGAAACATAGTCACAAGTACACCCAAAATTTTAGTGTAGTCCTACATAGAGGAAACTAGAGCCACATGGTGCTACTATCTAAGTGTGGCACTACTATCTAGGAGGGTTTCTTGTATAGGGATCTAGTTGATGACACTCAAACCTATTAGTATCTCAATTTTTAGCATTTAGATCTTTTGTATTAGGCGTTTTCTAGATAAGCCTTTATTTTCACATATTTATTGCTATTTTTAGAAAGTCAAAGCTAGTCAAAATCTACAACAAATCAATGGTTATTTTATGCATATTATTTCATTGATTTATATTACTTATATAATAAAACATAGGATTAACATAGTTAAACCATAAAAGGTTAAAATAGAAGTCAATGATTTGGTTTTAAAATAAAATCTAAGAAATGTCAATTCTAAAGAAGAGAACAAATGAAAATTCATACCAAATTGGCTTGGCCCACATACATAATCACATAAAATCTTATCCCAAAATTATAGTGTCTAGCTTCACTTGATGGCAAGGCAATCAAAAATCCATTGAACATAATGTATCTCATAATATTTTACATATAAAATCATTTTTTTCATATTGTTTGTACATAGATTATATCCAAAAAAACAAAACAAAACAATATAATATTTCAAAATCACAAAAACATTCAAATATTTATGTAGAAAACATAAAATTATAGATTGTATGCATTATTATGTTTACTTTTCTTATATTTTCTAGATACTACATATTATAGCTTTCTTAGTATAACCAATTTTATCATACATACATGCGCCACTTATTCTTGTTGAGTGCTTGTAGATTGTTACAAGACCCAGGTCCATTATACTAATCTAGATTTGCTATTATCTATCCATTGGGAACATATACACTAGTACATAGGTTCTTTGTTTGACACATTTACCCATTTGAGGGCACCCTATACATAGTTTCAATTACCAAGTTACATCTTTCTATACTCTACATCATAGTTTGAGCATTGTTATAACTCGATATTGATCATGCTACACTTACACATTTTTTTTGCTTGCTATTACTACTTTAGACTTAGTATATGTACATCTTAGATCTTACACAAATTTGTATTACATGTTCATGCATACTTTCATTTCTAGATTTCCTAGTTTATAATTAATTGTATCTCTATGCTTCTTCTATTTGAGATCATTTGAATATGCCATTGTTATTTGGCTCTATGCCACTTCTTTTCACACTATGTATATTTTGGACATGTGGCCATGTCCTTGTGTTTGTTTTTATGGTTGTGTATGTGGATATTTAAACATGTCCTTATATGTGTCTCTAAGACAACTTGCTTGTTGCTTACATATGTGGACATTTTAACATGTCCTTATATGTCTTGCTTTTTCAGATTTAGTGACATGTGCCCATGTCCATTGTATTATGTCCCCTTGGCCTACTTTGCATGCCTCATGTGTTTTTTATATATGTTTTCTTGTATGCATAATAAACATGACACTTGTCTCTTGATTATTACACACTCCATTTTAAAACTCCATGAGAAGTTCATGCATTTTCCATTCTTACTTGGGTGTCATGATGGACATCATGCCCCATCCCTTAGGTAGTTATTTATTACTTATATTTTCTATTACATATATTGTTATATTCATCTTGACACACTTGTGATTGATATAAATGACACAAATTACACATTAAAAAATTGTGCTCAGATGTTATTACATTTTGATGTTATATATGCACATTATATCAGATTATTACACAAATATCATATATGCTCTAGATAACACACATCTTCCAAAGCTTTTTTTACGATAATTCTTGCATAGGTTCAAAAAATCCACTTAAAATAGGGGGCATTCACATGGATTTGTCATGGAGATCAGGATCCTAAACTTTATTCATAACATATTTTCAACATATAGGTTTAGATTGCATAAATTAAACTTAGGTAAGTACAATGGCAAAATAGTGACATACAAATCAATACAATTGCATAGAAATCAAAGTAAGACATTAGCACCCAAATTAGGACACTAGTGCCACATGGCACTACTGTCTAAGATATGGTCCTACTATATAGTAGCTTCAATTTCAAAAAACCCTACATTGGCTAAAAAAGTATAATATGTACAATATAGGTTTACATAGGTTCAATTATAGATTTATTAGTTTGTTCATATTCATACTTATTTTTTTCACATCTTACTAGTTTTATTTAAATTCATACTAGTTTATTCAGATTGGTATCATCATGCATGGCATGACCATTCCCATATTTAGTTTAGATACTCAGCTATAGATTATTACAACTCAATCTAAAATCCATATACTCAAATACCAAATTTAAGGCATGTGCATGACACATTATTTTTATATGCTCACTTACACATTGGTTGATCAAATGGAATGAAAAATTCCATGTCATTATCTATGATTTATACATATGGCATCATATTCTAGGTTGCACAAAATTTTCATGCCTTATTCTATCTATAATGGTTAGCTTTCTCGAGTGACCCAAAACCACCTAATACACCTAAATGGATACATAGCTGACACACCCAATTAGAAATTTTAAGTACATCATGTATTTTTAGTTTTATATGCAATTAATACACATGCGTAGGTAATTATGGATTCATAGTCTAGTTGAGTTCTTGATCCACCTACATGAGAGGGTTGGACACACCATCAATCAAATCCAAGCTATTCACAGGTTAAGATCCATCAAGCAGGGGTGGGTAATGATGGATTCAAAATAGGATTGATTTCTTGAGACACCAACACATGAGGATTGATAAATTTATCATCTCAGTCATTCATTGATTGATCATTATATATACGCACACACCTTGGTTTATGCATTGGTTAACATATCTAGTGAGGCGTATTTATCCCTCTCCTCTCTTATCCCTTTAGAATTTTTACTCATTTTAACTTTATTACTTAGTTTAGTATTTGATTTTTATATCTCTTAAGTAAAGACTGATTTATGCATGTTTCACTTATAAGACATGCATTGGATCATGTTTCACATACTCAAACCGAACTTCATGAGCTTCACCCTTTGGGTAAGTCTAGGTATGCTTCTTTGCCATTTATCATAGTCATTTTTCTTTGCTAAAATTTTATAATAAATGGGGGTGGTGGAAATTTAATCACCTAAAAGTGGTATTTGAGTGGTAAGATTCTTAGTTAAGATTACCTATCCCTAACTTAGCCCTAGACCTATCCTAGAGCCTATTTTCACACTTATCTAACCTTTGTATGGGCCATAGGAATCCCTAGTCATTCCTAAATAAATATTAGACCCTCATTATTGCATCATAAACCTTTGTGCATAATGTTATACCACTTAGACACTAACATCATAATAAGGATAGTAACGCCACATAGTGTTAGTGTCCCAATACTAACACTACTGTATTTTCCCTCATTTTTACACAAATAGATATATTTTAAAATATTAGACCTCTAAAGGTTAGCCTATACCTATTACATCAAAATATTATAAACACATGACTTTTTATAGACACTTGAAAACTTCACATGATAATTTTGATGTCAAACTACCTTTTGACCCTCGTCTGACCTCATGTTTAGGGGACCACCTAGTCAATTAGACTCATATACTAACTTGAGCCTATCAAACCCCTAACATATTTGGATAAAACATTTCGTTTACTCTTTTTAACTTAATTAAAATTATTTTCTTTTGACCCCTCGACCATCAATGATTAGCCTAACCATCGACTGTTAGCCTGACCATCGATGGTTAAGTCCTTGAGTCTATCTTAAAGTAATTACCAGCTGTGTGCAAGGAAAACATTACATAATTTAGAAACTTCTTTGTGTGAATCAAATCATCTTTAAAATTTAATAAATTGGTAACTTTCTCCCCCTATCAAATTAGTAACTTGCTCCATCACATTCAACAACTTCATCTTATAAAAGGAGAAAAGGAGGAAGTGAAAGGGATCCACAAAAAATTTATGTCCAGGATATCATATTTTCTTTTACGGATATCCAACATCCATTCAACAAGTAAGCAATAACATTAGAGACCTAAAACTCTATCTACATTAGCTTTAGAGGTTAAAGTACCATCACCCTGGCCAAATTACCTCAACCCTCCACTATCAAGTTACAAGCATCTTGTGCTTATTTTCATTGTTTCATTTTATTTCTAACCTCCCTACCCTAACCACACCTCTTAACATGTTATGATCCATCCCACAAACCTATATCAAAACCCTTCCTTGTCTATTTATAATTTTATAATTCCACTTCAATATCCTTTGAGAACACACAAGAAATCATAAATGGTTAGACCAATCGCTAATGGTTACCTCAACCATCATTGATTATCCCAAGTGTAGCCAGTTCACTTGACCATCATAGATTGACTATCATATAAAATAATAGCAAGTCAATTTCAGCCCGTTGCCCCTAACTAGATCTTTTTTTCTCTATTCTAGCCTGTGTATAGAACCTATTTTGATTTTTTGACCTGATACCTATTTTATTAGCATATGTATTGACCTTATTTTGTGATATTTAATAATTTTATATAACAAGCATTTTATTTCCTTCTTGCATAACATTTACTTTCTTGTTATTGGGTGCAAGAATATTTTCCTTTATCAAGTTTAATTTTTATCAGGGAGTGAATTGATAGCTATCCTAGTAAGCTATTTCTTCTTGGATCTAGTATATTCTAAGTCATCTACCCTTCATCTTTGTCTAATAAAAAATTTTTGTTTATTGATTTATTATTTGTAGTTTATTTTTTCCAAGCCAAAGAGGAGTTCTCACTATCATCTGGATCATGCGTGCACTTTACTAGGTATTCTTCTAAACACCCTATTACTAGTTTCATTATTTACTTTAAAAATTTAATAAATGAGTGAAATTAGATAAAATATTTTGTCATGCCTAGTGGGACCCTAGTTCCCTTTTTATTCCTTTATTGTTTGTTCATTGAATAATATCTAAAAATTTATATTTGGGCTTAAAATAAATCTCTTACATACATTGATTGCTTTCGTGTCTTAGTTCATCTAGTAACTTGGGAGGTAGAGTAATTAATCATAGTCTTTAGATTTTCTATTACACACCAAGCTGAACCAAAAAAAATTAACACATTGAAACATACTTGAGATAAGGCTCGACTAGAATTTCATCACCTAGCAACAACCTTACCCCTCATCAGCTATCCTACTTAGATTTCACCACCAAGGTAAGAACTAACTTAGCTCTTTGGTTGAGTATAAACTTTGAAATTAATATATTTTGTCTAAGAACCCAACACTCTTATTGTTATGAGACCGTAAAGTGAGGGGATAGGCCCCAATACCAAGCCACACACCAAAGTTTAACATAGATTTCTCTCTTGAGCACCTAAATAACCTAAAACCAACCTTAGATTTCTTCTTTATTACCTGATCTATGAGCCAAATTCCCTCCACACTTTCTAAGGCATAAGCCAAAACTTATCCAAAAGAAATCCTAGGTTTTAATGCACTTTTAGTGTATGCATTCTTTTCTTTGAATTATTTTCTTTTGATTGCTTTTTGTTTGACATGTGAGTTTCATCTTATTATTTTCTCACATGGGCTTTAATATAAGGTAGATAAGAAACCAAACCAATTAACCACCACCTTCTTCTTCTTCCTCCATGGAATATAATATTAATGATGAGGGTTCACCTCATTTTTATCCCCCTCCTACCAAAATCTTGGTTTTTTCTAAGGGTGATGTGGACTTCACTACCTTCCTTAATAATAATCTAGTAGCCCTTCAACATTATCTTAACAACTTACCTCACCATACCTCTATTTCTTTGGTTCCTCCTACGGACCCTCCTTATGGTATGCCTCCATATATTATGGTGGGTACCACCTCCACCCAACCCTTGTTGACCCAAGCCTCTTCTTCCTCCAATATCCCATCTACTACCACTACCCAAACCTAATCCACCATTCTAACCTCTAACCAACCACCTCCTACAACACCCCACACTTCCCATATAGGGTTAAATTTACCTATAGTTACCTATACTCCACCTACCATAGGGTTATATTCTACCCCTATATCCACCCTTCCTCTTATCTCAACCAATCCACCAAATTCCACACCATTTTAGAACTTGGTGCTTTCTATACCTCAAACACTTCCACCTATTAACACTAGAGTCACCACTCAACCTCAACCTACCCAACCTCAAACCACTACCTCAACCATACCTTTAATTCAATGCACATCCATCCCTCAACAGCTACCCATGAAAACCTATCAATATGTCCCTAACCCATAAAGATATATATCACCTTCCACTCAACCATTTGTGCCAATCAATCCTTATGCAGCACCATCTCAACCTCTTATCACCACTTACCAATATATGGATTTTTTAGCACCTTCTATCACTTATCCAAACATAGATACAACCCAAACTCAACAAAATGTGCCCCTTAATTATGTAGTTTCCCAACCCCAACTAGAATTGATCAAGATGTTAATTGTCAAAATGACCAACTTGGAGTCATCTATCTTTGGGTCTCATATCCTTTTATCTTATGACCAAATTTGTAATGCACCTATTCATCCATCCATCCCTATCCATCTTTATCCTCCTCAATGGGAATTGCCCAAGATTTATAAATTTCAAGGCAAAGAGGACCCCCAACAACATTTGACATCATTCCACCATTATTGTTATTTAATTGCATATGATGATGCTCTCCTTCTTTGAACCTTCCCCATGTCTTTGTCTAGACCCGCCCTTGATTAGTATAGTGGTCTTCCCATGCACTTTATATTTTTTTCTCCCAACTAGACCAAATATTTTTAGAGAATTTCTTAGTAAATATATCTAAAAGGTTTCTATTGCTGGCCTTTATTCCATTAATAAGTTTGTTTATGAATCAATTTTTGATTTCGTGGCTAGATGGAGAGGTCTCATCAATCAACTTTCTTTCTCCTTACCATAACCTGAATTGATTGAGATATTCTCTCAGGGTCATGCCAAACATATCTCCCCCACTCTTAAAGTTCAAACCTTCAAAAAATTTGATAAGGCATTCACCATGGCACAAAAACTAGAAAACTGGGCCATCAATTAAGGTAAATTAAAATTATAGAACAAAAATTCCAGCTTTAAATCTAATGACCCTTCTTCTACCAAAACCACAAACCAATCCAATATCAAGGAAAAAGCATCCAAAAATTTAGTTGTTATGAAAACCACTCCACCTCTAGATATTAACCAACCACTTTTAACCAATTATTTGAACCCTCCTTATCATCAAAACCAAAACCAAAACTGAGATCCTCCAAAACAATATACTCCCATTGGAGAATCTTATGCATCAATTTTGGATAAATTTCTCAAATCTAACCTCATCCAACTCCCACCAATTAAACCACCCAAATAATTTGATTCTTCTCACCCCGTACCTAGGTGGTACAATGCGATTGAACATTGTACCTTTCATTGAGTTGTAGGACATGACATTAATAGATGTAATACCTCTAAAAGTCTTGTCCAAAATTTGATTGATAGTGGAGAACTTGCATTTTATAATCCCAATGTACCTCCCAATCATTCCCTTGACATTTTATGTAAGTATTTTCCTAATCATGATCCTTCTACCCAACACCATGATAACCAACCCAAATCATCTCACTATCATGAGGCACACATAATCAATATTTATTAATAATGAATCCCATTGATTATGAGACCATTAATTCAATCACCCAAATGGAAATAGATAACTCACTCCCTAAAAATTTGAATACCCAAATGAAAGAATTAACTACCACTTTCTCTTCACTTGATAAAACTTTAGCTTCATTTGCCTCTCCTTTGATGGAAACACCAAAGGAGACAAAATCCATTATATCCATTTCTTCTTCTTCTAATCCACCCATTAAAGTGGTAAAATTACCCTCCATTTCTTTGGATACCTAAACAATATAATCAAATATATCTATTCCTTCATTTGAGGAAAACATACCTACCTCCCTTATCATTCAACCATCTATTGCCTCTTTGGAAACTATCCCAAACCAAGAGGAGAATACCTCATCTACTCAACCACCAATTTTGGAACCATCCATAAAAATTAAATAAACTATTCCATATTCTCCACCTAAGGGCTTAATCTTTAAAATCAATGACCAAGGAACTAACCCCATTTACAAGCATTTTTTAAGGCTCATCTAAAGTGTAGAGTTCACTTCCCAACCTAACTTTGATAGAGCCACTTTCCAGCACCATCTCAAACTCCCTTACCAAAACAAATATAAATCATCAACCTCCCTTGAATCCACCCTTAAACCAATTATTACCTCTTCACCAAATACCTCTTCCAAAACCATAAGTGAACCATCCCAACCACTTCCATGTAAAATTGCCAAATCACCTTACACCTCTCTCACTAAATTGATCAAGAACCTAGGAATTCTTCCCACACTTAGTCACACTCATTCCCCTCTAAGGTTGGACTTAACCTAATCTATCCCAATAAATAAAAATACAACTAAACCAATAAAGAAGGTAGATTTACCCAATCCTCCACCTCCAACTAGACCCATGCCACCTCCTTCCCACTTACCTTCTATTCTAGGACCCCATCCTTCTACCATCCTAATTACCTATTATTCATCTAAGAAACCATCCCCCTTTTCTCCACCTAGACCCATCAAACCATCTAGTTATCCATAATTTTTAACCAACCTATCTACCTCTACTTTCCCACTTATAGCTAAATCTTCCTCATCCAAGTCTTCTATATCCAAACCTCTAGTCTACAAACCTACCATAACCAAACAAATCCAACCAAAAACACCAACTAAAATCATTTCTCCAACCATAACTCCCATAATAAAACCTATGCCCAAGAAGGTTCCCACTCCTAAAACAAAAATTCCATTGCCTCCAACACCTTTTCTATAATCCTATTCAACTATCTTACAGAGGTTTTTGCAAACTTCCTCCATTAGCTTACCACCTATCAGACCATTCTACCCTTCCAATACCAAACCCTCTTAGTTCAATGATAGCTTGAACTATGCATACCATAGGGCATCAGGACATGACACAAAGAATTGTAAATCTCTCTATGCCCTCGTTCATAGCTTATATGATAAATATGACTTATTATTAAATGAACCCTTATTATCCCATTTACCAATATTACCATCAACCCAACCTACCCAGCCTTTACCTACTCTCCCACACCTACCTAAGGATGAGAGGGAAGAATCGAAGCAACCACAAAACTCAACAAACCCCCTTATCCACACTATTAATGTGGTTACACAAGCCCAAGCCCAATAGAAAGATAAAGGAAAATACAAGGCATCCATTGTATAGACTTACCCTTCTACCCCTCAAACTTCCAACCAAAACCATATACCTACACTATTGCCTATACCACCACTAAAGCCCATAGTATTCATTTTGGGACCCTCTACCTCCAACCCATCTAAATCCATCCATCATATCATGTTGAAATAACCTCACCAAACATAAATGAAAATTAGCCTCTATGAACTAATCAACACTTTACCCCACCATCATTAGGCACTCATCAAGGCTCTACAATCTATAGAGAATCAACTAGATGATCCTCAACCTCTTGCACCATTTTTTGGATCCCTCCATCTTTCCCCTCTCATCACCTTTTAGGATTATGAATTACCTCTCACTCATCCTAAGGATTCCAATCCTTCCCTCTTCATCACAACATACATCAATCAAACCTTCATCGAAAGGGTCATGACTGATGGAGGAGCTATTATCAACATTATCTCCTCAAATGCATATGACCAACTTTTGCTACCTAAAAACATCATGTCAAAAAGTATAATAGTCCTTCACTCCTTCAATGATACCATGGCCATCACCTTAAAAACCATTGTTCTCCACATCTATTTGGGGCCTCACACCATTCCTAAACTATTTTATGTTATAGAGGGAAATTTTCAATATAATGTCTTACTCAGATGCCCTTGAATCCATGGTATGAGTTACATCCCTTCCACCTTACATTGATGTATCAAATTGAGCATGAGGGTCAAGTTATTGCCATCAACTCTGATCCTAGTCCCTTCACCTCTTGCAATATGACATACCATCCTAATGACATTCTTAATCCTCCTTCATCCACCTCATAACCAGATTCTAATAAAACCACCCCACCAACCAAAACCATTAACACTTCCACTCATAAAAATGATGTATCATCAACTAGATCAACCATCCCTTCATCCAAAATTCTAGTTGAGGACACTTTGCAATCCATATTTCAATGACTCTCTCTTGAGGAAGATCACCTTCTAGCCTTAGATACTTTCCTTACTCTACGATACTATGGGAATATCCAATATGACCCTTCTTATGATCCTAAAATTATAAACATCATCCATTTTGGGCTCCCCAACACTAAAAAAAATTATCTATGGGGGACTTGATCAACCACTTCTCACTCCTGTCACTATCCCATTCATCCAACCATTCACCACTAATTTTTCTTACCTAGAAAAACTAACCTTTGACAAATCTTACCTTTACTAGTATTCTTGGAAGGGGTTTGGTCTTGGCATTTATGAATAGGGACATCATGAGTTACCCATCATAAAAACTCAAAAACCTCATGAGTTCATTGGACTTGAGTTTGTACCATAAGAAGAACCCACAATACCAAAACCCATTATCACCATCTACAAAGAACCTCCATCCTCACCAACCCCATCTCTCTCTATACCTAATGACTTTGAAATCATCCCATCTATTTTTATTTTATTAATACCATTAATTTGGGCCCCCTAACCTATCAAAAGGATGGATGAACTAAAACCTTTCTTCTCATCCATCATGAAATGATTGAGCACAATTCTCCTACCATCAACACCATCCAATATCAAGATGATGATTCCATTTTCACCTACCTCAATGTAGGGGATTATTAAATTCATAAATCACTTCCTCATAAGAACCAAACCATGCTAAATGAATCCACTATTGATGTTAACTTGGGTACTCAAGATAACCTCTATATCACAAAATCAACCAATCTTTACATTCCACTGAGTAATAAGATTACCCTTATTTCCTTTCAAATCGTAGTATAGTGTTTTCTTTGTCCTATCAAGATATGCCCATAATTGACCCTTATATTTCCTTCTACAACATTTTCATCACTCCTAAGGCTAAGTCAATTTGATAAAAACTTCATATAATGCATCCTCACATAAACTTCCTTATCAAAGAAGAGCTTCAATGTCTCTTATCTATCGACTTCATTTAGCCCATTGACTATCCAAAATGGGTTTCTAACATCATTCCCATCACCAAACCCACAAGGGTCCTTTGCCTTTGCATCAAATTTTATGACCTCAACCTTTCTTACCCAAAGGATGACTTTCCTCTACCCAACATCAACCAACTTATTGATCTTATAGATGGCCATGAAATGTTATCTCTCATGGATACTTTTTTGGGATATAATCAGATATTGATTGCCCTTAAATATCAATATAAAAATTATTTTATCACTCTATGGGGAACCTTCTTCTATAGAGTCATTCCCTTTAGACTTAAGAACATTGGAGTAACCTATCAATGAGCTATGACCTATATCTTTCACTATCTCATTCATAAAATCATAGAGGACTATGTGGATGATCTCTTTAGGAAATTCAAACACCACAAGGATCACCTAGTTATTCTCTCCATCATCTTTGACTGACTAATCCATTATCATGTCAGATTCTACCCTAGTAATTACATTTTTGGAGTCTTATCAGGTAAGCTTCTTCGTTTCATCATCTCTCTCCATAAAATCAAAATAGACCCCACAAAATTCAAAGAAATCTTGGAAATTCCTCTTCCTACCAAACTTATACAACTCCATAACCTATAGGGAAAACTCCAATCCATCTATTATTTCATCTCTTAGCTATCAGATAAATTTCAACCCTTCCACCACCTACTAAAGATGAATACCTCTTTTAAGTGGACCAAGTAATGTCAACAAGCCTTCAATGAAATCAAGGAGTACCTTCTCGCTCCACCTATCCTCACCCATCCTAAGGAAGACTAGACCTTTTACTTATATATATCCACCATAGACCATTCCCTAGGGGAAATTATGACACATCATGATGAATATAATAAAGAACAAGCCATATATTACATTATCCATATCCTCATCAAATATTAAACTTGGTATACCCATCCTAAAAAAATATACCTTGATTTAGTTTTCTTGGCCTCCAAACTCCATCACTATATTCTTAATCATAAAACCCATGCCATCACTAACACTGATCCCCTGAAGTATATACACTCTAAGCCATACCAAAATTAGTGTATGTCTAAGTGGCTCATGCTCCTAGTTGAGTTAGATCTTGAGTTCCTTTCACAAAATTCCATTAAATGACAAGTCATCAATAACCAATTGGTTGTGGCTCATCTACTAGACAATTAACCACTTCTTATTGCCTTCCCAGATGAGTCTATCATAACTCTCTCTCAAGAGGAAGAACACACCTACCAAATCACCATGTTTTTTGATGGATCTAAATGCTGAAATGGTGGGGGTGTTGGAGTTATTCTCATTCCCCTTAATGGTGAACCTCTTCCCATTTATTTTAAATTTGAATTCAAATGAACCAAAAACATAGGCAAATATGAAGCCCTAGTCATAGGTCTCCAAACCGCTCTAGCCTTGGGAGTCAAAACAATCAGTGTCTTTAGTGATTACCAACTAGTTATAAACTAAGTCATAGGATCTTATCAGTGTAAAAATGATGTGTTCTTAAATTACAAAAAAATCATAGATGTACTCTTAGAATCATTCAATAATTACACTATCCAGTCAATTCCTCGATCTACTAACAAGTTCACAGATACAATGGTATCCCTTACTTCCAAAATTTCATCTCAACTTGCTAGATCTAAACTCTTTATCATTGTCCACAATTTTTTCACACATTTATATATAATTTTTTATCTTCCTACCATTTATACTATGGAGACACCTTCTTTTGACATTTAGTATGACCAAAATTTTGACTATCTCAACTTTGCCATTATCCCTCTTGACCTTTCAAAGAATGCTTGAAGAGATTTTATTTAGAGTACCTATCATTACACCATACTAGGGGGAGTCCTTTAAAAACATAGATATGATGACATCCTTCTCCATTATCTCCATGTTCATGCAGCCTCCCATGACATTAAGGAAATGCATGATGGAGTCTGTGGGGGACACTTTAGTGGCCTAGTTATTGCTAAGTGTATCCTTTACCTGGGTTACTATTGGCCCACCCTTATCAAGACTATTATGACTATGCAAAAAAGTGTGTCAAATGTAAACAACATGCTAACCTACATCATTCACCTCCTCATGGTATTCAAGTATCCAAAGATTATCATCCCTTTTCATAATGGGGTCTTGACCTTATTGGGGAAATCAATCCTCATTCTTCACAAAAACATTAATACATCATTACCACTACCAAATATTTCACCAAATGGGAGGAGGATATCCCCCTTATCTCCACCAAAGGTAAAACAATTATAGACTTCATCAATCACCATATCATTTATTGCTTCAATGTTCCTTATAAGATCATCACTAATAATGGCAAATCTTTTAAAAATTGAAAAGTCCAAGGTCTCTATGATGCTTTTGGCATCAAGTTAAGTTTTTCATCTCCATATCATCCATAAGTCAATGGATAGGTAGAATTTTGTAACAAAAATATCATCAAAATGTTGATCAAAGTATTCAATGCTTCAAGCTAGGATTGACATGTGCAAATACATTTTTCTTTATGGACCTACTACACTAGCTCTCAAACCTATATGGGTGCCACCCCTTTCTCTCTCATATTTGAAGCTAAGGCAATATTGATTTTAAAAGTCTAAATTCCATTCCTTCACATATCTTTACACAAAATCCTTTTCGAGAGTGACTATCAAATAGAATGCCTCATACGTCTTGAAATCCTTGATGAACATCACCTCACATCCCTCAACCATCTTCATGTATATAAAAAAATAATAAATCATGCATAAAAAAACATATTAAAGAGTGAGAGTTTAACTTCAAAGACCTCATCCTTAAGGAAAAACATGTAACTAATATGGAGAAGAACAAAATGGGCAAGTTTGATTTCAATTGGATTAGAACCTACATCATCACCCATAAGTATGGATCAGGAGCTTATCATTTATCCTCTCTTGAGGGAAAGCCAAAACCTGAGCCTCTCAAAACTTCACATTTTCATCCTTTTTATTGTTGAAATAGGGATCAAACTCACTTTTTTGTCTAACTTAATCTCATCCCTTGGTTTAAAATATTTTTACTTCCTTTCACCTACCTATCCCTAATCCCCTTGGGAATAATTGATTACAACATAGAACCATGTGATTGTCCATCACAGTTATAGCCGAATCCTTAGCATGGGTACCATGACTCTATCCATGGCATGGTTCTCATGGATACTTTTCATCTCTAATCAAATGGAATCCCATGATAAATTATCTATCAAGACCACTTTATCCATCTATCATTAAACTTTTGTGCTAAAGTCTTACCTCCATAAAGGTAAACCTTTAAACCTAAATAGACTTGTCTATATCTAACATGCATTCAAAATATCACTTGCATCCATATCTCTAGCATTATAAACTACTCCCTTAAAGGACAACTACTCAATAATTCAAAGTTGCTGACAAATAGACTACTCCCTTAAAGGATAGCTATAAAAATCCAATTTTAGACTACTCCCTTGAAGGATGGATAAAGAATAATCACTTGAAGCTTCCCACATTGATTAGCTTCAATAACTTATAAAAATAACAAAAGAAATAAAAAAGCTTATGTAAAGTAAATAATCTACAATCGACTCTTATAAGTACCATTTGTAGACTCCTCGTATTGATTAGTCTACACATTATCCCATTATGATGTAATTGGCTCCTATATATGTCATTGGTAGACTTCCCACATTGATTAGTCTACATATCATATTCAAGCATGGACTTGTCTATTACAGGTTTTTGGTCACCCATAAAAGGGGAAAACTAACCCACATCATCATAAATTTTTATCTATTTAGCATTCAACCATCTACCTATCACCTTCCTTCCCTCCAATACTTCTCTAAAATCAAGGGACTATGAGCTTGCTTGATACAAAGTGATCAAGACACCCTCTTTCTCAATCAAAGCATGCTATTACAAAGCATTTAATAGGTTTATATTCACTAAGTCAATCCAACTATGCTTTCTTGTTGTTACATCCTTACCAAATAAAATCATGCCTTTTTTAACACTCTATTTATTAGTTCATGTGGTCATATTTCTCACATTTAGTTCATTATCTACATCTATTTTATATATTTCCATTATATTCCATCACCTTCTGAACCATAAACAAGATGAATATAAGCCATATCCTACTATTTTATTATTTTTAGGAATCTAAGGTTTAGATCCTCAATAATAAGGGTTTGGAATAATAGTAAAAATCTAGCTTGATAGGGAAAATATAGATTTTAATTGTTAATTATGCAAGAGAAATAGAAATAAACTTATTTAGTTTTGAACTAAATCGAAGGACTTTGAGATTAGAATTTGAAGAGAAAGACTGAGACACTATTACAAATCTAAGTCTAGGTTTCATTTTTTGATTGGATAGGAGTGCCTAAAATAAGACACCTTGGTATTCGATGTTATAGTCCTTCCCGACATTGTTATTATTACGATCTAAGATTTTTGGGTTTTTGTTTTCTTGGTCAATGTGAGCTTGTGTACCAAATTTCAAGGGTTGGAAGTTATTGGAGATCATTATAGGTCTATTTCAATCTTTAATACATGTATTCATCTACACACATGCAAATAATGAATACATCAAAAGTAAAAGGGGTAAACAATTAGAATGATCACACAATAAAGAACCCCTACTATTTTGATTGCTACCTACATTAACCCTCAAGCTAAGGTCTTAGATCTAATGTAGTTATCCCTTAGGGAACATGCTTAATAAATTCATAATATAGATGAAAGAATGAATTTTGCCTAGGCCCTTCCTTGATTAATCATGCAAGTCTATGTGTGATGCAAAGAAAATGAGCTATATTATTGACTAATTTTTATTATGTTTGATGTACCAAAGTAGTAAGTGCTAGATATAAAATGCCTTATGTAGTCCTTTATATAAGAGACTCATTATTTTAAATTTGGGAGCTTTATTCACATTTGGCCAACATTGGAAAACTTAAGAATGAATAAAAGAAAGGGGTAAGACTCATATAGTAGGAGTAAGTGACTATTGGAATCAAACTTATACTTAGACAGTAACACTAGAAATTGGACACCCTGGGTTTCAGCTCTATAGTCTTATTTGGGCATTATTTTCTAGAGGGTCTAAGACCTAGAGGGATGGAATAAGCCTAGAAAGAGTGACTTGGGTAAGTAAGGTTTAAGTATGGAAAGTTATGAATGAATGGGAATGGTCAAAGAGGTATCTAAGATATGAAACAAGACCAAGGAAAATTAGACAAAAAGACATGGCTAGATGCGAGTAAGACTCATATTCTTTAGCTAGAGTCTCCTATGAAAGGACTATGAAAAGACATGATATGTGTGGTTGCTTGACTAATTTAGGGTGTATACATTTTCCCCCTTTTAATTGAGTGATGTAATAAAAATAAGTACTAGAGTAAAAGAAAGAAAGAAGATGTGTACCTAAACTTACGTGTATGGATATAAGTGTACTAAAAATGGATCCAATTTCATGGCCAGGGAAGTGGATGGAGAATTGAATAGTATTTGGAGAAAGAAGGAAACCCTATAATAGATTCCCCTTATAATAAATCTAAATAGTGCTTGGAGAAAGAAATAATCCTTGTAATATATTCCCCTTATATTGAATCTAAATAATGCATAGAGAAAGAAGGAATCCCTCTAATAGATGCCCCCTATACTAAATTTGAATAGTGCCTAGACAAAGAAGGAATCCCTGTAGTAAATGCCCCTGTACTGAATCTAAATGAGAAATTATCAGAAGCCTAATTTGAGATATTAGAGCTTTGAAGTGAAAAATGCATAGGAGATGAGCACCTTCTATGACTCATTTTGAGTAGTTGGTAGCCTGGATTTAGGCTAGTAGAGAGATTAACCTGGTGAATAAGCTTAACACTTGATTCTTACCTATTTAGAAGCCTATTTTGGATATTTTTGAGATATTTTAAGTAGTCTAGGAAAGCTTTTACTAGTTCTAGTGCTCCTATCCTATATTCAATGTTTCTATTTAAATTGCAACACTATTGTCCAAGTCTAGTGCTATAGTTTAGTGCTATTGTCCACTTTTAGTGTAGTTATCAATTGTGGATGGGTTTTTCAATTTTTGAGTTGTTACTACTTTTGTAATTCTTAGCTATTTTTATTGACATGGATATTTAACATATAGTCTATTATTTGGTGTTTTTAGGGTGAGGTGTGGATGTGAGAGTTTTGTAGAGGTCATGTGATGGAGACACTGAGGATTCAACCATTATCTATTGATGAGCATGATATTATGGATAGGGTAGGGTTAGGTCATGTATGTGACTAGGGCATGATGCAACGGGATAGGTACTTGATTAGCACCTTATGTGAGAGGTGGAAGGTTGATACATATGCATTCTAGCTTCCTACTAGAGAGATCACTATTACTATAGAGGATATATGCCACATTTTACATTTGATGATTAGTGGGTGATGGGTGACACTACAAGATGACATGGGTGTTGATTTCATCAATTGTATATCCTTGTATTTTGATGGTATGCCTTCAAGTGTGAATCAGAGAGGTAGTGATAGCAATGTATTACTATTAGTTATTATGTATTTGAGTGTTCTACACCTACAAAAGTGGTTAGTTATATTGTTGTCTTCTTTTATTGTAGTGGATGATAGTAAAGCGCCTATTACCTATAAGATGCATAGGGTGTTTCATTGCATTGAGATATACGATACTATGTTCTCTTGGGGCAGGACTATGCTTTCCCACTTATATATAGATTTATATATATTTACATAGGAGGCATTTAGTGGTCATGTGGTTGTGGCTATTTTATTACATTATTGGGATTATGAGCACATAGTAATTATGCAACTGATTGGATTATCAAGGGTGAGTTGTGCATATCCACATCCATTAGGAAGGTGATAAATGAGTGATTTAGTTATTCAATATTTTAGGATAGATTACTACAGGAGGATTTTATACAAATGGTGGCTCAAGATATCATATAGAGGCCCTCTAGAAGATTCCCTAGATGGCCTAAGGATGGAAAGCAGCTATGGTACATGAAGGTTAGTTATTGGTTACATGATCATGGGGATGGAGTATATGATCACTTTTAGTATGAACACATGAATAGGTAGTTTTGAGTTTGATAGGATGTTCCTCCTACAACATGGGTATGTTTGAAGAGTGCACAGACACTAGCAAGAGCAAGGGCTCATGTGAGACCTCCTGAGGCTGAGTTATCATCATTACCTTTAGATGTGTGAGGTGTGGTTATATATATTATTGATGTAGATGATGTGGGATGCATTAAGGCATATACTTCATGGTGGACTAGGCATTAGTGGGCTCCATTATACCCTATGGATAGAGTGGATGTTCCTACATATGATGATCTTGAGCCAATCTAGATGATGGGAGGTAATTAGTGATTGTATTTAAATTATACCTATGTTTGTGATTTAGTTTAGATTCAAAATTATATATCTAATGTAGTTTTGTACTTATTATGTGTGAAAGTGGGGTGGGATGTGCAAAGGATGAGGTACCTGCTAAGGTATGGAGGGGAGATGATGATTTTTGAGAGACCATCATTGATTTAACACTTCAAGAGCTCACATGATATGTTCTTAATGATGCAGTGGAGGATGGTTTGATGGAGCGAGTGATGGTTATGATTGGTATGTATGCTCATTTGTTTGATAGGGCTGATATAGATATAGATACATATGTTTGGGCAGTAGGAGAGAAAGATGACCTTAGAGCTGAGTTGGATAGGTATAAGATGCCTCCACCTAATTGTAGCATGGTGAACACAAAGATTGTGGATGACTATATGGATATTCAATGGTCATACACAAACTTGTGTGAGGAGCATGGTTGGTTGTTAGAGTGGGATAGTCAGTTTAAGTAGCACTTAGGAGCTCAAGGAGGTACAAAGTCATCAAGTGCTAGACATGATTATGGGACTAGTACTAGAGGAGAGAGTGAGATTGAGAGTGAGGGCATGATGCCATTTCATGATTTATTATGTTTGACATAGTTTATATGTATTTTAAAAACTAGTTATAGATATATATATATATATATATATATATATATATATATATATATATATATTATGTTTGACATAGTTTATATGTATTTGAAAAACTAGTTATATATATATATATATATATATATATATATATATATATATGTTGGTTTGATTTTAGTTTTACTCATATTTGTGTTATGGATTTTGGAATATCTTAGTATATTGATTATAAGTGGTTGATTTAGAAATAGTTGATCTAGTATTTATTTTGAATTTTCATGTGCTCGCTAAAATAGTTTATTGGATATGTGGTTTAATTATTTTGATATGTTTAGAAGTGTTTTTTAGGTTTGATTTGTGATTATATGTAAGAAAAAAATTGTTGGTTTTTGTAATTTGTGTATTGTTTGGATAAAATGAGCTGGGTATACCATTTGAAAATTTCTTGGATAAGTTAATTGGGTTTAATAATGGTAAAATAGGATTTGGTAAGATCTAGATTTTGATAGGCTGGTATTTGGATAAGATAGTTGTTGGGAATTAGGAATGTTAGTTGTTAGTATGGGGATGTAAGATAACACTGTGTGTTATTACTTCCCTAAGAGTGGCTCAAGAATACAAAGGGTAGCTAAACCTTTGGATCCATAATTACCCTAATAAGTTAATCTTAAAAACTAAAACCAATATGATTGTACATTATATTATTCTATTTTTTATCACTATCTAAACCTTGTCATCCAACTGAACAAGTTCCCATACTGCTTATGTTGTGTAAGAATGTGCTCTATATATCATACTATCTGTTGTGTGCTAATTATTGATGTGTGAAGATTTTATAAAATTTAACTTGATTTGTAATGTAGCTAAAAATGGATGCTATAGAGGAGGCTCATCTATTCACAATCATAGTGGATTGCTATGTGAAATAACACCTTGTGACATCTATTGTGATGCATATGACTGAACAATAGATCGATATGGAATTGTAACATGTGATGTGGGTTAATATAATCTTAACCATAACATTTTATATGTGAGATAGGACCCTTGAACTCTACCTATAGTGAGTATTTCTCATGAGTGGTACTCTATTGTTGTGCTTGTGACTCTACTGGATATGTATATGGAACTGCACTATGTATTCCATAGACTATGTTGCTATATATAGGTTATTTTTTCTATACTATTTTCTAAACCTTTTAAATAGTTGAAATAAGAGATCTCCTATGAGATTCTATCCTAAATCCTACATTATGCTTATGATGAGTGATCGATGATTCCCATAAAGGAATGTTCTAGGATGATTCAATCATGGAGGAATGAGGTCTAGGGTTTTATAATGGAGGAGATCTCTATGACCTATATGTTAATGCTATGATACCATTATCAACACATCTAGTAATGTAATCTCTGATTCCAAAATAGTCATTATGTCCATGTCCGTGGATATGATGATAGTTGCAAAAGGGCTGATGTGGTTATCTGTGTAAGAGATGTGGATTTTTTTAGTGAATAAAAGGTAATGTGATTAACCTCCTATTTAGTAGTTCTAATAAAATGATAGATGGGATATCCTACTATGAATCAAATTGTAGTGGTGCTTTACTATTGTTCTCTATAGTACATACTATAGGTTACACTCTAGAAATTGGGTCTTTGTTCTTAACTGGTTGATTTTTTGGTTGTGGTATCCTATCTTGTCTAGGACATGATGGATGCTAAGTGCTAGGATTTGTATATGAAGATGCTACTATGAAGTCAAGGGTGATCCAGTCAATAAAATCTACATCAATCAACCCAAATTTCTTTTCCAAAGCTAGAATTGTATAAAAAAATGTTTGAAACAAGACTCTATTTGATATTATATATTCTCAAGGAGCAATTGGTGAAGTCCATTGATAAAGATATGCTGAATATCTAGATCTATTAGTTTTTATATCAATCTTAACATGTGAGCCTTAAATCTTAAGATATACTCACTAACTGGCTCTAAAAAATTCTTATGTAATGTGGCAAGTTTCTCATCTGTAACATGAGGGCCTATATTTATGATGTAATATTTAAGAAATTCCTCCTTTAAGTCATCATATGTGTGCAATAAACTAATAGGGAGTAGATGAAAGAACCAATTATGTTCTTCCCCCATTAATGTTTGCTGGAATGACTTGAGTATAATCAATGGGCTCACATGAGATGGCAAATCATTATAAAAGGCCTAAAGGTGTATGAATGAATCTCTAGTTCCATCAAAGTGAGGTAATGATGGTGTCAAGAAATGCTTAGGAAATGTCATGTCCCCTTTTTCATGGACATTGACAGATTTGATGATTGGCCTATTATACGACCTTCGTAGGCTAATATGATGGATAGAGGGTCATAATGGAGCTTGGCTTGACTTTGACTCGCAGAATTTCTACATTTGGTTTTCATTCAGGTTCTTTCAGACATGTTTGATTGATGCTCCTATTATTTAGGTATATTTGACATGCAGCGGAGCACCTTTATTTTGGTATGGTCATATGCGGAATCACTCCCTGATTCACGTGCTTCGATCGGTTTGAGGATCTGACGTATATTGAGGGAGATATTAATATTTGATTGATTTAATCAAATATTAATTATTTGGTCTCATTAATAATTAATTATTAATTATTAATTATTTGCTCTAATTTTAAATTAGAAACCCTAATGCTAATTTAAGAAAACCCTAATTAGGGCAAGCATATCTTTTGAGGGTATAAGGGTTTCACATGGAGGCCATTATTGGATTATGAATAGATTATTGATTATTGAAAATTGAAGTAATTCTTCTGTGAAGACTGAGCCAAGGGTTCCAGGATTCCATTGCAGTGAAGAACGTTCCCTCTTCATTGTGTGCGATTTAGAGGCTGTGAGATATCAGCTGATTTATTGCCAAATTGAGAGATAGCTTCATCCAGAAGTTATCACAGAGATACAGATCTGAGAGATAGCTTCATCCAGAAGTTATCACAGAATTCCAGGGTTGAGAGATAACTTCACACAGAAGTTTATCACAGAGCTTTCCAGGTATTTTCTTATTTAGTTTTTGATCTAATAAGTTATACAGAGATAGATCTTGTGTTAGAATCTATATTCGTGAGATCAGGCTGTTCAACAATCAGGGGTTAAGAGAAGACAGGTTGGCGGCCGTACCACATCCGTACAGGTCCGTTCAGAGCTGTTCAGGCACCGACATCGGCAGATATAGGGCTTCCAGTGACCGACATCGGTCGACTGAAGACCGACGTCGGCAGAAAGCCGACCAACAGAGACCGACATCGGTGAGATATCGACCGATGACGGCGACTGTGTGTCGACACAGAAAGGCCGAGACCCTTCCAGATCCAGTTTTCATTTCTAGATTTTGCTAAGTCAGGGTTTTAAGATCAGATTTTAATATTCTTTATTTTGTATAACAGAGACTCAATTGTGTAATCGTCCAGAAGAACAAGTGATGAGATCTTTATTTGCTATTGAGAGATTATACTGTGATTTGTGTATGCTTATTTGAATCTATTCTGCAAATTGTATCTTGTTCAGAGCTTTATATGTTTCTATATTCCCTGATTGAAGGGGATATTACAGTGGTATTAGAGCATTTGTAGGAGAAAAAAAGAGGCCCTAAGTAAGGGACATTACAGTGGTATCAGAGCTTTGGTCTTTGGTATCATAGTTGTGTGTCTTTCATATATCTCTATTGGTAGGGGATATCACAGTGGTATCAGAGCTAAATTCCTGCCATCCTGTTGGGCACATCAGAGCTAAATTCCTGCCATCCTGTTGGGCACATCAGAGCTAATGTCTTGCCATCCTTTTGGGTAGCTTGGGTAAAGTATCATGATGACTTCATATACTCAGAGTCGATGGGACTATGATATGAGGAAGTTGAAACTAAGTTTGAAGAGGTTGAATGAATCTCTTTCATATCCTACATCCAAAAACAAACCCGCACGGTATATGACAGTGAATGAGGAGTGGGAGTTAGTACCACCTCGAATTCAGAAGTTGTTGCCTTTTGATCGCTTTGTTAAGCATAGGAGAGAGCACTACAGATCACTTCGACGAGAGAGTAGCATGTCCCATGATTATTATGATTATGAGATAGGAGATAGTGAAGATGAGGATGAGTTTGATGCTTGCACTCAGAGTGTACAGGGGTGCTCAGATGTTAGTGCGCTGAGGGTTGATGATCTCTCAGCTATGGTAGAGATTGTAGAAGAGTCCCAGGATTCGATTATTGCAGATGATACTCAGGAGAACACAGTGGACAGTTTTGAGGACTTAGTTTCACCGGTTGTTTCTTTCCGTATGGAAGAGTTAGACAGTGATGCTATAGTTGTTGATACTCCATCTATTGATATGAGCTTTGACGTTGATCATTTGTATATTGAGGTGGTTGGTGATGAGTACATTCCTGCAGTTGTTGCTGAGGAGCATATTGCTGAGGCTGATACACATATACGGGATTTGGATCTTGCTGATTCTGATGAGTTTGAGATACCAGTGGAGTCATGTCTCCAGATTGATTATTCTCACACGGATGACAGTGTGGTACAGTTGGTTGTGCCTCCTTTACAGAGAGATCAGTTGGAGTGTGTGGGGGAGTATGTTGATGCTTCCACATATAATTTCTACTGCACTGAACCATTCATGGAGTATTTGCTGGATAGTGTAGGTGTTCATCTGGACTCACATAAGATGACAGAAGGTGTTCTTGTCCGAGGTTCTAGTGCTATTAGCAGATTGGGTGAGGAGATTTTATGAACCCTTTCTACTATGTTACCTTACAGGGATGTTGAGGTGATGTTTGTTGAGCCGAGATTGGATCCATCCATTGAGTCCCAGTTTGGCAATAGTGTGCCAATAGCAGAGTTTGGGGGTTCTTACCAGCATCATACGGTGAGTTATGCTCCTTATTTTTCTTTGCATCTAGAGATTAGTTTTGGTGTCATTGATTTAGATACCAATAATTGTCATATCCACGGTCCAGTTAGATGTGAGTATCAGTCAGATAGGGACTTGAATTTTGATAGAGTTGATATTTTAGTTGGCTTGAGTCCCTCAGAGTGGTTTCTTCTACCGGCATCTACAGTTGGTCTTCAGATAGCTGTTTGGGTGTCGAGTGCAGTTTTTCAGTTGCTAATTTTGATACTGTTGATGCTGTGGATGTTGATGATTTATTCACATGGGTTAATTGGTGACATGATGGATGTTACACAATTTTTTCCTTGGGATCCAGGTGGATCGAGTAGTTCATTGTTTCGAGATTGCTTGGGGACAAGCAATTTTCGGAGGGGCGGATTGTCATGTCCCCTTTTTCATGGACATTGACAGATTTGATGATTGGCCTATTATACGACCTTCGTAGGCTAATATGATGGATAGAGGGTCATAATGGAGCTTGGCTTGACTTTGACTCGCAGAATTTCTACATTTGGTTTTCATTCAGGTTCTTTCAGACATGTTTGATTGATGCTCCTATTATTTAGGTATATTTGACATGCAGCGGAGCACCTTTATTTTGGTATGGTCATATGCGGAATCACTCCCTGATTCACGTGCTTCGATCGGTTTGAGGATCCGACGTATATTGAGGGAGATATTAATATTTGATTGATTTAATCAAATATTAATTATTTGGTCTCATTAATAATTAATAATTAATTATTAATTATTTGCTCTAATTTTAAATTAGAAACCCTAATGCTAATTTAAGAAAACCCTAATTAGGGCAAGCATATCTTTTGAGGGTATAAGGGTTTCACATGGAGGCCATTATTGGATTATGAATAGATTATTGATTATTGAAAATTGAAGTAATTCTTCTGTGAAGACTGAGCCAAGGGTTCCAGGATTCCATTGCAGTGAAGAACATTCCCTCTTCATTGTGTGCGATTTAGAGGCTGTGAGATATCAGCTGATTTATTGCCAAATTGAGAGATAGCTTCATCCAGAAGTTATCACAGAGATACAGATCTGAGAGATAGCTTCATCCAGAAGTTATCACAGAATTCCAGGGTTGAGAGATAACTTCACACAGAAGTTTATCACAGAGCTTTCCAGGTATTTTCTTATTTAGTTTTTGATCTAATAAGTTATACAGAGATAGATCTTGTGTTAGAATCTATATTCGTGAGATCAGGCTGTTCAGCAATCAGGGGTTAAGAGAAGACAGGTTGGCGGTCGTACCACATCCGTATAGGTCCGTTCAGAGCTGTTCAGGCACCGACATCGGCAGATATAGGGCTTCCAGTGACCGACATCGGTCGACTGAAGACCGACGTCGGCAGAAAGCCGACCAACAGAGACCGACATCGGTGAGATATCGACCGACGACGGCGACTGTGTGTCGACACAGAAAGGCCGAGACCCTTCCAGATCCAGTTTTCATTTCTAGATTTTGCTAAGTCAGGGTTTTAAGATCAGATTTTAATATTCTTTATTTTGTATAACAGAGACTCAATTGTGTAATCATCCAGAAGAACAAGTGATGAGATCTTTATTTGCTATTGAGAGATTATACTGTGATTTGTGTATGCTTATTTGAATCTATTCTGCAAATTGTATCTTGTTCAGAGCTTTATATGTTTCTATATTCCCTGATTGAAGGGGATATTACAGTGGTATCAGAGCATTTGTAGGAGAAAAAAGAGGCCCTAAGTAAGGGACATTACAGTGGTATCAGAGCTTTGGTCTTTGGTATCATAGTTGTGTGTCTTTCATATATCTCTATTGGTAGGGGATATCACAGGAAAAGACACTTTTATGATTGTCTTTGAAATAGGGTTACCATGTAGATTATTGGCATCCATCCAAGATTTATAAGCTTTATTTTTCAAGGTAAGGAAATGTACTTGGTATTGTAATTCACCAACTACACACATTAAAGAGATGATCTCTTGGGATGGTACATTATTATCTTGAAGTGGTTCATTTAATCATTGAATTTGATTGTTAATTTTAACTATGGAAATGCTACATTTATAAATTAGATCATAAAGAGGGGGTGTGCTCACTTAAACCTTTAGAATAATGGTAACTTGGACCTTACTAGATGGATGTGAGCTACCATTATTTGTAGGTGAAGAGTGTGAACTAGGTTCTACTATAGTAGGGGATGGCTTGGAGGATTCATTGGTATCTTTATGTTTTAGTGTGTCACATTTTAATTGAGTAGAAGATGTACTATTAGAATTAACATGTGCATTATTTTAAATAGAATCATTCATAAAAGTAGAAACAACATTTTGGGAGTGTATTATGTTTGAGAGGAGAAGTGAGAGAAGAGTTATAAACATGAGATGAATATTCTTATTCACTATGTGCATAATTATCATAATCATTATCATATATGTAATATTTTTTGTAATCACTCTCATTTTCATATTCATTGGCATGCTCACTATCATATTCATTATCACTTCCATCATTGCTAGGGAGAGGTGTAATGGAAGGATTTATTTATTTTTGAATATGCAATAAATTATCATTAGATATTGGAATATCATGTTAATCTATACTATCTAGGGATGAAAGACATGCATTATTTTCATGTGAAATATGAGAGGTAAAAGAATGACATTTTTCATTTGAACATTATTTTGATAAATTAGAGTTAAGAACATAAAATGTTTCATTTGAACTATGCATTGGTCATTTGATTCTATTGCATTTAAATTGTTGTAATTTGAACATAGTAGTAGTAAAAGAGAGAGAGATAGATTTGGGTCGTATGGAAGTAAATTATCACATATTAGAGCTTTGTTTGGAAGTGCATGACTATTTTTTTTAATTTTATGCATTAGGAGAATGAGGTGAGAATTATTTTTACCATTTATCAAAATTAGTTTCTTTAGAATAAGGGATGAAAGAGATAGGTTTGAAAGGATAAGATGCATCTATGTTTTATTTACTATCACTTTCATATGCATGATAATTTCCTCATTACAAAAATAGTAATTATCTTCATTGTAAATAAAATTATTTTCCACATTTTTAGCTAATGTAAAAAATTTCAAATTTGTCCACTCATTATAATAATTATGTGAAAAATTAATAAATTTGTCTATGGGATGAGAGGGAAGAAGTGCCTTAGTGGCAATTTTATTTCTTTCACCAAAAAGAATATGAATAAGTAATATTAAGAAAAAAATTCATTAATAACTACTAACATGGAAATTTTGAAAATACTTGTGACTATCTAAACAATTTGTAAAATTTTTGAAATTAATTTCTAAAAATTGCAAGGATGAATAGTTTGAAGGTGGAGGACTTAGTTTAGGAATCTAGGGTTTTGGGCTAATGTTTTAGAATTTTTGAAAATTATGGCTATAATTTAGATTCTAAAATTAATTTTAAAAATATAATTTCACAAAAATTGATATAAAAATTATAAATTTGAAATTGATTTTTTTCACAAAATAACTACTAATTTAGAAATTTTGAAAATATTTTTAGCACACGAAACAATTTTCAAAAATTTTGAAATTAATTTCTAAAATTTGTAATGGAGGGAAACTTGGGGTTTGAAGATCAAGTTTTGAAATCTAGGGTTTTGAGATAGGGTTTTATAATTTTTTAAAATTATGGCTATAATTTAAATTCTAAAAATACTTTTGAATGGAATAATTTCACAAAAAATTGGTACAAAAATAAAAAATTTGTAAAGTAATTTTAGCACAAAATATGAAGGAAAAATCCTAAGGGTACCTAGGGTTTTTTAATTTGTTTTAAGTAAGTCAAGCTCACCAAAATGTTTTATTTTTGGGAATCTAGTGTCTAGATCCTGAACATTAAGGGTTTGGATAAATAGGAAAAATCTAGCTTAATAAGGAATAATATAGATTTTAACAGGTAATTGTGCAAGAGAAATAGAAATAAACTTATTTGGTTTTGGAATAAAATGAAGGAATATGATATTTAAATTTGAAGAGATAGACTGAGACACTATCATGAATCTAAGTCTGGGTTTCATTTTATGATTGGCCAAGAGCACCAAAAATAAGACACCCTGGTGTCCAACATTATAGTCTTTCCCAGCATTTTTATCCTAAGGATCTATGCTTTTTGGGTTTTTTTTGCTTGGTTAATGTGAGCATGTGTACAAAATTTTAGGGGATAGAAGTCACCAAAGTTTGATGTAGGTATATTTAAATCTTCAATACCTATATTCATCTACACATATGAAAATAATAAATACATCAAAATCAAAAGGGGGGAAACTGGTTCAGGGGAAGAATGATCACATAATCAAGAACCCATACTTTTATAATTGGTTATTACATTAACCCTTAAGCTAGGGTCTTAAATCTAATGTATTTATCCCTTAGGGAACATGCATAATCAATGTCCATGATAGATGCAAGAATGAATTTCACCTGGGCCATTCCTTGACCAGGCATGCAAGTTTAAGTATGATGCAGAGAAGTTGAGTTATACTATTGACTAATTTTTATTATGTCCAATGTGCAAAAGTAATAAGTGCTAGATATAAAATACCTTGTGTAGTCCTTTATATAAGAAACTCATTATTTCAAATTTGGGAGTTTTATTCACATTTAGCTGACATTGGAAAACTTAATAATGAAGCAAGAAAATGGGTAAGATTCATATAGTGAGAGAAAGTAACCATTGGAATCAAATTTGTACTTAGACAATAGCACCAAAAATTAGACACTCTAGGTTTTAACACTGTGGTCCTGTTTGGGCACTCTTGTCTAGAGGGTTTGGGACTTGGGGGGGGGGAATAGCCTAAAAAGAGTGACTTGGGTTAGTAAGGGTTAAGTCTAGAAAGTTACAAATGATTGGGAATGGTCAAAGAGGTATCTAGGATATGAAGGCAAATCAGACAAAAATACATGGCTAGATGTGAATAAGACTCATATGCTCTAGTCAGAGTCTCTTATGAAAAGACTATGGAAAGACATGATATGTGTGGTTGCTTGACCAATTTAGGGTGTATACACCTACCTATAATCAAAACATCAAGAACCATAAATCATAAACAATCACAATATACCATTATAACATTAGAACACCATAAGATCATCATCAAAATCATCCCTACAATAAAATATCATCCTATCTATGAACCACATTATCACATTATTTTATAAACAATATTACACCCTCATCCTACCTAACCACATTATCATAATCATGTCATAAACACCATCATCAAAATATATCTATCAAATATTCATGCTCATGCGAAAACTAAACTAAATAACAATAAATATCTTAATCAACAAAATATTTTCAAACCACATCATCATTACCATCCATCATAACCATCATCAAATGTATAAAATAAAGAGTCAATGATAACCATAAACATGCAACAACATATATAATATCCATGATCCATAAACATCATTACATCATAATCATAATACATCAATACATAATTAATGCAACATCATGAACATAGAAACATAACCATCATGTCATATGCCAATATAATCATCAATATACTCAAATGTCAATGATATAATCCATCATAGTCAAATAAATATACATCTCATAAATGTCTCTCTCATTCATATACATCTCACATCATTGGCACCTAGGATAGTATCAAAATAAAAATCATATACATAATATCATCTATCAGACCCATGGTACACCACTGCCATTGTCCCCATTTGTACCTACACCTACACTACCATCTAGTGGTGGCCTTCTTGCTTATCCCACTATTAGTCCCACTATCTTGGAGTCTCTATCGATGGACCCCATACTAAGCTAGATCTATATTCCCCATATCTCATCTCTAATGTAAAATAAGTTAGAAATATCATCTCAAAATATCTTAGCTCCTCAACGGTGGCTACGTATCATGTCCTCAAAACTATGTCAGGAGGTCTTCATCTTGATGCTATAGCTGATCTTGGCCTCTATCTCAATGAATATCTCTCTTGAGTAACTAAATATAGGAAGGTCCTCATTATATCATGATCACCATTCAAAGTGGTAACCTACCCTTGTAATGTGCTAATCTATGTCAATCTATGCTTGTAACATGGCCACCTATCCCTATAACCTAGTAATCTAGACCTATGTCACTACTCGTACCACTACCACCTACCCACCCTATATGGGTGGCCCTAATGGGTCCACATCCATAGGTTGATACCCCCTATCATCCCATCTAAAGTTAATTTCTACACACCTATCCTAGAATCATGTTGCATAACCATGTATAAGCCTTACATCATCAATGGCCACTGTAGCCATAAACTCCTCATAGTTTAATATGACGTCCTATAGCTATGGCTTCAATAGTAAAAACTTGGCCTCCTCCTTCTTATATTAAGGAAAGTTAGGGGTGATCCCCTACAATAGTCCAAACTATCACCATACTCAATCAAAGGGGATTGTTTCCCCTTCTCTCTTCCTATAAATTTAGTGACAGCTCTATAAGGATAATGTATGGTAACTATGCCCAAGATAACTAGGCCAATCCACATATGGCTTCCATACAACATCACCTACCAATAATCCCTCTAAAACAACACTAAACCAATCAATGTCTCTATCTCCTCCACCTCCCCTAGTTAAATCATTAATATATCTCCATCACATGAAACCCATTGGGAAGGCTACCTAAGTAAATCCCTACCATGGTACCCCTAATGGTCTCAAAACACAAATATGCTCAAATGCCCAGTAATGGAGTATAAAAATAACACTGATCCTATATCTCTTTTATGATTGAAAGGTCTAGAGCTCCCTATAAATTTGGACTAGTAACACTGGAGCCCATCCAAACACACTCCTCCCTAATAACATGTATGGAAATTGACCATGGCTCAAATTTGATAATGCAAAATAAGTCACTACCATCATCATCAATAAGCATTGATCTTCTAGTGACCTCTAGTATAATGGCTTGATCCCAAACTCCCCTACATGCCACTTGGCATGAGCCTTATCTACTCTATATATTAGGTCCATATAGTAATCTATATCCTTACTCTCTACATGATATATTGGCTCCACCTCGAATGAGTAGCCATGTGATCCTAGTCACATCCTCTAATAGAATGGTCATCTCTCTAGTTAGCAACATAAAGGTGTTCATCATGGGGTCCCATCTCTCGATGATCATGATGATCATAGCCACATCTCATGGTAGGTGTTGATAATATATCATGGCTCCTGGGCCAACCATCTCCATGTGCTTCCACTTCTCTGCTATCATCCTATCTCAAACCTTGGTGAAGATCCTCAAAACTTAATCCCTCATCTAGATCTACTCACATGCCTACAAAATTAATCACATTATCTTTCATACTTATTTTTCCACCTAAAAACTAAGTCCTAACTTGCACCTCTCTTTGTTAACTTTTCATGAAAAAATCCATCACATTTACCTTGCTTGCATTTATCTCACCACCAACCTTAACATATCATTATACCCACCTAAATAATTTCTATTTTTAATAACCCTACCTCTCCTCCTATCTAACCCTTTTGAACATCCCCTACACACACCTCATAAAACATTCACCCACTTTAACAACCTTTGACCAATCTAAAAACCTTCATATACTTTCTACACCTCTAGTGATCTTTTTTCTATCTTTCACATTTCCCGCTTTACACACTTTCCACAATTTTTACATGACCAAATTCACTCTTATTAAACAACTTAAAAATCCACCTAACCACCTCTATAATTCAAAATTTTCAATAACTTCAACCATTTTTCCCTTCTACAACCATTCTAAAAACAAACAAAACAACTCAATATTTAATTTTTATACCACACTTTGACTTTTTTTAAGTCTCAAAATTTAAACACAAATTAAAAAAAGTTTTCATACATTCCTTAGATCCATTTTACTGTAGATGGTTCATGGAACCATCGATGGTCCCTTGGGCCTCCTTTTTTTGCCTTAGTGTTCGACCGTTGCCAATCAAGTGAAACATTGATGGTCATTATGTGTGACCATTAATGGCACACCTCAAACCTATGACCTTCCCAACCCTCTAAAAACACACCCATATTTAATAAGAACCCTAATTACATTGATATTAGATCATATTACCAAGATTTAACACATTTTTATCCCCATTTCCCCTTCTATTTTGATCAATTTCACAAAAAATTTAACCTAGGGCATCATTTTTTCAAAACCACATTTAACACTCTACCTTAAATCCTTCCTAAACCCTCTATCTCTCACATGAAAATTTGACATCATAAAATTAAATAAACCTATCAAATTTTAAATATAATGTACCTCATTCCACAATCATTGGCATGGTTGAAGCCCCCATCCAGCCACATGGTCGCATCCTCATCCACCTTCCATCGAATACAATCTTGGTAAAACTCAAACTCTTGATTGCCCATTCAATTACCTCCACCTCAGTATGCTCAAAACCGAAAAGACAAAACAAACAAATTTCCCAAAGTAAAATGCTAAAGTCAAATGGAAAGTATGAACTTGTTTTTTACTTTTTAACATTTTGGTCAATCAGGGTTTTATCATGATCGAAGATGTTCAGGTTGACCATCACCGATCGACACTAGGGTAACCCTTGGCTATCACCAATCAATGTCCCATCCCCTTTTTATTTCTCTTAATATCTCACCTAAGTTTTACCCTTAGGATACCACTTAATCCATACTTCATAAATGACCCTAGAAGAACTACATTTGACCTAACATTCTTTTTGAATTTTGTATCCATGTAAGTATGTAGCTAGCGTTCACTTACCTAATTCATATAGAGTTATCTTAGCCATACCCTACTAACCCATACCCAACCAACCAACTATTACACCATGTCCACCTTGATGTTGGTCATTTTTGACCTAGATAATTCACATGTTTTAAGATGACTTTGCATGGTCACTTTGACCACACCTACTGACCTTGCCATGTTGAACTTTTAAACTTTACACCACCTTGTGCACAACTTGACCAATTATGTTATTTCATAGGAACACTTCCTACCCTTGATAATTGTAACCAACATTTACCCTATTTATATGGCTTGATAGGCCTAACTTGATCAGCTATGACTAATGCTATGGACTAGTCAACCCTATCACATGTCCTTATAGAATTAACCTTATTTTTACCAACATTAGAAACTTTAGTCTTTACATGATCTTGACTACCATCCTTAGTTGTATTTTGTGCACATGTTTGCATCTCAAATAATCAACCTTTTTTTATGTCACCCACCTCATGACTACCAATTTACCATTTATCAAACCTTGATCTAATTTTGATTTCACCTCATCGACTCTTGATTTGAGGGGGAACACCCCCTCCCATACTCTAAGCAACCAGACCTTTACTATCCATCTATTTTTATTATATAGATTATTAGATTAGCATCATATAACAAAAAGGGGAAAAATTTATACAATTTAAAATTGCACATGACAACTTTTGATGTCAAACTAATTTTTGACCCTCATCTAACCTCATGTTTAAGGGACCACCTAGTCAATTAGACTCATATACTAACTTGACCCTATCAAAAACCTAAAAATTGGGATTAAACATTTAATTCACCCATTTAAACTTAATTCAACTCATTTTTTTATCCCTTAACTATCGATGGTCAACCTAATCATCAATGGTTAGCCTAATCATTAACAATTAGCTTGACCATTGATGGTCATGTCCTTGAGCCTGCTTTAAAATAATTAATAGCTATGTGCAAGATAAATATTACATAATTTAATAACTTCCTTATGTGAACCAAATCAGATTTAAAATGTCATAAATTGGTAACATTCTCCCCCTATCAAACTAGTAACTTCCTCCATGCCAATTAATAACTTCATCCTACAAAAGGAGAAGAGGAAGTGAAAGGGATTCACAAAAAAATCATGTCCAAGCTATCATATTTTCTTGTGAAAATATCCAATATCCCTTTAACATTAAAATAATATAATTATAGACCTAAACCTTAATCTACATCACCTTTGAAGGTCAAAGTACCATCACCCTAGACAAATTGCCTTAGCCCTCCACTATCAAGTTATAGGTATCTTGTGCTTGTTTTCATTATTTTATCTTATTTCTAACCTCCCTAACCCAGCCAAACCTATTAACATATTATAATCCATCCCATAGACCTATATCAAAATGCTTACCTACCTATTCATCATTCTATAACTCCACTTAAATATCTCCTAGAACACACATGCATTCATTGATGGTTAGTCCAACCACTGATGGTTACCTCAACCATCACTAGTTACCCAACCATCATCAATTATCCTAATCATAGATGATTCAACTGACCATCATCAGTTGACTATCATAAAAAATAGTAGCAAGTCATTTCAACCCCTCACCCCTAACTAAATCTTGTTTTCTACATTATGGCCTGTGCATAAAACCTATTATGATTTTTTGACCTAATATAGATTTCCCTAACATAAGTATAGATTTGATTTTGTGATATTTAATCATTTTATAGAATAAGAATTTTATTTCCTTCTTGAATAACATTTAATTTCTTTTTATTGGGTGAAAGTATATTTTCCTTTATCAAATTTAATTTTTATTAGGGAGTGGATTGATAACCATCCTAGTAATCTTTCACTTCTTGGATCTAACATATGCTAGGTAGTCTACCCTTCATATTTATCTAAAAAACAAGTTTTTTTACTACTTTATTATCTATAGGTTATTCCTTCCAATCCAAATAAGAGTTATCACCATCATCTAGATCATTCACACACTTTACCAGGTATTCTTCTATACACCCTATTGCTAGTTTCATTATTTACTTTCAAAAATTAAGAAATGAGTGAAATAGGCTAAAATAATCCTATCCCTATAACCACTAGATGGAAATCATATGTGAAATACACATTCAAACATAGAAAAAGTTATGCAAAATTAAGGTTATCAATCCTTATTCTACCCTGCTTCTACATACTACCATCTACAACATTCCTAAGTTTAGATTACTTAGATTTTTAGTCTCAAGCACATTCAAAACACTCGATTCAACTATCATACTATTTTAACTTTCACTTGCACCAACATTTAGGTGAGGAAAAATACATCAGGCTTGATCCCTTTTTAGAGTATTAATATATAAGAAACACTCATCATAGTGGGGTGTTTAGGATGTCAAACCTACCCCACTAACAAGTACACCTTTCATATTATACCAACCTAATGCTCTATAAATATGGAATATTAGGTTTGATCACAAAATAAATTAAAATAGGTAACATATAGGGTTTCAAAACTCATGTACATAAGAATGAACTACACAAATCTAGACATAGGTGCATCCAGAAGCTCAAGACAGTCCTACGCAAATGATACAACCACCGAATCAAAGACACTACCACCATATATCCAATAATGGCACTACTATCAAATTAGGTTGTTACTATCCAAGAGGGGTTCTAATACCAATATCTTATTTATGACATTCAAACCAACCTCTACCTCAGTTTTGAACCTTTAGATCATTTGTTTCAATCACTTTACAACTAAGTACTTACTTGCACTATTTATTACTATTTTTATAAAGGTCAAAGTTAGTCAATTCTATAATAAATTAGTGTTTGTATTTATTTCATATTATTAACATTATTGAGTATACTCTGCTCTTTAACAATATAGGATTTATACTTTCAAAGTCCTAAAAGGTTAAAATAGTGCACTTAAATGAAAGGATATATGGGTAATATGCACAATAAAATGAAAGGAGATATGACTGGCATTAGTACACAATATGATACTCTTGTAACTTTAGTTAATATTTTAACTTATTAAAACCAAATCAAGGTGGATTTGATGGACAACCTAGTCTTGATACAAATAATATGTAACCTCATCCCATGAATATTACTAATTTGATGCTTTGGAACCTTTTACTAAAGGTAGACATGCATAAGTTATATGGAAGGGATATTCTCAAATATATCAACCAAATCGATAATATTTTTTAATTTACATTATATACCATGTTGGTATAAGGTTACCATGGCCTACTTATATTTGGAACCTAAAAAATTCAACTATTATCGATGACTATGTGCTCAAAAAAAGAAGCGAGCTCTCACTATAACCTGGTAATTTTTTAATGGAGGAGTTAGAGATGTACTATAGTAGTCATGTGACATAGAATTACTTCAGCGAATTGGATAAAGTGTGGAAAAGAAAGTTAATCAAGTATTATATTTATCAATTCAATAAATTGTCCTTATGAGTGGAGATAATTATAGATGAGAAATTGAAGACATTGTTTCTCATAAGTCTCAATGACCACATTCAATATGGGGTACACATGTTTGATCTACTAAGTGTACGTTATCCTATTATCATGCCATGTAGATAAGAAGAAACATATTAGCCAATAAAAGGCTAGCATCAACAAACATTAAAGATTATAGCATTATGGACCCATAATTTCATTGATATATTAGGTTAGCACCTTAATAAATTGAGTAAAAATGGAAAAATTATCATGTTTTGATTTGGATAGCAAATGTAGTCAAGGACATAAATATATGATAAATAATTCATTCCACATTAAGGGTTCGAATGAGGAATACTATGATTGATAAGTGTCATTTGTAGTTGTTTATGAGTTAGAGGAGGATTCATGAGATACCCAACAAACTATCTCTTTCCACACAATTTCAAATATTAACACTCCACAAACCCTTAAGGTAGTGGTTTCCCTAAAAAAATAGAAAGTGGGTTGACTCAGGAAGTGCTCTAAACTTCATCAATAATAAGTTAGTTGTGTGCTTAAACTATTTTTATATCCAACTCAAAAATTTTATGTCATCATTGTGGATGGTGGTACCATTACCTATTTGTGGCAATGACATAATATTAAATGTTCCATGGGAGACTAACTACTAGATTTACTTGTGTTCTATTCCCACAAGTGGATCAGACATTGTGTTAGGATTCTAACGTCTCACTACCTTATAAATCAGTGAGATGAAATTCCAATAGTTATGTATGAATTTTCATACAAAGGGAATGAAATTTATTTAAATTTGTTGCATACAATGCCTTCATTGGTGATATATAATCATATGTAAGTGATACTTAATGAGGGTGTATATGTGTTTATAGCACATTTTTTCACTATAAGCACAAAATTCAAAGGTTCCTATATTTATATATCTACATAAAATTATATAATGGCATTTAATAGTTTTTGGGGATACACCAAAAGGATCACCTCATAAAAGAGATCATTACCATTCCCTTCAGCTAGCACTAAGGATCCAATCATCCATAAACAAACCTTATATACATACCCATATGTGCAAAAGAGTGAGATTGGGAATATGACACATGAGATTTTGGAAGCATGTATAATTCGTCATAGTAAGATTTATTATTCCACTTTAGTGGTGATGGTGTATAAGAAGAATGAAACCTGGTACATGTGTCTGAACTAAAAATAATTCAATAAATACACCATCAAATATAAGTTTCCTATTATAGTTAGTAATGATTTGATAAATGAGATAAACTATTTTTATTTATTTTACAAAACTAAATATCCATTCACAATATCATGAAATCAAAATAACATATGAGGATATTCATATGTCAACTTTTAGAACACATGAGGGCCATTATGAATTTTTGGTGATGCATTTTAGCCTCTAAAATGCAATGTCTACATTTAAAATCTTTATTAACTCTATATTTAACCCATTTATGTATAATTTTGTCTTAGTCCTCTACAATTATATCTTAATCTACTAAAAACATGGGAGGAAAACCTACATCATGTGAATCATGGTTTGGAAAATTTAAATAACATCAAATTTATGCCAAGACTTCCAGGTGTAATTTTGGAGTCAAGGAGGTGGAATACTTAAGTCACATTATCTCAAATCAAGGCATCAATTTGGGCCCTCACAAGATCAATTCCATGGTAGAATGGAAATTATAATAGAACCCTAAAAAACATGCAGGGCTTCTTAGGTCCTATAGGTTACTAGCATAGATTTTTAAAATATTAAAAAACAAAACAATATCACCACTCACATTTTTATTGAAACAATTATTCCATTGGAATGAGGAAAATATTAAAACATTCAATAACATGAAGGAGGCCATTTACACCACTCCAATTCTAGACACTATATTTTTACAAAACCTTATTTTATAAATGTATTGGTTAGAGATATCTTATGGGTGAAATAATCATGTAATATGGATGACCCATTAGATTTGATATTCTCCAAATCAAAGTTAATAATATGTTGAAGCTCAATTATTATAATGAAATAATGGTTATCCTTAATATGGTTAAATAATGTAGACCATATCTAATGTCAAGACACTTCGATGTGAAGAGAGATCATGATAGTCTAAAATACTTACTAGAAAAATGATTCTAATCTAAAGAACAACATGAATTGGTCATGAAGATGTTGGCACATGAATTGGATATCATTTCAAGAAATGGAAGGAGAATGTAGTGGATGATACACTATTTAGGAGGGGTGGGTCCATAGAGGCACTATTACCTTCCATGTCCATATTGCATTTATATTAGTGGATTATACACTTTCAGAATGGAAGAATGACATAGAGACATGAAATATCATTCAAAAATCCAATAATATATATACATGTTAGAAAATATTGTGTGGAATGAGAAAAATATATGGTATAAAGACAAGTTGTACATATACATGAGCTTAACCCTTACAAATAAGGTTCTTATGGATCTCCATGCTTCTTTAGTAGGTAGACACTCTAGCTTATTGAAGTCTTATCATAAAACCAAAGCAGGATTTAGTTTAGGATGGGATAAAAATGGAGTTACATAAACTTATGGAAAAATACATGGTGTGTCAACAAAAGGGTGGGATAATTACTAAGCCAAGTCTTATGAAACTTTTATTTATTCTTAGTCAGAGGTGGGAGGATGTTGCATGGATTTCATCATAGTATTTGACCACATCTAAGGGGTAAATTTTCATCATAGTTTTTATGGATAAACTAAACAAATATGCCCATTTAATCCCTTTTAACATCCTTTTTTATAAAGTATAATAGAAAAATAAAAGTTTTGAATGTAGATCATAAGTTACATGGGGACCTCAAAGATAATATTAAGTGATCATGATCCCATATTTATCAGTAATTTTTGGACTAAGTTATTCTCATGTTTGGTTACTTAGTTGAATATGTTCTCATCATATCATCCCAAATATATTGGGAAAATTTATGTCATCAAAAATTTATTGGAGAGTTATCTCCATTTTTTGCTATGAATAAATATGAGATATGGGCTTAATGGTTGCCACTAGTATAATGCTTTTATAACACTTATTTCCATACATCATCTAAAATTTGTGTATTTTTTTTACTATATGGGTACCATGAACTTTAAATAACTTCATATTTGATGTCTATTAAAATATTTTAGAGTACAATAACACATTTAAATATAGTATGAGGTACTCTCTAGTCTCTATGAGAAATTGATAATGATGCAAAATTGCATGAATTAACAAGTTGACCAACACTGTAATGAAAGAATTTTTAAAGTTATATATTGGGTTTTTTTATTCATATCCATATAAAATAATTTAATCTAAATAAAATAATAATTATTAAAAAAATCCACATAAGTATTACAACTCATATCAATTCTTGCAGAAAATTAGTAATATAACATACAAACTGGAGCTACCTTAGTCAGTGAAATTACATCCCATCTTGCATGTTTCTTGCCTAAAGAAGGTGATTGGAAAAATATTTTAAGATTATGAAAATTTATTAGAGCTTGATGATGAGGGAAATATCATTTTATAAATTGATAATCAACTACAGACACATGTTAATATGTTGAGGATGAGGATGATTATAGATTATTTGACTAAGTGGAGAATAATGCCAATGAAGATGCAATATAGGAGGTTGAATTTTTTTGCATAAGTATACATAAATCATAAACGTTGATCATAATGTTGGTTTAAATGGAAGGGCATGCTATGTCATTAACCTATAACATCTATTTGGATATGTGTGGCTGACTTGTGGCTAGTTTAAGCTTTAATTAATTCATATGATTATTTATATAGCTTTATATTGGTCAGAATGTTTACCTATGAATTATATATAGTATAAGTTAGAAATATATATTAGGTATTAGTTTGAATTTTATCATCATATTATGAATTATATTTTTATAAGTATATGGAGGTTTCCCCCTCAAAGATGATTAGTCACATACTTCATTATTCTTCTCTTTTTTTAATCATATTGTTATATATGCTTTGGTTGTACTTTAGTTGTATAGTAATTTAATTATAGGTGGTAGGAATAGAGATTAATTGAATGAATTGTTTTCAAAAACACTAATTTTATATGAAATTTGAATCATGGATTAAAAATATTAAAAAGTAAATTTTATTAGAGAAGATCCAGAGGTATTGAATTTGAATGTAGAGATAGTAAAATTGGAAAATAGAAATTAAATATAAAAAAGGTATTTGTAAAACAATGATGTGAATGTATTTTAGTTGAAGGAGATAAATGAAGTCTAAAAAATGGATTTTATAAACAAATATGATCATAAGGATGATAAAGATAAAAAATAAGAGGAAACAATATTTAATGGTAATGATAGTGACCATGATAAGGATTGGAAGGATAGGGATGATGATGAATAATGGATGGAGGATCAGGGTTAAATAATTTTAACACCAAATAAGGAGGTTACATCCATATTCTAAATTTATGGATGCATTCAAAATAATATGGTCATTGTATCCTTGTAAATCTTAGTAATAGGTATAACTTCATCAACATGGACTTAATATAACATATACAAGTTAAAGAAAATAATATTAATTAAACTCAAATTAATGGTAACAAAATTCAAGATTTTAAATATTTAAAGTTCATTTTCAAACATTATGTTTCAAATTTATATATTTATGCTTTGGGTATGGATGGTTTGGGTTTTTTTTTATGTATCCTTCATTAGATGCTTTGGGAAAAATTGATATCAATGTGGAAAAATGTACATGAAGATTTGGTATAAGAAAAATAAAGTAACCACATAAGCTATCACACATAAAAATAGAACAAATGAATGTCAAGGTAGATCACTATGATGAATCCAAAAATTATGAACAACATATAATGAAGACTCAAAATAAGATAAATAATAATATGAATAAAATGAATAATAATAATAATAATAATAATAATAATAATAATAATAATAATAATAATAAACACTTCATCTACTACAAAGACAAAGTAAAAAATGGAATAAAATGTTGAAGAATAAAAAATAGTGATAAAAGGGTTTGATGAGACATATAATAGAATAAAAGGTTGAAAAGTTAAAATTAGGAGAAATGTAGACTAAGGGCAACACATAGACATACATATCAGCACAATAGGAAAAAAATATAGAGGAATGTCATGTCACATAAAACTTAACAATAACTATGGATATACAAGGACTTAGAGGATAAATATATATGGATATACATAGAATATTAGGAGTAAAAACTATGGACATACATGAAATCCAGTGAACAATCAATTTATGTCTAAATATTAAACCCAATTAGGAATAGCTATGTACATGAATGGAATTAAATGAACACAATGAAACATGAAATTAGGTTTATATAGAGCTATCACCTACCAAGATCATATAGAGGTGATTTTATTATCAAACATGGAAGTAAGTGTGCAATGATTTATGTTATTCTTATTACTTGGTTTTTTTAATTCACGTTTCAAAAAAACATATGTCAAGGATGGTTGGAATGTTATGTACCTAGAAATATGATATAATGTTTCGGATTAATTGATGGAGATGTTTATATATGACATATATCATCTTAGTTAGCTATATTAACTTAGATAGGTAAGTAGCGGAAATAGTCATAAAAGATAATGATTCAACCTATTTTATGATCACCAATCCATTATTATTAATGTAAGGTCTATATATATTAGGTGAATATAATTTCGATGGAGGTGAATTATAGGTAAATAATTATATTTGGTTAGAATCATATTGGGCATTGTCCCCATAAAATCACCAATCTCATATAGGGAGTTCTTGTGAATTAATTTTTACTTTAAGGAGTATTTTCTTTGTTTCCACACATTAAGGTTAATTATTTTATTTCTAAGAATAATGGATATTATAATATCTTGCTCCACAAAAATATCTTATGTTGTATGATCTCTATTACATTATACATATTTTTATTATTTGACATATTTATGTTACTATATGTGTTAACCTTATCATAATGACATACTTAATGACACCCCTTCTTTTCCTCTTTCTATCACTCTTTTAATAGTTTACGATTCAAGTGATGATTTATAATATTCAATTTTAAACTTTAGTATACTATTTTTAATTTTATAAACCACATTTTATTATAAAATTTATCTAGTATTTTAATAGTAAAAACTATGTGTAGACACTCCACTTTCATCACCTCCATGTAAAAATTTTAAATTAGAATCATTTACTATAATAATGCACTAATCAAGTTATAAATCATTAAAACATTCCAAATTGTCTACATTAATCAACATGAAAATTTTGTGACATATTGGTGCATCCCTGATTGGATAAATACAATGCATCAAATCATATAATCCATCATCAACATCCAAAAATTGGTCCCCTTATTGAAAAAGTCTCAATAGTCATATTAAACCATATAAATCAAACCTTGCAAATGAGACCACAAAAGGACAAAATCAACTTAAATATCTAATTTATTGATTAGACTAATTAAACTTCTAATAATGAGGTTGCATGAAATGCACATGTTATAAATATTAAAAAATAAAATATTTCCTAATATCCTTGTTGCATGTAAATTTTCACTTAAGTTATATGAAATAAAGAAAAGAAACTTAGTACAGGTATGGTTGAAAAACCTATTTGTTTGTACAAGCATTGAATTAGAAGAGTGTGAAGAGCTCCTTTTTGGCTTAGGAGGAAGACCTACAAATAAGAAAGCAGTTAAAAAAATTATTTGTTTGATAGATAGTTTAGTGGATTACCTAGCAATAGCTAGATCCCAGAAGTGAGAGCTTCCTTAGGGGCTGTTAATCTACACATTTTAAACAATCAAGCTAACAAACTAGAAAGAAGGTACTTACATCAATAATCAAAAGGTATTAAAATTGAATATAAGAAATATTTCTATAAAAGTATACTAGAAATGATCTAATTAGTGATAAACTAATTAATACTAGTGTTTCTATCAAATTTTTGCTTTCACATTCAAAAAAGAAATGAGAAACTAAGAGAAATGGTCTAGGGTTAGAAGATACCCGAATGAGGTCTATGCACCATTATCCAGATGATTGAAAGAACTCCTCTTTAGTTGTGGAGGATGACACCTGTAGAAGAAAGAGACTAAAACAAAGAAGGTGTTAGATGAGGAGATGGTGGACTGTCAAGCAAAAGCTTGATCCCATAAGTACAAAGACTTCCTTGAGGGATGTCAACCCACTGATTGATAAAAACAATGTCTGATAAAAGGCAAAATAATAAAAGACTAAAATGATTAAAGACTAAAATAGAAATAGAAGCAAATGCTTACCTGAATGATGCTGTCAGTCTGGCATAGTCGTCGATGTCGGTTAGTCTGCCAACGTCAGTTGTAAATGTCTGCCGATGTCGGCTAGGCTGCTGACATCGGTGGAGGTAGTGGTCTCTATGGCCAGCGTCAGTTAGGGCAGAGGTCTTTAGACAAGGTCTAAATGGGTCTGGACAGGTTTATGGTCTGTGGACAGGTCTGAGAAGGGGTCTAGGTTTGTCTAAGGGTCTAAGAGTTTGGGTCTAGTTGGATGCTCTGTGCAAGGTCTAGGCAGAGTTGCAGGGACAATAGACAGTGTATGTTCTGAAAAGGGGGATAGAGGTGATAAGGATATGGGAAGGCCTCTCAGCCTTTCTGGGAGGGATTCAAGTCTAGTCTAGCTGAATAACATATAGATTAAAAAGAAAATACTAAAATGAAAATAGTAGCAAATACTTACCTCATACCTGCTGGAGAAGGAATGTTGTAGACTGGTTGTCCCTGTTGCTGGTGCTGGTGTGGAAGGCCTATGATTGATGTAAAGTACCTATTGTTGTTGTAGCTTGCTGTGTGCCTGAGGGACATAGAGAGTGAGAGGTTTGGTTGAAAGATTAGCCAATTGGATCATCCAAGATTGAAGACTATTAAAGATTGAAAGGGTGGATGGTCGAAGGTCAAAGGAGCAGATCCTGCATTTGGGTCAAGAATGCAATTATGAAGGAAATTGACATCGATAATATCACCAACATCGGTCAATAGTTGACTGATGTCGGTGGCTGAAAGATAGGTAAAAAGGCTAAAAATAGCCTTTCATCCATTTTCCCAACTGCCAGGTCAGTAGGACGGGGGGAGAAATGGTTGAAGGTGGCTTAATAGGCATGGGAAATGAGTGGGATAAGGGAAATGGGGTCTTAAATAATTTAAGACTTGGTAAGGGGTAGTGGAGAGAATCCAAGGAGGGCATCCAAGGGTGGTGAGGTGTCATCAATGAGGTGGCAAGGGGAGAGAGAGAATTATTAATTTAAAATAAGATAATTATTTTAAATTAATAAGACATAGGTTAGGCATGGTTAGAAGTTAGAAAGGGACCAGGGGGGAGATGAGGAGGATGACCAAGGGAGTAGACATGATTTCAGTGTCTACATTAACCCCTTTTTGTCTTGTTGGTTGTTCTAGACAAACTGCAAGACAAAAACATGAGTTGGTTGCCCCAGGTGTGGGATAAGGTCAATTTTGTCCTGTTGGTTGTTCAAATGAACTGTAAGTCAAAAATAGGAGGAGGTTGCACCAGATGTGAGATGAGGTATTCCCCCTCAAAGAGAGAGTTGAGGGAAGGTAACCTGACATCAGGGGCCGATTTGACAGAGAGTGGATGAAGAGGGTGAAGGTGTGAGTGTGAACACTGCAAAATTTGTCATTACGCGTATACCACTTCACAGGATGGTCAGGTCAAATTGTCACAGGTTGAGGTCAAGGAGTGCCAAAATTGAAGTAACCAGGCCCCAACATTTAGTTGTAGCTGACTAGGTTATTCAATCTAAGTTGAAGCTCCAAATGGTCATCGTGTCCCAAGTATCTCGGGCTCAGGAAGTGCTCCTAGAAACACGAAAATGTCACAAGTAGTGCGGATCAACCAGCTTGTGATCCTATACTTATGAGGGTAAAAATGTGGTCTATGGATAATTTTGATAACCATTCATGAGGTAGAATACATGCAAAAATAACCAAGGCAAAGTTGTCTTGGAAGTGGTCAGGGTCAGAGGAGATAGGTATGATCTCCATGGTCATTGGTGGGGTCGAGATAGATAGCTGGTCGAATGAATGGATGGATGAAAGAATGTGGCTGAGCTAACCTCAGAAGACTGAGTGCTACCTACATAGCCCTTGTTAGAAGGGCCTCAGGCCAATGTAGTTCTCCCTAAAAGGGAGGAAGAGGGTCAAAGTTATGGAATTGGTCTTGGTCGAGGTCAAGATTAAAAGATAAAATGGTTTGTCCATCAGGTAGATGAATAAATGAGGGTGGTCGAGCTAACCCCAAAAGATGTCATGTCATCTGAGTGCTGCATACATAGCCCCTGGTCTTAGGGCCTCAAACCAATGTAGTTCAGATTGGTGGATAAGAGATCGATAAGTTGGTGTTTGGTCAATGTTAAGTCATGGTCAAAGGGAGAATGGTTTGTCCATTAGGCAGACAAACAAACAAGGGTGGTCGAGCTAACCCCAGAGGATCTCGTGTCAACTGAGTCCTGCCTACATAGCCCCAGTCTTAGGGCCTCAGACCAATGTAGTTTAGGCGAGGAGTCAAAGAGGGTGATAGGTTGGTTTGGTCATGTGTTGAAATGATGAGGATAAGATGATGCTATAGCCTTTTCCATACTATGTGATGGTGTATTATGCAACATTGGTTGAGGGGTCTTTCATCCCTAGCAATTTTCCATATTCGTGATGGATGTATGCTAAAAATGAATTGAGTCTATTTATGCTTCAGCAAGTATTGGTTTATGCTTAACATAAATTGTGTCTAGTCGATAGTTTCCATGTGTATTGGTTTCCATAGAAACTATGTAAAATGGGCTATGATGATGTATGATGTCATGATGTCACGTTGTTGGTTTGAAAATGTTTGGGTTGGTTTGAATTGGTTTGGTTGGATTGGTTGAATGTGACCAAAGTGTGAAAAATAAGTGTGTTGGGTGAATATTTTGTCATCAACTAACTGATGACAAAATGGGGATATTAGCCACAACATAGGGAGATTTACACCACAAAAAGTATGAGTTTATCAGATCTGGATGAGGTAAATCTCTCCTCTCATCAAGGGGAGGTTCCCTATAGATACTTGCATGCCAGATATATAATTAAGCAGAAAATAACACATGGGGGTGGTATAGCAGCATCTACTTCTCTTTTTTTAGAAGTAATGTACAAGGAACAAAAGAGGAAAAATATTGGTCTATTGCTAACAACACTCCTCTTCTTTTAGGAATGATATTGAATAGAAAACAAGAAATCACCTGTAGTAACAAAGTCACAAGAACGCTCACACAAGTGCAAAGTCTTTCGTAGCTTCTCCACAGATCTGAAACAAATACAACCGTAGAGTAAAGTGAAGCACAAAGTCTTCACCTGAAACTACAAAAGATAACTGAATCTCAAAGATAAAAGTAGCACAAAGTCTATCTTCTACCCTCCAAAAATGCCCTTAGACAAAATAAACACACTCACTTTGTGTATTAAATTAGATGAATAAGATATTAACAGGAAAAAAGACATAGGAACTATTTCCTAAATAACACAGACAATCTCAACACAAAGTCTGGAATAACCTGCTCCTCATTCATTCAACAAAATATGATTTACAAATTTGAGCACAAAGTCTCAAAAGTTTCTTCAATTTTAGTAGAGTGTTTGCTATTAATTTCTCCAAGATCATTTACAAATGAGTTCTCCACTATATATAGGGAGAAAATCCTCAAAAATAGAAAATAATAAAATATGCAAAATATGTTAGTCAAAGATGACTCATCTTTGACTTTAGATATTTTTTCAAAAAAATTACACGTAATTACATATTTCAAAACTGCATGCACTTTGCACAAAACAGAAGTGCATAAGGATAGAAGAAGAAAGAAGGAGAGAGAGAGAATCAGTTTTGGCCACCAAGTTTCTTCAAATAAGCATCATACATGGTGATTGATGCCTAAATTCCCATGATGTCTGGCGCAACTGCATTCTTAAAGATGACTTTCACTCTGATCAGTGCGTCTTTCAATGCTGTGATGGCTTTAGAGTGGCCAGTTAACCTGGATTTCAAATTCTCCAAAGTTAATTGAGCATCCAGAATGTTGTCCACCGAAGTCATTGAGAAAGATTTTTCCTCAAAATCTCTCTGAATCATTTCCTTGAAACTTTGAATCATCTCTTCTGGATTCTGAAGATCAGTGACTCCTTGATCTCAACATAGGAGTCCTTACTGGAGATGGCACCAATAGACATTAGGGTGCTCTTCTTGGGATTTTTCATTTCTTTCCCTCTACCGAGATCTTTCTCCAAACTGTCAGTCTTTATTTTCAGTCTTCTTCATGGTCTTGGACTGCTTCAAAGAAACTTTCAGTGACCTGAAAGAACTTCTATTGAAAATACGTCGATGAAGAGGGACCCTTCACAGAAACTACAGTAGGAACCATGATTGTGCAATCAGAGAAAGAAAGTAGTGATCTGGGAGAACTGCACATTCACTAGTCACGATCAGGGAAATGCATTTGAAAAGGATGAGATGTGAGCATGTCAAAAAGTAGAAGAAAAGGGGAGAGGGAGTGAAAAATAGGAAGAAGAGTTCTTTTAGTAGATGTAGTCAGTGGCAAAATTGCTGCTCATACCATAAGGTGGTAGATCGGAGACTGCGAACACTACCGACGTCGGCAAAATTGCCGACCACGGCAGAAGAAAACCACCAACATCGGCAAACCTGTCGACCAAGGTAGACATATCGGCCGACATCGGCAATATTGGCTCAAACAGCCCACGATAGTCGGTGGCAAATTTACCACCCACTGCATAGGCGGCAAAAAGGGGACGCAGAACACAGGTAAATGTGGCAAAATTTGCCACCCTTGCAGGAAAAAGTGTAGGGGTAGCAAATTTAGCCACCCTTGCACAAAAAATGAAGCAAAATGTAGAGGCAGCAAAATTTACCGCCCTTGCATAGGGAAAATGGAAGAAAAGACCAACTCTGGAAGGAGTCTAGAGGAGGGAAAAATTTGGTTGGGATAAGATGGTAACCACTTTCTCATTTCGAGGCCAAGGCAAAAATGAATTCCAAATCCATCTCGAAAAGTGAACTTAGAGTGACGAAAAACAAAACAGACAAGTTTCGTAGGGGGTTGTTCTCAAAAGTGAGCTACGCTAATTTTGGAAACAACAGCTGGCTCCTATTGGGGAACTGCCTTCTTTTACAAAAAGTAATTGAAGGAAGTAGAATCCAAAATCTCTAGTGCCTTAAAAGCATGCCATTGGGCCACAGAGTCAAGCTACTCAAAAAAAAAGGCTCCAAAAATGAAAAATAAATGAATAAAACAAAGCTAAAGACTATACAAATATATAGGAGAATTTATTTGGTACTTCAAGCAACGAAGCACCTCAGATGCTGCCCCTTTAGAGGCAGTGGCGATGACGCTCTGTCTTGATAAACCAGCAAGAGGCCATTTTCTCCCCAGAATTGATGATGTGTAAATGGAAATCTCCACCAAAAAACCAACTTTCGGTGCCATCCCTTTAGTTTTCTCCTCTTGCCCCACATCAAGATTTGTCTTTTGACCCAAAAACCATGAATCTTTGTTTTCTTGGTGAAGAGTTATTTTCCCTGATCACGATGTGTAGTAGTATGGTCAGATACCATAATTGGTTGCTCTTCTGGCTCTATCCAGCCCCTAATTTGATTGTCTTCATTTGACACTCGCCACTGATTGACACTATCAGGTCCACTTGTCATTATTTCAGTTAAACCATTTTTATGGTTGGCATTCTCAAGGGCTTTAACAGGTTCTTCATGAACCTGTTCTGTGGTCAGAAGATAATTACCCCTGCCAGAGGACTCAAACAAAATCTGAGCCGTAGGAGATGACATTTGGGTGACCACGTACTTTGCCTCTCTCTCAGGAAGCAACCTTTGCATCACGCCTTTCACAGGAATCCTTGCCTGGGATAAGTCCATGCTCAATTCTCCTCTGACATCCTTGCAAAAGTTCTGCCCAAGCAGCATGCCATATGAAGCTGGGACATTAGCTACCAGAACTGTCATCTTGATCCTCTTGTCAGGGAATGCTACAAATGTAAATTGAACATCTTTGATTTGCCCTAATAGTGGTACTTGTTTATTCTCCATGGAGAAACATATCCCAAAATTTTTAGTCAATGTGAGACCAAGAGATTTTGCCACTCTAGCAGGCATGACATTGTCAGATGCACCAGAATCGATGATGTAGTTGCTCAACTTGCAACCATTTATTAACAGAGAAACATAGAAAGGTTCTATTTTCTTGGGAGCAACTGGAGGAGTCACGACAAGATTATTTTGGGTGGATACATCCTTTAGGGGATCATGAGTTACCCTCAAAATTTCTTATCCTACAGGGATGGCTGTACCTTTCACACATTCTGCCAACCTATCCAACTGTTCAAGATGGGCTTGTAGAAATTCAAATTCAGACATTTGAATTTTAGTCTTTTTGGCATGCTCAATTATGTCAAATGTCAGAATTAGACTAGGCACAGAGGATGGGAATTCACTCTTTTGGTTTTAGGGATGGGGAGGGCTAGTTTGCGAAGTTGAAGTAGAGGATGTAGGGATGCTTGGGGTACGCACCTTTTCAATAGTCACCAGGTCCTTTGGTTGGAAGGGCAGAGTGGTTCCCCACTTGGAAATTGAAACTGCTGGCCGAGGTTGCTCCTCTATCTTCTCTTTATCAGCTTGTCAGGCTAACTATTTTTGGGACCAGGTGAATATGGCATATGATCCTTCAGTTGCATTCCCCTCACTTCTGGGTTCATCTCAATAATTCAGGTAGCCAATGACGGAGTCACTAGCTAATTCTTCTTCTTGCTCTCCAAAGAGATTAGCATCATATTGTTGGTCCAACTCAGGTTGGAAAGGGGGAGTGTGTTCTGTTTCTAGATATCCAACCGCTGAGTTGGTTGGAGGGGCTTCAAGGGCGAGGTTCCTCTATGGGGGAGGAAGACGATATGGCTGCCCTTGATTCCTAGCAACATTACCTTGGTACACTTGATTTTGAAATGTCCTCCTTGGCATATCCTGATTAGGAGAAGTAGACATAACTTGGGCCATCTGTCTTCTGAGAGCTAGCATTTCATTCACTAACTTTTTTACCATAGGATCTGTAGTAGCTATAGAAGGACTTTCAGCAGATGAAAGGAATTTATTTTTACTTTGGTCTTTTTTGATCTTACCTGCTAGGATAAGATCATCCTCAATCTCAGTAGCCAAATTTTGAGCCAATGCTAGATCCATAGGGCCAGCTTGCCTTAATAGGAAACTTACTTCAGGAAGCTGTGAGTTGATGAAAAAGCACTTGAGATTCTCCGGCATGGGTTGAGCCACAGTCGGAATTTGGTTTCTCAACTTATTGATTTTAGCTATGAAATCCCTCATGGGTTCCTGGGATTCTTTTTTCATCTGTGTTAGCTGAGCTAACAAAGCATGTGCATCTTCAGTGGGTTTAAATCTAGCTTCAAATATGGACTTTAGTGTATTCCAATCAGTCACTGACCCGACCTACAAGTGATAGAACCAATCCACAGAAACACCTTGCAAAGTTTCCACAAAAAGTCTCACTACTACATCTTCAAATTTGACCCTAATTACATTGCATGCTATGGAGAAAGCAGCAATATGCTCATTGAGATGAACCTTCCCATCACCAAAAAACTTAGGGAAATTTTTCCTAGAACTACGAGGTAGTTCATGCAGGGGTGGGGTCAAGGCCGAAGGAATTACCCCATGGGCCTTGAGCCATTATGACAAGAGGATTAAAAGGTGGGATAACAAACCTTGGTGGAGTGTTTATAGGTAGGCGGCAATTAACAGTGGGAAAAGAAGTTCTACCTTGTGTTGGTGACTTGACAAGGTTGGAAGGAAAACTCCTAGACCATTGAAGAGAAGCTGATGGAGGAAACAGATCAAAATTACTCTATTGTGCCAACTCAAACACAGGGTCGACAACACCCTTAGATCTCTAGCTTCTTGTGTAGCATGGAGTTGCCAGATTTTAAAATGGAAAAGGGACCAAAACTGCTTCAAGTTGAAGCTTGAGGCTTCAAAATGCGTGTTCTTCCTAACAGCTTTGGTTTTGCAGACCAGATAATATAACAGAGATGGAGGGAGATGGTAAGGCTATAATGATAATGGGTAAGATATAAAATAGAGTCGCTAGACTATGTAATGGATAAGGGTAGGGGCTGCTTCAATCTGAAACTTGAGGTTTTAGACTGCACATTCGAGTCCCCAGTGGAGTTGCCAAAAACTATTGCGCTAAGCTGGGGGTAAAATAACAATGGGAAAGAACTAGAACTGCTTGTTTTATCCCCAGTGGAGTCACCAAAAACTATTGGGTGAATATTTTGTCGTCAACTAACTGATGACAAAATGGGGATATCAGCCACAACATAGGGAGATTTACACCATGAAAAGTATGGGTTTACCAGATCTGGATGAGGTAAATCTCTCCTCTCATCAAGGGGAGGTTCCCTATAGATACTTGCATGCCGGATATATAATTAAGCAGAAAATAACACATGGGGGTGGTATAGCAACATCTACTTCTCTTTTTTCAGAAGTAATGTACAAGGAACAAAAGAGGAAAAATCTTGGTCTATTGCTAACAACACTCCTCTTCTTTCAAGAATGATATTGAACAGAAAACAAGAAATCACCTGTAGTAACAAAGTCACAAGAACGCTCATGCAAGTGCAAAGTATCCTGTAGCTTCTCCACAGATTTGGAACAAATACAACCGTAGAGTAAAGTGAAGCACAAAGTCTTCACCTATAATTACAAAAGATAACTGAATCTCAAAGATAAAAGTAGCACAAAGTCTATCTGCTACCCTCCAGAAATGCCCTTAGACAAAATAAACACACCCACTTTACTTATTAAATCAGATGAATAAGATATTACCAGGAAAAAGGACATAAGAACTATTTCCTAAATAACACAGACAATCTCAACACAAAGTCTGGAATAACCTGCTTCTCATTCATTCAATAGAATATGATTTACAAATTTGAGCACAAAGTCTCAAAAGTTGCTTCAATTTTAGTAGAGTGTTTGCTATTAATTTCTCCAAGATCATTTATAAATGAGGTCTCCACTATATATAGGGAGAAAATCCTCAAAAATAGAAAATAATAAAATATGCAAAATATCTTGGTCAAAGATGACTCATCTTTGACTTTAGATATTTTTCTGAAAAAATTACACGTAATTACATATTTCAAACTTACATGCACTTTGCACAAAACAGAAGTGCATAAGGATAAAAGAAGAAAGGAGAGAGAGAATCAGTTTTGGCTGCCAAGTTTCTTCAGATAAGCATCATACATGGCGATTGATGCCTGAATTCCCATGCTATTTGGCGCAACTGCATTCTTGAAGATGACTCTCGCTCTGATCAGTGCATCTTTTAATGTTGTGATGGCTTTAGAGTGGCCAGTTAACCTGGATTTCAAATTCTCCAAAGTTAATTGAGCATCCATAATGCTGTCCACCGAAGTCATTAAGAAATATTTTTCCTCAAAATCTCTCCAAATCATTTCCTTGAAACTCTGAATCATCTCTTCTGGATTTTGAAGATCAGTGACTCCTTGATCTCAACATAGGAGTCCTTACTAGAGATGGCACCAACAGACATCAGGGTGCTCTTCTTGGGATTTTTCATTTCTTTCCCTCTGCCGAGATCTTTCTCCAAATTGTCAGTCTTTATTTTCAATCTTCTTCATGGTATTGGACTGCTTCAAAGAAACTTTCAGTGACCTGGAAGAACTTTTGCTAAAAAGACGTCGATGAAGAGGGACCCTTCACAAAAACTATAGCAGGAACCATGATTGTGCAATCTGAGGAAGAAAGTAGTGATCTAGGAGAATTGCACATTCACTGATCACGATCAGGGAAATGTGTTTGAAAAGGATGAGATGTGAGCAGGTCAAAAAGTGGAAGAAAAGGGGAGCAGGCATGGAAAATAGGAAGAAGAGTTCTTTTAGTAGATGCAGTCAGCAGAAAAATTGCCACTCATACCATAAGGTGGTAGATCGGAGACTATGAACACTACCGACGTCGGCAAAATTACTGACCATGGCAGAAGAAAACCACCGACATTGGCAAACCTGCCAACCACAGTAGACATATCGACCAACGTCGATAGTATTGGCTCAAATAGCCCATGGTAGTCGATGGCAAATTTACCGCCCACTGCATAGGCGGCGAAAAGGGGACATAAAACACAGATAAGGGTGGCAAAATTTGCTTCCCTTATAAGCAAAAGTGAATGGGTGGCAAATTTTGCCGACTTTGCACAAAAAATGAAGAAAAATGCAGAGGCAGTGAAATTTTCTGCCCTTGCACAGGGAAAATAGAAGAAAAGACCAACTCTGGAAGGAGTCTAGAGGAGGGAAAAATTTGGCTAGGATGAGATGGTAACCACTTTCTCGTTTCGAGTCCAAGGCAAAAATGAATTTGAAATCCATCTCGAAAAATGAACTTAGAGCGACAAAAAATGAAACGGACAAGTTTCGTAGGGGGTTGTTCTCAAAAATGAGCTACGCTGATTTTGGAAATAACAAAGTGAAAGGCAAATTGCTCTTTCATTGACAAGGACCAAAATGATAGCATAGATAGGGGTTGTTAGAACAAAAGCCCTGTTTGTGCATTATGTCGTTGACCATTGGTTGTGCTAGAGAAGTAATCAAATCACTTGATGTTAAGTGAGCTTGAAATCCCTTGAGTATGTTGGGGTTTTTGGCAGGAATAACCTTGCCCTTTTTATAGGTGACCCAGAGAATGACTATAGGCATGTCCATGACTTAATAACTTGTCAGTCATTTTTTTTTGCACAGACTGATCGATGTGGGAAGTCTGCATAGGGATGTTGTTTTGCTTGGTAGTCATATATGTGAAGCTGATTGATGCGAAAAGCTTCAAAAAGAGTGATGTCTGTAGCAAGAGTTTAGCATGGCCATCCTTTGAGGGAGTGGTCTATATTTTTGCTTTAAATGCTTTTGATATGTCTTGGCCTAGCTATCCTTCAAGGGAGCAGTCTAGTAAATACAGTAATTATGTAGCTGTCCTTCGAGGGAGCAGTCTACATTTAGAGTTTTATGACCTTTGATATGATAGGTATCCCATTTTTGACATGTTTTGTTGACTAAAGTTTTTAGCCATGGACGAGCCTCTAGAGGTTTAAGGGCTCCCTTTTATTAGGACAAAGCATTCATGCTTGACAAAAAAGGGTTGACTAATGTTAGGAAAAAGGGTTGAAAGGAATAGGAATGACGATGATAAAGATTGCTCAAGGGATGAGCTCAAGTAAAATGTCAAGTGATTGAGTACTCGACTAATAGTATAATGGTCATAGATGTAAGGCATAAAAGGGGCTCAGGTTCTGATAAGTCCCTGGGCCATACTTGTGCGTTATGATAAGGTCTGAGTCAATTAGGAGCAAATTTGCCCCATTTGCCTCATCGAGATTGGTCACATGTTGATTGATGTTGGATGTGAAGTTGGTTGATATATTGTCAGATTGTTTGGTCGATGACTAGTTGAATGCGTGGTCAAGGGTTGGGTCGATGGATGTTTGGTTGATGATTGGTCAATGGTTGGGTTGAATGTTTGGTCAAGGTTTAGTTGAGATTGGTATTTGGTCGAGATTTGGTCAATGGCTTGGTCAATTGATATTTGGTCAATGATTGGTCGATGTCATGATTAAAAGATCGGTTGATGTTTGGTCAAGGTTTGGTTGATGGTCGGTTGAATGTTTGGTCGAGGTAGGGTTGAGGTTTACGATTAAAAGGGTGATTGATATTTGGTCGAGATTAGGTCGAGGCTTGGTTGAGGTCATGATCAATGTTTGGTCAATGTCTGGTTAATGGTCTGGTCAAGGTTTAGGATTAAAAGAGCAATTGATATTTGGTCGAGATTGGGTTGAAAGGTTGGTCGAGGCTTGGATGAATGTTGAATTCCCCCAGTGGCTAGAGAGAATGTTTGATAGATTGGTCAAGGTCGGTTAAGGCTTGGTGGTTAGATTGACTGTGTTGATGTCGAATAAGGGGTTAAAGGTGGCAAAGGGACCATAGTCTGGCGTAGAGATCCCAATTTAGGTGATGAGGTTTGAGAAGCATAGGTCGGTGTTGATGATTTGTCGAAGGGGTGGTCAAGAGGATCCTTGATGAGAAGGGTATCCTTTTTCCAATGTTGATGAATGATAGCTTTAAGAGCACAATAATGCTCAGTGTCATGTCCCAAAGTGTGATGATAGTGGCAAAATTTAGAGTTGTCAAACCAAGATGGTCTTGATCCAAGGGTTGATGAGTGGGGCGGTGTTGAAGGTTTGTTGATAATATGGTCAAGAAGAAGGGTGTCTTTCTCCAAGCATTTGTGAATGACAACCTTGAGGGCACAACAATGCTCAGTGTCATGCCCAGGCATGTGATGATATGCAAAAATTTGAGTGTCATCAAACTAGGGCAGTTTTGGTCTGAGAGATTGATATGGTTTAAGAGGTGGGAGATTGATGTGAGATGACTACAATAATTTCCGTAACAGTAAGGCATAAGAACCTGTTAATGGGTCTACATGTTTTGTTGTAGTAGGGGTTGGTGACTTTGGTTTAGGAGTTATAGGAGGTGTTGGTCATGCCATCTTTTTTATGGGTGGTGTAGCCACATGTGTAGATGGCACTTTTGTGTTGAGAGGTGTTGGATGTTTTAGAGGAAATAGATGTCTGATGGGTTGATGGGATAATGGAGGCGACTTGCCTCTATGAGGTATGGGAGTAGAAAGCACTCCTATTAGGGTGGACAGATGTGGGCCCAAGATTGAAGGTAATGATGAAGGTGGGGGAGGAATTCTTCGATGTGGTCTAGTAGCCTTCTTTGGTATGGTTTGAGGGCCACTATTGTGCGAGGCAAGGTTAGAGATGGGGCGAACACCAAGAGGTTCAATCTCTTTTGGCATGGTGGATGCCTGCGTGGGTTTGGGCTTAGATATGGATGGGGGTGAGTGGGATGTAGCAATCTTAAGCAAAGGGCAAGAGGAAACCGTGACTGGGTCTTCCTTGGTTGAAGTGGGTGAAGAGACTGGTTCTTCTCTTGGTGGAGAAGAAATAGGAAAGTGTGGCTCCTCAAAAGGGTAGAGGGCAGGGATGATTGTACCTTCAACTTGTGGTTGAGAAGTAGGCAAGGTAGGGTCCTCTATTGATAGGAGGAAGGATGAAGGTGGGGCTAATGGCATAGGTATGGTCAAGGCATCCTCATATATAAGAGAGGTCGATGGATGACTAACAGGAGAAGAGGATTCTTCTACCTGTGGAAGAGGTTGGTTAGGGACAAGAGGCGAGACCGTATTGACCGTGCGTATATTATGGTCTTGGGGGTCATTGGTCATGGTTTGGATATTGTTTTGATTAGGAGGGTGGTTAGGAAAGGGTCATCTAGAGATGTCGATATTTTGATTGGGTGGTGTGTTCAAGTTGTCCAAAATAAGATCTCCCTGGTCTATCATGTCTTGGACAATGTTCTTGAAGGTTCGCCAGTTGTTGATGTCATGGCCTTAGACACGATGATAATGATAGAAGTCGGCCTCCCTATACCATGTAGGGAGGGATTTTGAAGGGTCAAATTGAGGTGGTTAAATTGGAGGGAGATTGAGGACCCCCTACTTGATGAGTTTTTCCAAAATGGAAGCGTATGATTCTCCAAGTGGAGTGTATGAACGCTGGATGTACCATTGTTGGAATTGTTTGGTGATGCTTTGAGATGTTGAAGGTTGAGATTAGTCAGTTTCTATTGAAAATGGTGATCTAACGACCATAGTGTTGGCCACTCCTTTGGATTTAGAATTTGTAGAAGAAGGTATGGAAGAAGAAGGGTCATTGGCTTTTGCGTTGGTATTATGCAATTTGACCTTATCTTCTTTAATGGCATGGAGTTTGAGCTTTCAGGCCATGGTGAAAGCTTCATCAAAAGTGCGAAATGTTTGAACCCGCAAGGTGGATGAGATGTGCCTGGTACATGCTTGAGAAAATAGCTCAATGAGCTTGGGTTGAGGAAAAGGGAAGGAGATTTGGTTGGTCAAGCCTCTCTAACAGGCGACAAAATCGACTATAGATTCGTCATCAAATTGCCTGATAGAGTAGAGGTCTGTGATTGAGACCTTTTTGGTGATATTAATTGAGAAATGGTCAAGAAAGAGTTGGGTGAGTTGAGTGAATGAAAAGATAGAATGTCTGGTAAGAGAGCTAAACCAGTCAAGGGCGGGGCCAGAAAGCGACATGGGGAACGTGCGTAGAAGTAACGCATCATCATGGGCTATGAGATAATAAGCTTGTCTAAATGCTCATAGATGTTGTTGTAGGTCTTCCTTACTCTAGAAATGAGAAAAATTAGGAAGCTCCCACTAACTGGGATACGGCCAGATTGGGATGGAGGGATGGATGGGTTCGTTACAAATTTGGTCATATGAAAAGACATTGCTTAAACCAAAAATAGAAGCCTCAAGATTAGACATTTTATCCATCAACATCTTGATGAGATCGACTGATGGATTGGTAGATGGGGTGTCCCCTAGGTTGTAAGGTGCTTGAAAGGTGTTAGGAGAGGCGTATGACGTAGTTGGTTGTGCTTGTATAGGCACAACATATGGGTGACTAGTCACAAGGACAGATGTGGAGACCCAAGGTGGTTGTGTCATGAAAGTAGAAGGCATAAGTTGACTAGATACTACCAAAGGTGGTTGCATGGTGGCATTGGCAAAAGGGGAGGTAGACACTCCTATATTTATAGGTGTGAGAGTGTGTGGAGTTAAGACAATCAAGTTCTGGTATGATGTAGAACTTAGTTGAATTGCGTGTGGTTGAGAGGGTAATGAAATCCCAATGGAGGTTGGTCCAAAAATAGATGGGGAGGCCAAACTTTATGTATTGGCCATGGTCAAGTTAATGGTTGAGGCAATAGTCTAAGTCATAAAAGGCTGGGTAGCAGATGGTGTTGATGTCATCACCGCTTCACCTGAAAGGTCTTGCATTTGGTTTCTTGCAAGATAGTGTTGGAGAGCCTTGATGTTGTGGTCAAGGAGTCTCTCAAAGTTTAGGTCCCCTTCGGGGACAATTGAAGGTTGATTGGGAGTTGGTCGGGTAGGAGTTCATTTGGTCTCTGAATGATACTCCATTAGAGGACTAGGCATAGATGGTGAAGGCGGGAGTGGTCATTGCCTCACATGGTCAAGAAGAGCCTTGGTTTGACTGTGTGTCAAAACCATTCAAGGCAAAAGGGTCAAGTTCTAGAAACTGTGTTTTTTTAGTCTCAAAAAACTAGAATGGGTGTGTTGGATAGTGAGAAAGTCAAGTTTTAGGCTTGCTATTTTGTGAAGAAGGAAATTTGGACAGTGACCGACGTCAGTTTAAAAATTGATGTCGGTGAAAAATACTGCTGATGTCAGTCAGATGACAGATGTCAGTGAATAAAAGTTACCGACATCGGTGGTAAAACTGATGCTGGTTACTGTGTTTTCCAAAAACTCAGAAGATTTGAGATTTTTTGGAAAAAAAGAAGAAAACATCCTCACTAGCTCAAAAAACTAGATAGGAATAGAAAAATAGATGGAGATAGGCAGACCCTAAGCGTTAAATCCTAAGAATCAACTTTTAGAATCATGTTGGCTTATGCCTTAGAATATATGTTTGGGAGGTTGGCTTGTAGAGAGGGTCCTAGAAGAGGTAGTCTAAAGATGGTTTCAGGTTAGTTTCAGTGCTCAAGAGTTTGTGTTGGGTTCCGTACTTGTCTTGGTGCTAAGGAGCAAGCTCCCCTCACTTCACGAGTCTAGTGATAAGCTAGTCTCGCTTAGCCAAAATATACTTCCACTAGAGATTATTCTCTGCCAGAGAACAGAGTGGGCTTTCCCTTTGGTAGTGAAGTCTAAGTGGGATTACCGGAATGGGTAAGGTATCCATTGGGTGATGAAATCCCAGTCAGGCCTTGTCTCAAGTAAGTTTTGATGTTTGATTTGTGTAAGTGATTTGGTTGTGTAACATAAGTGGAATACGATTAATTCATGATGTGGTTTTTAATTATTAGATGTGGACTAAGTATGCAGTCAAGAAGAAATGAGATGCAGTGTGTTTTAAGCCCAAATAGAAATGTGAGTTCGTATGAAGACAAGTGAGAAGAGGTTGAAGAGTATGACTTTTGACTATTTTAAGATGCAAGAAAAGAAAGAAGAGTTCTTTTTAATCTTGCTAATGGTGTCTTTTAGAAGAGATAGAAGAAAGAGGTGAAAAGGAGAGAACTAATGCACCTATATGAATAGAAAGAAAAGAACCCAAGGAAGACCCTAGGGTCCCACCAAGCGTGCCAGAATGTTTCTATCAAATTTTTGCTTTCACATTCAAAAAGGAAATGAGAAACTAAGAGAAATGGTCTAGGGTTAGAAGATACCCAGATGAGGTCTGCGCATCATTATCCAGATGATTGAAGGAACTCCTCTTTGGTTGTGGAAGATGACACTTGTAGAAGAAAGAGACTAAAACAAAGAAGGCATTAGATGAGGAGATGGTGGGTTGTCAAGCAAAAGCTTGATCCTAGAAGTACAAAGACTTCCTTAAGGGATGTCAACCCATTGATTGATAAAAATAATGTCTGATAAAAAGTAGAATGATAAAAGACTAAAATGATTAAAGACTGAAACAAAAATAAAAGAAAATGCTTACCTAAATGATGCTGTCAGTCTGGCACAGTCACTGACATCGGTTAGTCTATCGACGTTGGTTGTAAATGTCTACCGACGTGAGTTGTAAATATCTACCGATGTCAGTTAGGCTGCCGACGTTGATGGAGGTAGTGGTCTTTGTGGCTGGCATTAGTCGGGGCAGAGGTCTTTGGATGAGGTCTGAACAGGTTTGGATGGGTTTATGGTCTATGGACAAGTTTGAGAAGGGGTCTGGGTTTGTCTAAGGGTCTGAGAGTCTGGGTTTGGTTGGATGCTCTGTGCAGGGTCTGGGCAGAGTTACAGGGACAATGGACAAAGTGTATGTTCTAAAAAGGGGGATAGAGGTGATAAGGATATGGGAAGGCCTCTCAGCCTTTCTAGGAGGGAGTCAAGTCTAGTCTAGCTGAATAATAGATAGATTAAAAATAAAATACTAAAATGAAAATAGTAGCAAATACTTACCTCATACCTACTAGAGAAGGAATGTTGTAGACTAGTTGTCCCTGTTGTTGGTGCTGGTGTGGAAGGCCTGTGACTAATGCAAAGTACCTATTATTGTTGTAGCTTGCTGTGTGCCTGAGGGACAGAGAGAGTGAGAGGTCTGGTTGAAAGATTGGCTGATCGGATCATCCAAGATTGAAGACTGTTGAAGATTGAAAGGGTGGATGGTCAAAGGTTGAAGGAGCGGATCCTGCATTCAGGTTAAGAATGCAGTTATGAAGGAAACTGACACCGATAATATCACCGATGTTAGTCGATAGTTGACCGACATCGGCGGCTAGAAGATAGGTAAAAAGGCTAAAAATATCCTTTCATCCATTTTCTCAACTGTCAGGTCAGTGGGACGGGGGAAGAAATGGTCGAAGGTGGCTTAATAGGCATGGGAAATGAGTGGGATAAGGGAAATGGGGTCTTAAATCATTTAAGACTTGGCAAGGGGTAGTGGAGAGAATCCAAGGAGGGCATCCAAGGGTGGTGAGGTGTCATGAATGAGGTGGCAAGGGGAGAGAGAGAATTATTAATTTAAAATAAGATAATTATTTTAAATTAATAAGACATAGGTTAGGCATGGTTAGAAGTTAGAAAGGGACCAGGGGGAGATGAGGAGGATGACCAAGGGAGTAGACACGATTTCGGTGTCTACAACTAGAACTAATGGGTCGAGGTATGCTTCAAAAAATAAAATAGGGGCCTATGAGTGGTCAAAAACATAGAAAAGTAGATTTGATTGGGTATAGGTGGGCCAAACCAGCTTGGTGGTTTTTATACCACAGGTGACCATCAGTGGTTGAAGTGACTATCAATAGTTAGCCTGAATATTGGTGGTTGGGGTCCAATCATTAGTGGTTGACTATGGAATTCTAGGCTTGATCACCAAAAGATGATGAGATTTAACAAATGAATTTTGGGAGTTGGGTAAGGGCTAGGTTGATTATGAAATGGAATAAAATCACATGAATATTGACAAAAAAGTACTTGTCTTACTAAAAGTTGGTCAGGTGGGTGGTTGATATAGTTAACCTACTGGTGGAATCTAGCTTGATTCTAACAGAGTAAAGTACCTAAAAGCTTGGTTGAGAGACAATGGTAAGTTGCCTCTCAATAAGATGGCTAATAATACTTGATAATGATGATGATGCTAATTGACCTAATTTACCTACAAAATAAAACTCTTGAATGCTTGATCTCTTGATAATTATTGCAGATGGATTTGACCTCCCAGGCCTCTATCTCCTATAGGCATAAACAAGAGGTGGAAGTGAAGGTGTAACTAGGTCATCTAAATATGATTCATGCATGCAAAGGCTCACAACATAAATTAGACAAATAACATTTATAAACAGGGTTGGTAGAGCCTACATGCTTTTGGTAAAAAGGTGTATCCTAATTGTCAATAGTCAGGGGTTCCCAAGGCTGACTATGGATGGCCACCCTGACTATTAATGATCAAGGTCCCTAGGGATATGATCCTAAAGGTTAAGGATACTTAGTTAGGTGAAACTAAGTGCATATTGGATTGTTTAGGCTTAATAGGTGTAGGTTAGTCCTAAGAGGGTCTAGGGTACTTCTAGGGCTACTTCGATAATCAGAATCACAAGTGTGTATATTTTTGGTGTCTACATTTTGACCCCTTTTGTTGTGAGGCTTACATGAATGAGATGTAAAACAAAAATGGAGTATGGGTCATGGGTTTGGTTTCCCTAAAATTTGGAGGAGGTGTTCCTCCTTAAATTGGGAGTTGATGAGGTGAAGCTGAAGTGGGCAGAGGTTTGATAAGTGGTAGATGGTGAGTCACTAGGTGGTGACATGAGGTTGGGAATTTGAGATGCAAATGCATGCACATAATGAAATAAAAGGTGTGATAACCAAGATCTTAAAAAGATGAGGTTGCCAATGTTTGTAAGAATAAGGGTCGATGCTAAGAAGGATAAGTGATAAATGAATCATATATAGGCATGGCAACTGAAAACACTTGTAAATGCAAGTCTCCTAAGTGAATTTTATGTTTTTGATGGGTACCAAGGTAGGAAATGCTCTTGGATAAAACATAAATGGGTTAACTATCATGGGTATCTAAGGTAGGAAGTGCTCTTGGTAAGACAAAAGTGGGTTGGTATGCATGAGGTGGCATAAAATACAAAAGGGTGAACATGGTAATGTTGTTGCTATGGTCAAAGCACCAGGTAATAGTGTCACAAAATTGTGTATCAGATGGGCCAAAATAGACCAATAATAAGGTGATGTGGTGGTCAGGTTGGTGAAAAAATACATCTCCAAAGTGTGAACTAGGAATTTGACTCAAAAGAGGTGTTAGTATCTTGTTAGTGACAAAATGAAATCAAATTGAAAAACCAACACACTAGCTAGCATACATCTCTAGGCCTAGTTACTAGGGAGAGATTAATAAGGGAAAGACATTATATAACACAACTAAAAATGGAAAAAAATAAGAAATATGAACATAAAACACCAATTTCTTACCAAATCCTTGATTTCTCCAAAATGATCCTTCTTTGGCTTGATGGTTTGTGCTTTAAGAGATCTTCTTCAATAAAGTGTGGCTACCTTCATCTCCTCTTTGCACCTTTGGCTTTGGCTTGGTTTGGATTGGCTCAACAATTTGGCATTATAACACTAGGATGCAATGATTTTTGAATGAATTTGGGAATTATAATTTTGGGATTAAAGATCTTAAAATTCAATAGACAAAGCCTCTTATTTATAGATTTTTGGAATGGTTTGAGGATCAACCATGACCATCCGTCTCAAGATTGAGATGTGTGGCCATGAATAAATACAAACATGAAATTAATTATACAAATATCCACATTAATATATGGGATAGAATGGTATTGAATAGGAATGGAGGGTCTTAATGAGGCATGAGAGACCCATAATCCTGATATTTTATACATTTATGGCTTATAGATGCTACCCCATATGATGATGTCATCTAATGATGTAGTTAATACAAATTAATTTAAAATAAATGATTATTCAATAAGTTCCAAGGAAAATTAATTTAAGGCCCTAATTTAGTTTAATTATCCTAAAACATGATTAGTCAATTTTAGTGCAAATTTTGGCTCTTAGTGCACAAATTAATCAAATTGGTCAAAATGTCTTGTTATTGGTCCAAAATTTGACTAGATTAGAATTAGAAGTCAAAGTCAGGTGCATTAAATCCTTTATTTCATTTAGGATGTTACCAAAACCAAATAACAAAGGCACGTTTCTTGTGCAAGAGATTTGATAGAAAAGAGCAATCTAGAGCACCTAAGTGCAAAATTGGCATTTTGACTCAAAATGATCTAATCAAAGTTAGTTGTCTCATAAATTAAATTATCCCATTTAGTGATAATCTAGCCAAAATTGGCACTTGAATATATTAATTTCAACTCACTTAATGCATTTTAGTGTTTTTAGGCCAAATTGTGCACTTTAGGTGGAAATTGGTCAAAACCTTGGTTGGAGGTCATTAGGGGCCAAATTTAGGTGTCTACAGTTTGCCCCTATTTGGGAAGATGTTTCAAGCCATAACCATAATAACATCTTCTCAAATAATTAAAATGTCTTGTATGCCTACAACTACAATGATGATAAACTAACTTTATGATGCCCCTTCAAGGGAACAATTGGCACAAGTAGGTTGACAAACGGTCCCTCGATAAGAATCAAGACAAGGGGACCAAAGAAATGAAAGATGATGGGGTGAAAAAAAAATGATTCTAAAAAAATAGTCAAAATCACTAAGAATGCAAGTGGGATAGTGTACAATGATTTGCCTAAAGGTATTTATAAGCATTATACCTCAATAGTAGCAATGTCATATGATAACACAATGATTTGCCCAAAGGCGGTTATAATCATTAAGAAGATGGAGCTACCCTAATTAGCATAGATAAAAAATATAATAACATGCCCCTATATAGGCAAAAAAAGTAAAGCAGTGAGAACACAATGATTTATCCAAAGGCAATTATAATAATTGGAAAATGTAGGTGTGATGTTGTACAGTTATTTGCCCATAGTTGGTTATAATTATTGGACCTCGATTATGGAAAACATGATAAACTTGGTTGAGGATGATAATAAATTAACACAGAGGCTAATGATGAATTGAAACAACCTACTAGTAGGAAGATGCTTGTCTAAACTAATAAAGGTTAAAAAAATTTCATGGTTAATTACTCTATTTGGGATATTATTGGGACTGAATCAAGATGTCAAGTGCCAAAGAGATGTCGATACCACCATTTATAAATAGAATTTTTGAAGCTAAGGTTTGATTTAGCACATGTAGATAGGAATAATGGTATAACATCATGAGGATTGGACCAAAATATACATGAGGACTGACTCCCATAATCTAATACTCAATATAAAATAATGTACCAATGATAGAAACTCTAATGATAATGTAAACATATGTATATGGATGTATTCAAGTATAAGTGTGGGCAAGGAATCACCCAATGAACACACATAAAATGAATCAAGTCAACAATGATGAAATAAAACAAATAGGTAGACAAACAAATAAAATAAGAAGAGATAAACAAACAAATAATGCGATACAAACCATACAAACATTGCCCCTAGAAAATAGGCAATAAATGAACAAATGAACAAAATGGAAGAATAGAAGAAAAGGAAGGGGGTGGTCAAGCTATCTCCATATGCACTAGGTAAGTGGACACTACGTACATAGTTCTATGGATGTAATATTCAATAAAAAAATTTAGGCCAAATGTAGTTCTCTCAGGGAATGGGAAGAATGTCATAACTAATGAAAACAAACACAATGGATGTGATAGAAGAATAATAATGGTCTTTTAAAATGGTAAGTTCATGAGATCCAAAGGCCAAAAAGGATGGGGAAACTAAGAAATAAGTGATTTTCTTGCAACTTAGTAAGGGTTATCATAATCCTTAAGACAAAGAAGTGGTCAATATTTCTATTCTTTTTTAATTATTTTATAAATGTTTTTGGAATTTTTGAAGTATCACAACTCGATCAAGAATGACAAGATACTAAATGGTTCAAGCTCACAAAACAACAAGAGAATTTAAACTTAATTTTCTCACAAAATAGTGAGTGTAGAAACTTAGGGTGCTCACAAAATGTCAAAAGTGTTCAAACTTTTGTTGTTCATAAAATGGTGAGAGCATGGCGGAAATGGTGATTGAGATGACCTCAAAAAGTATTTAGCACTACCTACATAGTCCTATAGTAGGATATCAAGTACTATAGTTACACCTTAATGCAAAGGAATTTGACTAGTGTATCAGTCAATTCAAAAAAAATAGGCATAGTTGGTAAAAAGGTATAGTATGGCATAAAAAGTGGCAAGTTGGTATGTCAAGTCTCAATAGACAAATGTTGCTCCTAGTTTTCCCATAGGTGGTTATAACTAGGACACAATGACATGGATCAATGTTACTAATTTTCCCAAATGTAGGTGTAATTAGTAGCAAGACCGATGATAAGAAAGGAACAAAAAATAAAGGATGTGACTATTAAAACTTATATCATAATACTCTAAAATATGATCCCTATTTGAAGTACTTGAAACAACTAATGAAACTGATTAGATTCTTCAGTGCTAAAAATGTGTAATGAATGGCAAAAACCAAGGTTAAATAGGCTAGGCTTTAGAACACATTTGGTTGATAGATTGGAAATGTAAAGTGGATACGACTAAGAGGATGGATAATAATGATATTTTTATAGAGAATAATAGTGATAAAATGGCACCACTTAAATGGTCCTCATAGATAATACACCTTAGTGCTCAAGCATAATATCACTTGAGATGAATAATATTCATCAACTTAGGAAGTTCATCTTTATCTAGTGTGGCAAGCCTATATGCTTGTGATCCATAATCTATAGTAATGATGAAAGGTCATATCTAGTTTGGTTTGAATTTACCTTTATGCTTCTTTTCAGCCATGGTATTCTCTTGGTTTTCTTTAAGAAAAAGATCACCAAGTTGAAATTTTCTATACTTGACATGCCAATTTTAGTGGCCTTTGAGTTAATTTTGATATGCCTAAATATTGTTGAGTGTAGTTGTGCATTTTTTATCAAGTAGGTCTAGATCTTGTAGGTGAGATACTTGATAGTTATGATCATCTAAGACATGCTTTAAATATATGCAAAATGAAGGTAATTTGACCTCAATGGGAAGGATGGATTTAGTACCATAAACAAGTGAGTATGGAGTAGCTCTTGTAGGGGTACAATGATTGATACGATATACCCAAAGGGTAGGGAATATCTATAGGTGCCAATCACAACTAATGTCATTAACAATATTTTTGAGAATATTGACATTGGTTTTGTTCAATGCTTTAGCCTAACCATTACTTTGAGGTTAATATGCTATAGAAAAATGCTATGTGATGTTGTATTTGGTACATAAATTATTAAAATCCTTATTTTTGAATGATCTTCCATTATTAGATATAATTTTAGAGGGGATATCATAATGATAAATGAGATTGTTGAAGATGAACTTGAAAATTTTCTTTTCAATCACGTAAGTGAGGGGTATATCTTCAACCCACTTAGTGAAATATTCGATGGCATTAAAGATATGTTTATGGATATCAAATGAAGTGGGGTTGATTTTCCTAATGAGGTCAAGTCCCCATGTAGTAAATGGCCATGGTGTCAACATCAATTTTAGATTTTGTGCTGAGGTATGAATCACATGCCATTGACATTTGTCACACTTCTTTACATATGAAGCCGTATCTACACATACTCCATGAATTTATCTTAATGCTAGTGTAGACTCTATCGAAGTTAAACAATGAAGTAGAGTTTTATCAAAACTACATCCATAAAGGGTGGATCCAAGTAGAGTATAATGAGTGGAATGATGAATAAAGGCTTTGGTTTTTTTTTTGAGATATACTAGGTGGTAGTACTTGGTCATGAAGGTAGTTGTAAAGGTATAATTACTAGATAGAATTAAGACCAAAAATATAACAAATTATTGCAATGGTTAAAGGTTCATGAGCTAGTGTGAACAAATTCTCAATAAAGAATTGATATTCTCTAGCTTTGTCTATTTCTTGAATCAGAGAGCAGATAGTAGCCATGGCATCTATATTTCTATTACTAGTCCTTGGTATATGATCAAATTGGATATTTTCAATTTATTGTTTTAGGGTATCGACCATAGCCTTATATGGAACCAACTTATCATCTTTGGTTTGGAAATGGTTTGTGAGCTAATTAATGATTAATTGAGAATCACCCTAAACTTGGAGATGAGATATGTTCTAGTGTACTACCTATTGAAGTCTTACAATAAGTTATTCATACTCAACCATGTTGTTTGTATAAGGAAAATTGATTATGAATGATTTAGGGATTATATCCCCCTATGGTGTAATAAATAAGAGACCTGCCCCTAATCCATGTGCAGTAAATGAACCATCAAAATATAGCTTCCAGTGCTTCTCCTCAATAGGTGTGTCAATATGGTCATTATGGATTCATTAGGAAAATAAAATATGAGTGGTTTTGTATCTGTAAGGGGTGCTTTAACAAGTTGATCTATAAGGACCTAGCCTTTGATTGCCTTTTGATTGACATACTCTATGTCAAACTCACTAAGAATCATGATCCATTTGGCCATTGTACCTTGTAAATCTATTTTATATAGTGGATACTTGATTGGATCTACTATTGAAATGGCCATGGTCTTATAGTTCAACATGTAATGGCACAGTTTTTGAGCTATGAAGACCATGGCTAGACAAGCTTTTTCAATAGGTGCATAGGTGTGTTCATATGTGACCAAGGTATAACTTAAGTAGTATACTACATGTTCTTTTCCATTGTTATCATGTTGAGCAACAAGTACCCCCAAGTCATTTTTAGTAGCTGATAGATACAATAAGAATGGCCTTTCTGGCATAAGAGGTAACAAAATAGGTGGATTAACTAGATAGTTTTTAAGTTGTTGAAAATTTGTTTGGTAGTGGTCATCCCAATGAAATGTAACTCCCTTCTTAAAAATATGTGTAAATGGATGACACTTATCTACTAATTGAGAGATAGAACATTAGATTGATTGGATCTTGCCCTACAAACTACATAGTTGTTTCAAATTAGTTAGTGGTGGCATCTCTATTATAACATGGACTTTAGCTAGATCGAATTCAATGCCCTTACAAGACATAATGAAGCAAAGTAACGTTATTGAGGTTACTCAAAATACACATTTCTTTGGATTGAGTCTAACTTTGTACTCCCTCAATTTTTCAAATATCCTATGTAGCATTGTTGGATGGTCGGCCCTAGTTTTAGATTGCCTAATAAGGTGGAATATTAGTTTCCCCTTATTGAGGTGGTAATATATTCAACCTTTATTATGTTGGTACATTATATTGTACTTGATGTTATGGAATACTACTCATCCTTTGTTGAGGAGGAGTAGGATTCATCACATTCTATTGTTGAGGTGTGACATTGGGTGCTATTTGACTACCTAATCCTATTAGCTACATAGTTGATCAAGCAGTTGGTTGAGGTTGTGATGTAGAAGTAGAAGACACTTTTTCAATAATGGGCATATGCAAAAAGTTATCTACTAATTTTTTTTACATGAATGGGTTTAAAATCTGATTTTATTGACCAATTAATTCTATAAAAACTCTTATTGAAGGAACTAAGTCAATAAGAGGTTTGCTCACCATGGTCATCTGATTGAAATTGCATGTTAGATTCAAGTAGCTTTGATATGCCATCTAAATTTGTTTAAAGTGGTATTCCATGAGGTTTTTGGATATATTAAGAATATTAGGGTCCCGATATGTTTTTTTTACTAGAGCCAAAGGATTACTAGAATAATCCTATTGATCATAAATTATGTTGTGGGGCATTCTTACTAGGCTTCATAGATTCTCATTAGGGAATTTTGATAGAAACTTGGCCCCTACCTCTTTGAATCTAACCAAAATCTCATCTTTTTTCTCCAATAAATGACACTCAAACAAAAATGGATCATATATGGAAGGCGTATTAGTAGAGCATGACTATTGAAGAATTGGTTCATCAGTTGTGGGTATTGTTATGAATAAGGTGGTATCTTAACCAAATAGTTAGCCAATGGATCTTGGATTTATGGCCCTAATTAAGTATTATAAGAGGGATAAAGATACATCTCATAATCAATATATCTGCATAGGGGTCTTACACCATTTCTTCTTATGCAACCACATTATTAACCCCCAAATTGTACATGAGTCCACTATGAGTGCAAGAATACATGTTGGGATCCATAGTGAATGATTTTTGACAAAGAGAGGTCTTCAAGCTCTAAAAAGACACTATCTAAAAAATATGATGTTCCAACTTGGTCTAGATTCATCAAAAGGATCAAAAGGTTTATGTAAATATTTTTGATAACACAAGCTAACATTAAGTGTCTAACGTTACATGTTTTACACAAAAATATAAAGTAAATGAACTAAAAATTAAAATGCCAAATGCTAAGGTTAAAGTGTTTAAAATCAGTCTAATATAGAAAATTAAAAGTTTTTAGGTCTTTTATCTAAAACATGGCATCAAAAAATAGGCTCAAACAAGGCATGTGCTAAGACTTTTGTCTAAAAGATGTCAAAAGCTATATTTTGAAATAGATGAAATTTTTAATCTCATGGATTTGAAACACTTCTAAAAAACACTAGTCATTTGATTCTTGGACATGGGCTCGATAAAATAGGTATAAAGTATGAAACAAAAGGCACTGTAGAGATAGTTTAGTTTCTAAAAAATAATGGTATAAAACTTGGTTCTTTTGACAAATAAGCTAGACAAAACTGAATGGCATAACTATGCTAGACAAAGGTTCACAAAAGTATACTCAAATTGGTTTTAAAATGTAAGAACAAATTTGAAATCTATGCAAGAGGGCCTATGAATAAATATCTAAAATGTTTTAGGTAGTGTAATAATGCTAGACGACCCAAAAGATGTGACAAAATACTTTTTTTAAAAACTCTCCATGGAAAAGATAATTTCTCACAAATTTGACATCATAACACTACCTTTCTTGGCTCAAAATGTTGTGGTGCATAGACTCAAAGTTCAAGTGTTTATCACAAAATGACTTAAGTCTATCAAGTGGTGATAATGATCATGAGTCTTAAACAACCTTCAACCCAAATTGGAAATTGAACCTAAGTTCCCTCAAGTTTAGTGTAAATGGAAAATCCACTTAACACATAAACCCTATGAACTTATAAATATGAAATTTCAAATTTAGATTATAAATGAATGACTTAAACAACTTTAGACTCAATTGGGTAGTATAATTATGCAAATGTGGATGATATGACTCCAAGATTTAATGAACTTTGAAAAAGGCAAATTGATGATTCACATGGGCATCATAACGTCTCTTTGTTTAAAGGAAAATTAGGACCATGTGTTTTGGTTTGTATCATTTGTTTATAGAAATTTTTTACTCCAAACAAGACTTTAATCTAGGACAAAACCAACTAATTAATCTCTCTTAGATCTTAAACTGACAAGGTTGCTTGGTACTATTGGAATCCATCAATATACATCATTTTAGAGGATTTTAAGTGTTCATCCAAAAGTAAATGCACATTATATAGTATGGTTTTTATACCCCACTTATCTCAAATGACAGTACTATGACATGGACCTTAAGACACACCTTGCACCGACAATACTTCCACAACAAGTAGGGATTTACCTAAGATCTATGATTTTTGAATGTTCTAGGGGAATCAATTACACAATGACTTTCACATCAAACAATGCAAAATAAAAGCATGAATTTTGGGTCCATATCACTTGGCTTGTTGTAAAAAGGTCTAGTCATTTTTACAACTAGTACATCTTGTTGTTCACTCAGTGTAGTGCAATGTCTAAAGTGCCACTACGTACCATGTGCGACTCCAATATGGAGCTAAATGAAGTCAGTGCTAGGAGGTGAAAACCCAGGCCAAAGCTTCCCTAAATAACTCATAGGAGGTAATGAGGCCCCCCTCTTAAGCCATGAAATAAAGAAACAATAAAATAGAAAGAATTGAGGGTCGTTTTCAAGGTCACCCAATACTTTTGTGAGTTTTTCGGGAGTAATTTAGCAAATGTTCTTTCTATGCCTTGGACTAGGAAATTTGAAAATAAGAAAATTGATTTTGATTTCAAGGGTTACATAAAGGGGACATATGGAAGAGCATAAATCCAACATCCTTGTATTTTGTGAAAACAAAGTTCTAATTGAAACAAGTAGTGAACACAAAAGCTTTGAAATATGGGTTCATTTTTAAGCCCCAAATTGAAAGGTGTGGTGGTGTTATTTTGATCCCTTGGTATTAAGTTGTAAATTTGAAAGCCTAAATTATCAACACATTTAATTAATAACCTAAATGTTTCATTAAGCACCAAAAACAAGATTCCTAATTTATTTTAAAAGCATGTCAAAGATGTCTTAATATCATGCTTTAACTTATTCCAAGTCTATTGATTGTCTGTCTACCCTTAAGGCATCACCCAAAAAAAAAATTCTATGTTAGAAAATTTAAAAAAAATTAAAATAAAATAATTTTAAATATATGAATGCCTACAAACAAAAAATTAGAAGGCTCAAAATAAAATATAACACATAACACATAAAATCCTGCACATCAAATATAAAAACTTGTAGTTAGTATTTTTAACATAACTTTTAAAATATACATCATTTTGATACAAAATTTTTATATGTTGTAAATAACTATATGTAATACATATTTGAAATTTTTTAAGTCCAAATATTCAATATAAACAGTTTTTAACTCTATTTCAACCATTTTTACAAGAAAAATAAAAAATAGAAAGTGACAACCACAAAAATAGCTATAACTTCTAAAATATAAAGAAAATTTTTATTAAATTTTTTATATAATATAAATTAAATATTTATATATATTAATAAAAAAATTATACAAAAATATTAAGTAACCTAAAAGTTATGAATTCTTTATTGGCCGTTTTTAGTCAAAGCAAAAACAAAAAAAAAAGAATTAAAACTACGAAATACCAAAAAGTTTGTGGGTTACGCTCTCATGAAGATAGTACCAAAAAATGTACCATTATGTGAAATATTAATTTTAATAAATATAGGTTTTATTATCTTGTTAGTGACAAAATTAAATCAAATTGCAAAACCAACACACTAGCTAGCATACATTTCTAGGCCTAGTTACTAGGGAGAGTTTAGTGAGGGAATGACATTTGAGAACACAAATAAAAATGGAAATAACTAATAAATATGAAAAAAAAAACACAAATTTATTACCAAATCCTTTATTTCTCTAAAATTCTCCTTTGGTTTGCTTAGCTTGTGCTTTAAGAGATCTTCTTCAATAGAGTGTGGCTACCTTCATCTCCTTTTGGCACCTTTGGTTTTGGCTTGATTTGGATTGGCTCAATAATTTGGCATTATAACACTAAGATTCAATGATTTTTTAATTCATTTGAGAATTATAAGTTTTACATAAAATATTTTAAAATTCAATAGGCAAGGCCTCTTATTTATAGATTTTTAGAATGGTTTGAGGATCAATCATGACCGTCTATCTCAAAATTGAGATGTGTGGCCATGAATAAATCCAAACATGAAATTAATTATACAAATATCTCCATTAATATTTGGGATATAAGGGTATTGAATAGGAATGGAGGGTCTTAATGAGGCATGGGAGACCCTTAATCTTGATATTTTATGTATTTATGGCTTATGGATACCACCCCATATGATGATGTCACCTGATGATGTAGTTCATAGAAATCAATTTATAATAAAGATTTATTCAACAAGTTCCATGAAAAATTAACTTAATTCTCTAATTTAGTTTAGTTATCCTAAAACATGATTAGTCAACTTTAGTGCAAATTTTGGCTCTTCGTGCACAAATTAATCAATTTGGTCAAAATGTTTTGTTATGGATACAAAATTTAACTAGATTGAAATTGAAAGTAAAAGTCAGATGCATTGGATCTATTATACCATTTATGATGTTACCAACACCAAATAATAAATGCATGTGTCTCATGTAATAAATTTGATAGAAAAGAGCAATCTAGAGCATCCAAGTGCAAAATTAGCATTTTGACTCAAAATGATCTGATCAAAGTTAGCTAGCCCATAAATTACATTATCCTATTTAGTGATATTCTAGCCAAAATTGGCACTTGAATATGTCAATTTAAACTCATTTAATATATTTTAGTGTTTTTAGGCTAAATTATGTACTTTAGATAGAAATTGGTCAAAATCCTAGTTGGAGGTCATTGGTGGCTAGATTTAGGTATCTATAGTTTGTATTTGTTTGGGAAGGAATTGTAATCTATAAGCACAATAAGATATTTTCAATGAATGAAAAGGTATTTTATGCCTAAAACTATAATGATGATAAGCAAACTATATGATTCCCCCTCGAGGGAATGGTTGACATAAGTAGGTCGACAAATGATCCCTCGATAAGAAGTGAAATGAGGGGACCAAAACAAGGAAAGATGATGGGGTGAAAACACAATGATTTTTAAAAAATAGTTAAAATCATTAATAATTCAAGTGGGATGGTGTGCAATGGTTTATCTAAAATAGGTTATAATCATTATACCCTAATAGTGGTAATATGGTATGATAACACAATGATTTTCCCAAAGGTGGTTATAATCATTGAGAAAATGGAGCTATCCCAGTTAGAACAAATAAAAAAGATAACAATGTGCCCCTATATGGGAAAAAAATTAAAGTGGTGAGAACACAATGATTTGCCCAAAGGTGGTTATAATCATTGAGAAATGTAGGTGGGATGGTGTATAATAATTTGCCCATAGTCAATTATAATTATTAAACCCTGATTATGAAAAATATGATAAACTTGGTTGAGGATGATGATAACTTAACACATAGGGCAATGATGAATTGAAACAACCTACTAGTAGGGAGATGCTCATCCAAACTAATAAAGGTTAAAATTATTTCATGGTTGATTACTCTATTTAGGATATGATTGGGATTGAATCAAAATGTTAGTGTCAAAGAGATATTGATGTCACCATTGTTGAATAGATTTTTTGAAGCTAAGGTTTGTTGTAGCATCTATTAGTAGGCATCATGGTATAACATCATGAGGGCTGGGCTAAAATATGCATGATAACTGACTCTCCTAATCTAATACTCAATAAAAAAAGTGCACCAATGATAGAAAGCATGATGATAATGTAAACATATAAATATGGATAGATTCAATTATAAGTGTGGTTAAGGAATCACCCAATGAACACACATAAACTAAATTAGGCAACAATATTGAAATCAAACAAACAGGTAGACAAACAAACAAAATAAGTAGAGACAAATAAATAAATAATGCAATAAAAACCATATTAACATTACCCCTAGAAAATAGGTGACAACTTAACAAACAAAAAAAATGGCAGTAAAGAAGAAAAGAAAGGGGGTGGTTGAGCTATCTCCATATACACTAGGCAAGTGGACGTTGCCTACATAGTTCCATGGATGTAATATCTAACAAAAAACTTTAGGCCAAATGGAGTTCTCCTAGGGGATGGGAAGAATGTGATAACTGATGAAAGCAAATACAATGGATGTGATAGAAGAATATGAATGGTCTTAAAAAATGGAAAGTGTGTGAGAGCCAAAGGCCAAAAAGGATGGGAAAACTAAAAAGTAAGTGGTTTGCTTATAACTTAGTAAGGGTTCCTAGAATCATTAAGGTAAAGAAGTGGTCAATATTTTTGTTCTTTTCTAGTGATTTTACAAATGTTTTTGAAATTTTTGAAGTATCTCAACTCGATCAAGAATGAAGAGACACTAAATGGTTCAAGATCGCAAGATGGTGATAGCATTTAAACTTAGGTTTCTCACAAAATAAGGAGAGTATGGAAACTTAAGGTGCTCACAAAATGGTGAGAGAATTTAAACTTAGGTTGCTCATTAAATAGTGAGATCATGGTGGGAAGGGTGAATGATCTAACCTAAAAAATTATAAAACATTTCTTACATAGTCCTTGAGTAGGACCTCAAGTCACTATATTTATGCCCTACAGTGGAGGAATTCAACTAGTGTAGCAATCAATTCAAAAAAAATAGGCATAGTTGGTAAAAAGCATATTGTGGCATAAGAAGTGGAAAGTTAGTATGTCAAGGCTCAATAAACAAATATTTACCTTAGTTTTACCATAGGTGATTATAACTAGGACACAATGGCATGGATCAATGGTACTAATTTGCACAAAGGTAGTTATAAGTAGTAGCAAGATCGATGATAATAAAGAAATAAAAAATAAATGATGCAATTATTGAAACTTCTATCATACTACTCCAAAATATGATCTCTATTTGAAGTACTTGAAACAACTTATGAAACTGATAAGATTCCTTGATGCTAAAAATATGTAATGAATGGAAAAAGCTAAAGTTAAATAGGCTAGGCTTTAGAACACATTTAGTTGATAGATCATAAATGTAAAGCATATATGACTAAGAGGATAAATACAAATGATATTTGTACAAAGAATAATATTGATAAATTGGCACCATTGAAATGGTCCTTATAAATAATACACCTTAGCAGTCAATCATAGTACTGCTTGAGGTGAATAATATTCATCAGCTCATGAAGTTCATCTCTATCTAGTGTGGCAAGTCTATATACTCTCGATCTATAATTTTTAGTAATGATGAAAGGTCCTATCCAATTTGGTTTTAATTTACCTTTATACTTCTTCTCAACCATGGTATTATTTTGGTTTTCTTTAAGAACAATATCACCCAGTTTAAATGTTCTATACATGACATGTCAACTGTAGTGGCCTTTGAGTCAATTCTGATATGCTTGAAGATTGTTGAGCATAACTATGCATTTTTTTATCAAGTATGTCTATCTCTTATAGGTGAGTTACTTGATAGTTATGATCATCTAAGATATGTTTGAAAGATATGCATAGTGAAGGTAATTTGACCTCAATGGGAAGGATGTCTTCAATACCATAAACAAGTGAATATGGAGTAGCTCCTATGGGGGTACGATGATTGATATGGTATGCCCAAAGTGTAGGGAATATCTATAGATGCCAATCATTACCAACATCATTGGTAATCTTTTTGATAATATTGATGATGGTTTTGTTTCATGATTTGACCTGGCCATTACCTTGAGGATAATATGCCATAGAAAAATGTTGTGTGATGTTGTATTTGGTACATAGATTATCAATATCTTTGTTCTTGAATGATCCTTCATTATAAAATATAGTGTTAGAGGGAATACCATATTGGCAAGTGAGATGGTTGAAGATGAACTTAGAAATTTGCTTTCTAGTCATGTGAGAGGTATAGCTTCAATCCACTTAGTGAAATATTTAGTGGCAGTAAGGATATGTTTATGGCCATCAGATGAAGTGGAATTGATTTTCACAATGAGGTTGAGTTCCCATGTAGCAAATGGCCATGGTGTCAACATCAGTTTCATAGTTTATGCTAGGGCATGAATAAGATTAGCATGCCATTGACATTTGTCACACTTATTTACATATGTAGCTACATTTGAATCCATCATGGATTAATAATACCCAGTATGCAAGAGATTTTTAGATAGGACTTCCCCACTAGAATGAGCTCTACATAATCCTTCATGAACTTCTCTTAACACTAGTGTAGACTCTAAGTTAAACAATGAAGTAGAATTTCATCAAAACTATGGTGGTAAAGGGTGGATCCGTGTAGAGTATAATGAGTGGAATGATGAATAAAGGCTTTGGTTTACTTTTGAGATAAGTTAGGTGGTAGAACTTATTCATGAAGGTAGTTGTAAAGGTCTGAATACTAGATAGAATTAGGACCAATAATATCACAAATCATTACAATAGTTAAAGGTTCATGAGCTAGTGCGAACAAATTATCAATAAGGAATTGATATTCTCTAGCTTTGTTTGTTTGTTGAATTATAGAGCTGATAGTAGCCATGGAATTTGTATTTCTATTACTAGCCCTTGGTATATGCTCAAATTGGATATTTTCAAGTTATTATTTTAGGGTATCAACCATAGCCTTATATGGAATTAACTTATCATCTTTGGTTTAGAAATGGTCTATGACCTAATTGATGATTAACTAAGAATCATCATAAACTTGGAGATGATATATGTTCTAGTGTACTCCCTATTAAAGTCCTATGATAAGTGCTTCATACTCAGCCATGTGTGTACAAGGAAAATTGTTTTTCTGAATGATTTAGGGATTAGATCCCTTATGGTGTAATAAATAAGAGGCTTGCCCCTAATCCATGTGCAGTAAATGAATTATCAAAATATAACTTCCAATGCTACTCCTCAAGAGGTGTGTCAATGACAGTCATTATGGATTCATCAATAAAATGAAATATGAGTGGATTTGTGTCTGCAAGTGGTACTTCAACAAATTGATCTACAAGGACCTATCTTTTGATTGACTTCTGATTGACATAATCTATGTCAAAATCACTAAGAAGCATGATCCATTTGGCCATTATACCTTGTAAAGTTATTTTAGATAGTAGATGCTTGAGTGGATCTACTTTTTAAATGACCACAATCTTATTGTTCAACATGTAATGGTGCATTTTATTAATTACAAAGACCATGACTAGACAAGATTTTTTAATAGGTGCATAGTTATATTCATATGTGACCAAGGTATTGCTTAAGTAGTATACTACATGATCTTTTCCATTATTATAATGTTGAGCCAAATGTGATTCCAAAGAATTATTAGTAGCTGATAGATACAACAAGAATGACCTTCCTAGCATAGGAGGTCATAAAATAGGCAGATTAACTAGATAATCTTTGATTTATTAAAAAAAAAATTGGTAGTGGTCATCCTAGTGAAATGCAACTCCCTTCTTCAGAAGATATGTAAATGGATGACACTTGTTTGCTAACTGAGAGATAAAGTATTGGACTGACTGGATCTTTCCTTGCAAACTATAGAGTTGCTTCAAATTGGTTGGTAGTAGCATCTTGATTATAGCATGGACTTTGGTTGGATCAACTTCAATGCCCTTATGAGAAATGATGAAGCCAAGTAAATTTATTAAGGTTAAGCCAAACACATATTTCTTTGGATTGAGTTTGAATTTGTACTCTCTCGATCTTTCAAATATATTATGTAGCACTATTGGATGATCAACCCTAGGTTTGGATTAGTACACTAGTCTATGACTTAGGAGGTGTATTTTCCACTACCTAACAAGGTGGATAATTAGTTTCCCCTTGTTGAGGTGGTAATATATTTGACCTCTATTATGTTGGTACATTAGATTATATCTGATGTTGTGGAATAATACTTATCCTTTGTTGAGGAGGAGTAGGATTAATCACATTCAATTATGAGGTGTGACATTGGGTACTATTTGACTACCTAATTTTATTGGTTTCACAATTGATGAAGCAGTTAGTTGAGGTTGGGATGTAGAAACTCCTACTCCTTGGTATGGTGGTCCACTCATGGTATTGACTAGAAGCCATGTTGTTGACTAGTTATTTATGCGTTAGTACGACTTTGATTTGGATTAGATGTTGCTTACACATTCTCCACTATATTTTGCTCATTATTATACATATAAGTAGAAGGCACTTTTTCAATAATGGGCATATGCAAAAATTTGTCTATCGAAGTGTTTTGCACAAATGGTTTTGAACTCTAATTGTCTTGACTAGTTAACTCTATCAAAACTCCTATTAAAGAAACTAAGTCAATAAGAGGTTTGCTCACCATGGTCATCTAATTGAAATTATGTGCTAGATTCAAGTAGGATTGATATGCCATCTACATTTGGTTAAAGTGGTCTTCCATGAGGTTTTTGGCTCTATTAGCATATTAGGGTCCTAATATATTGTTTGGACTAGAGCCAAAGGATTTCTAGAAGAAGCTTGTTGATCATAAATTATGTTGTGGGGCATTATTACTAGGCTTGATAAATTCTCATGAGGGAAGTCTAATGGAAACTTGGCCCCTACCTCTATGACTCTAACCAAAATCTCATCTTTATTCTTTAATAAATGATGCTCAAACAAAAATGGATCATATGTGGAAGGCGTATTAGTAGAGCATGACTCTTGAATAACTAGTTCATCAGTTGTGGGTATTGTAGTTAGGTATTGTATGGTTTGTTCTTGGTTTTGTTCTTAATAAGGTGGTATATTAACCAAATAGTTAGCCAATGAATCTTATGTTTGTGCCCCTAATTGAGTATTATGATAGGGATAAGGATCCATCTCATAAGCAATATTATTTGCGTATGGGTCTTGCACCATTTCTTCCTATGCAACCACTATGAGTGTAGGAATACATGTTGGAATGCATAGTCAATGCTTTGCAACAAAGGGAGGTCTTTAAAATATAAAAACACATTATCTAAAAAAATATGATGTTACAACTTGGTCTAGATTAATCAAAAGGATAAAAAGGTTTATGCAAAGATTTGTGATAACATAAGCTAACATTAAATGTCTAACATTACATGTTTTACATAAAAATATTAATTAAATGAACTAAAAATCAAAATGCCAAATTTTAAGGTTAAAGTGTTTAAAATTAGTTTAATATAAAAAATTAAAAGTTGTTAGGTCTTTTGGCCAAAACATGGCATCAAAAACTAGGCTCAAACAAGGCATGCACTAGGACTCTTGGCCAAAAGGTGTCAAAAGCTAGACTTTGAAATAGATGAAATTTTTAATCTCACTGATTTGAAACACTTCTAACAAACACTAGACATTTTATTCTTGGAAATGGACTCAATCAAATAGGTATAAAGTATGAAACCAAATGCACTTTAGAGATAGTTTATTTTCTCACAAATAATGGTATAAAACTTGGTTCTTTTGACAAATAATCTAGACAAAAGTGAACAGTGTAACTGTGCTAGATAAAGGTTCATAATAGTATACTTGGATTGGTTAGAAAATGTAGGAAAAAAATTGAAATTTATGCAAGAGGCCTATTAAAAAATATCTAAAATGTTTTGAGCAGTGTAACAATGCTAGACTACTCAAAAGATATGACAAAATGCTTGTTTTAAAAACTCTCTAAGGCAAAGATAATTTCTCACAAATTTAATAGCATAAAACTACCTTTATTGACTAAAAAAATTTGTGGTTAATAGACTCAAATTGCAAGTGTTTATCTTAAAATGACTTAAGTCTATCAAGAGGTGATAATGGTCATGAGTTTTAAATTACTTTCAACCCAAATTGGAAATTGAACCTAAGTTCCCTCAAGTTTAGTGTATATGGTGAACCCACTTAACACATCAACCCTATGAACTTATAAAGGTGAAATTTCAAATTTATATTATAAATAAAGGACTTAAATTTTTTTGGAAAAGGTCTAGACTCAATTGGATAACATAATTATGCCAAAGTGGATGATATAACTCCAAATTTTGATGAACTTTGAATAAGATAAATTGATGATTTCACATGGACAGCATAACACCTCTTTATTCAAAAGAAAATGAGGACCATGTTGGTTTGTATCATTTGTTTACACCAAATTTTTACTCTAAAAAAGACTTTAATCTAGGACAAAACCAACTAATTAATCGCTTTTAGACCCTAAACTAACAAGGTTGCTTGGTATTATTGGAGTCTATCAATATATGTCATTTGAAAGAATTTTAAGTGTTCATCCAAAAGTGAATGTGCATTATATAGTAGTGTTTTTACACACCCATTCTCCCAAATTATAATACTATGAAATGGACCTTTAGGCACACCTTGCACCAATAATACTTCTGTGATAAGTGGAGATTTGCCTAAGATCTATAATTGTTTGAATGTTCTAAGGGATTCAATTTCATAATGACTTTCACATCAAATAATGTAAAATAAAATCACATATTTTGGGTTTGTATCACTTGGCTTGTTGTAAAAAAATTTAGTCTTTTTTGCAACTGCTACATCCTATTGTTCACTCAGTGTAGTGTGATATCCAAAGTGCCACTACGTCCCTTATGCAACTCCAATATGGAGCCAAATGAAATTAGTATTAAGAGGGGAAACCCTGGATCAAATCTTTCCTAAAGAAGTCATGGGAGGTAATGACATCCCCCTCACAATCCAAGTTTATATGAAATAAATAAAGCATAAAATAGAAAGACTTTAGGGTCATTGCCAAGGTCACCCAATACTTTTATGAGTTTTTGGGGAGTGCTTTAGATGATGTTCTTTCTATGCCTTGGACTAGGAAATTTGCAAATAAGGAAAGTGATTTTAATTCCAAAGGTTCCCTAAATGGGACAAATGAAAGATAATACACTCACCATCCTTTTTATTTTGTGAAAACAAAGATCTGATTAAAACAAGTAGTGAACACAAAAGCTTTGAAAGATGAGTTCATTTTTAAGCCCTAAATCAAAAGGTGTGGTGGTGTTTTTTTGACCCCTTGGTATTAAGTTGTAACTTTTAAAGCCTAAATTATCAAAAAATTCACTTAAACACCTAAAATTTTCATTAATCACCAAAAATAATATTCCTATTTCATTTTAAAATCATGCCAAAGATGTCTTAATAATATGCTTTAATGAATTCCAAGTCCACTGATTACCTGTCCACCCTTAAGGCATCACCCCAAAAAAAAATATGTTAGGTTAGAAAATGATAACACAAATATTAATAAATATTAATATGAAATATATTAACACATATCAATAATAAACTAGAAGGCTAAAAATAAAATATAACACAAAATCCTGCATATAAAATATAGAAACATGTAGTTAGTATTTTTAACATAAATTTTAAAATATTGATATATTTTTTATGAAATTTTGATAGGTTGTCAATAAATCCAAGGTTAAAATCTTTGAAAAATTTTAAGTCCAAAAATTAAATATAAAAAATTTATCAACTTTGTTCTGACCATTTTTACCAGAAAAATAAAAAATAGAAAGTGATAGTCACTAAAATAGTTCTAACTTCTAAAATATAATAATTTTTTTGTGAAATATTTAGATAATATCAATGACATATTTATATATATTAATAAAAAAAATTATACAAAAATAGTAAGTAAATAAAAAGTTATGAATTATTTATTGGCCATTTTTACTCAAAGCAAAAATAATTAAAACTATGAAATACAAAAAAGTCTATGGGTTGCGCTCTCATGAAGATAGTCCCACTGATCATGCCATTATGTGAACAAGGAATTTTAATCAAGAGAGGATTTATTATCTTTTTAGTGACAAAATGAAATCAAATTAAAAAACCAACACACTAGCTAGCATACATCTCTAGGCCTAGTTACTAGGGAGAGCTTAGTGAGGGAAAGCCATTTGAGAACACAACTAAAAATGGAAAAAAATAAGAAATATGAACACAAAACACCAATTTTTTAACAAATCCTTGATTTCTCTAAAATTATACTTCTTGGGCTTGCTTAGCTTGTGCTTCAAGAGATCTTCTTCAATAGAGTGTGGCTACCTTCATCTCCTCTTGGGACCTTTGGCTTTGGATTCGTTTGGTTTGGATCAAGAATTTATAATTATAACAATAAGATGAAATGGTTTTTAAAAAAAATAATAATTATAAGTTTGGCATAAAATATCTTAAAATTCAATAGGCAAGGCCTCTTATTTATAGATTTTTCGAATGGTTGAGGATCAACCATGACTGTCCATCTCAAGATTGAGATGTGTGGCCATGAATAAATCCAAACATGAAATTCATTATACAAATATCCACATTAATATTTAAGATATATTGGTATTGAATAGGCATGGAGGGTCTTCATTAGGCATGGGAGACCCATAATCTTGATATTTTATGCATTTATGGCTTATAGATGCCACCCCATATGATGATGTCACTTGATGATGTAGTTAATAGAAATCAATAACAAATATTTATTCAAAAAATTCCATGGAAAATTAATTGAAGGCCCTAATTTGGTTTAATTAGCTTAAAACATGATCAGTCAACTTTAGTGAAAATTTTAGCTCTTGGTGCACAAATTAATCAAATTGGTCAAAATGTCTTATTATTAGTCCAAAATTTGACTGGATTGGAATTAGACGTCAAAGTTAGATGTGTTAGATCCATTATCCCATTTAGGATGTTACCAACACCAAATAATAAAGGCACATGTCTTCTGCATGATATTTCATAGAAAAGAGAAATCTAGAGTACCTAGGTGTAAAATTGGCATTTTAACTTGAAATGATCTGATCAAAGTTAGTTGGCTCATAAATTACATTGTCCAATTTAGTGATACTCTAGCCAAAATTGGCACTTTAATATATCAATTTCAACTCATTTAAAACATTTTAATGTTTTTAGGCTAAATTATGCACTTTAGGTGGAAATTGGTCAAAAGCCTGGTTAGAGGTCATTGGTGGCCAAATTTAGATGTCTACACAAAGTAGGCAAGAGCCTAGTATAAATGGTGTGAAATGGGTAGATTAGAAGAAAAAGGGGGAAAGTGGGTATGGAGTATAACCTAACCATCGATGGTTAATGTCCCCATAAAGTGACCATCGATGGTCACCCTAATCATTGATAGTTATGGGAAACCCTAAAAGTCTGAATGGTAAAAGTAAAAACATAAAAGTTAATATGTCATTTTTAACACATTGCATTGTTTAACTGAGCTCTAGGAAATTTTGATGCTTTATGAGGGAGGTGTGTGTTGAGGTGGATGTTTCTCATTAGCTAGAGGTGCATTATTGATTCCATGGGTCTAGGATGTAGGGAGCTTGAGGATGTAGTTAGGCACTTGTTTAAGGGATTAAATCATGGAGTAGAGCATGAAATGAGGTAGGGGGTGCACTAAACTGATAGTTAGGTGTGATTTTTATATTATTTATGTTTGATTAGGGGGAGGTATATAAAATAACTATTTGGGCTTATATGCCCTAGGTATGGGTTTTTTGGTTTTACAAAAAATTGGGTTGGTAAAATAGTAAATGGATAGGGTGGGTAGGTGACTGGGTAGTAGGCTAGTTGGGTAGAGTGTTTATGTTAGGTGTGCTTTGAATTGGGTCTCTATTTAGGTCCTAGTAGGTTTAAGAATTTTGGCCATAGAATACCCATAGGTGATGATCGATGGTTAGGTCTGACCATCAACAGTCAACACCCTAGGGACTAAGGGTCCCCAAGCATCGATGATCGGCATGATTGTTGATAGTTAGCCATGATGAGGTAGGTTTGTTAAAAGGTGCTAATGGGTTAAGCATTATTTGAGGGTAGAATGTAATGGTTAGGTCTAAAGTTTGGCCTAATAGTCTAGATACAAAGGTTAAATGGGTTATGGCTATGAATAGGTCAAATAAGGTAGGGTCAGAGGTGTGTTTTTAAAACATAGGGTAGATGGGACTAGTCTAAGCAAAGATTTTTGATTTGGTGCAAGGTCAAAATAAGATAAAGATGCATGATCATGTGCCATAGATCTTCCTTGCACTACTCGAGGGGATGACTATTGATTATTTGGCCCATATGGAGGTGGTAGGGCTATGAGGGATGATGCACTACCATCACATGATTAGGGATACATCTATGATAATAGCATTCATCAAGAGATGGGATATTACTATTAACACTTTCTTGTTGCTGATCAAGGAGATGACTATTCTCCCAGAGGATATTCATAAGATCACTCAACTCTCACTATGTGGTGATGCAATCTACCAATTCAGTAGGAGGAGAGGGATGAGTATGTCAAGTATCTATATAGAGATGATAGTGACCAAGTCTATTGGCACTCTAGAAGGTTTAGCTATAGTATGAGAGGGATTTTGAAGAGAGGAGATTTATGATGCTACTGATTATTATAGTTACTTCTTTTAGGATCTCAAATTCTAGTAATGAGAGATTCCCTTATGTACTACAAGGGGTTTTGGTTGAGATATTTCTTGGGAGGAACATATTTAGGTGGATCCTAGTGATACTTATTTATATTTATAGAGATCTATGGGGATTCAAGTACCATAAGAGGTATGTCATTTTTATGGGCATGGTTCTACACTCTTGGGCCTATGAGAACATCTAGTTACTAAGGCCTATGGGATTATTTTGGGTGGGGTACACACAGTTGGAGTTCCTTGTGGGATTTATGAGGTGGAGGGATGAATATGATGTATCAAGGGTCAGAGGTGGAACACATGACATTGAGTGGTTTAGGGCTACCCTAGGTGGATTGGTAGCTATGAATATCATATAGAGACCATACCTAAAATTTCCTATCTACCTAGGTTATAAGAGGGAGACCCTCACTATACAGAGTTACAAGTGGATAGTGGGCCTTAGAGAGGGTGAGGTTGAGTTGATTCCCTTTGATTGAGTGTGGTGATAGTTTAACTTATTACAAGGTGTACCAAGTCCACATCCATATATAGGAGGTAAAACTTAGAGGTTTAGTTATCGATGCCCCAACCTATTTAGATAGTTTTGGATGGTAGGTTTGAGGAGCTTCTTTTTAGGGCTCTCATAGATGATGTAGTATATATAGATGAATATATGGCTTGGTACTAGCTCATCTATGTATCTATAGATGTAGGTGGGGATGATGAAGGGGTGGCATTGATGGATGTAGATCCAATTGGCCATAGTGGATAGGTAGGGGCAATGTTAGTTGTGGCCTAAACTCAGGTAAAAGCTTTGTAGGGATAGGTGGCCACATTACAAGGTTAGATTTAAGCATTATAGGGTCAGTGCATCACCGTTAAAGGTGAAAGAGATCTACTTAGGTCGATGGATGGGGTAGGTGCAGTAATAGTAGGAGGGCCTATAGACATAGTGCCCTGAGCACACTATCTAGATACTATTACAAAGCTCAAATATTATGAGGCAATGGTATTAGACTATTTGCCCTAGGTTATGAGTTATACAAAGTACATAATGTGCTTGGCTAGTGGGCCATCAATAGCTACTTTGGGTCAGTGGGCTTATATAGTGGGATAGACAGGGGTCCCAAAGGGACCACCACTAGATACATGTGTGGGCATAGATGGGGCCAGTGGTAGTGGTGTAGACCCATGATCTAAGATATGTTATTTTAATATTGTTTTGATACCAGCCTATGTGTTGATATTATGAGATGTATATGTTTTGAGAGAGAGCTAACACATTGTGACATGTATTATTTATTTATGATTCAATGTATATGATGGATGCTTATGATGTTATATATGATAGTTGCTTGTGGTTTGTGATTATGGCTTATGGCTTTGGTTCATGTTTATGATGTTATACTTAGTAGCTTAGGCATGGGATGTTTTGATTATGCTTATGGTTATGATAATATATGTTATCAATGGATACATGTTATGGCTTTATCTATGGTTATATGGGTGAAATGGAAAATGGTATATGCCCTGATATTTGACTCATCTATTTTGTTCATGCTTATGATTTTTTAATGACATGCTTATGTTTTATGATGTGATTGATGTTCATGGTTTTCTATGATATGTTGACATTGTGTTTGACTCATTAATAGATAGATGTCATTGCTTGATGGTAGAGAATATGATGTTCATGCTTTTGATGTGGTGTTTTTTTGTTCATGTTCATAGTGATAGGCTTACATAAACTAATAAAAGATATTAAAAAGAACATGATGCCTTTTTATTGGTAAATATCAACATGAAACCCAAATTTGGATTGGTTTTGTGAAAACAAGCCTTTTCAATGCTTCGTATTAGCATGCTTATGTTGATAGATAAGGATCCAGATTACATTGTGTCAAGTAAGCTCATAGTCCCATGCATATGATATGTGGAGGGAGAATGGGTGAAACTTGAACCATTAGAGAGACTAGTATGCCTTTTTTATAGGTGTCTAAAGAGGTATTATAGACAAGTCTATGTCTATATATAAAGTGTAGACTGATTGATGCATGAAGTCTACTAAGGAGAGCAAATTGCAGCTTTCCAAGATTATTGTTGTTTAAGAAAGCTGATTGCATCTTTCCAAAAATGAATTATCTTTCTTTTCTTTTCTTTTGTTTTTACTTTTGATTTTTTCTAGGGGTCAAGGAAGTTGATTGATACAGGAAGCTTCCAAGAAATTGCTAGCTTTCACTAATGCTTTACTTATCCATCCTTTAAGAGAGTGGTCTAATTTTATCTTTTTAGTTCAAATGACTTTGATAGCTATCCTTCAAGGGAGTAGTCCACCTTACATTTGTTAATTTAAATTGGTTTTAAATAACTAACCTTCAAGGGAGAAGTATGTGAATGCTAAAAATGACCCATGATTTGTTTTCATGATTTGATATTGCTTTTGTTTTGATTTGATTTTTCTTGATATAGACTTGCTTATACATGCTCAATGGATAACCTTTATGAAGGCAACACTAAGCTGGCATGAAGGTTCAATAGGTGGAAGAGAGGTATAGGTGACAACGACCATAGGAACCAATCTCAAAGAGATGGGAAGTACTATGAGAATCATGTCATGGATAGATCCATGGTATTCATAGTTTAAGATTAGGTTATAATTGTGATGGATAATCACATGATTTAATTTTAATTGTTTTCCCCTAAAAGGAGAAAAATGAATGTGGTTTGAAGGGATAAGCTCAAGTAAGACAAATGATGATTGTGATCCATATCTAACAATAGAAGGGATACAGATGTGAAGCATTAAGAAGCTCAGGTTCTAGTTCACCTTCGAGAGAGGATAAATAATAAACTCTTGATTCATACTTATGGGTAATAATATAGGGTCCAAGCCAATTGAAAGAAAATTTGCCCCTTTTTCTTTTCTCCATATTAGTTACATGTTGATTTTCCTTGAGAATAAGATCTCTAATATTGAATTCTCATACTTTTAGGTGCTTGTTATAGGCTCATTTGACTCATTCTTGATAGACATGAAGATGGGAAAGAGTGACCAAATGACATTCATCAAGTATCTCAAGTTGAGCTAAACATTTTTTATGATAGTCATTTTATGAAACAAGTTCATGCAAAAATATGCAAAGAGAAGGTATTCAGACTTCAAGAGGTAGTACAACCTCAACTCCAAACACAAGTGAAAAAGGTGTAGCACTCATAGGAGTTTGGATGCTAGTGTGATGTGCCCATAGAGCGAAAGGGATGGGAAAGTGCCAATCCTGGCTTGAGGCATTAACCATTTTTGTAAGCATGTTGTTAAGGGTTTTATTAGAGGCTTCAACTTGTCTATTTACTTGTGGGTGATAAGGTGACGAAAAGCTAAGTTTAATACCAAATACACCACAAATGCCTTAAACTTATTTATTTTTGAAAGATTTGCCATTATCAATGATGATCTTATGGGGAACACATAAATGGTAGATGATATGGTGGGTGATGAACTTGATGTTGGGAATATGAAACACCAGAAGCACACAATTGATTACCAAAATACAAACAACTTAATATGCAGAATTAACCAGAATCAACAAGTAACTAGAATCTAGAAATAACACAAGCTATGAGAGACAATACACAACTTGTATTAAAACTCTTGTAGAAAAGAATACAATAAAGAAGATGCCACTTCTTCTCCACCACCTCTTTAGAGGCTTCCCACACCTCAAGTGAACAGTAATTCTCTCCTCGAAGCTCTCTCTCTTAGGTCCCAACACCCAACTCAAACACTGAGTTGGTGTTCACCTTATACCTATGCTCCACGCACACCACAAGTGCTCCACGCACTCCACAAGTACACAAACGTACTCCAAGTAGATCTCCCCTGAACCTGCATCAACTTGCACCTCAATAGACCTTACTTATGGAAGGATCTTCCTTGCCTTCTTCTCTGCTCTGAGTACACACCTATACTCCAAGTAGATCTCTCCTGATACTGCTCCCTATTGTGTTGTTGTCCTCTCTAACTTTGCACACCTGCAAATCAACCTAGTTCTGCACACCTGTGAACCTTGACCTTGCACACACATACACTTGCATATCAATGATCTTACTTACCATGTACATCTCTTATAGAAGCCATGCTCACCTAATGACCAAGATCGTACACTCCTAAAGAACCCTGCTGATTCTCCAATCCAGCACCCACCTTGGTACTATGGCACTAGGAGGAACACACCATTTCTCACCTCACACACAGAAGGAGCTTATAATAATGCTCTCTTACTCTCTAGCACAAGTTTACAATAAAAACATGAGTCTATTATATAGATCTCATCCAAACAATAATTAGACATCTAATTACAATAATTAGATCCGCAGCTCTCAGTCTAAAATTAGCTCTTATCATGTAAACACTTGGTTCGTCAACTAACTGCCCGTAACATCCATAGTCTGAACCACACAGGTGACTGACGTCAGTCCCTGTCTGCCTGGGGCTCGCCGATGCCAGCCGATCTCTTACTGACATCAGTTGCTCTTCTGCCTTTTCCTGCCGACGTCGGTTGGCCTGACTGATGCCAATGTCTGTGACACTCCAGCAACTCCTCCAATGGCCTTCTCCATGTCTACATCAGTGAAGCTTTTAGCTCCACAACCTAAAAATCTCCCACTTAGAGATAAACAGCTACACTGTACCTGTACATGTACCCCATCTAATCTATTTCTTGGCTTGTATTCCTCTTCAAGCTCAATCCTAAAGATAACCCACCACACAACCTGTGGTGTACCTCCTGTCATCCAAGTACCCTGCCGCATATGAACCTACAAACCATGTAGTGAAGTCCTGATCATGAATAGCATGAATCCCTACTACTGGTCTCTCTCAAATACCTGAGAACTCACTTCTCTGAATTGGCTCCTAACTCTCTGACAGATCCCACTTCTTGGGAAAACTCAGGTCTATGCTAGACCTCATGTGATTTCAGACACTAAACTGTCCAGCCTTTGGTGTGCTCTGATTCTGCATCCTGCATCTCGCCAACACCTGATTCACATCAGCTCCCACTAGAGACAAAATCAACCTGTGATCTCCCATGTCCCCCATGTCAAAGAATTTTGCTGCTCCAAATTCTTCATAGCAAACCACTAAACTAATCTTACCCTTAGCTCAACAAAAGCCTGCATGTACACCCTTGCTAGCTAGCAAACTATCCACATACAACAACAGAATGATGTTGTAATCATCATCCCCCTGGTAAGATAAACCATAATAGTTACCCTGACATTGATTGAAGCCATACTTTGTCCTCCACTTGTCAAAACTTGTACACTGTCTTACAGCTCCTCAAGACCATATGACTTGGTCTTCCATCTCACGTGTCTATTCTCTCTATTCTTCAACTAAGGAATCCATTCATCTTGCAATGCTAACATACCAGCTGGCAACCCTACCAAATCTCCCATTTGTTTCTGGAATCTCTCCATGCCATGCTCCCACTATTTCCTAGATCCTTCCTGCTCTACAATCAACAACTAGTATAAAGAAGAGGAACAACGAATTTGAGGCCTACTTACATCTTCAATCCTCTATATGGGTGTTTGAGACTCCTTGACAGCTTGCTGTCCACCCAAAATCTGTTACAGTGATTGACCTCGGTCAGCACACAGTCTGCATCCAACCGACGTAGGTTCTTGCGCTTGTCCTGACTACCAACCCTGCCAACGTTGGTGTTCTCATTATGCCGACATCAGTCTTACCTACTGCCGATGTCAATTTTCCTATCGATGTCATTACCTATGTTTTTTCTGTGAGTGATGACTTTTTACTCGTGAGCTCCTTTGAATCAAGTCCCATGTCCAAACTACCCTGCTCAGAAGTATCCAGCCCCATCCATTAGTCTCTGTCTACCATCTCCTCCAAGAACACCAAGGCTTTCCAGTTCTTAAGCCTATCAAATATATTTGTCTTCTGCTTAAGAACATGCATCTGCTTCTTACTCATGTGACCAATCCTACGAAGCCACATCTCCGCAACAAAAGAAGATCTTCCTTGCTTACTTATGGAAGGATCTTCTTTGCCTTCCTCTTTGCTACGCGTACACACCTGTACTCCAAGTAGATCTCTCCTGATACTACTCCCTATTGTGTTGCTGTCCTCTCTAGCTTTTCACACCTACAAATCAACCTAGTTCTACACCCCTGTGAACCTTGACCTTGCACACACATACACCTGCATATCAATGATCTTACTTACCATGTAGATCTCCTATAAAAGCCATGCTCACCTGATGACCAAGATCATACACTCCTGAAGAACCCTACTGATTCTCCAATCCAACACCCACCTTGGTACTTTGGCACTAGGAGGAACACACCATTGCTCACCTCACACATAGAAAGAGCTTATAATAATGCTCTCTTACTCTCTAGCACAAGTTTACAATAAAACCATGAGCCTATTATATAGATCTCATCCAAACAATAATTAGACATCTAATTAAGATAATTAGATCCACAGCTCTCAGTCTAAAATTAGCTCTCATCATGCAAACACTTGGTTCGTCAACTAACTACCTGTAACATCTGCAGTCTGAACCACACAGGCGACCGACGTCGGTCCCTGTCTGCTTGGGGCTCGCTAATGCCGACCAATCTCTTACTGACATCGGTTGCTCTCCTGCCTTATCCTATTGACGTTGGTTGGCCTAACCAAGGCTGGTGTCTGTGACACTCCAGCAACTCCTGCAATGGCCTTCTCAATGTCTGCATCAGTGAAGCTTTTAGCTCCACAACCTAACAATCTCCCACTTGGAGATAAATAGCTGCACTGTACCTATACCTGTACCCCATCTAATTTGTTTCCTGGCTTGTGTTCCTCTTCAAGCTCAATCTTGAAGATAACCCACCACACAACCTGTGGTGTACCTCTTGTCATCTGAGTACCCTACCACATTCGAACCTACAAACCATGTAGTGAAGTCCTGACCCTAAATAGGATGAATCCCTACTGCTGGTCTCTCTCAAATACCTGGGAACTCACTTCTCTGAATTGGCTCCTAACTCTCTGACAACTCCCACTTCTTGGGAAAACTCAAGTCTATGCCAGACCTCATGTGATTTCAGACACTGAACTATCCAACCTTTGGTGTGCTTCGATTCTGCATCTTGCATCTCGCCAACACCTGATTCACATCAGCTCCCACTGGAGACAAAATCAACTTGTGATCTCCCATTTCCCCCATGTCGAAGAATTTTACTGCTCCAAATTCTTCATAGCAAACCACTAAACTAATCTTACTCTTAGCTCAACAAAACCCTATATGTACACCCCTGCTAGCTAGCAAACTATCCACATACAGCAACAAAATGATGTTGCAATCATCATCCCCCTAGTAAGATAAACCACAGTAGTTACCCTGACATTGACTGAAGCCATGCTTCATCCTCCACCTGTCAAAACCTGTACCACTGTCCTACAGCTCCTCAAGACCATATGACTTGGTCTTCTGTCTCACGTGTCCATTCTCTCTATTCTTCAACTAAGGAATCTATTCATCTTGCAGTGCTAACATACTAGCTAGCAACCCTACCAAATCTCCTATCTAGTTCTACAATCTCTCCATGCCACACTCCCACTATTTCCTGGATCCTTCCTGCTCTATAGTCAACAACTAGTATAAAGAAGAGGAACAACGAATTTGAGGCCTACTTATGTCTTTAGTCCTCTGTATGGGTGTTTGAGACTCTTTGAGAGCTTGTTGTCCACCCAGAATCTATTACAGTGACCGACCTCGATCACCACATAGTCTACATCTGACTGATGTCGATTCCTGTGCCTGTCCTGACTACCAACCCTACCGACATCGGTGTCCTCATTTTGCTGACATCGGTCATCATGACCGACGTTGGTCTTACCTACTATCGATGTCAGTTTTCCTATCGACACCGGTACCTGTGTTTTTTTTGTGAGTGATGACTTTTTACCCGCGAGCTCCTTTGAATCAAGTCCCATGTCCAAACTACCCTGCTCAGAAGTATCCAGCCCCATCCACTGGTCTTTGTCTGCCATCTCCTCCAAGAACACCAAGGCTTTCAAGTTCTTAATCCTATCAAATATATCTATCTTTCGCTTAAGAACATGCATCTCCTTCCTGCTCATGTGACCAAGCCTATGAAGCCACCTCTCTACAATAAAAGAAGAATCAATAATATAAACAAGTAGATAAAGAGTACCTATATTCTTACCACCAGCTAATTCAAGTGCATCCACTGTGAGAGTTCTCGTGCATCTCTCATCACCCAACTCTTTTGATGAAATTAGCCATATCTCCAAACCTGGGACCTGCATGACTTCCTTCAACACCCATGTGTTGGCCGCCTGCAATTTCAGCTTCACTTCCCCTTTGTCTATTTTATGGCAAGGCTCACCAGCTCCTCTATCTGGGGTTGCATGGAAAGAGGCAACCAAATCTATTAACCAAGATTCAACTTTATCCAAGAAACCTCTCAGAGCATCCTGTGCCACAACCCCTGCAACATCTGCTTCTTCAGTTCCTTCTTGATGATCTTCCACAAACCAACAATCTTCTTTTACCTGCTCTTTCTTTCCATGGGACCGTAAGTGACCATCTGTGCTTTTCAACTCCTCCATTCTTAGCTTACTTTGATCTACCATTGCTCTACTCCCACTCAATCAGAAACCCCTGAGAGTGACCTGTAACTAAACACAAAACTGCTTCCTGCAACCTCAGCTCTGATACCACATGTTGGGAATATGAAACACTGGAAGCACACAATTGATTACCAAAATACAAGCAAGTTAATATGCGGAATTAACTAGAATCAACAAGTAACTAGAATTCAAAAATAACATAAGATATGAGAGACAATACACAACTTGTATTAAAACTCTTGCAGAAAAGAATACAATAAAGAAGATGCCACTTCTTTTCCACCACCTCTTCAGAGGCTTCCCACACCTCAAGTGAATACTAATTCTCTCCTCAAAGCTCTCTCTCTCTCTTAGGTCCCAACACCCAACTCAAACACTGAGTTGGTGCTCACCTTATACCTATGCTCCACGCACACCAAAAGTGTTCCACACACTCCATAAGTACACAAACGTACTCCAAGTAGATCTCCCCTAAACCTGCATTAACCTGCACCTCAATAGACCTTACTTATGGAAGGATCTTCCTTGCCTTCCTCTTTATTCTGAGTACACACCTATACTCCAAGTAGATCTCTCCTGATACTGCTCCCTATTATGTTGCTATCCTCTCTAACTTTGCACACCTGCAAATCAACCTGGTTCTACACACCTGTGAACCTTGACCTTGCACACACATACACCTACATATCAATGATCTTACTTACCATGTAGATCTCCTATAGAAGCCATGCTTACCTGATGACCAAGATCATACACTCCTAAAGAACACTACTGATTCTCCAATCCAGCACCCACCTTGGTACTGTGGCACTAGGAGGAACACACCATTGCTCACCTCACACATAGAAGGAGCTTATAATAATGCTCTCTTACTCTCTAGCACAAGTTTATAGTACAATCATGAGTCTATTATATAGATCTCATCCAAACAATAATTAGACATCTAATTACAATAATTAGATCTATAGCTCTCAGTCTAAAATTAGCTCTCATCATGCAAACACTTGGTTCATCAACTAACTACCTGTAACATCTGTAGTCTGAACCACACAAGCGACTGACATCGGTCCCTGTCTGCCTAGGGCTTGCCGACACCAGCTGATCTCTTACCGACATCGATTGCTCTCTTGCCTTATCCTGTCGACGTTGATTGGCCTGATCGATGTTGGTGTCTGTGACACTCCAGCAACTCCTCCAATGGCCTTCTCCATGTCTGCATCAGTGAAGCTTTTAGCTCCACAACCTAACAATCTCCCACTTGGAGATAAACAGCTGCACTATACCTATACCTATACCCTATCTAATCTATTTCTTAGCTTGTATTCCTCTTTAAGCTCAATCCTAAAGACAACCCACCACACAACCTGTGGTGTACCTCCTATCATCCGAGTACCCTGCCGCATCCAAACCTACGAACCATGTAGTGAAGTCTTGACCCTGAATAGCATGAATCCCTGCTACTGGTCTCTCTCAAATACCTGAGAACTCACTTCTCTGAATTGGCTCCTAACTCTCTGATAGCTCCCACTTCTTGGGAAAACTCAGGTCTATGCCAGACTTCATGTGATTTTGGACACTGAACTATCTAGCCTTTGGTGTGCTCTGATTCTGCATCCTACATCTTGCCAACACCTGATTCACATCAGCTCCCACTGGAGACAAAATCAACCTGTGATCTCCCATGTCCCCCATGTCGAAGAATTTCACTGCTCTAAATTCTTCATAGTAAACCACTGAACTAATCTTACCTTAGCTCAGCAAAACCCTATATGTACACCCCTGCTAGCTAGCAAACTATCTAGATACAACAACAAAATGATGTTGTAATCATCATCCCCCTAGTAAGATAAACCACAGTAGTTACCCTGACATTGACTGAAGCCATACTTTGTCCTCCACCTGTCAAAACTTGAACCACTGTCCTGCAACTCCTCAAGACCATATGACTTGGTCTTCCATCTCACATGTCCATTCTCTCTATTCTTCAACTAAGGAATCCATTCATCTTGCAGTGCTAATATACCGGTTGACAACCCTACCAAATCTCTCATTTGGTTCTGCAATCTCTCCATGCCACGCTCCCACTGTTTCCTAGATCCTTCCTACTCTGCAGTCAGCAACTAGTATAAAGAAGAGGAACAACGAATTTGAGGCATACTTACATCTTCAATCCTTTATATGGGTGTTTGAGACTCCTTGATAGCTTACTATCCACCCAAAATCTATTACAGTGACTGACCTCAGTCACCACACAATCTACATCCAATTGACATCAGTTTCTGTGCCTGTCCTAACTACCAACCCTACCGACATCAGTGTCCTTGTTATGCTAACGTCGGTCATCATGACCAATGTTGGTCTTACCTACTACCAACATTAGTTTTCCTATCGATGTCGGTACCTGTGTTTTTCTGTGAGTGATGACTTTTTACCCGTGAGCTCCTTTGAATCAAGTCCCATGTCCAAACTTCCCTGCTCAGAAGTATTCAGCCCCATCCACTAGTCTCTATCCACCATCTCCTCCAAGAACACCAAGGCTTTCTATTTCCTAATCCTATTAAATATATCTATCTTTTGCTTAAGAACATGCATCTCCTTCCTACTCATGTGACCAAGCCTATGAAGCCACGTCTTTGCAACAAAAGAAGAATCAGTAATATAAACAAGTAGATAAAGAGTACCTATTTTCTTACCACCAGCTAATTCAAGTGCATCCACTATGAGAGTTCTCATCCATCTCTCATTATGCAAATCTTTTGAAGAAATTAGCCATATCTCTAAACTTGGGACCTGCATGACCTCCTTCAACACCCATGTGTTGGCCGCCTGCAATTTCAGCTTCACTTCCCCTTTGCCTATTATATGGCAAGGCTCACCAGCTCCTCTATCTGGGGCTGCATGGAAAGAGGTAATGGAATCTATTAACCAAGATTCAACTTTATCCATGAAACCTCCCAGAGCATCCTGTGCCATAACCCCTGCAACATTTGCTTCTTCAGTTCCTTCTTTTCTGATCTTCCATAAACTAACAATCTTCTTTTACCTGCTCTTTCTTTCCATTGGACCGTAAGTGACCATCTGTGCTTTTCAACTCCTCCATTCTTAGCTTACTTTGATCTACCATTGATCTACTCCCACTCAATCAGAAACCCTTGAGAGTGACCTGTAACCAAACACAAAACCACTTCCTGTAACCTTAGCTCTGATACCATGTGTTGGGAATATGAAACACTGAAAGCACACAATTGATTACCAAAATAAAAGCAACTTAATATGAAGAATTAAACAGAATCAACAAGTAACTAGAATCCATAAATAACACAAGATATGAGAGACAATACACAACTTGTATTAAAACTCTTGCAGAAAAGAATACAATAAAGACGATGCCACTTCTTGTCCACCACCTCTTTAGAGGCTTCCCACACCTCAAGTGCATAATAATTCTCTCCTCAAAGCTCTCTCTCTTAGGTCCCAACACCCAACTCAAACACTGAGTTGGTGTTCACCTTATACCTATGCTCCACACACACCACAAGTGCTCCACACACTCCACAAGTACACAAACATACTCTAAGTAGATCTCCCCTAAACCTACATCAACCTATACCTCAATAGACCTTACTTATGGAAGGATCTTCCTTGCCTTCCTCTTTGCTCTGAGTACACACCTATACTCCATGTAGATCTCTCCTGATACTGCTCCCTGTTGTGTTGCTGTCATCTCTAACTTTGCACACTTACAAATTAACCTGGTTCTGCACACCTGTGAACCTTGACCTTGCACACACATACACCTGCATATCAATGATCTTATTTACCATGTAGATCTCTTATAGAAGCCATGCTCACCTGATGACCAAGATCATACACTCCTGAAGAACCCTACTGATTCTCCAATCTAGCACCCACCTTGGTACTGTGGCACTAGGAGGAACACACCATTGCTCACCTCACACACAGAAGGAGCTTATAATAATGCTCTCTTACTCTCTAGCATAAGTTTACAATACAACCATGAGTCTATTATATAGATCTCATCTAAACAATAATTAGACATCTAATTACAATAATTAGATCTGCAGCGCTCAGTCTAAAATTAGCTCTCATCATGTAAACACTTGGTTCATCACCTAACTACCTGTAACATCCACAGTCTGAACCACATAGGCGATCGACGTCAGTCCCTATCTGCCTGGGGCTCGCTGACACCGGCCGATCTCTTATTGACATCAGTTGCTCTCCTGCCTTATGCTGTTGATGTCGGTTAGCCTGACCGATGCTGGTGTCTGTGACACTCCAGCAACTCCTCCAATGGCCTTCTCCATGTCTGCATCAGTGAAGCTTTTAGCTCCATAACCTAACACTTGAAAACATTTTTAGCCTTCATTAAGATAATAGGAATATCCTCCACTAATTTGGTAAAATATTTGTTTGTGATAATGATAGAATGATGTCATTGTGAAGAGTGGGGGTGACTTCATCAATAAGGTTGAGACTCCATTGTGAAAAAATCTAAAATTATATAGAAACATGAAGGCTATTACTAAGTGTATGGTGTAAATTAACATGTTGTTGACACTTGACACACATTTTCACATAATCATAGCAATCTTGGTTAAGGGTGGGCCAATAGTATCCCAGATAGAGGATGTGTTTAGCTACAATGATTCCACTAAAATGGCCCCCATAGATACCTTCATGTGTCTCTTTAATAGTGTGAGAGGATTCTAGACCATGAAGGTAATGGAATAAGAGGCCATCAAAACCACACTTGTAGATAATTCCTCCCATAATGGTATAATGGGAGGTGCTCTGAATAAATGCCTGATGGGCATTCTTAGAGAGGCTAGAGGGAACTATGACAAGGTGAAGAGTCGAAGGCTTGATGATACCAAAGGTTAGGTAGAATATATTCCACACTAAAGATGGTTAGAGTGTCTCATTTAGTGTAGGAAGGTTTAGTGAGGTGATGAATAATGATTGATATTTTGGAGTATAAGGGTGCTGATAGGATCTAAGAGGCAAGAGAAGCCATGGTATTAATACAATTATTGGTAGATCATAGGGTGGTTTAAATATAGTAGTGTTTAAATGATGTTAAGAGTTATGTAACTAGTTGTATATATAGTTTCATCATTTCATTTTTACATTGGTAAATGTCCTTAACTTGGTTGACCATAAGTTGGGAGTCACCAAAGATATTGATTGTACTGACTCTTAAGGTTAGGGTAGTTTGGAGACCTATTAATAGGGATTCACACTTGGCCACATTATTGGTGAATTCAAAGTCAAGTTTAAATAACAAAAGAAGTGGTTCATTAATAAGGGGGATAAGGATGATGCTATTCCTTCTACCATTCTCACATTTGGAACCATCAAAAAACATGATTACATGATTGGTAAAATCCATTTGAGACAGACTTATGATTGACTCATTTATAAATTCAAGAGGGGGAGGTTGGTTGTTTGTTAGGGGTGATTCAGCCTATTGGTTGGTAATAACTTGTCCCTTGATTGATTTCTATTGGAGGAACTCAAGGTCAAACTTAGCTAAAAGCATGATCCACTTAGCCTTGCGCTAGTTTTGGTATGGTTTGGAGTGTATGTATTTGAGGGGGTCAGTATTGGTTATGACAAAAAATTTGTAGTTAAGAAGGTAGTGGTGATGTTTGATGGCCATGAAGAATAGGGCCAAACATAGTTTCTTGGTATGTGTGTATCAAGTCTCATATTAAAAAAGTGTAGTGTTAATGTAATAGATGGCTTGTTCCTTGTGTTGTTCATCTTGATGACCAAGCATCACCCCTAGGGAGTGGAATATGGTAGAGATATAGAGGTATAAAGGTTGTCCATATTTAAGAGGTGTAAGGAAAGGTGGAGAACAAGTATTCTTTGAGTGCATCAAATTCCTTTTGATAATCAACATTCCACTTGAAAGAGACATCTTTTTTCAATATGTGGTGGAAGGGTTGACAGTGATCAAAGAGCTAGGAGATGAAGTGAGGAATAGATTAAAATTTCCCTTATAAGTTGTGGAGTTTTTTAAGGTTGGTTGGAGGTAGCATCTTGAAGATGGCTTTTATTTTAGTTGGATCAACTTTTATTCCTCGAAGGGAAATGATAAAGCCAAGAAGTTTTCCTGACAAGACCCCAAAAATACATTTCTAGGGATTGAGGCAAACATAATAGTGGATAAGTTGCTCAAAGATAATCTTGAGAATGGTTAAATGGTCTTTTTAAAGCTTAGACTTATCGATAAGGACATCCACATAGTATTCAACTATTTTATGGATAAGGTCATGAAAAATATAGGTTATGGCATGTTGGTAGATTATGTCAACATTTTTAGGACTAAAGGGCCTGAATCTATAACAGAAAGTCCCCCATGGGGTGATAAAGGTAGTTTTATGTTGATCTTTAGGGGTAATAAAAATTTGATTATAGCCTAAGAATCCATTGATGAGAGATAGCATCTCATGGCCTACTATAAGATCAACAAGTTGGTCAATGCTAGGTAGAGAAAAGTCATCCTTTAGGTAGGTAAGGTTGAGGTCATGAAATTCCACATAGATACATAGTCCCACTATGGTTTTAGTGATAGGAATGATGTTTAAAACCCATTGGGGATAATTGATGGGTTGAATAAAGTTGATAGAAAGGAGGCATTAAAACTCTCCTTTAATAAGGAGAGCTATACGAGGGTGCATTTGGAAAAGTTTTTTTTGATAGGTTTGATGTTACAATTGGTTATAATGTTGTGGGTGGCAATGGTTGGGTCAACACTAAGCATGTCAATATATGACTAGGTGAATGTAATACTATGTACTTAGAGGAAGGTAGAGAAGTTCTATAGTTCCTCAGAGGTGAGAGTTTGGCCAAGTTTAATGATATGGGGGTTATCTAAAGTGCCTATGTCAATATTTGTGGTAGATTAATTCAACATGTTTGAGGTTTTTGGAGGTAAATATTTGTGGATGGAAGAATCTAATACACTAAGGTAGGTGAGATTAACATCATCATTCTAACACTAAATAATGTTAATGGTAAGATAGTCTTCTCCCATAAGTTTGGGATGGTTTAAAAGGATGAATATGAATTCCCCTTCCTTGTAATAAGTTAGTGGGCCAAGGGTAATCATGTTGATGGAAAATAAAATCTAGGTGGGATGATGTCCTCATCCTCACCCACAGGTGGAGGGGATGTTGGTGAGGAAGGGGTCTCTTCTTCAATCATGGTAGGGGTAGTTTATTTGGATTTATTCTTATTGGGTAAAATTAATCCAAAGCCATACTTATAGTGAAGCTTTTAGGTCTCAATCAAGGTCAATATGTGTGAGCCATGCTCATACCATCCTAGACCAGATCCCTTCCAAGCACATCTATGAAGTTATAGTTTGGCAATGTTTGGGTTTTCCAAATAAGAGAAGGTAGAGGTGGAGAGGAAGTGATGGTAGAATTAAGTGGTTTGTTAATTCTCCCATATATAAAGTGGGTTCAATAGCTTAGAGGCCCCAAGGGGGTAAGGGCTCTAATGTTGGGGTCATAACTTGGATGGTGATTGAGTTTCCCATATTCTTGGGGATTAAGGAGGGCATAAAGGGTGAGGAGATGCTATTATCCAAGGGTAAGGCATTAGAATGTAGGTTCAAAAGGGTTGGTGATGGGTATCTAGTCTACATGGATAGATGATTTGGTAGAGGCCTCAGTTGAAGGGGAAGAAGTAATAGCTTTGGATTCAATGGGTGAGGGCTTGGTGGTGGTTGTTTGTTGTACTTTGGATGGAGGCAGAAGAATGTCATTAGGTTGGTAGGTCATATTACATGTTGTAAAAGTGCTAGGGTCAGATTATATGGTAATAACTAGACCTTCATGTTAAAACATGACACAATGATGAATAGTGGAAGGTACATAACCCATGGCCTAGATCTAAAGTCTCCCTAGTAAAACATTATACTAGAATTCACATTCAACCACATAAAATATTTTTAGGAACATGCAAGGTCCTAGATGAATATAAAGGATGATGGTTCCTAAGGTAGTGGTCATAGTTTCATTAAAATATTTAAGGATGGTTGAAGTTTTAGACATGACATTATTTGATAGCTTTAGTTGTTCATAGGCATAGGAAGAGATGATGTTGAAACTAGCTCCCCCATCAATCATAACCTATTTGATATGGGTTTGGTTAATGTGGGATATAATAAAAAGAGGGGGATTTGGGTCTTTAGGGTGGATAGAAGGTATCTCTAAGTCCTTAAAGGTAATAAGGGTGGAGAGCTAGAGTGCACCAATAAATGCATCTATAGGCTGGGAGTCTCTTGGTCGAACCTTAATAGTTTATAAATCCTTGATCATGGCCTGATGATTGTGAGGTGAGGTAGAAATGAGATCATACAGGCTCATTTTAGTATGGGTCTAGTGAAGTTGTTTAAGGATGACTCTCGTGATGGATTTATAGGGCTTAGTCTTCAAAGTGCCTAAGATGGTGACTTTGGGCTTAACTACAAATGTGAAGGTTTGGATCTAGTTTGGTATAGGGTGAGTTGGTGGGTATGTCCATGGAATGGACACTTTAGCCTTCTCTTTATCCTTTTGTTGTGATCATGTGAGCACATTAATGATATGGATAGAGGGGGAAAGTGTGATGGGAGTTTGGGTAAATTATCTATCACTTTGAGGTGAGAATGGGGGATTAGGAATGTGTTAGTGGCTAGTTTTTTGTTTAAATGGTAGAGGAATTAGAGGAAGGTCATCTTCCAAGAGATCATCCTCATCATAGAGTTGGTGGATAATGGCCTGGAGAGCTTTGTAATTATTTGTGTCATGTTTAGTATCTTGTGATAGGAGTAGATTTGGTGGTCATTGTACCAATTTGGATTTGAACTAAGGGAATCAAAAGGTCTGATGGGAGGTAATGTGAGGCAGGAGGTCTACACTAACCTTTAAAGAATGGTTATCTAGGATTCTAATAAAGGTAAGGAAGTTTTTTAACTCATATTTTTTGTTGGTAATATGGGTGTGTGGGTGGTAATAGGCTGGTTGAGAGGTGGTTTGGCTAAGGTGGTTCTAGGAGATGGTCTTGGCCTAGGTATGTTGGTAATTGAGGTGGCTGAATTTGGTGGTCTGACTGGTTGTGATCTAAGAAAGACTAGTGCATTAGCTAATAAATTTTATCATGTAATCAATGGTAGTGGGTGACATATGTTGAAAGGGGTTTGTTCTTTAAGCAAAGTGGAAGGGTGAGGCTCTAAGATAGAGGGCAAGGTAGAGAGAGGTAGAGGCTTAGTCATGTGTCCTTTCAATGCTTTCATCCTCTTGGTCGGTGTGGGTTGAGACTTGGGTATAGGCTTGGTTAAAGTTAAGTCTAATTTCAAAGATGGATGAACTAAAATCTAAGTATGGAAGAGACCAAGAGTTTTGAAAGGTTTGGCTAGTGAAGTGGTGGATTTTTTGATTGATTGAGAATTTGAGGGGTTGTTGGAGGTCTAGATTCATTTAAGAGGTAGTGGAGAGATGATGGATTGGTTGGTTAGAGGCATGATATAAGGTGTAGGTTTGTTGATGAAGGAAAGACCTAACTATTACTATAAATTGGTTGAATCCATGTTTTGTTTTAAGGAAAATTCCAATTTCTATACTAATGTGGAAAAAGGTTTGTGTATTAGTCCTGATCCATGGGTAGTGAATGCATTAGATAGACTTTTAGGTTAGGGAGGATTATTGGTAGGTTAGTTTATATCTTGAGATGAGGGAAGAAAGGTTGAGATAAATGGTTCATCCATGGGAGGCATGGGTAGAAAGTTTTCTCTGTTAGGGACAATATCCATAGGAGTAGTTATTTATTGGGTAGTTGGTGGTGGTGTTAGATCAAGAATGTTGATTTGCCTAGATGTGCTAGTTGAGGTAGTATTTAATGATCTAAAAAATTCTATGAGGGTATCTAGGGATAAAGGAACTTCTTTGTTTTGGCCACCCAAAGGAGGGTAAGGTGACTCCATGACCTCGATAAGTGAAGTGAGGGAGGAATGGGTAGATTGGTTGATTGGGTCCTCATGGGTAGGTGTTTTTTAAACCATGTTGACCATGTGGGAATTATGAGAGAACTCAACCTATATGTTCTTAGACTTTATAGGGGCATGGTTGGGAAAAGGTTTCCTAAAGATGCCAAGTGCTTGATTTTGAGGGGCATTGGGATTAACCAACATGAGTTCCCCTTTATCGATAAGACTTTAAACAATATTCTTGAAAGTATTACATTAGATGACATCATGTCCAATTACCCAATGAAAAGCATAGAGGTTATTCTCATTGTACCAAGTAGGTGATAGATGAGAAGAATCAAATTTTTGGGGGAGGTTTGATAGGTGTAAGTTTTATAAGGTTAGCTTTTATTAGCTTTTCCAAAACTAAGGTGTAAGATTATTCAAGTGGAGGGAATTATTTTTGTTTGCTTCAGTTTAGGTTCCTTGTATTTTGATTGGAGGTAATGGAATAATTTTTTTGATTAACATTGGGTGGAGGGGTGATTTTAAAGATGACAAAATTCATAGTTCCCCTTGTCTTGGTTCTAGTATTGGGTTGGTTGTTGGGTTTGGAGGAAGGGGTTTTGTTGGTCTTGAAGGTAGAGTTCTTGTTTCATAACTTAAATTTAATCTCATATATGGTCCATTTTTATAGCCTAAATGACATGGTAAAAGCCTCATCAAAGGTTCTAAAGCTTTGGACATGTAGTGTAGAAGATATATGTTTGGTGCAATCTCAAGGGAAAACTCCTATAAGTTTAGGTTAATCCAGGGAAAATGAAAGATCATTAATCAAGCTTCTCTAATGAGTGATAAAATCAGCAATGGAATCATCATCAAATTCCCTAATAGAATAGAGGTCTATGATAGAGACCTTGGAAATGTTAAAAGAAAAGTGATCCAAGAAGACTTGTGCTAGTTGGGTGAAAGAGAAGATGGAGTGTTTGGTGAGGGAACTATACTAGTCGAGTCTTAGGTCAAATAAATACATGGGGAAGGCTTGAAAGAGAAGGGAATCATCATAAGAAATAATGTAACATGCATGCTTGAAAGCCATAATGTGTTACTAGGGATCCTCCTTGCTTTGAAATTTGGTAGATTTTGGAAGCTCCCATTGAGGAGGGTAAGGTCTAATGGGGATAGAAGGGTGAATAGGTTCATTACAAATCTGATCATAGGATAAGATATTATGAGCTCCTAAAATGGATAACTCAAGGCTGCTCATGTTTTCCATGAGCATTTTCATTAGGTTAGTTTGAGGGGGTGCACCAAAAGGATTGTAAGGTTGGTATTGTGGTTGAGGTTGGGCAACATATTGATAATTGTTTTGTGGTTGAGAGGTTGCCACATGTTGGAATATGGATGCTAGAGGTTGGGTAGGGTAGGTGCATGATGGTGGTTGGGTAGTGGGTACATACCCTTGTGGGTTAGGGATGTATCCTAGATTGGGTGTAATGAGTAACTATTGAGAAGTACCTATGGATTGGACATAGGTGGTGGTTGGGTTGGTGACAAGAGGGGGGTAGTGAGCTTTATGGTAATGGGTGCTAAGGTAGAAGGGATATATGACCTTAAGCTTGGAAAAGGGGTATTAACTAATGAGATAGGTTTGATAAAGGGGAGGCTAGTAATGTTGGTTATGGGTGATCTAAATACAAGTGGGACATGATGGGTTAATGGTTGTGTTGTTCCAAAGGTAGAGGAGTCATTAGTAGGGGTGAAAGGTGTAAGGCTAATAGTTGGTTGGATAGGTTGGTTCTTAGCTATAGCATCAAAGGGGTTAGTAGACAAAGATTCTTGTGTGGTCAAAGGTTGGGTAGTGACCATGAAAACAAGGATACCCTCCATAAGGTTGGATGACATGCCTAAGGAGGATCTTGAGGTGGGGTTGAAATTGGGATATGGTGATGAGAGGTATTAAGATAATGTTGAAGGGTAGCTACATTGTTATCTAGAAAAGTGGTAAAATCCATGTTTCCTTAGGGAAATACTTGAGGGAAAGTAGGGTTTCCTAATGGATGAGGTGAATCTTCTACATCAAAGATGTACTCTATAGATGAGGAGGTAGAAGAGGTTGATTTAAGTGATGGGTATTTTTTCTACCATGTCTCTTTGTTGCTGATGAGTGAGAACCATACAATAAAAAAGGGGAGAGAAAACAATAACAATCTCATCACCCAAACAAAAAGAAGATAAGAAAATGATCAAGGCAATTTAGACACACACTAAGAAGTATGCTTAAGCCCAAAGTTTAGTTTTAATCTCACCTTTGGCTTATGCCTTAGTTTATGAGAATGTGTGATAGAAGTTGGCTTGTAGATTAGGTACTATAGAAGTAGTCTATGGTTGGTTTTGGGTTGTTTAGGTGCTTAAATTATTTTTTATTGGAATCAATACATGACTTGGTATTGCATCATACCCCTTCACTTCTTAGTATCACAATGATAAGGGTTTCAGGTTCTTAACCAATATATATTGATGTCTAGATTTTAGACTCAACTAGAGAGCTACATTAGTTCTCCTCTTGGTAATGACCTCCAAGTAGGATTTTCAGGAATGGGTAAGGTGACTGCTAGGTGATGAAATCCTAGTCAGGCTTTGTCTCAAATTATTTTAATATTTGATTGATGAAAGTGGTATGGATAGTGTGTGTAATAAAGGTGATTCTTTAATAAGATTACTATGCTTTAATTCAAAGTGAACTAATGCTAAAATCAATTAATGGATGTAGTTGATTTTAAGCACAAAAAAAAATTTAGTTTCAATTATGAGCATAGATAGAGAGGAGAGCATACAAGTGTAAATAAAATGTGAGTAAACTCTCCAGGTCTCACTAGGTGTGCCCAAATGTTTCATAGAACTTCATCTTATGTTTCACAAAGGGAAGAAGAAAGAAACTAAATATGGGTATGGTTAAAAATCCTATTTATTTGAGCACATGTTAAATTAGAAGACTATGAATATCTCATCTTTGGCTTGAGAGGAAGACATGCAGATAAGAAATAACTAAAGAAAACTTGTTTTTTAAATAGATAGTGTTGATGGTTAAAATTGTGCTTGTTTCTGACACCAACAATGGGAAGTTTCAAGATGTGGGACTTGTGACTTGAAACAATCTCCATATTTTTAAGAAGTTGGTCTCTTATTTATATCAAGTGTATACTGAGAAAAGGGATATGAATTTTAACAAAAACACAAATTCAAGAAAGAAAATCTAACTATGGTGATGCACCTGAATGTAATTTGACCCTTAATCTGAGCACAATGAAACTATATGTAAGATTCAATTACATTTAAGAGCAAACAAGGCATGATAAATGTAAAAGATGAAAACAATAAAAATAGAGGCTCACAACTTAGACTATTTTTACAGTGACAAAAAATATCAACAAAGGCATAGGATTCAATCTTCTTATTAATTCTCCAGTCACATAAGAGGCATAAAAACATGCACAGTTACATAAACTTTCTAACTTAAGAAAATAGAACAAAGGCAAATGATATTCCTAACCATAGCTCTAGAAAGTCTAAAAACTCTTGACAACACAGCTTAGACTACTTTTGTAATGACACAAAAAATATCAACAAAGGCACAAGATTTAATCTTCTTATTAATTCTCTAGCCACATAAGAGGCACAAAAACATGCACAATTACATAAACTTTCCATCTTAAGAAAATAGAACAAAGGCAAATGATATTCCTAATCATAGCTCTAAAAAGTCTAAACTCTTGACAAATTCTCTTAGAAAATTCTCTCTAAGTATCTCAATATGATTTTTGGTGATCTTTGCACCCCTATTTATAGCCTCATATTTACTCTGAATTATCTGTGTGTCCCAATCTAATGGCCCAATTGAAATCTAACTAAACTAGAAGTGTCTAATAGAAGATATTTCTTAGATTCTGAAATGCTCTTTCTTTTGATAGTTCATTGGCTAAAATAGATCGCAGGACATTCCCTTATATTAAATGGAAAAGGACACTTGGCTAATTCCTTGAAAACCTTCTCATTACTTAGGAGACACTGGAGAATGACACTTGGCATGTTTTGCAACACTTACAGAAGACACACGGCATTTCCACGTAACTTATACTCTTTTGTGTCTTTACTTAAGAGTGTTTCACCTTTGACACCTGTCACAATCCGCTGCTTCAAAACTTTAAAAAATTAATAGAAAATAAGACCCATAGCATTTCTTGCCTGAGAAAATTTAAAAAGGGCATAGGTACAGGTGGCGATTTCCACTTGCCTCAACAAAGGATATGTGGCAATCTCCACTTTACTTAACTAGGGATATGTGGTGATCTCTACTACTTTTATCCACCTTTTAAGAAACTTGCAAAAGGTGACACATGTTGGTTTTTGTGTCACTCTATTTATATTATAGAAGTAATTATGCCTTATTTCATATTTACATGGATCGTGACACTTGGCGACTTCCACTTGCTTCAGAAACAAAACTTGAGACCCACCATAATCTTTGCTATATTGGTGACACAAAATGAAGATAATTTGGATCTCGACACGTGGTGGCTTCCACTCTCTTCATTTGGGATACATGGTGTCTTCCATCACTTTTTAGAAAAGCAAATTAAAACCTTCTGTGATTGCCACTTGGCACTTTCTGCTTGATCCTAATACTTAGCTTGTTGAAACCTTCCACTAAAAAGAGATTTGAAATGTGGATACTAATATGAAATGTGGATGCCAACACTTGTCACGTTCCACTAAGTTACTATGAGATATGTGGCACGTCCTGACCAACTTATAAAAATAATGAAAGGTGCCTCAGTTAATGACACTTGGCAGCTTTCACTTGACTTCAACACTTAGAGAAAAATGAATCAAAAGGAAATTAGAGCCCGTGCTCTATTTCAAAACTTCAGCATCTCAAACCAAAGTATGTAGGAACAAAATTTTTTAGTGTGCAACTAAAAATCATAATGAAATGTAGAGTATTTCTTACTCTACAATAATTGGCGCCCTTAAGGACCTTTGAGCCTACTCAAAAAGAAACCACAACTCCCACTAGATTAAAATTTCAAAATTACAGCTTCAACAATGTTGTTTGGTAGGTAGACCACTCATCATCAAATAACCCCTATTTATTATGCAATTCATTGAAGGTTAAATCAAGGTTAATAATATCCTTATGTGAAAAATTATACAAAATCTAAACCGTAGCCTTCAATTTGAATTTGAGCTTGGAAATAGGAAACAAGATAACTTCTACTTTAAGGACTGATGAATCATCCCTTAAATCCTAAAAAATTATTTGATCATTCTATTTGGCCAATAATAAAGGTTCAATTTCATCAACCATTAGCACCGTGTTGTCATCAAGAAATGGAGAAGGAAGACCTAATTGCACTAGATTTTCAATATGCTATTTCATTTCACTGATTCCTTCTTTCATAACATCTAGGAGCTCTCTTCAATTGATGGCTATGGAATTGCAACTGAGAACCTCATTCACTCACTTAGCAGTGACCATTCTATTCTTAATTCCTATTGCTGACAATGTTACATCCATTTCATCATAAAGCTTTTGCAGCAACATTTTAGAATCCATTACTCTCCTAGAAATAGTAGCCAGAGTGTTTGCAACTGAATTCTCCACCTTTTTGCATAATTTCTATGTATTTAGTAGGAAGGTGAGAGAAGGCCTGAGCTGAATAATCTCTAAAGAAATTCTCTTCCACATGGATTCATAGAGCTCCTTCACTAGACTTAACGCTCTGACATTCTTTGGCCTATTGGCCAGCTCCAGTGTCAATTTTTCTATTCTTTGTTACTCTTCTTGAAATTAGGCTTGTATAGCCATAGTATTATTCTATTCACTTAATAGGTTTTGTTGTAATTGGGTAACCTATAACAGGTGTTCCTCACATTTTTCTTGCAATGCTACTTTTTCCCACCTTAGGGTCATCACCACATCTTTTACTTGCATTAGCCCTACTTTTAAGGAGTCATTTTGAGCCTAGACTTCCTGGTGAGTTTGAAGAGAAATAGTATCTTACAACTATTTATTTAGATTTTCTATCTCATTGTCTCTTCTATTGATTTTTGTGGTCAAATTATTACAATTTGCCTTTTCCTTAGCTAAATTGGCCTCCATCTTTTGTAGCCTCCTTGATGTCTTCAAGTAGTATTTAGAAACTATAGAAGTGGATTCGGTTAGTAGCTCAATTCTATCTTGTGGCCTAAACAGAGACATATCTATGGCCATTGCATTCATTGTGTAGTCTTCCAACTGCATCTTCTTAGTTGGCTTGATTACATTTGGTGACAAATGAGTCACCATCAATTATTGCTAAATTGGGTCAAATTGTGACCGCAAATGTGGTGTAGCCAAGGCCTTATTTTCCTTGATCTTCTTTTTCTCTCTTCGGGCTTCCCTTGCCTTCCTAGCAGCATTTGCTTGGGTCTAAAAGGTAGAAGGAGAGGCAATGTGCCCACTCTCAAAAGGGTGTCCCTGTGGCAAACCATATGGAATAGCTATTTTTTGGCTATGGGCAATATGAGGGGAAAGTTTCTTGGGAATAGAAGGGGAAAAGTGAGGTAACGTTAAAGCTTGAGGTGGTATAGATGAGGCAAAGTGAGATATGGGAATGACAGAGGTGGAAAGGGATGTCATCTAGCTAGATGGAATCATCATGCCAATAGGAGAAAAAGAGGATTGAGAAGGAGAAGGAGGAATAATACTTACCTAAGGGGAAATTATAGTAATCTATAATTGGCATTGTGGGGGGTCTGCCTCCTCTTCTGAATCAAACTAAAACTACACCCTCTTTCACTTCTTGGGTGTCTCTTCTTTTGGCTGTGTTTCTTTTCCTTCCACATCTACTACTACCATCAGTGATGCTTATGGAGAACTAAAAATTTCAATAATTGATGCCGATGGGGAAGCTTTTGGTGGTGAAGACACCACACTCTTTTTCTTTTCCATAATGCTGAGAGATTGGGGCCAAACTGATACAGTTACTATAGCTACAGTTTGCCCTAAGGCCTATGACTCTTGGCTTGATCCTACTCTGGCTTCTATCTCTACACCCTATGTTGGAAAATTGCTTGTGTTAGGGCTAGATACAGGGGACAAATGGAACTCATCACATAGTTCTTCTCGTCTCTCATCTATGTCTACGTTCCCAAAATAATGAGTTGTCTGACAAATTTCTTGCCTATATTTCCAATAGGCTTCAATTTTCTTAGCATCCCAATATTTATTCTTTAATGCCCTTCTTAATCTAGAAGTCATTCTGACTTTAGAGTCAAAATCCCTTTGCTTAACATAGAATGTTTCCCATGGTCTATTTTGTGGAAGGGGCAAATTTGTTAATTCAACATAAAATCTAGGAGCATCTTCTCTAGGATTTTTCCTATTTTCCCAAAAAGGGTAGCCTTCATGTGTAATAATAGTTGCAACTCTATTATTCCTTATCCAAGAAGCTATGATACCATTTGGGTCATATACTCATTGGTCTTCTATTAGAAGGAAACCCAGAAAGGCTAGCTTTTTGAGCAACACAACTTCAGCATCTCTGGTTTCTAGTACCATGTTGTTTGTCATCCATGGGAGGTCATACATTTTTATTTTCCTCTTCCTAGAGCCATATTCATTATCAACTATAGATACCTGCTTGATGACCTCTAAGAATGATAACCTAAGATTCAAAATCTTAGGTAGCAACATTGGTTCCCCACAAAAACCATGGACTCTTATAATTGTATGGTGGGATCCAAAATAGAAATCAAAAAGAATTGGGCAACTGGCCAGAAGGTTTGAAACACTTAGGAATAGTCTATTCATAACTGGTTCGAGGCTAAGGTGACAAAAAGTAGGGGTAACAAATAATTCCTATAATTCATATGGATCACTAGTTTTTGACAAAATATGTGTCCATGCAGACATAGGAGTGGTTCTTTGGAAATTAAAACTTCGGTCATACATATCAAGATGCATATGTTGGGAAAAGAGGTCAGAGTTTTGATACAACATGAGGTGAAACAAATAAGAAGAGTACCTGAAAACCCCTTTTGATTTGAACTGGGCTAGTTGTTCCACCATTGAGAAAGCAATTTGTTTAGAAAAGTCAAGCCTATACTCCTGAGTTTTGTCAACAGTCTTCAGTCTGAGGAGGATAGCCAAATATTCTCCATAAATTGCCATATCATCTTTCATGCAAAAGATGAAAGCCATCATAGACAGTGCATCTTGACTAGCTTGTGCGAATTGGGCTCTTGCTATAGGGAGTGTAGGCATAGTAGTGTCATCATCTCCCATTTGCAATTCGAATCTCAAGAACCTCAATTGGGTATTGATGTTTGCCCATGTTCTTTGTATTTTAGCAATAATGGGAAACATAGCTATCTTATCATGATATAGGGCTAACATGTCCCTGATAGCCTGTAGTGTGATTTGCATTGTGAATGGACCCTATTGAATGGTGCTTCCATGTGCATGAAATAAGTTTGTGCATAGTTTGATCAAGTCAGGACATGGATGTATAGCTGGGACAATGAATTGTGCCAGTTGTGAAGTCCATATCCTCATGGCAAATGTCTCATATTGCCCCACTTTGGCTCTCTAAAGACACCTTTGGTGTGCCCCTTCTCTAAGATTTTTTCTACTAGCACTTTGAAGAATTGGGTCCATGAATCCATCTACATAATATTTTATCTTTACTAGGTCACTTGCTTGACCAACTTCAGGGATTTTGGTCTATGGAGAGGTCTTCAATGGTTACACGAGAGCTGAAGCATATGACTTGCTCACAAGAAACTTGTCAAGAGATTCATACATCCCAGCTCCTTGTTATGAATATTGTGCTCCCTCCTTCTCTATATCTATTCTGTGATAATTGGTATGAAATTTAGCAAAATAGAAATACTTTCACTGAAGCAAGTTTACTATGCACTGAAAATGTAAGTAGCAGGATATTTTCTCATAGATGCAGGACTGTTTGAGAAATTGTAAGCTTTAACTCTTGTTAAGAGGTATTTATTAACCTATCAAGTCTCAAAATGGAATTAAACTTGGATAACCATTAGCAGATCTTACTCAATCTTTATGGGACAGTGAGATAGACATGTTATGCAAGTGGCAGCGCAAGGTACCTTGGTGATTTCTAAAGATTTGGGAGACATTCAATGTATTGAGAAATTTTGAAGATTTTGAAAAACTCTCTAAGCTACTGACTACATGTTCAAATAACACTTATTTAAAAGAAAAGTGGGAAAATAAAAATGGGAAAACAAAATAATATAGAAAAGGGAAACTATCTAACTATAATACATTAACCAAGTATCTTTATCTCCCTCTTAGATCAAAAGAAAAATTTCTAAAGTCTCTTTCATGACAATACGACTTATGTTGCCAGACAAGTGGTTGAATTGGATATAGCTCTGGTGACTTGTTCTCTATGTATGCCACATTGATTTGCCTGCATTCGAGTGAGTTTGAGTCAAACATGCTTCCAACATATATAAACTCTTATTGCTCTTGGAAGCTTGTCGAATGCCGGTTCTTGATACTTACATGCCTTATCAAGAAATTAATGACTATTTGCTCATCAACAGAAGCCCTTTGATATATATCATTTATTGACTTATCTCCTTCTACCTCAAACTTAGGTTTTATTGCATGATCATCCTCTTTAATGACTTCAAAATTACCAACCTATTAAAAGGATAATTTTGAAAGTTTACAATAATTTTGTATCTGTAATCGAGTCTCAATACTATCTTGCTCATTTGTAACCAGTTCACAGCCTCCTTGATAAATAGTATAACCTGACCCAATGATTTCAAACAAGTCATTCAAATCATGATCAAGGAAATGTCCATGCTCCTTCACATCATCTTGAAAAGTAAGAAGAAAGTCAAAAATTATCTTTTCTTCATCAAAGATTAAGGCATACACTTGTGACTTCTCACTCAGAATATTGAATTCATGTTGAGAGACCCAAGGATTGATAGAAAAGGTATCTTTTGACTTTTCTTCCCTTAAAACATTTGGTATTTTATGATCTTCCTCGAATATGATGTAAGTACCTAGACCCATGGATTCATAATTTCCATATGGGTCACTTTGCATCATAGCTAATAAATGATCATTTTCCTCTTCTTGATCATGTTCAGTCCATTTAGCAGACTCCTCAACAAAAACCCTTTCTTTTTTATTCATCATAGCATGAGCTGCCTCTAATTTTGCAATTAGTTCATTGGTGATGTGATCCTTATATAATGGCTCAGATAATATCTTCATCTTTGAACCATATTTGGTTCTTAGGATGAGGTGAGACCAATCAAGGGACATATATCCTCCTATCTTGGCTGTAAAGTCTCTGGATAAATATAGACCAAATACAAGAAGTATATCTATCACTACTACATCTTGATTTACAATTATATTGGGACACGTATATAATTGTAATGGGACTTGTTTAATTCTCCTTATTGTTTGTACTACTTTGCCATTTAGCTACATGACTCCTTTAGTGAGTGGTTCATACTTAATTTTTAAAGCATCAGATATCTACTTAGGCATTATTGTAGTACTAGCCCTTGAATCAATCATTGCATTATGTATTAGTTTCTTACCCACTATCAAAGTTAAATAGAAGGGATCTGGTTTAGATTTGCTTACCTCTAGTGCATTATTCACTTGGGCTGTTGTCTGCAGATGAATTGTGTCTTTGAGATTTTCTTTTTCAACAGGTCCTTCTTTGATAATAGTACATTTGGGCACTACTTGGCCTTGTAGAGCTTCTTGTAGTAGTGTCTTCTATTCAGTAATAGCCAATATATCCCATATTGATACTTGTGCTGGAGTCTTCTTCAATTAATCCACCACATTTATTGGTCTCAAAGTCTGAGTTCTTTAAAACTAAGGATATCTTATTTTTTATTGAATTTGTGCAGGAATCACTTGATTCTACACCAGCTAAGGCACTTCTTGTCTGACAGTTGTGTTTCTTTATTCTTGAAATGGAGGATTATCCATGACTTGACTATTTAGAACTTTAGGCTATTCCACCATCCTTCTCTTTGATCTAGTATAATAATTAGATTGCACCACTGGTTTCTTAGAAGTGGAAGCTTTGTTCAAGAAAATTGATTCTTCATCTTCAACCCATGAGAAAAAGGCATGTTTTAGGGCTATTTCTTACTCTTGTTGCAAAGACATCCCTTGCATCTGAGCCTTTATGACTAAATTTTGCATACCAGAAGACTGGTAGCCCTGATTATCACTGTAACTTGCAAACTATCCATCCATTCTTCTTTACTCTACCACCTTTTGTTGTAGATTACCCATGGGACAATCTCTAGGTGTATGAGCATTATTGTAAGGGAAACACTAGGCATTAGTGTTATCCACATAATTATTTTGCCCTAGAACAATCTCCTTATTCGAATTAGGGGGAACATTTTGTGAGGGTGTAGGGATTGCAACTAATTGATATGCTATCTAAGGGTTATTTTGCCTTTGAGGACACTGGTATTGGAATGGCTATGATGAGAATCTATTTCCTTGATAGCCTTGATATAGAGGTCTAGGGAAAGGATTCTGTTGTGTCTTTATATTAATCAGCTCATTAGAAAATGTCCTTAAGATATTCTTGATATCATATAGCTCAAATGACTGGACAGGGACAATTTCTTTAATAGGTGGTTGAGGATATGTGTACATAGACATAGGTGGGGTTATAGATTTAGGGGCTTCTTGAGGTAATGGCAAGGAAATTGTAGACACCAAAAATGTGTCTACACTTTGGTCATCTTTCGTCCTCCCCCCTTGTCCCCCTTGACCCGTATCCTAACCCTTACTTTAGTCCCCTCCATTCATTAAATTAAAATAACTTAAATATTTTAATTTAGTGGTCCCTTTTCCCTCTCCTCGCCACCTCACCACCCTTGGATACCCTTCTTGGATTCCCTTCATTCCCCACATGGCTAATATTAATGCCTAGACTCCCATTCCAACTTCTCCCCTTTAACCTCTCACCCATTTTAATCCTCTTCGACCATTTCTTCCTCAGACTCGGTGACCCAACAGTTGGGAAAATGGATGAAAGGCTATTTTTAGCCTTTTTCCTACTTTCCAGCCACTGATGTCAGTCAACTATCGATCGACGTCATGATATTGCTGGCATCGGCAGCCTTCTTAATGGATTTTTGCATCCATTATCCACCTCTTCATCTTGGCTCTTCATCAGACTCTGGTATCTTTGCATCCAACTGAATCAATCCGTTCCTTTACTCTGCTACTCTGCCAATCTTCAAACCAAGCCTCTCACTCTCTCCCTCGAGTGCAATAATAAGAATTCTGCCTTTAACAACTCCATCAGCAATAGGGCTTTCACACCAGCAGCACCAACAATAGGTACACCAGTCTGTAACACTCCTTCAGCCGGCCATAGGTAAGTATTCTGTTTGTACTTTCATTGTGTTTTATAGTCATTTGCTTCTAAGTATTATGAACTAGATTCAACACTTCCTATCCACAGACCAGACTAGACCCAAATCCTTATTTCCCTGTCTCCCTATTGGCCTCCTCTACCCTTCTATCCATTTGACATTCTATCCATTTGACTCCCTTATATCTCTGCACAGACCCACATACCATTAACCAAAACCAGACTCTCAGACCCAGACCCCCAAACCATTCAACCAGGCCCAAACTCTGTCTCAGACCCATCCATAGACCAAAACTCACCCAGACCTTGTCCACAAACTACTGCCCCGACTGACACCGGCCACTTCCCCAACTGATGTCGGTAGACTAACCGACATCAGTAGACCTCAACAACCAATGCCGGTAGGACCACCGACGTTGGTGACTGTGACCAGTCTGACAACATCTTTTAGGTAAGCCTTTGCTTCCATTTTCTTTTTTAGTCTTTTATCATTTCAATATTTTAACATTCTGCTATTTATCAGACATCTTTTTTATCGACTAGTGGGTTGATATCCCTTAAAGAAGTCTTCATACTTTTGGGATCAAGCTTTCGCTTGGCAACCCACCATCTCCTCATCTAACACCTTCTTTGTCTTAGTCTCTTTCTCTTGCAAGTGTCATCCTCCACAACCAAAGAGGAGTTCTCATAGCATCTAGATTACGGTGCACACGACTACATCTAGGTACATACAAGCCTTGACCATTTCTTCTCAGTTTATTAATTTCTTCCTTTAAATGTAGAAAGCGAAATAGCATAGAAACATTCTGGCACGCCCGGTGGGACCCTAGGGCCTTCCTTGGGTTCTTTTCCTTCTTTTTCATTTAGGTGCATTAGGTTCCTCCCTTTTCACCTCTTTGTTTTCTTCCAAACGACATCATAAGCAAGAATAAAAAGAACTTTTCTTTTCTTTTCTTGCATTTCTAGACTAGTCAAAAATCATATCATTCAACCCTTTCTCAACTTGTTTTCATCCGAACTTAACATTTTGACTTGGGGCTTAAAACACGTTGCATTGCATTTCTGCTTGCTTGCATTTCTTAGTCCACACTTAGTAATTAATAAACCACATATTGAATTAATCTTAGTCCACTTGATGTTACACAACCTATACCACTTGCACCAAATCAAACATCAAACTTACCTGAGATAAGGCCCGACTGGGATTTCATCCCCCAGCGGATACCTTACCCATCATGGTGATCCTACTTGGATTTCATCACCAAGGGGAAAGCCCACTCTGTTCTCTGGCAAAGTCTAATCTCTAGGGAAACTATATTTTGGCTAAGCGAGACCAGCTTATCACTAGACTCGTGAAGTGAGGGGAGCTTGCTCCTTAGCACCAGGCCATGTATGGAACCTAACCCAGACTTCTTGAGTGCCTAAACAAAACCTAAAACCATCCATAAACTACCTCTTCTAGGACCCTTTTAATAGCCAACCTCCCAAACATCACTTTAAGGCATAAGCCACAGGATTCTAAAAAGTTGATTCTTAGGACTTAATGCTTAGGGCCTGTCTGTCTCCATCTCTATTTTTCTATTCCTATCTAGTTTTTTGAGCTAGTGAGGACGTTTTTCTTCCTTTTTTCCAAGAATCTTCAAATTTTCTAAGTTTCTAAAAACCACAGTCACCAGCATTAGCTTTACCACTGATGTCAGCCACCTTACTCCACCGGCATCGGTTATCTGACCGACGTCGACCATATTTTGTCACCGACATCGGTTCTTCAACCGATGTCAGTCACTGTCATAGTCCTTTTTTTCCAAAATAGCAGCCTAAAACCCGACCCTTTTTTCTACCAAAACCTCATTTTGAGTTTCTAAAACTGAAAAAACACAGTTTCTAGAACCTGACCCTCTTCTTGCCTTGAATGGTTTTGACGCATAGTCAAACCAAGGTTCTTCTTGACCACGTTCCCTCGTCCCTAACTAGTCCTATAATGGAGTTCCACTAGGAGACCGAAAGAACTCCTACCCCGACTCAGACCCCCATCACCCCTGAAGGGGACCAAGATTTTGAAAGATTCTTGGACCTCAATGTCAAAGCCCTCCAAAACTATCTCTCGAGAAACCCAATGCGAGACCTTTCGGGTGAAGCGGCGGTGACATTGACACCATTCGCTACCCAACCTTTTATGACCCAGTATTTTGCCTCAACCATTAACCTGACCATGGCTAATATGCAAATTTTGGCCTCCACATCTTTTTTTAGACCAAACTCTATTGGGGTTCCATTACCCCCTCAACCACATGTAATTCAACCAAGTTCTACATCATACCAGAACTTGATTGTCTCGACCCCTCACAATCTTGCACCCATAAATGTAGGAGTGTCTACCTTGCCCTTTGCCAGTGCCATCACGCAACCACCTTTGGTAGTATCTAGTCAACTTATACCTTCTACTTCCATAACCCAACCACACTTGGTCTCTACATCTATCCCTGTGACTAGTCATCCATACGTTGTGCCCCTACAACCACAATCGACTACGTCATATGCCTCCTCTAGACTTTTTCAAGCACCCTAAAACCTAGGGGGCACCCTATCTACCAATCTATCAACAAATGTCATCAAAATACTGATGGATAAAATGTCCAGTCTCGAAACCTCTATCTCTGGTTCACGCAATGCTCTCTCGTATGAGCAAATTTGCAACAAACCCATTCATCCTTTTGTCCCTATCTGACCATACCCAAACCAATGGGAGCTTCCTAAATTCACTCACTTCTAGAGTAAGGAGGACCTGTAACAACATCTATGGGCATTCAGACATGCCTGCTATCTTATAACACATGACGATGCGTTACTTTTACGCACATTCCCCATGTTGCTTGCTGGCCCTGCCCTTGACTAGTATAGCTCTCTTACCAGACATTCTATCTTTTCATTCATTCAAATTGCCCAATTATTTCTCAACCATTTTTCTATCAACATCATCAAACAAGTTTCAATCACAGACCTCTACTCCATCAGGCAATTTGACGACGAATCAATAGTCGATTTTGTCACCCATTGGAGAGGCTTGATTAACCAGCTCTCCTTCTCCTTGCCTCAACTTGAGCTCATCGAGCTCTTTTCTCGAGCATGTACTAGGCACATCTCTTCTACCTTGCAGATTTAGACATTCTACACTTTCGATGAAGCTTTCACCATGGCTCGAAAGCTTGAACTCTATGCCATTGAAGAGGATAAGGTCAAATTGCATAATACCAACGCAAAAACCAATGACCCTTCTTCTTTCAGACCTTCTTCTTCTGCCAACTCCAAGCCCAAAGGAGTGGCCAAGACTATGGTCATTAGATCACCATCCTCAATGACAACTAATTACTCTCAACCTTCTACATCTCCAAGCATCACCAAACAATTCCAACAACAGTACATCCAGCGTTCATACACTCCACTTGGAGAATCATACGCTTTCATTTTGGAAAAACTTGTCAAGCAGGAGGTCCTCAATCTCCCTCCAATCCGACCACCTCAATTCGACCCTTCAAAATCCATCCCTACATGGTATAGGGAGGCCGACTTTTGTCACTTTCACCGCGTCCACGGCCATGACATCGACAATTGCCAAACTTTCAAGAACATCATCCAAGACATGATCGACAAGGGGGATCTTATTTTAGATAACCTGAATGCGCCTCCCAACCAACACATCAACATCTTCAAACAACCATTTCCAAACCATCCACCTACTCAAAACAATGTCCAAACCATGATCAATGACCCTCAAGACCATAATATTCACACAATCAACACTATCTTGCCTCTTGTCCCTAACCAACCTCCTCCATCACAGGATGAAGAACTTTATTCTCCTATTAGTACTCCATCTACCTCTCTTATACTAGAGAATGCCTTGACCATGCCAATGCCATTAGCCTTACCTTCATCCGAAGACCCTACCTTGCCTACTCCTCAACTACAAATAGAAGGCACCATCATCCCTGCCTCCTGCCCTCTTGAGGAGCCGCACTCTCTTATTTCTTCTCCGCTAGGAGAAGATCCAATCTCTTCACCCATTTTGACTGAAGAAGACCCAGTCATGGTTTCCTCTTGCCTTTTGCCTGAGATTGCTACATCTCACTCACCTCTGTCCATATCTGAACTCAAACCCACATCTAACCTCACCTCGCACAAAGGTGGCCCTCAACCCAAACCAAAGAAGGCCACTAAACCACACTAGAGGCCTCCTCCCCCACCTTTGTCATTACCCTCAATCTTGGGCCCACATTTATCCACTTTAATAAGGGTGCTGCCCACTCCCATACTTCACAGAGGCAAGTCGCCTCCATTACTCTCTCAACCCATCAGACATATCTCTCCTCCAAACCATCGACCAATGCCTCTAATGCTTCCTAAACTAAATTCATCAACCCTCACTACAACAAAACATCTAGACCTGTTACCAAGTTCTTATGCCTTGCTATTACAGCAATTGTTACAGTCCTCTCGCATCTATCTCCTGCCTCTTAAACCATACCAATCTCTCAGACCAAAACCACCCTAGTTCGATAACATTCACATTTGTGCGTATCATCGCACGCTTGGGCACGACATTGAGCATTTTTATGCCCTCAAGGTTGCCATTCGCCAATGTCTGGGGAATGACACCCTTCTTCTCGACCACATCATCAATAAACCTTCAACACCACCCCACTCATCAACTCTCGGATCAAGGCCATCTTGGTTCGACAACTCTAAATTTTGCCACTATCATCACACTCCGGGACATGACACTGAGCGTTGTTGTGCTCTCAAAGCTATCATTCGTCAACACCAAAAAAAGGATTCCCTTCTCATCAAGGACCCTCTTGACCACCTCTTCGACAAATCACCAACACCAACCCATGCTTCTCAAACCTCATCACCTAAATTGGGATCTCCACACTAGACTATGGTCCCTTTGCCACCTTTGACCCCATTATTCGACATCAACACAGTTAATCTGTTAACCATTCTCCCTACCCGTTGGGGGAATTCGACCCTCGACCAAACATTTGACCAGTCTCGACTAATCAACAACCAAATATCAATCAACCAAACCTCAACCAATCATTCAACCAGTCTCGACCAAACATTCAACCCAAACATTCAACCAGTCTTGACCAATCAACAACCATATCAACCAGTTTCACATCCATCAATCAACACCTGACCAATCTAGAAAGAGGCAAATGGGGCAAGTTTGCTCCTAATTGACTCGGACTTTATCATAACGCACAAGCATGGCCCAGGGACTTATCAGAACTTGAGCCCTTTTATGCCTCGCATCTTCAACCATTCTACTATTAGTCGAGTACTTGATCACTTGACATTTTACTTGAGCTCATCCTTTGAGCAACCCTATCATTGTCATTCCTATTCCTTTCAACCCTGATTTCCAACATTCATTAACCCTTTTTGTCAAGCAGTAATGCTTTGTCCTAATAAAAGGGAACCCTTAAACCTCTAGAGGCTCATCCATGGCTAAAAACTTCAGTCAACAATATATCAATACCTATCATATCAAAGGTCATTAAACTTTAAATGTAGACTGCTCCCTCGAAGGACAGCTACATAATTGTTGTATTACTAGATTGCTCCCTTGAAGGATAGCTAGGCCAAGTCATATTAAACATATAAAGCAAAGTATAGACCACTCCCTCAAAGGATGGCTATGACTAACTCTTGCTACAAATAGCAATCTTTCTTAGAAGCTTCCCACATTGATCAGCTTCACAAATGACCATAAGCAAAACAACATCCCTATATAGACTTCCTGCATTGATCAGTCTGCATCGTCAAAAAAAAAATCAATCAAAAATCATGGACTTGGCTTGTAGTTGTCTTAGGGTCTCCTATAAAAAGGGGAAAAGTTATCTCTACTCTAAAATGGGTTACCCTATCCTCCTCCTATCACTTGCTCAAGGGACTTTGAGGTCACTTTAATGTCAAAGTGATTTGATTACTTCTCTAGCACAACACTGGTCCATGATGCAATACATAAATGGAGCTTTTGTTCTAACAACCCCCATCCATGCCATCATTCTAGTCCTTGTCAATGAAAGAGCAATTCGCCTTTCACTTATCTTTCACACTTTGGCCACATTCAACCAAACTTTTTTCAAACCACACCAACCTCAACATTTTCAACACGACAACATGACATCAGACATCGCCTTAGTCCATTTCACATAGTTTCTATGGACACCAATACACATGGAAACTATCAACCAGACACAATTTATGTTAAGCATAAACCAATACTTTCTGAAGCATAAATAGACCTCAATTCATCTTTAGCATACATCCATCACAAATATGGAAAATTTCTAGGGATGAAAGACCCCTCAACCAATGTTGCAGAATACACCATTTGGAAAAGGCTGTAACATATTTTTCTCCTCATCATTTCAACACATGACCAAACCAGTCATCGACCAATATTCTCAACTAATTCAAACTACATTGGTCTAAGGCCCTAAGACCGAGGCTATGTAGGCAACACTCAGATGACACGACATCTTCTGGGGTTAGCTCGACCACCCTCGTTTGTTCATTTCTTTGATGGACAAACCTTCTTTCCTCCTTTTGACTATGACCTTGTCCTCGACCAAGACCAATTCCATCCCTTTGACCCTTCTTCCCTTTTAGGGAGAACTACATTGGCCTGAGGACCTTCACATAAGGGCTATGTAGGTAGCACTCAGATCACATAACATCTTCTAAGGTTAGCTTGGCCACATCCTTTCATCCATCCATCCACCTCGACTAATGACCATTGGAGATCATGCCTATCTCCTCCGACTTCGACCACTTCCAAGACAATGTTGCCTTGGTTGTTTTTTGCCTGTATGCTACCTCATGACTAGTTAGCAAAATTGTGCGTAGACTATTTTTGACCTTCACAAGTATAGGATCGCAAGCCGGTGGATTTGCACTACTTGTGACATTTTCATGTTTCTAGGAGCACTTCTTGAGCCCGAGATACTTGGAACACGATGACCCATTGGAGCTATAGCTTAGATTGAATAACCCAATTAGTAGATGACTAAATGCTGGGGCCCAGTTATTTCAATTTTGGCACTCCTTGACCCTTGACTTGCGACAATTTGACCCGACCATCCTATGAAGTGGTATATGCGTAATCACAACTTTTACAGTGTTCACCCTCACCTTCACCCTTCTTCATCCACTCTTTGTCAAATCAGCACCTGATTCCAGGTTCCCTTCCCTCGACTCCTGCTTTGAGGGGGAATACCTCATCCATAATCAGGGAAATCAACCCCCTTCTATTTTTGTCTTGCAGTTCATCAAGAACAACCAACAAGACAAAAAGGGGCAAATGTAGACACCGAAAATGTCTCTGCACTTTGGTCATCTTTCGTCCTCCCCCTTGTCCCCCTTGACCCGTATCCTAACCCTTACTTTAGTCCCCTCCATTCATTAAATTAAAATAACTAAAATATTTTAATTTAGTGGTCCCTTTTCCCTCTCCTTACCACCTCACCACCCTTGGATACCCTTCTTGGATTCCCTTCATTCCCCACATGGCCAATATTAATGCCTAGACTCCCATTCTAACTTCTCCCCTTTAACCTCTCACCCATTTTAATCCTCTTCGACCATTTCTTCCTTAGACTCACTGACCCAACAGTTGGGAAAATAGATGAAAGGCTATTTTTAGCCTTTTTCTTGCTTTCCAGCCACTGACGTCGGTCAACTATCGACCGATGTCGATGATATTGCCAGTGTCGGCAGCCTTCTTAACGGCTTTTTGTATCCATTATCCACCTCTTCATCTCAGCTCTTCATCGGACTCTGGTATCTTTACATCTAACTGAATCAATCCATTCCTTTACTCCGCTACTCTGACAATCTTCAAACCAAGCCTCTCACTCTCTCCCTCATGTGTAGCAATAGGAATTCTACCTTCAACAACTCCATCAGCAATAGGGCTTTCACACCAATAGCACCAACAACAAGTACACTAGTTTGCAACACTCCTTCAGCCAGCCACAGGTAAGTATTCTATTTGTACTTTCATTGTTTTTTCTAGTCATTTGCTTCTAAGTATTATGAACTAGATTCAGCACTTCCTATCCCTAGACTAGACCAGACTTGAATCCTTATTTCCCTATCTCCTTATTGGCCTCCTCTACCCTTCTATCCATTTGACATTCTATCCATTTGACTCCCCTGTATCTCTGCACAGACCCACAGACCATTAACCAAAACCAGACTCTTAGACCCAGACCCCCAAACCATTCAACCAGGCCCAAACTCTATCTCAGACCCATCCATAAACCAAAAATCATCTAGACCTTGTCCATAGACTACTACCCTGACCAACGCCAGCCACTTCCCCAACCGACGTCGGCAGACTAATTGATGTCGATAGACCTCAACAACTGATGCCGGTAGGACCATCGATGCCGGTAGGACCACCGATGCCGGTGACTATGACCAATTTGATAGCATCTTTCAGGTAAGCCTTTGCTTCCATTTTCCTTTTCAATCTTTTATCATTTTAGTATTTTAACATTCTACTATTTATCAGACATCCTTTTTATCGACTAGTGGGTTGATATCCCTTAAGGAAGTCTTCATACTTCTGGGATCAAGCTTTTGCTTGGCAACCCACCATCTCCTCATCTAACACCTTCTTTGTCTTAGTCTCTTTCTCTTGCAGGTGTCATCCTCCACAACCAAAGAGGAGTTCTCACAGCGTCTAGATTATGGTGCGCACGACTACATCCAAGTACATATAAGCCTTGAGCATTTCTTCTCAGTTTCTTAATTTTTTCCTTTGAATGTAGAAAGTGAAATAGCATAGAAACAAAAATCTCTAGAAACATGGGCATGGGAGGCCTTAGAGACAACTTTCCAACATGTATCAAATTATTTTTATCTCTGACTGCATAGTCATAAGCCTCTGGCAGAGTCTGACCTCCAAGTGACTGAATCATAATAGATATGTCTAAATTTAAAGCCTTAAGATAAAACACTATAGCCATACCTTGTAATGGTCTAGCTATAGCAGGGATTCTTTCTCAAGTCTTTTGAAATCTAGAATTGAAGTCAATCATTGCTTCTTGTGGTGCCCTTTAAATGGTAATCAATTGTTGTAATAAAGAAGACTTATCACCCTTCTCTTCAAATCTTTCAAAGAAAAGATCTTCGAGCTAATCCCATGTAGATATGGTATTTGGGGTCAAGGACTAGTACCATTATAGACATTTTCCTTTAAAAGAAATTGGTAATAATCTTATGGCCACATTTTACTATGTGACAACATGTATAACACAGACATCTGATACATCTTGCATATGTTCTTCAAGTTTTTTAAAATCTTGCCCACTAAATTTGGGTAGAGCTTTCAAGGCATTCACTAGGATAGGGTCCCAAGTGGCTGGTGGTATTGGGAGAATCAAAATACTACCAATGTTCCAACTTGCATAATTTCTTGGGGCTATAAGGGCTCCCATATTTGCTCTTGATATTGGTATAAACTGGTTGACTCTTCTTCTAGGACTAGTTACCAAAGGTGACAAAAGAATACCTGGATTTATAGTAGACTGAGATCTAGTTACTAGTCCATAGCTCTGACTCTGCATAGCTCTCTGGTTCATATGATCTTGAAAGAAACTTCAATATAGTGTCCCACAGGGTATGCCAAAAACTGTTGATGGTTAAAATTGTGCTTGTTTCTAACACCAACAATGGGAAGTTTCAAGATGTGGGACTTGCGACTTGAAACAACCTCCAAATTTTTAAGAAGCTAGTCTCTTCTTTATATCAAGTGTATACTGAGAAAAGGGATAGGAATTTTAAAAAAAACACAAATGCAAGAAAGAAAATCTAATTATGGTGGTGCACTTGAATGTAGTTCAACCCTTAATTTGACCACAATGAAACTATATGTAAGATTCAATTACATTTAAGAGCAAACAAGGCATAATCAATGTAAAAGATGAAAACAATAGAAATAGAGGCTCACGGCTTAGACTACTTTTATAGTGACACAAAAAATATGAACAAAGGCACATGATTCAATCTTCTTATTAATTCTCTAGTCACATAAGAGGCACAGAAACATGCATAATTACATAAACTTTCTAACTTAAGAAAATAGAACAAAGGCAAATGATATTCCTAATCATAGCTCTAGAAAGTCTACAAACTCTTGACAACATAGCTTAGACTACTTTTGCAATGACACAGAAAATATCAACAAAGGCATAGGATTCAATCTTCTTATTAATTCTCCAGTCACATAAGAGGCATAAAAACATGCACAGTTTCATAAACTTTGCAACTTAATAAAATAGAACAAAGGAAAATGATATTCCTAATCACATCTCTAGAAAGTCAAAAATCTTAACAAATTCTCTCAAAAAATTCTCTCTAAGTATCTCATCATTATTTCTAGTGATCTCCACACCCTTAATTATAGCCTCAAATTTACTCCAGATTGTTTGTGTGTTCCCAATCTAATGGCCCAACTGAAATCTAACCAATTTGGAAGTGTCTAACAGAAGATATTTCTTAGATTCTAAAATGCTCTATCTTTTGATAGTTCATTGGCTGAAACAAATTGCAGGACACTCCCTTCTATTAAATGGAAAAGGACACTTGGCTAATTTCTTAAAAACCTTCTCATTACTCAGGAGACACTGGAGAATGACACTTGGCGTGTTTCACAACACTTATCGAAGACACACGGCATTTTCTATGTAACTTATACTCTTTTGTGTCTTTGCTCAGGAGTGTTTTGCCTTTGACACCTGTCACAATCTGCTTCTTCAAAACTTTAACAACTTAATAGAAAATAAGACCCATAGCATTTCTCGCCTGAGCAACTTTAAAAAGGGCATAAGGACAGGTGGCGATTTTTGCTTGCCTCAACAAAGGATAGATGGTAATCTCTACTTTACTTAACTAGGGATATGTGGTGATCTCCATTGCTTTTAGCCACCTTTTGAGAAACCTACAAAAGGTGACACATGCTGGTTTTCATGTCACTCTATTTATATTATTGAAATAATTGAGCCTTATTTCATATTTACATGGATCATGACACTTGGTAGCTTCTGCTTGCTTCAGAAACAAAAATTGAGACCCACCATAGTCTTTACTATATTGGTGAAACAAAATGAAGATAATTTGGATCTCGACATGTGGTAGCTTCTTCTCTCTTTAGCTAGGATACGTGGCGTCTTCTGTCACTTTTTAGAAAAGAAAATTGAAACCTTCTATGATTGTCACTTGGTGTTTTCTGCCTGATCCTAATACTTAGCTTATTGAAACCTTCCACTAAAAAGAGATTTGAAATGTGGATGCTGATATCAAATGTGGATGTCAACACTTGTCATGTTTTGCTAAGTTGATATGAAATACATGGCATGTCCCGAACAACTTATAAAAATTATGAAAGGTGCCTCAACTGATGACACTTGGTAGCTTTCGCTTGACTTCAACACTTAGAGAAAAATTAATCAAAAGGAAATTAGAGCCCACGCTCTGTTTAAAAACTTCACCGTCTCAAACCAAAGTATGCAGGAACAAAATTTTGCAATGCATAACTAAAAATTAGAATGAAATGTAGAGTATTTTTTACTCTACAGATAGTTGGGTGGATTTCCTAGCAATAGCTAGATCCTAAAAGCAAGAGCTTCCTTAGGGGCTATAAATCCATAGATTTTGAACAATCAAATTGATAAACTAGAAATAAGGTATTTACATCAATAATCAGAAGGTATTGAAATTGAATACAAGAAAGCTTGATAGAAAAGTAGACCAAAAATGATCTAATTAGTGATAAACTAATTAATACTAGTGTTAACAGGTAAGGGTATGATTTATAAAATTATAAAGGGGTTTGTGAGTGGTCAGAAACATAGAAAAATAGATTTGATTGGGTGTAGGTAGGCCAAACTAGCTTTCTAGTTTTTCTGCCATAGGTGACCATTGATAGTTGAGGTGATCATCAATAGTTAGACTAACCATCAATAGTTGGGGTCTAATCATTGATGGTTGATTATGAAATTATGGGCTTGATCACCTGATGGTGATGGGATTTAAGAAATTAATTCTAAGAGCTGGGTAAGGGCTAGGTTGATTGTCAAATGGAATAAAAGCACATGAATATTGACAAATAAGTACTTGCCTTACCAGAACTTGGTCAATAGGGTGGTTGATGTAGTTAGCCTATTAGTGGAATCTAGGTCAGTTTTAGTAGAGTAATAATACCTGAAAGCTTGGTTGAGAGATGAAAATAAGTTGGCTCTTAATAATATGGTTGATAATACTTGATAACACTTATGATGCTAATTAACCTACAAAAGAAAAATCTTAAATGCTTGAGCTCCTGATAATTATTGCAGATGGATTTGACCTCCTAATCCTCTCTCTCTCTCTCTCTCTCTCTCTCTCTCTCTCTCTCTCTCTCTCTCTCTCTCTCTCTCTCTCTCTCTTATATGCATAAGTAAGAGGTGGAAGTGAAGGTGTTAATAGGTCATATAAATATAATTCATGCATGCAAAGGCTCACAACACAAATTAGACAAGTTATATTTAGAAAAAAGGGTCAGTAGAGATTGCATGCTCTTGGTAAAAAGGTCGATCTTTATCATTGAAAGTTAAGGGTTCCCAAGGTTGATCATTGATGGTCAAGGTCCATAGGGATAGGGTCTTAAAGGTTAGGGCTACTTAGTTAGGTGCAACTAAGTGTAGATTGGTTGTTTTATGCATGATAGGTGTTGGTTGGTCTTAAGAGGGTATAGGGGTATTTCCAAGGCTACTTCGATAATTAGAATCATAGGTTTGCTAATTTATGATGTCTAAAATCCACATCATGTAGAAAATTTCTAGTTAAAAAATCATAAGATCATCCACTTTTCCAAGTAGAATTGAATGAAATTTGGATAGTGTGAAATGAAGGTTTTCTTTAACTCCAAGGCATATGGAACAATCTCTATAAGTCATTCCACACTCGATCCTTCCTCTTTCACGATCTATCCCTTAACATTAAATTCTCAAATCCTCTTTTAGGACTCATTCTCAACCACACATATTGATTTAAGATCAATGGTCCAAATCCAAAGGAAAAATATATAAATAGAAGGGGTCTCACTCTCCTTCAACAAAAATTTTTATGTTAAAATTGTGATACTAAATATCTAAGAAAAGCATCACCAAATTCTTTAATTTCTCAATAAATCACACATAAAATAATGGGAAATGTCATCTAAGTGAATTCATGACATTGCCAAAGACCTCAAGCACTATATCTGGGCCAATCCAAACATGAATTATGGATAAAAGGAGACATCCAAGAGGAAAATATAATCATTTGATTTTATCTTCTATTTTTTTATTTGTCACTTCCCATACCTTTCCCAATTTTAAGACATGCACATAAGATCTTAGTTTTGTATTATTTTAATTCAATTTTCATGCTAATAAGAAAATAAGCTCCTTTGCAATCATATGGTCACACATGGTAATCCTGATGGGAATAAAATCAAAAATTATCATGTGAAATATCATACCATTACTCTAATTTAAAAAAATTCTCAAAATTGATCTTATTTTCACTTAATTTTTTTAAAAATTTGAAAAACAATATTCATAGGCTAGTGGTGGAAACACCCTCCTAATCAATGAGATCTCTCCCCATAAATAGAGATATCAACTTCAGAATAACTGATATCACTTCTACTTTGATTTATGTTTTTCTATGCTTTATAGGCCAATGGTGGGATGAACATCCATATCAATAAAATCACACTATGAAATAACAAAATTCTCATAGGATTTATTGCCTTCGACCCATATATGAAGTCAAAATAATGGCCATGGATTCATTTACTATCATAGATCCATATATCCACCCATCCCATACCATATATATAGATATGTTCTAATCCCAATGGTTCCCTCCTAGCTACCATATAGTGAGAGTTACCCATATCTCCCTATCTATATATGTGTTGTTCTCACCCCTCGTCCCCTTTATATAAATATGGGAAGGTTCCTATAGATCCCTATCGAAATAAGGGGGCCTATATATCTATCTAGGTTCACTACACTCTACTCACCCCTAACATCTTTTATATGTATGTGCAATATATAGGGACCTAATATATAGAGATTTAGATATGGGTAACCCTATCTATTCTATCTAAGATTGTTTCACTATGCTTTGCTCACCACTTGCTATATATATAAAGATAAATAGGGCCTTATAGACCAATATCTAAATAGACAGGTCCCTATATATCTAATCCATCTAGGAATGTCATTATCTAATTGATCTAACTAGATACATACTATGTTCATTCCTCTCAAACTTTGAATTTATATAAAATACACAATCACAAAATGAAATGGTAGAATCGACCTAAAAATCAATAATATTAACATGCTTATTGATAGAAATATATGGGTAACCTTCTATCTTTTTTACTTGAATTTTAGCAATATCATAATTAGGAACAACAAATTTTTTTAGTATAAATAGAAAAATCATTTATATTTTAATTATTCTTATGTTTTTTTTATAAAAATGATGATATCAACTTTCATATCAGTCGAATCTCTTTTTCTAATGGAGATATCACCTTACTAATCAGTGGATTTGCCATGTTAAATAATGGTATCAACCTATGAAAGTTTATCGAGACCTAAATAATCAACATTCCAACTTCCTCTTCCTTTTTAAAGACCAAAAATATAAACACTAATATATTTTTATAGATTTTGATTGTCAAAGAGGTGGTTATTTTACCCAAAAAATGCATTTTACAAACTCATTATATTTTGGTTCATAAAATGAATCAATATTTGAATTTTGGTGTTCTAAAACATATTGTGTTTTCATTGCTTTAGTATTTATATTATTTGTTTGTTTTTGGGTGGCTTATCATGAATATGTTCTCCCCTTGCCCACTTGTGGGAACCTAGGTGTTAAAAAGCACATAGGTTAATTTTTACTTTTCTCAAAGTCAAACTAGATTATGATCACATCTTGCCCACTTGTGGGATATTGAGGATAGAAATAGTGAACCTTTAATTTTTATTTTGGCTACATGAGGTGGAATTTATTACCATACACAAGTACATAAGGTGTGCTAACTATTTTTTCATCCCCTAGCATACATACCAACCTTATTTTATAGAAGGGGATATAAATTGAGGGCAGATGTCATAAGAGCTAAGTGACTATGTGTTTTATGCACATTTCATGAAAGGAATGGGTTTATCCATGACACTAAGCTATAAAAAATCACCAGTGAAGTTTAATTTTTGGTACTATTTCACTTAAATATCAAACTAAAGTGGTCATAAAAGGATTAGACCCACCAAGGATTTGTTTGTTATTTGTTCTTATTCTTCTTTTTTTTTAGCCCTATATACTGTAAGGTATATCAGAGAATATAATTAAACCTTGTCAAATTTTAGATTAATACCTTTTGGATATAAATGATTTGTATTATGATGGAAACTAACCTCCCCTAATATCTCATAACATACTACTTTAAGTGATGGTTAATATATTAACATATTTCTACTTCTTGTGAGGTAGATACATGGGCTACATTCATGTTGTACACCCATTTTACCACTAATATAGGGTTTGTCTTGTATGCATGTCATTTATTAGTTATTTTCATATGCCAATTTTTCATGCTATACCTTACACATAAGACAAATCAAAATTATCATAAGTCTAATACTTTTTCATATCCCACTATGAATTTACATAATAAGTCATTATTTTGTTTGATTTTTGAGTCATATTATCACATCTTAACATCATATTGTCCAATTTAAATTATACCCTTATGTATTGTATTATTATGTTTCCCATTTGAAAATAAATCTAAATAAGATCTATTTTGAGCCTAATTATAATTCAAATACAAATCAGTCAAACCTCCTAAATCAAACAAACTTTTCAAATCAGCTAAACTTTCCAAATTAGCCAATTTTTTTGAGTCATTCAAACTTTCCAAATCGATCAACTTTTTGAATCATTAAAACTTTCCAAATAAGTAAAAATATATGAAATAAATTAAAATATTCCAATTCAAACAAATTCAAATTTAAAATTAAATAAAACATTATAAGTCAAATATAGTCAACCTTACAACAAATCCTTTCTAATTCCCAATAGGTTGAAAATAATCCATCATGAATATAAATTATGAACAATCTATTACAATAGGTTGTAAAAAATACATTGACACATCAAATTGAAATTAATCCATAATATTAAGTTGTAATGACTCCATCAAAACAAGTTGTGACTAATCCCCAATAGGTCCCTTTCAATCCACAATAATAAGTTCCTATTAATCCATAATTCATCTCTTCCAATCAATAAAAAATTACTATCAATTAAAAATAAGTCCCTTTCCAAAAACAAGTTACCTTACATTTATGAAAATTACCTATCTATTAGTAAAAAATTCATCCATATTGACAACAAATTCTACCAAGTAAAGAACACATTTATAATCCACTTACAAGTACAAGTCAATAACTAATGCCCTATAAGTAGTATAATCATGGCTATAGGTTTAATAACTCTAATAGATTGACATAAAGTATCCCTGTTGATGCTTAAAATTGTGTTGTTTCTAACACCAACAATGGGAAGTTTTAGGAATGTGGGACTTGCAACTTGAAATGACCTCTAGATTTTAAAGAAGCTGGTTCTTCTTTATCTCAAAAGTATTTTGGGAAAAAGGATAGGGATTAAACAGAAACACAAATGCAACTAAAGAAAATATAACTATGGCGATGCACTTGAATTTAATTTGACCCTTAATTCTAAAAGCATAGTGAATATATCTTTAGGATTCAATTACATTAAAGAGAAAACAAGGCATGATCAATGTAAAAGATGAAAATAGATTGAATCAAAGGCTCACAACTTAGACGATTTTGCAATGACACAAAAAATATCAACAAAGGCATAGGATTTAGTCTTTCTCATTTCTCCTGAGTTGCAGAATTTCCAATTTTTAATTTTCTCCCTTCACTTACCTCTATTTTATAATAATCTACTTTATTTACTTGGAACCTTTTATTTTCTAGGATTACATCTTCTAGATCAAATAGGTTTTATAAAGTGATCAAGCCTTTGGGAAGCTTATTACTCTTTAATTATATAACCTAGTCTCCATATGCCTCTTCAATTTTTAGTTGCAATTGATCAACAAATTCCCTTGATTGTTGCAAGAATGAGAGTACCTGAGAATCATTTTCAAATACTTTCCAATTCTCATCATTGTCTGGGATAGTTATCCTTACTATAACTTTTACTGACTCATTGTTAACTAATAGGCCAGTTGCTAGATCAAACTGTGAGCCAATCTGGGCCATTTTATTAGCTTCAAAATCTTGGGTTCTAAGAACTACTTCAATTTTTAAAGCTTTAAAATATTCCATTAAGTCCCAATTCTATGTCTATAGGATCTCATCCTTACATTTTTGGCTATTTCCTTTTCTCTAATTTGCTTCACCACTAATTCTAAATCTCCTTTTACTAACATATTTTTTACTCCCTTTTTCTTAGCTAATATGAGTCCATGTACTAAGGATTCATATTCAACATCATTATTAGTACAAGAAAATTGGAAACAGATAGCTCTCAAAAATTTCTCCCCATTTGGAGCAACAAGACAAATTCCTGCTCTAGCACAACTTTTACTTCTAGCCCCATCAAAATTTAACATCTAGATTTCTAAATCTTTTTCAGATTCTTGAGTAGTTGGCATTTCTTCCCTAAAAACATTTGGAATTTCATGGTCTTCATCAAAAATGACATAAGTGCCCAGACCAATAGAATCATAATTTTCATATGGATCACTATGCATCATAGCTAACAAATGGTTATTTTCCTTTTCTTGGTCATGTTCAGTCCAGTCACCCAACACTTCAACAAAAACATTTTCTTCCTTATTTAGCATAGCATAAGCTGCCTCTAATTTTGAGGTTGGTTCATTGGTGATGTGATCCTTAGATAATGGCTCAGATAGTATTTTCATCTTTAAACCATATTTGGTTTTTAGGATGAGATGAGACCAATCAAGTGACATATATCCTCTTATTTTGGCTGTGAAATCCTTGGATAAACATAGGCCAAATACAGGGGGTATATTTATGACTACTATATTTTTATTGACCATTAAATTGGGGCAAGTATATAAATGTAATGGAAGTTTCTTAATTCTCCCCATTGTTTGCACTGATTTGCCATCTAGCTGCATGACTCCTCTAGTAAGTGGCTCATACTTTATTTTTAAAGCATCAGCTATTTACTTAGGCATTACTATAATACTAACCCCTAAGTCTATCATCACATTATGCAAGAGTTTCTTTCCAACTATCAGAGTCAAATAGAAGGGCTCTAGTTTGGATTTACTTACCTCTACTGAATTGTTCAAAAGGGTTGTTGTCTTTAGAGGAACTGTGTCCTTGAGCTTTTCTTTATTAGCAGGTCCTTCTTTGGTGCTAGTATGTTTAGGCACCACTTAGCCCTATAGAGCTTCTTGTAATAGTATATTTTGCTCAAGAATGGCTAATATGTCCCATATTGACACTTGTGCTAAAGTCATCTTCAGTTAATCCACCACATTCACTAGTCCTAATGTTTGGGTTCTTGGAAAATAAGGATACCTTGATTTTTCTTGAACTTGTCTAGGAATTACTTGATTTTGTACTGGTTGATGCACTTCCTATCTAGCAGTTGGATTTTGATTACTTTGAAATGGAGGAGGCCCCATAACTTCATTATTTGTGACTTCAAGTTGTTCCATCATCCTTCTCTTTAATCTAGTATAATAGTCTAATTACACCATTAGTTTCTTGGAAGTAGAAGCTTCAATCAAGAATACTGACTCTTCATCTTCAACCCATGAAAACAAAGCATGTTTTAAGGCTATTTCTTCTTATTGTTGTAAAGACATCCCTTGCATCTGAGACATTATAACTACATTTTGCATACTAGGGGACTGGTAGGCTTGATTGTCAAAAGTACTTACAAATTATCCATCCATTCTTCTTTGCTCTACTACCATTTATTGTAAATTACCCATGGGACAATCTCTGGGTGTATGAGCATTATTACAAGGTAAAAACTAGGCATTGGTACCATCTGCATAATTATTTTGCCCTTGAACAATCTCTCTATTTGGATTGGGGGAACAGTCTGTGAGGGTGTAGGGATTACAACTAATTGGTTTACTGACTAAGGGTTATTTTTCTTTTAATGACCCTGATACTGGTCTAGCTGTGGTGGAAATATATTTCCTTGGTAGCCTTGATATTGGGTTTTAGTATAAGGATTATTCTCTCTCTTTATGTTAATTAAGTCATTAGAAAATGTCCCTAAGATATTCTTGATATCATCCATCTCAGATGACTGGGCAGGGACAAGTTCTTTAGCAAATTATTGAGGATATGTGTACATAGACATAGGTGGGGATATGGAATTAGGGGTTTCTTGAGGCAAAGGTAAAGTAATCTCTAGAAACGTGGGCATAAGAGGCCTTGGGGGAAACTTTCTAGCATCTATTAAATTATTTTAAGCTCTGACTATGTAGTTATAAGATTCTGGCAGAGTTTGACCTCCAAGTGACTGAATCATCATAGATATATCTAAATTTAAAGCTTTAAGATAAAATACTATAGCCATACCTAGTAATGGTTTGGCTATAGTAGGAATCCTTTCCTAAGTCTTTTGAAATCTGGAATTGAAATCAGTCATTGCTTCTTGTGGTTCCCTTTTGATAGTAATCAATTGTTTTAAGAAAGAAGACTTGTCACCCTTTTCTTCAATTCTTTCAAAGAAAAGATCTCCAAGTTGATCCCATGTAGATATTGTATTTGGGGTTAAAGACTTGTACCATTCTAGAGCCTTCTCTTTAAAAGAAGCTACTAATAATCTTATAGCCACATTCTGCTATGTGACCACATGAATTGCATAGACAACAGACACATCTTACAAATGTTCTTCAGGTGTTTTAAAATCTTGCCCATTAAATTTGGGTAGAGCTTTCAAGGCATTTATTAGAATAGGGTCCCAAGTGGCTAGTGGTATTGGGAGGATCAAAGGACTACCAGTGTTCTAACTTGCATAATTCTTTGGGGGTATAGGAGCTCTCATGTTTGTTATTGGTATTGGTATAAACTGATTGACTCTTCTTCTTAGACTAGTTACCAATGGTGGAAATGGAATGCCTAGATTTACAGTAGATTGAGATCTTGTTACTAGTCCATAGCTCTAACTCATTGTAGCTCTCTAGTTCATATGGTCTTGAAAGAGACTTCAAGATGGTGTCCCACCAGGCATGCCGAAAACTGTTGATGCTTAAAATTGCATTGTTTCTAACACTTGTTTTAGGAATGTGGGACTTGTAACCTGAAATGACCTCTAGATTTTAAAGAAGCTAGTTCTTCTTTATCTCAAAAGAAAAGTGGAGGAAAAATATAGAGAGAAATTTTTGTGAGAAATTGTTATCAGAAGTTTAGACTTTTTTAGCTGTGGCTAGTAATGTCATTTTCCTTTGTTCTATTTTCTTGAGTTAGAAAGTTTGTATAACTGTGCATGTTTTTGTGCCTTTTATGTAATTGGAAAATTGATGAGAAAGACTGAATCCTATGCCTTTGTTGATATTTTCTATGTCATTGCAAAATCATCTAAGTTTTGAGCCTTTAATTTAATATATTTTCATCTTTTACATTGATCATGCCTTGTTTTCTCGTTAATGTAATTGAATCCTAAAGATAGATTCATTATGCTTTGAGAATTAAGGGTCAAATTAAATTCAGGTGCATCACCATAGTTATATTTTCTTTAGTTACATTTGTGTTTATGTTTAATCCCTATCCTTTCCCCCAAAATACTTTTGAGATAAATAAGAACTAGCTTCTTTAAAATATGGAGGTCGTTTCAGGTTGCAATTCCCACATTCCTGAAACTTCCCATTATTGGTGTTAGAAACAACACAATTTTAAGCATCAACAATACCCATTCCAAAATATTTCAATCCAAATTCACCTATTTATCTAATCCAATCCAATCCAATCAATCATTAAATACTTTTTAACATGCACCTATTCCATCCCAAAACACTCCCACTCTTCAAGAATAACAAAAGATAAAGGAGGTTGTTGTAGGACTGCAAGTAGGTGATCAAGGAAATAAATAGAAGTTTAATTATATATGACCATATTAATTTTATATGAGTTTCATCCAAGTACCATTCCCACTTCACTTTGAGGTACCCAAATTTGATAAATATAAAGGAAAGGGTGATATTAGAGAGCATCTTCACTTTCAATCTTAATGTGGAAGTAGCTCATAATCAGAGACAACATTATGATAACACATTTGAATAGATTATAGATAAAGGGGTGAAAATTTAAAGGATCCTTATTCATAAATTCTTGGTCAAAATTTATCCTCATATTCAAGCATAATTTCAATCCTTAGCATAAACACAAAAAAATACATCTAAGAAGCCAAAACATTTAATATAAAATGAATGTTATATGTAATGGAGTAATAAAATATAGAAGTGTGAAAATGGTGCAACCATAATATGTAAAAAATACTCCACCTACTCAATCCAATACATTTTTAATAATATGTCCACAAATAAGTCAGTGTTAAACAATATTTTTATCTGACCTTGGTGAGCCCATAAAGGCAATATTCTAACAAATGGTTGCATTAAACATGGTCATATGAACAAATATGAAACCTTTTTAAAAATGGAAACCAAATCCTATATGATATAGGGACAATGAATATTTTTATTACCATTATGTTAAAGACCATGCAACTCATAGGTGTATGCAACTCAAGCACTTAATCCAAAACTTGCTTGATTATGATGAAATTGAGCTAGATAATGTTACTTCTACTTCAAATCAAAACATGGGTATATAAAAACCCCCATTTCCAAAGCATAATTATAATTTTAAACATCAACCAAATAATAAAAATTATAATGACCATCATTTGAACAATAAAAATCAAAATTAGGGTTAGAATTTTATCAAAATAATTGTAGCTTTTATCACTTAGATTTTATACCCATCTTTTCTATGGTAGTGTGTTGCATAGTATGAGTTGTAAATTATGGGAAATATAATGACACAATGGGATAAAATCCAAGATATGGGACCTTGGATAATTGAGGTGATCCTATAGAAATGGCTAGCTTCATTTCATTAAGTTTAGTGAAAGTGATGTATTACCTGTTAATGTTAAAGTACTATTTCTTAGTGATCTTGCTCCTAACTAGGGTTTGATACATGAGGAAAAGATTTTTAGAATGAATTTATAAAACTATAAAATGTTGATTTCACCAAGTCATTATAGTGTAATTTTAATTATTTCTTTGAATGAACATAATATAATAATAAATATATGAAATTTATTGAAGCATAGACTTATATAAGTATAAAACCAAAGGTAATATTGGGAAATTATCATATAAGGAATAAAGTTCTTTATTTTTTCTTGATAATATTTCAAAAGGGTAGACATTAATACCATATATGAATCTATATGATTGAAACAAAACATAGAACATTCAAAAGCATAAGAAAGATCCACTCATACACAAAGATAACACAGATATAGAAGGCCAAACTTCAATCTATTATCATTCTCTAGGTTATAACATGTAGATCAATTCTTAAAAATGCAAAATAATTTATCCAATATAAAAAAGATTAATGGGCAATGTTGGGTACCCATATTTATACAAACACACTTTCTTAAATATAGAGAGTTATCAAAACCTTACACCCAATTATAGAGCAATAAAATTTGGGAACTTTATGCAAATGCCATTTTCTTCAGGTTGGAAGGGCATCCTTGGTAGAGTAGATGACTAGAACAAAAAACATGAAATTACTAAGCACATAAACACGTGCTATAGGAGTCAATAAATCCATTAGAATATTCATGCAACCATCCTCTTCTTCTTTAAGTTTAGTTTTTATTATCTTTTCCAAGAATGAGGCACCAAAATGAACTATCACGTAGTAAAGTTGAATGTTGTTATGCATTTTAGGTTATAACTTGAAAAATCTAATTTATATTTTCCATTTGAGACTTTTACAAATGTTTAAATCATCCAACTTGACAAAATGGAAAGTGTAAATTACAACATAAGTTTTTCCAAGTTATGCAACTCAATCTTTGTCAAAAGGAAAAGTGTAATTTATAATTTTCATTTTTGTAAATTAAATCTTTTAAAAAAGATACTTGAAAATTGTAAGTGGATCTTTATTAAAATAGCTCTAAAAATTATAGTTGTAAATTGAAACCTAAAATTTTACAATGTCTCTTACAATAAATAAATGTAATCTACAGAATTTATTTTTACAATTAATTGAAAGAATTAGTCCACAACCATAACTTCTAAAGATTCATTGTCATTTTTTGCTTGTATTTTTTCAATGTAATAATAAAAAATTATGAAGATCTATTAGAGGTGATCTTAATTAGGACTATAGATAGAAATATTGATTATCTCACAATATGCCATTATTTCAAATATTTATCTAGATGCAACCCTATATACTTGGGTATCTTTCCACATTTGATCTAGTGTATTATGATATTTGATGAATCAGTGAATGGAACTCAAGTTGAACATTGTATCCCATGATGACTCTCTCTTCACTACTCCTTTGAATTTGTCCTAAACCTCTTGAATTGAAAGGATTTAATCTTGATGACCTATTACATCAAATGAAAATTTACTGAGTAAATCTTCAATGTCATAGATTGTATCCATGGCCTTTTCACATGTAACCTTGGCCTTATTAATACTCTCAGTGAGTGTCCTAATTCTAAAATGGGTTGTCCTATCTATATATTCATTATATGCAAAAATCTTAAATATCTTCTATTATATGAGGGTGTCAGAATCAATCAAGTCAACAACCTATAATTTTGGGAAGAATAGGTTAAACCTTTTAATATCTTACTCATACTCACTTATTTCTACTTTTAGAGATGCCCAATCATCTTTCAGAGTCTTTTAATAATCTATTGCTATCTATATCACTTTTTTTCCTTTCATTATGAGTTCCCCAACTCAATATTTTATGGCACTTCCTATATTATCAATCTCCATCATTAATTTGAATGTTTCTTTGTCAGAGAATTGAGTAAGATATTATATTGGTTGGGCTACTAGCTTGATGATTTTTTTTAAGGTAGTTGTAAACTACTCAACTTTATTCTTCAGTTCATCCTTTGTGACCTTGTTGTTGTCCATCTTATCAAAAAGAAATATGACGCTTGACAAAACATCATGCTTCAATCCCTTTCTTATATAATGACCTAGGTGGACTTTAGATATTTGGTAATCCCCCACCACTAGATCTTCCTTTTATTTGTCTAGTGAGGGGATTACTATTTCCACATATTTCTCCCCCACTAAATCATATGATAGTCTAGGTATGGTTTTGGGGCATACCTTTGATCTCTTTGATGCCTCCAATAAACCAAAATCTAGTGTGTTAGGAGACATCATTTATTTCTCCTTCTTTGTTACTAATTGTGCTAGACAACTTGGGGTGGCATCCTATGAATCTAACACTATCATATGTGAATATGTATCTCTTGAAGTTGTTATAGTGGTGGTTATTGTGAAAAGTGATGTAATAGTCACTGATGTTACCACTAAATACTTGGATGATGGTTTTTCTATCCCTTTCCCATCTATGGGTTGAGAATCCATAGTTGTATTAGTGGGTCCTTTTGTATCCACCTCCTTGATGGGGGATTGCATTACTGATGGAGTGGAAAACATGGGTATTTGAATGGGTGAAGTGGGTATTGATGTGCATACTAGGTGTGTGGGAGCTAGGAGTGACACAAATGGAGGGGTAAGCATGGGTATTTGAAATATGGAAACCTATGGAAGTGTGGAATCCAAGGCAATGAAAGAATCAATCAATATGGTAGGAACACTCAGAGTTGATGAAAAGGGGAGTGCGATGGGAGATGAAAATGAACCAATAACTACCCTATTGGTTGGGATGGCTAGTGGGATTATAGTTAGGATGATTAAGTCCACAACCATGTACTTCTAGGTGGTATTAGTGACCAATGAAGTGGTAATGGATATATGGGATGAGGTGGAAGTGATTTTAAAAGAGGGAGGTAAAGGTGGAGTCTGACTATCTACTTATGTTGATTGGATTTTTTTTCCAAGGAAGTTACTTAAACAAGTGGGTTGGGTGAAGGTGTAATCACTTGTACTAATATACTAATGGAAATAGGATGGGTATTTATTTGAGCTAATTAGGTAGTGGAAACAAGAGGAAGGAGTACTATGGTTGTTTGAATAAAAGAGATAGAAGGGGGAAATATTTGTGTAGGTTGAGCAACAACTATGTCCTCTATAGAAGTTGGCATTGGTTGACAAAATTTATGTGCTTCCTTTTGGCTAATAGAAGTACCTTTTTTAGATTTTTGCTTATATTCTCTTGTGTGATACAACCAGCCCATATACCTAATCTACTTGGGTTTCACTATTAAAACCCTTAGTTATTATTTCCACATTTTTCTCCATCACTTTTCTCAACTTGTCACTAATACTCAAGGTCTCTTTGGTAACATTCACCCCTTTTATCCTTAGACAATTGATTGTTCTATTTATTACCTAGGTGGTCCTATCCATCAAAGAGAAGAATTTAGGCATATACCACCTAACCAGTGGAATATGTTAGAGATAGATATTATTATCATATTATACCATGTCAACTAGAGATTAATCATGTTTTAAGTCCTCAAGGACTGGTGTCATGTTTTAAGTTTTTATTGGTTCGAAGGTCATCCTAGAAAATTTTCTCAATCTCACTTCCTCTTCATCTTACATGTCTTCCTAGTAGTATTCATAAAAAGGAATTTGGGAATATTTGGTGATACCCAATATAATGGTAATACAGCTAATCACATCATATAATGGCCTTGCATCAAGATATTTTAAGGTTAATTGAGTTATTTTGGCATATGAATATTTGGATTTTGATAGGGAAGGGCATGTATAGCTCCTTATGTTGATGGAAAAGTGGATCCTTGAATTATGCTTACTTGAAAACAACTTGTGGGTTTTTATAAACTGACTCACAAGTTCCCTTGGGGCACATTTTTCACTTACATACCTTGGAAGGGTGTAGGAACAACCACTAAAACCTCCCATTTTGACGTATGAATATATTGGGAACTAAATAAAATATGATCCCTAGTTTGTGATTTCAGATGTTGGAGCATCAAAAAATCTTCTCTTTTCTAGCTCCTTGTCAAACATAATTATGATGAAATATATGAAAGCATCATTGACCCTTGTTAAATGTTGCTTGCTTGCCTCAAAGGCGAGGTCAGGATAATATTTCAAGAACTTATTAAATTGATTATGTACTATGTTTAATATTAGGAATGCCCTCCCCTTTGATAATATTTAGACAAAGTATGAGGTCATATAAAATTTGCTTATAGTTTGGACTTTAATCAATTGTTTGTGGATAGAGTCAAAAATAAACTGAGCCCAGTGGATATATTGTTTGTTTTGGTGGATCACCTCGATATATAGATGCATCCAATCTTTATAATTCTTAGGATTTGGGTTCCTAATAACTCTACGCAAGAGTATGATAATGTCACCTACTTCATCTTTGAGGTCTATTTTTGTTAGGGTTTTAGGTAACTTCATTGATGTGGGTCTAGAGGTTTTTAGCCATTATTTGTTTAGAGCCCATAAACATATGGTATTATTATCTTGATATAACTTCTTTGAAGAGTCAAGGGTTATATCTAGATAAAACTCATATTATAGAATCAAGTATATGGTATCTATGAAATCAGGGTCAAGGTTTATAATCTTTTCCCCTTTGTCATTCACCACTTCCATCTTCTTGACATCATATTAATTTTCTAATCTGAACACAAGCTCATGAAGTTACACTAATGGTGGAAAGGATATTGTCTAGGGTAACCCACTTTCATAGATACTTTGAATCCAATCTTTCTAGAATTTAACATATTTACTAGTCTAGAAATTAGCTAGGTCTATATGGTCTAGATATGTGTGAGTGATCTCATTTGTATTAGAGCCCAAGATAAGTAGAACACTAGGTCCCTTTGAATTTAACTTCATTTCCTTTCTAGACATATGTTATAGGAAAATTGGTGTGGGAAAATTGACTACATATTTGGTGGGTTCTAGACTTGTAATTACAGTTAAAAAGTCTAGTAGGGTTTAAACTATGCAATTTCAATTGAAAAGTCTGATAGGGATATATTGTGTAATTGATATTGAAAATTTTGGAGGGGATATATTATGCAATTACACTTGAAAATATTTATTAAAATTTTGGTGGGTTTTAGGTTTGTATAAGCAAGTCAGATCTTTGATGGGGATTTGGTGTCAATTTTTACAAGTCAGATTTATGGAGGGTTTCAAAGCTATTTTTTACACCAAGAATGTTTTTAGGTTTGTGTAGAGAATATTTGGTGAATATTCTATATTTAATCAATTATTTCAAACCCTATAATTCTTAAAATGATCATTAAATGATTGGAATAATTTCCTAACAGGATTTCAAGAATGAAGACAAAGAAAAACTTGAAAGAAAGTGAACATAGTGTAAAAAGAAAAACCCTAAATCCATAGCTAAATCCTTGCATGAATTCAAATAAAAATATATGTGTTGTTGACAAAAATATGTAGGGGGAATGGAATAATACCATTTATGCACATAGGGGATGGCAATGACATACATGGAATTATCATAGAATTAGAGAAGCAGGGCTTGGTAAGGCATTGCTTGTCTTCTTAGCATGTAAAGCTCTAATTTCAAATTTTGCAATGTCGAACAAAAAAGACTAAAACCCTAGTTTTATTAATAAAACCCTATAATTAAGGCTAATTAGGGTGGTGGTTGGGAAAATGATGGGATAAGTGGGTTTTTAGAGTCATGGTGCAATTTTATAAGTTTTTAAAATTGTATTTTACATTTTGACCTCCACTTTCTATCGAGTGACTTGGTGCTATGGAAGAGGGAAAGTAGAACACGAGTTGCACTTTATAATTTTTTAGATTGCAAAGTGAAAATGTGGTTCTAGTTTTTGTAGATAGGGAGGAAGGATAGAAAGTGGAACTTTGATTGCACTTTATAATTTTGCATGTTTCAATGTCCAATCAAAGTTCTAATTTTCATGGGTATAGTAAATGGTGGAAATTAAAACTTTGATTTCAATTTTAAAAATTTGGAAGTTGCAATGTGTAATAGGAATTCCAGTGTCCATAGGTACAATAAATAATATAAAGTATAACTTTGATTATACTTTATAACTAGAGTTTCAGTCTTTATGGGTGTAGTGAAAGGCAAAAAGCAGAACTCTAATTTTAATTTGCAACTTGTAAAGTTAAAAAATATAATCATAGTTATGTTTCCATGGGGCATTGGGTGAGAAAGAAGCAAAAGTTGGGGTGAATTTTACAACTTGCAAAGTTTCAAATTATAATTGAATGCCATGTTTCCTCTAGGTATGTGAAAAGTAAGAAGCAAAGGTTTGGGCGTAATTTATAACTTTGTATGTTTCAAATTATACCCAAATGTATGATTTCTACTAGGTATTAAAAAAGGGTTTCCTTGGTCACTTTAAAGATTTTTCCCAAAAAATTAATGGTTCTACCTTACGGTACAAGATATTTTGATATTTTTGGCTCAAAGTTATCAACATTATTGATGACCTATGTGAGGTGATTTCTTAACAATCATTTTCTTTCCAATAGCATTATAATTCATTGGGCATGGAGTCATTTTAAGTTGAACACACTTTAATTAGAGAAGAAAAAAATTAGAAAATGCCCAAACAAGAAAAAAATAGGGAAAAAAAAAAAGAAACTAAAGAAACAAAAACTCCTAATGGGTTGACTTGTGCAAAAGAATCTATTTGGGGAAACCAGTTAAACCTAATATATACAATATTTTAGAAATAATTCCAACCTTAGAAGCAAGATTTGAGGTAGATCCCATTGACTGAGATAGATAGCTCTGATCCATTGAGCTTGGATAGCTATAATGCATTTGCTCCCTTGTAGTGAGTTATGATTTATGGACCACTCCATATTGCATCAAACTTTATATGCTTGCCTAGTTTGTCTCTTTCAACATCCCATTTCAAAATGATGTCTCCTTTGTTGAAGATCCTATAATATAATTTTTTTTTGAAATTTATCTTTGTTTGAGCCCTATTTGCTTCCAAAACTTACATTGACTAGTTCATGGCTTCCTCTAGCTCCATCAGTTTTGCCAATTGCACTGTCATTTCATTATTTTCAATCAATTCCAATTGATGATTAAGTTCTAAATATGGTAACTAAATTGACAATAGAACTCTAGCTTCCCTTACATATACCAACATGAATGGATAATCACTAATGACTCTCTTGGGAGTGATCCTATCAACCCAAAGTGTTGATTTTAGCTTTATGTGCCATGTCTTTTAGTTATCATCCATTGTCCTTTTGATAATCCTTATGAAATTTTTGTTGGTACATTCAGCAAAGACATTACCTTGTGGGTAAAAAATTTATGATTTATTTAGGTATACATTGTGCTTTATCACAAATTCACTCACTTGAGTGACTACAAAAGATTTGGCATTATTTGAGATAACAGTGTAAGGAACACTAAATCTAGTGATAATATCATCCATGAATCCCATGATAGATTCTTCTATGGCATTTTTCAATGCAAATCTCTAGTCTATCTAGTGAAATAATCTATTTTTATAAGTACCCATTTGTGGTTTATATTCAATGGTATATTGATCATGCCAATGAAATCCAATCCCCATTAGGAAAGTGGTTGGTTATCTTGGATTGGTTTGAGAGGGAGAGCTAATAATATTTGTTTACTTGAAAAGTAGGAACATTTATCATAGTTCCACACCCATTAATGAGCATCTTTAAATAGGTCAATCCAATAATATCCTCCCCTCATTATTTTGATGGTAGTGGTTCTTACAGATAAATGTCCACCTAATGAGCCATTATGAAACTCATCAATCATTTTGGGAATTTACTCATGCTCTATGAACCTCAACATGAATTCATTCATACCTTAAAAAAATAAAAATCCATCAATAAGAACATAAGGAATATATTGGAGTATGAAATACTTCTTTTTAGACTGTTATAAATCATACGGGTACTCACCTATTTATAAGAAGATGGTCATGTCATGGATCCAACTATTGACTAGATGTGGATTGACTAGTTGGAATGTATGTTTAACATATACTACATTAGATACTACCTCAATAGTCTTTATATCATAATCAAGATGTTCACATAAGCCCTTTCCTCTTGAGATCTTAGTTATTTTAATATTTATGTCATATTCCATGACTTTTGTGATCTAACCTACTCTCTTCTAATTTATTTCCTGACTCAATACAAACTCCTTGAAACTTTAGTGACTAAAAAATATGTGAATTTTATTACTAGAGAGCATATGCTTTATTTTTTTTAGATCTTTTATTACAGCATATACTTTCTTCTCCATGAAACTATACTATTCCTTGTAATTATTCAAGGATTGACTGAAGAAGGATATAGGTTTCTCTGACTATTATTTATTTTTTTGGGTTAGAATAAATGATATGCTAACTTCCCCTCCAAAAGCATAGAGAATTAAATAATGCTCATAGTTGGGTTTGACAAGGGTAGGAGCTTGAGAAATAGCTTGATTGATGGCTTCAAAACTATCTTTTCCCTACCATGTCTAGCTGAAATTAACCCCCTTATTGAGTATGGTAGGAAGAGGCCTATCCATGGAGGTAAAATTTTGGATTAACCTTTTTATGAAGTTGATCTTTCCTACAAAACTTTATAATCCCTTTTTATGGCTCAGAAGTGCTAGTGAATATATAACACTTACTCTCTCTAGGTCTATTACAAGACCCTCTTTTAAAACAATGTGTCCCAATAGCTTCCATTCATGAACTATAAAAATGCACCTTTTTAGATTGATGGAAACTCAATATTCTCTAAACCATTCAAAAAATTTCCTAAGGTGATCTAGGTGTGCACTAACATTTTTTGAATAAATGATGATGTCATCTATATATACTAGGATCATCTAATTTATCAAACCCCTAAAATACATATCCATGGCTCTTTGGAATGTAGCACCATCATTAGTTAAAATTAAAGGCATCCTTTTATAGGCATATATGCCCCATTTTTTAGTGAAATAAGTCTTGAACTGGTTTGATTCCTATACTAGGATTTGGTTATATGTAAAACAACCATCTAAAAGGGAAAACCTTTTAGATCATGAAACAATTTGAAGAATTTTCTCCATGGGTGGAAGGGGATAATGATCCTCCAAAGATACTTTGTTTATATCCCTGAAATCTACACAAAACCTAATTTCACCATTATTTTTCCTTATAGGGACCAAGTTAGTAACCCAAGATGAGTGTTTGATAGGGAAAATTATGTTAGCTTCTATCATTTTAGACAACTTACTCTTCATCAAGGGTTATATTTTTGGATTCATTGGTCTCTTTTTCTATCTAAAAGGCTTGGTATTTGGGTTAAGTTATATTGTGTGTTGGGCTAAGTTGGAGTTAAACCCCCTCAAATATTTATAACTCCAAGTGAAGTTATCATCAAATTCTTGACATAACTCAATAAAATCTTGCTTTGAGAAGTATTGCATACCTGTCTAATCTTCAATGTTTTGCCTTATGAAATGAATATTGGCTCATAGTCTTTTTCATTGACCATGATATTTTATTTTCACATTTCAGCTGATCATCAAAGTTGAAGATACTTTCCAAAGTAATAAGACCCATGGGCAATTATTTTATATTCAACTAAATTATTTGATCCTCATATTATTATTGGAGTCTTGAATTATTTTTGTCTAAGAATTTAGCCTCATCTCATAAAAAATTAACAATTTTCTAATCACTATCAAAAACCTTTCAATTGGTTGCATTGTAAAGAACAAATGGTCTCACTATCAATTTTACATGCTAGCTATTATTCTTCTTTATATCTTCATGAAATTTGTATTAGGAACTTATTGAGGCCATATGATCAACATCCTTATTTTATGCTCTTGCTAATACTTAATGTTTAAAGTGGTAAAATATTCTAAAAGGTCCCAAACCCTATGTTTGTAGGATCTTAGCAAATTATTTTTGGTGATGCTTTTAGATCTTACTTGGTGAATGATTAGTTAACTATCACCAAACACTTGTAGTGACTATATTCCCCTTTATTTGGCCAGTTGGAGACCTCAAATCAATGTTTCATACTCAACTATATTGTTAGTGTAGCTAAATTGAAGTTTGAAAAATAGAAATAACTCTCTTTTTTGGGAGAGATCAAAATAATACCTACACCTGAACCATTCTTGTTTCTTGATCCATCAAATAATAGTTACCACATTCCATAGAGATCCTCAATAGGTTTCACAAGGTTTGGGATTATTTCATCATTTTTATGAATGCAATATATATGCAACCTAGTTTCTTTTACATAATCATAAGGATTAAACTAAATTCTTGATCCCCATTCATCCATATGAGTGTCTTGGATTTAGTCCTTAGGTGTTTCAACCTCATGGTCAAGATCCTCCTCTTGATATTACAATGTGTAATTCATATCCACAAGGATAGGAGTGTATGGATTAATGTGGTATTTAATAATTGGCTTGGATCTTATTATCACTCTCATTCCATATCTTGTCTTAAGTAACATGTGGGACTAATCATTAGATAGATACCCTTCAATTTTTTTAGTGAAGTCTTGGGAAAGGCAGATAAAAAAGTAGGGGGTAGGTTAATAACCAAAATATCTTGGGATATTGAGAATCTTGGACATGCATAGATAATAAGGTTTCCACCTTTTACAGTCTCGATTGTTTATGCATGGATAATAAGGTTTAAACCTTTTACAGTATTTATTGTTTGAAAAATATTTCCATCCAATTGAACCACACCTTTTTTGATAGATGTATATTTAATACCAAGAGCATCAGAGATTTTTTTAGGCATAACCAAACTACTAGCCCCCAAGTCTACAATGTAGTTATATACAAAATTTTTACAAACTATGAGTGAAAGGTAAAAAGGGTGAGGTTTACCATTTTTACTTGATTTTGTGTTTATTTGAGGTTGACACAAATTAACCATAGTAGTGGGTCCCTTAGCTATGACCTTATCTATTATTTAGAAACAATTTAAAGCTTCCTAAAGCAAGTCACTCTATGCTAGAATAGACAATGCTTCCCACATGGTGAAATTCAAGTTTGACTTATTTATTTATTCTATAATAATAAAAATAATATTACCAAACTTCACTGGTGCCTTTGTGGGAGATATATCTTCTTTGATGAGGTTTGGAGTTAGTAATTTTGACTTTGACTAGCACATTAGGTGCTTGTTGAACTATGTTGTCATTTGTATACTCTTGTGTAAATTTAAAAGTTTTAGATTTCTAAACCTTGGGGGGTTTATCACTTTATATTTCCCTCTTTTTAGATCATGTATTCACTACCACTGAACCACCACCATTGGTTAATGCTTTCTTCTAATTTACACCACAAAAATAATCATCTTGCTAGTTCAAAAGAGTAGCTTAATTATGAGTAGGATCTTATGCATATTCCTATTGAGAATTAGCTTATTCATTTTTTCATTAGGTGTTTGATATGCTTTGTAGCATTAAGGCTTGACTGATAACACCATTAGGATAAGCATTCTGATTATACAATTAGGCACAAGGATAACACCACTCATAATCTTGAGCTAGGTTATTTTGAATAGGTATAATGGCTTTAGAAGTACCTAGTGCATGTAGAGAATGGACTTTTGGAGGCTTTACTTTCATGTATTGATTTTGATTTCATGATTTTCCTTGGTATGGCTATCTATTGGGCTGGTATGTTTGGTTAACTTACTGGTGGGGCCTATAGTTTTGGGATTACTTCTTTTTCATAGCTATCAACTAATTACCAAATATTTTAAGTAGTGACTTAACTTCATATAAATCATTAGTAGGGGTAGGAGTCAAAGATAGTGCATTTATTATGGTGGTATTAGGGCAATAGTGAGTTACGTTCGAGGTACTTATGGAAATAAAGGGATTAGAAGCTATATGGTAATTATTATAGATTGGATGAGGCAAGTTTATGTTCTTATTATAATTTCATATGCATTAGGGAGTTTGGTGTCACCCATTGATTGAATCATGATAGCTATATATCTATTTAAGTCTCTCAATTAATACAAGAAAACATTATTCAAGGTTGGCTTGACCAAAACTAGGATTATATTCCATGTCTTTTGAAAGTGTAAATTAAAACTACTCATGAAATCATGAGGGGAAAGTTTAATAGTGGTTAGTTGTTCAATCAGGGAGAGGTGGTCACTCTTATATTCAAAATACATGCATATGGTAGACCATAGATCATCCCATACATAGATGGAATTGGGAAGTATACTTACACTATAAGGCTTTACCCTTTAATGAGTAAGTAAGATGTATGATTGCAAAATTTTCTAATTCTATATTATGGACTGAGTAGATGTTGAAAATATTGTGAATATGTTCAATAAGAGTGGTGGAAGTTTCACTAGTAAAATACAAAAGGATTTTCATAACTGAGGTGGGTATATCATTACTCTAGGCCAACTAAGGTGGGATTCCTCCATTGAAGGCTAATTTTTTTTGATTTCTTAGGGCCATAATGGGAAGCATGAAACAAATACGTGTATTTGTTATAGGTGTAAAATATTTACAAGATATATTCTAGTATAAGGTACAACTTATCTTGATTTATTTTTATATGGAAATGATAATTATTTCAAGTCAACTATCTTACCTATAGTAGATGATATTTTCTATATCTTTGGTATACATAAACTTAGATTTCATAAATCCATAAGCCAATGGAGTCACCAAGTGATTTTGAAATGTGTATGAGGCTCGTACAATGCTTACTAAGAATAACACCAATATTTTAAATATGATCTTTGTGTCCCACTGGGCATTCTAAAAAATATTATCACTTAGATTTTACACCCATATTCTATGTGGTAATGTGCTACATAGTATGAGTTATAAATTATTGTAAATTTGATGACATAATAGGATCACCTTTAAGTTGTGGGACCTTGATGAATTGAGGTGAACCTATGGAGAAGGATAGCTTCCTTCACTAAGTTTAGTGCAACTAATGTATTACCAATTCATATTAAAATAATATGTCTTAGTGATCTTGCTCCTAAGTAGGGCTTGACTCATGAGGTAAAGAGTTTTTGAATGAATTTTTAAAATTGGAAAATGGTGATTGCACCAAGTGATTATATTGGAAATTAATGCTTGTTTTTATAAAAATAAACTTACTAAAATTTACTAAAGCATAATGTTATACAAGTATAAAGCTAAAGGTAGTATTGGGCACTTATCATGTAAGGAACAAAGTTATTTATTTTTATTTAATAAGCTTTCAAAATGGTAAAAATAAAAACCATAGATGAATTTATATGATTGAAAAAAGACTTAGAAAATTCAAAAACAAATTAAATAACCATTCACGCACAAAGATAACATATATAAGGAAGATAAAACCTCAATCTATTATCATTCTCTAGGTTACAACATGTAGATCAATTATTCAAAATGCAAAATAATTTCTCCAATAATAAAAAGATCAATGGGCTATGCTAGGTACCTATATTTATAAAAAGATACTCTCTTGAAGATATGGAATTATCAAATCCTTACACCCAATTATAGAGTAATGAAATCTAGTAAATTCATGCAAATGGTATTCTTTTCAAATTAGAATGTCATCCTTAGTGGAGTAGATGACCAGAAAAAAAAACATATTACTACTAGGTGCTTCAACAAGTGCTGGAGTAGTGATAAATCCATTAGAATCTTCATGAAAATGTACTCTTATTCTTTGAGTTTATCTATTGTTATCTTTTTGAAAGGAATGAGGCACCAAAATAAAATATCACTTAGTAAAGTTGAATGCTTTTAGGTATTTTAGGTTATAACTTACAAAACCTAATTTGTATTTTCAAATTGAGACTTTTACATATTTTTAAGTCATCTAACTTGACAAAAAGGCAAGCGTAAACTAAAAAATGTGTTTTTACAAGTTATGCAAATCAAAATTTGTCAAAACAAAAAGTGGAATTTACAAGTTTCACTTTTGCAATTTAAATCTTGTCAAAAAGATACTTGAAAATTACAAGTGGAATTTTCTTAAAAGAGATGTGAAGATGAAAGCTTAAAATTACAACCTATAGTTTAAAAATATATCTTACAATAAATAAATTTAATTTATATAATGCATTTTTACAATTAATTGAAATAATTAGTCCACAACCATAACCTCTGAATATTCCTTGTCCTTCTTTTCTTGTATTTTTGTAATGTAAGCATAAAAGCTTCTAAATATCTCTTGGAGGTGATATTAATCAGGAAAAAGGATTTCAAGATTGATTATCTCACATTCTAACATTATTTTAGAGAGTTCTCTAGATGCATCCCTATATGCTTGAGTTTCTTTCCTCATCTAATCTAGTGTAATATGATATTTGATGAATCAGTGAATGGAACTCAAATTGAACATTATATCCCATGATAACTCTCTCTTGAATACTCCTTTGAATTTGACCTAAACCTCTTTAACTAAAAGGATTTTATCTTGATGATATTTTGCATCATATGACAATTTGCTGAGTAAATATTCAATGTCATAGATTATATCCATGGCCTTGTCACATGTAAAATTGGTGTTATTAATACTCTCAATGAGTATCCTCATTTTGAAATGGGCTAGCCTATCCATCTCTTCATGCTCTACAAAAATATTTAATAAATTATTTGATATAAGGCTATCAACCTCAATCAGGTCAACAACCTCTAATTTTGGGAATAATAGGTTCAAACTTTCAATATCTTCCTCATACTTTCTTATTTCCACTTTTAGAGATGCCTGATCATCCTTCAAAGTCTTATGATAATCCATTTCTATCTCTATCACTCTAATTCATTTCTTGATGAGTTCCTTAGCCTAGTATTTTATGGACCTTCCCATAGTAACAATCTCTATCATTTCTTTGAATGTTTCTTTATTGAGGAATTGGGAAAGATATTGTGTTGGTTTGGCTAATGGATCAATGAACTTATTCAAGGTAGTTATCAACTACTAAAATTCATTATTTAGTTCATATTTTGTGGCATTGTCACTATCCATATTCTTGAAAAGAGAGCTTATGCTTGACTAAACATCATGGTTCAATACCTCTCTTATCAGATGACCTAGGTGTACTTTAGAAGTTTTATAATCCCCTACCGTTAGATATTCCTTTTGTTTGTTTGGTGGGGGGACTATTATTTCTACACATTTCTCCCCAAATTAATCATATGATATTATAAATATGGTTTTGGGGCTTGCCTTTGATCTCTTGGATTCCTCTAATAGACCAAAGTCTAGTACATTAGGAGACACCATTTATTTTTACTTCTTTGTTACTGATTGTGCTAGCAACTTAGGGTGGAAACCTATAAATATAGCACTATTATCTATGAATCTATAGTTTATGAAGTTATTAAACTGGTGGTTATTATGACAAGTGTTGTAAATGTCATTGATGTTACCATTGAATCTTCAATTGATGATTTTGGTATCTTTTTTCCCTCTGTGGGTTAAGCAACCAGAGTTGTATCAGTGGGTCCTTTTGTCTCCACCTCCTTAATTGGGGCTTGGGTTACTGATGGAGTGGAATAAATGGCCATTTGAATGTGTTAAGTGGGTATTTATGTGAATATCATGGGTGTGGGAGATGGGAGTGAAATGATTGAAGGGGTAGGCACAGTTAGTTAGAATAGTGGAACCTATGGAAGTATGGAATCCAAGGCAACAAGGGAATCAATCAATATGGTAGGAAAACTTAGATTTGATAAAAATAGAAGTGTTATGGGAGATGAAAATTAAGCAGTAACTACCCTAGTGGTTGGGATGGCTAGTAGGATTACAGTCATGATGACTGAGTCTACAACCATGTACTATTGGGTGGTATTAGTGATCAATAGAGTGGTAATGGATATGAGGGATGAGGTCAATATGATTGTATAATAGGGATGTGAATGTGGATTTTGAGTTTCCAATTATGTTGATTGGATTTCTACCAAGGATTTTACTTTCATATGTGGGTTGGGTGAAGATGCAATCACTTGCATTGATAGACTAATAGAAATAGGAAGAGGTAGTAATATGGTTAGTTGAATAATAGATATAATAAGGGGAACTATTTGTGTTGGTTGAGTATTAGCTATGTCCTTTATATAAGTTGACATTAAATGATCCATTTATTGTGCTACCCCTTGGTTGTTGGATGGACCTCTTTTTGTTTCATTTTTGCTTATGAGATATAACTAGCATATTTCCCTGATGTGCTTGGGTTACACTACTATAACCCTAATTTATTGTTACCATGCCCTTATCATTCACTTTTCTCAAATTTTTAGTGATACTCAAGGTCTCTTTCATAATCTTGACCCCTTTTATCCTTAGCTAGTTGATTATTATATTTATTACCTAGGTGGTCATATCCATTAATGAGAAGGATTTAGGCATAGACCACCCGATCAGTGGAAGAGGTTGGAGATATATATTATTATCATAGTATACCTTGTTAACTAGAGACTCATCATATTTTAAGTACTCAAATATTAGTGCTATGTTGTATGTTCTAATGTGTTCTAAGGTCATCCTAGAATAATCTCTCAATCTCACTTCCTCTTCATCTTGCATGTCTTCTAAGTAATCTTTATAAAAAGGAATGTGGGAATATGTGGTGATACCTAATATAATAGTAATATGGATAGTCACATCATATAATGACCTTAATTCAAGAGCTCTTAAGGTCATTTGAGTCATCTTAGAATCTACACATTTTTATTTTGATAGGGAAGGGCATGTATACCTCCCTATGTTGATGGGGAAGTGGATCCCTGACTTATGTTTTCTTGATAACAACTTATGGGTTTTTACAAGCTACCTCACAAGTTCCATAAGGGCCCATTTTTCAATTAAATACCTTGTAAGGGTTTAGGGATAACCAATAAAACCTCCCACTCTAATGTACCAATATGTTGGTAACTAAATGAAATATGATCACCATTTTGTGATTTCAAATGTTATAGCATTATAAAATATTCTCCTTTCTAGCTCCTTATCAAATGCAATTATTATGAAATATATGAAAGCATCATTGAACCTTCTTAAATTTTTCTTAGTTTCCTCATAAGGTGAGGTTAAGATAGTAATTAAATACCTTATTGGCTTGATCATGTATTGTGTTCAATCATAGGAATGCCCTCCCCTTTGATAATATATAGATCAGGTAAGAGGTGATGTTAAACTCTAGTTTGGACTTCCATCAATTATTTGTGGATGGATTAAAAAAATAACTAGGCCTAGTAGATATATTATTTGTTTTGGTAGATCACCTAGATATACTGGTACATTTAATCTTTATAAATATTAGCATTAGGTTCCCAGTAACTCTATGCAATATTATGATAATGTCACCTACTTCATCTTTAAATTTTATTCTTTCTAGGGTTTTATAAAGCCTCATGGATATGGGTCTAGAGGTTTTTATCCATTATTTATTTAGAACCCATAGACATACAATATTATTATCTTGATATAACTTCTTTGAATATTTATGGGTTATATCTAGATATCTCTCATATTATTGAATTAGGAATGCACTATCTATGAAATTAGGGTCAAGGTTCAAAATATTTTTCCCTTTATCATTCACCACTTATATATTATTGGCATCATAATGCTTTTCCAATCCAAGCACAAGATTAGGTATATGCACTGATAGTGGGAAGGTAATTGCTTAGGGTAACCCACTATTGTAGATACTTTAAATCTAATCATTTTTGAATTCAATATTTATTCTATTTTATAAATCAGCTAGGTTTGTGTGACCTAGATATGTGTTAGTGATCTCATTTGTATTAGATTCTAGGTTGAGTAGGACACCAAGTCCCTTTGACTTGGAATTATTTTCCTTTATAGACATATGTTTTGGAAAAAATGGAGTGGGAAAACCAACTATAGATTTGGTGGGTTCTGGACTCAGTTATAGTTATAAAGTTTGGTGGGGTTTAGACTGTGCATTTAAAACTAAAAAGTTTTATAGGGATATATTATGCAATTGAAAATAAAAAGTCTAAAGGGGATATATTGTGAAATTTTACTTTTGAAATGTGATGGAAAGTCTAGCAGGTTTTAGGTTTGAAGAAGCAAGTTAGATCTCTGATGGGGATTTGAAGTTATTTTTGGCAAATCAAAATTTTGTGGGGTTTTATTTCTATTTTTTGCACTATGGATTTTCATAGGTCTATGTATAAAATATTTTTGTAATATTATATATTTAATAAATTATTTCAAACCCTATATTTATTATAATTATCGATAAATGATTGGAATGATTTCTTGGCAAGATTTTGAGAATGCAGACAAGGAAAAATTTGAAGGAAAGAAACATAAGGTAAAATGGAAAAACATTAAATCCATATCTAAATCCTTGCATGAATTAAAATGGGAATATATGCTTTGCTAACAAAAAGATGTGGGGATAAATGGAAGAATATCATTTATGCACATAGGGAATGGAAATGGTAGATGTGGCATTGGTGTAATATTGGTGAGGCATTGCTTAGCTTCCTGACATGTAGAGATATGATTTAAAATTTTAAAATGTTTAAAAAAATTAATAAAACCCTAGTTTTATTAATATAACCCTTTAATTAATACTAATTAAGGTGGTGGTTGGGAAATAGAAGGAGAAGTGGGGTTTTAGAGTTGTGGTGTGATTTTTCAAGTTTTCACAATTGCATTTTATATTTTAACCTATAATTCTCATTGAGTGACTTGGTGTTATGAAAGTGGGAAAATAGAATTAAAGTTTCACTTTGCAACTTTGCAAGTTGAAAAGTGCAATTGGGGTTCCAGTTTTTATAGATAGGGAGGAAGGGTGAAAAGTAGAACTTCGATTGCACTTTTAAACTTTATAATTTATAATGTCCAATCAAAGTTTTTTATTTCTATGGGAGTAGTAAATAGTGTAAATTAGAACTTTGATTACACTTTATAACTTTTCAAGTTATAATTTGCAACTGAAGTTCTAGTTTTTATGGGTACAGTAAATGGTAGAAATTAGAACTTCGATTATAATTTATGAATTTTCAAGTTGCAATGTGAAATATAAGTTATATTTTCCACATGTGTAGTGAAAGGAAAAAATCAAAACTCTGATTATAATTTACAACTTGTAAAGTTTCAAAATGCAACTATAGTTTTAGTTTCCATGGGGCATTGGGTGAGTGGGAAGTGGAAGTTGGGGTGCATTTTATAACTTGAAAATTAGTAAATTGCAATTAAACTTCTAGTTTCTACTAGGTATGTGAAAAGTGAGAAGTAGAGGTTTGGGAGTAGTTTACAACTTTTCAAATTACAAATTATACCCAAATCTCTAGTTTCCACTAGGTTTTGAAAAAGGGTTTCCTTGGTCACCTTAAAGTTTTTTTACCAAAACATAATGGGTCTCCATTAGGGTATAAGATGTTTTGATATTTTTGGCTCAAAAATATCAACAAAAATCATTGTCAAGATTCCCAAACCAATTAAATTTGCTATCATAATGTCTAATATGGCTATAATAATGTCATGGGTAGCATTACCAACAACTATGTGGCCACTATTAATATCAATCCTCATCTATCATCAAACACTACTCAGTGTGTTTCACCTTACATTATTTGACCTTTCCCTTCATAGCCTAATGACTCTCTTTCAACACAAAATTTAATTGTTATAACTCAATGCCAATGGGTCATCATTCCACATCCTGCATCTCCTCCAAATTATATTAACCCTCTTTTGAATAAAAATTGAACTATTAAAAATTGATGCCCATAGGTTACCTTCTAAGGCCCTTAATCACAATAATCCAATCCAAGCCCCTTTCCCTTCAAATTCCAAACTGTCTTCTTCTTTCATGAAGGACTAGTATGATCTTATGGAGAAGTTAACTAGTAAATAGAAATGAATTTATATTCTAGATCTTTTGCGTATATTTGAAATCCATAAATAAATATCATATGAACTCTAATAATTCAAGGTTATAAATGACATTGATCCTAACCAATTCCAAACACTTGTGGGGAATTTATCCCCAGGTCAAAAACTCAAATTTGAAAAAAGTGACATGTCATCCCCTTTTGCATTACATAAAAATCCCTTTTATATTGACATGGTCATTTGCTATCACAAGATCAACTAGGTTCTCATATATAATAATTTGGTCTTAAACATTACCTCATTGAAATTGGTCAAACATTTGGGGTACACTTGATAAGATATATAGTGATATACCATCACTATTAAGTCATATGATAATTCAAAAAGAGAATAAGTAGGTGCCATTATTTTGTCTATCCTTATTGGGTTTGTTACCCATGATACCATTTTCCATGTCATTGATATTAAACTATTGTATAATATACTTTTTATTTGTCCTTGAATCCATGATTTACATGTAATCACTTCTAAATTACATCAATGTCTAAAATTCCCCTATTCTAGAATGGAGGTTACTATTCCTAGAAATTTGAAGCCATATCAATATTGTAGGCTTTTTATTTATGAATATGGTTAGTACAAATATTGTCCTAACACCTAGCATAAACTCAAAAAGGATAAGAATATAGCTCATGAATATCCCAATTCCAATTATATTGACCCTATTAACTATTATCAATTTGGATTGCACCCTTGAGGTAGGGAATTTAAAACCTACCTCATCTAGACAAAATAATGAAATCACTTCTAGATGTGGGTAGCATAATGAATGAAGTGAATCTCTAGATTTGGGGCTAACTCCCCTGATGTATTATCTATGCTCAAATAATGAATTATACTTGTTTTACCAAGGAAAATGGATACAAAAGGATTGAAAAAAAAACTATAGGAGGTGATGCACCAATATGATATGTCTCCTCTACCTGATCCTTCAATAGCACTTGTGGATAAAACAAGGACTAGTTACTAACATACTTTCTCCAAAAAGGACTCCTACACATTAGTAATTTAATTCACATAGAGGCCATGCTAAATGCCTATAACCTAAGGGTGATAAATGAAAGATTTGATGTGAGACACTACTAATTAGTTTCCACTACAAGCATAATCATTAGCATCTTCACACACCATATAACTTGTATAAGACCAATCCACTAGCATCTAGGTGATAGATAAGGATGTACAAAAGCAACAAAGATTAAACCACTTATGCAAATAAAAATAAGAATGAACACACTATAAATTAGTATGAATAAGCATGAATAAATATTTGTATTATCTCAAGGATTCAAGATAAATACATTCATAGTTCTTCCATACCTAGCATAGGGATGTGTATAATAGCTTTATACGACCAATTTATAGAACATGGGAGAGAGAGAGAGAGAGAGAGAGAGAGAGAGAGAGAGAGAGAGAGAGAGAGAGAGAGAGAGAGAGAGAGAGAGAGAGAATATGGAATAAATATGGAGTGTAAAGGCCATAATGACCATCACTCATCAAAAAATTGTTAAAATATGAATGAGGGTTAGAGAAATAGTCTCATAACTCTCCCCATGCATTGTCTTAGTGGCATAATGGCCTTTAATGAGACTTTTGGGTGTAGAAGTGTGGTGGATGATCTATTTATGGTCAAGGTTAACTCCTTGAATGCACCATACTCCTTAAAATTGTTCTACTACTTCTTGACATGTAGAAATAAGTTATTCACCTATTTTGGGAAGGTAGTTACATGTTTGAACATGGCTATTATTAACCTAGATACCACCCTTCATGCTATTCATATCACATTCAATGCATTTTTCACTCTAGTGGGAAGGAGACCTAAGAATAAAAATTTTTAAAGTGTGTTTTTATCTTGATAATGGATTGGAGAGGTGGATACAATGATGTTTCTAACTTAGATAGTAGTTTCACCATGTGAGCAGACTTGTAACACACTCTTCTCAATGCAAATGAGGGTTACCTCTCTACTTAACTTTAGGTATGTTCACTAGGATTGATTATGAAAATATAAGGATTTAATAATGGTTTATTAGAGGCCATTAAACCTATACATATGTGTGAGAGGTCTTCCAACTCACTTAGGAGTTCAAACATACCTAGGAACCATGAAAAAAAACCCAAAATCAGACACTGTAGCCTTTTCCCTACATATTTTTACCCACACATGCTAAATTCCTAGTCCAAAATGGGAAAATAATACACTTATATGTCATATTTATTATATCAAGGTGTTTCATGGCCATTAGAGTCATTTGGAGTAGTTTCTTGGCAATTAGGCTCTCTATGAGGGTTTTGGAGGGTTTGGAGTGGCTTACCATCTTAACGATGGTTCATAAATCATAGTATCAATATTATAAATTTAATTAAATTAATATTGAGTGCATAAACACCTTCAAATTTCCATAACATTTATTTCCACCATGCATCTTTTTTGATGAAATCTAAGCAAAATTTGGTACCACTTGATCTTCTTCTAGGTAACTTATGCATACCTGTAGTCTTAAGGATCATTCATAAAGATGTCCCCCTAAATCCATCTCTCTACCATGGATGGAAAATGCATAGGGGTCCTATAATTTTTTTAATATCAATGATCCCATGCACTTATTTATGTAAGATATGAGTGTCTTAATCTATAACTTAAGTTCACAGACTATGATGGGAGAGCTTGAGGAGGGATTTAGGCTTAATTATCATTTTTGATTATCTTCCCTTACCTATGACACTTTATTTTTATAATTTTACAATCATTACACAAAATCCTATATCTTTATATCTTCCTAAGGAACTCATCTTGTTAGAAGAGTGGATCTAGAGGTCTAGGGTCATATGCAAGGTTTTAGGCCTAAACTGATCTTCAAGGCATAAAACCACTTATAAATGAATATGGTGGTATTAAATCATTATTATCATCTATAATATTTAAATACAACCTTCTATATAGTCTCATATTAGCAGATATCTCTATCTCTTCCATTATTCCTTATTAGACCTACTATGACCATTCTAAGTTCATGCTAGGGTTCTCTAATTAGTTGATGCAAATGACCTTATTAGTCTGTGTTTCCCCCTTTTTTCATTACTAATGGGGTTAAAACCCTCATGGAATTTACCTATAGATGTTTAAACACTTTATTTGACTTAGGTCTCTATCCTACCTACAACAAACATACTATTATAACTATAGACACATAAATTTGTGTGTTGGCTCTTAGGTTTAACATGCTTAAACAGGATTATAAACATTTCCACCCTTTCTTACTAACTATGGATACTTAATAGATAATTTATTAATATTATAACATCATTATAATATGAATCACTTCCTCTTGATGACCTATTTTCTTCAAATCATATAAGTACCTATCATGTAGGCAAATATGCATGTAAGGATGTGTATATGTAGGGTTAAGTAGGTCTATATTAACCATTCTCTTTGATTATTATTTCAAACTAACTCATTAATCTCAAATGGTTTTTACACTTAAATATCTATCTACACTTTGACTCTATCATTATTCACTACATCTACTTCCCAAATTTGTAAACCAATAGTAGCTATCTTAAACTAACCCATAGGTGGTCACTTTTGAGACTTGACTATGTATAGGATATAGAGTTTATAAAAAACTTTAATAATTTAAGGATATATATTATATTATGGATATTATGGTCTTATTTATCTTTAAACTAAGTAATCCCTTATCTCACTAATTTGTAGGCCACTGAGCCACTAGTAGTCCAGTAGGTGTGACATAGAATTTGTGATTTTTAAGATTTAAAATTTTCTCTTTCAACTGAGATATTTACCTTGATACACACTTGAAATTCAAGATGATTCATTCATAACCAACTTATACTTTTTTAAGTCTATTGACACTCCCATTATTAGACTATTCATGACAAATAACCCTAGTCTACATATGGGTCAATTTGGGCTCACCTCTTCAACATGTTTAATCACCATATGAGTGCAATATGAATATTAGATCTATTTGAATAGATCTTATCTATTTTCTAGGTCTCTCATTTTATTCTTTGATGTTGTTTATACTATCTCAACATTTAAATAGTTTAAGGGTTAAGGGTTAATTATCTACCTATAGGTGTATTATGTAGTCTTATGAAGTTATGACTTTGGGAGATAAGGCTCACTATAATGTAAAAATGGCTTGATGTTGTCATTATGAGTTTGATTTTTTTGGAAAACCTCATATGGAATGCTCTTCTCTACTCAATACCATCTATTTAGACCTAAACATCTTTCACCTAGGTATTCAACAAGGTACTACATTTTATTAGGTGAATCAAGCATCTTAATAGAGAAAATGAAACCTATAAATCTTCAAAAACCTTAAATAGTGAAAATAAACCTTAAACTATGCAAAATAGCTAGTGAATTTGTTTGGAGTTGGTTTGTGGGTGTTGGTCTTAAGGGACATGTGAAAGTTTATTTCATTTAAAAGAGGAATTCATCCATATATTGAATCACCCCTATAACCTGAGGAAGGCATCATTCATAGATTTATAACATTGAGATTGGTTACCATGAGAGTAAGCTAAGTTATGGTTTAATATTTTCTCCTTATTTCACATGGTGGGCATTGAGGAGGCTTGAAGGATATCTAATATAACCCATTGGTGACTATGTGGAGTATGTGAAGAACATTTTGGTAACATATAAACTCTTCACTAATCATCCTTATGCTTTGTTTCTTCATGAAACATAGAAATTATAACACATAAAACTACAACCTACTAACCATGGAAGATTTGATGCTATTTTAACCTTGAAATTGCCATAAGAGCATGATTAGATGAGTTTAGGATATTCAGCAGACCTTTGGGGATCTTACCCATGCTCAAGTTGTCAGAATAAGCTTGAACTTCTCTTAAATTTGCCTATAACTGAGCTTATGGGGTTTGTAAAGGGTTTAAGACCACCTAGGGGTATTAATGATTTTTCATAAATCCCAAGGATTTGATCTAAAAGCCAATTCCACTATTTAAAATACCTCTATGGAATATAACTCTGACCAAGAGCTTTGGCTTTGACTCTTTCTATACAAACCATACAATTCACTTCAAACTGGCCTTTGTGAGCTTGCCAAGAGCTCAATGGAGATTTTGATGGATATTTTACCTTTCTCTTAGCTTTTTGAACATGTATTATTCTCTATGATTCCTAAAAGGGATCCCCCATGATATGTCTAACCTTCTCTAACCTTGACTTGATCGTACAAGTCTGTATAAGTCTTGAAAGCACCTAGAAAACCTCTTTTCTTTGCCCTTTCCATGTTTACGATCTTGAAAAACCATTGGAGAACATAAAGAGGGAAATGAGAGGTTAAATACACTTTTAAATTAGAGGGTACAGATGGAGGGAATTTGAAAAGTCACTTTTCAAGCATGTGGGGGCATTTTACAGTGAATGAAGGATTTTTGAACCCCTAAAAGACCCTTTTTATATATAAGATCACCTTGTTATGACTTTACAATGACTATGAGACCTTTTGGGAAAATTTTACCCTTGACGATGATTGAATCATGTTCTAGGGGCCATATTAACACTATTCACATGGTTTGAACACCCTTTAAAGGAAAAACATATAGTGTAATAAAAATTGAAGTATTTACTTGAATATTTGTTAAAAAACATTAAAATATGCTATAGGATTCAAACAAGGTTACCATTCTTCCATCATATTAATTGTAATCCCATTTATTTTACCACATCTTATAGGTTATTTCCATAATTTAATGAACACAAGATTGGCCATGGGCTGCAACACCATAGATCATCCCATTATGTGTGATTTTAGATCATGAAGATCACACTATGACTTAGTGCAGACTCTTAGACATAATCAACATAAGATGAAACCTTGACACAAGTTTAAACAAGATGAGATGGTGACTACCAAGGCATACCAAAGACTCATGAAGATGACAAGGGGACTATTCAAATGATTTGAGCAAGAGTTGATTCTTTCTAATTCTAAGGGTAGAAATATATCAACATCATTGGTTACTCCCAAGGGTTGACCTACCTATTGGTCAAGTGAAACTAACTATATCATTTTTTGGACAAGGTACTCATACATGGTAATCAGGACTCAACTAAGGTGACCTTTTTGTTTAAAATCAAAATTAGACTTAGCACCCTATAATATTTTAAGGACTATAGACAACCTCACCACTCACAACAAGGATTCATAAGAAACATCAACACCTAAACACTAGGAAAGTAACAAGATAAGAAGGCATTAATATAAAAAGTAACTATGCAAAAACAATTAAAATAAAAGAAACACCTAAACTACTATGTAAAATGACAATATATGCTCTTCAAAAAAATAGTACCTAAGGAACACCCCTTTGACTTAGATAGGGAGTTCCTAACCATTTAGTTTTGATTATTGTAATGCATTATGCTCCTTAGAGCTAGTGATAATGTAGGGTCTACTCCATAGGCTATCAAATTTTGTAAATTCCTGGTTTAGCTTAGTCCTCATCCCACTTAAGCACAATATCACCTTCTTGGGAATTCCTTGAGATAAATATCTTATTAAATGACCTCTTAACTTAATCTTGTTGAGACCATATGGCATGCATAACATCATCTCTTATGTCTTATAACTATCTCAACTCATTCATCCTTAATTCCATGACATCACTTTTCATTAGCTCAATTTTACGTGTGTTCAAAATATGGAAAATCAAGTGATATGGGTAACCTTACCTCATTCCCATAGATAAGAAGGTAGAGGAAATGACCAGTACCTTTATTGGGGGTGATCTTATCTACCCACAAGGTTATCCTCAATTTGGTATGCCACATCATCTTATTATATTCCATAGTCCTCTTTATGATCCTAATTAGGTTCTTATTAGTGTAATATATAAGTCCATTACCTTAAGGATAGTATTTTGAGGAAGTAATGAGGTAGATGCCATAATTTAGAGCCCATTCACTTACCCTTGAACCACTTAAAGCTAGTGTATTATCTAATATGATTATGGAGGGGACCCCAAACCTAGTCACTACACTATCATAAAACTTCAACACTAAGTTTTCATTAGCCTCCTGAAGTATTCTCTAGTAGTTAATACCCATTTATGGCCTACACTATAAAATCTATCCCCACTACATGAATGGTTGTTCTACTTAGATGGGATTGAGAAACAAGACAACTATCTTCTATTTTTTAGTAAACATGACACACTTATGACATATGCTAACCTAAGAATAAGAGTCTTTGAGTAGGCTTGGCTAAAATTAGCCTACTCTCATTATCCTTTATTTTGTAGTCCTATATGCAAAGTGGCCTCCTATAGGCCCATCATGAAATTTATCTAATAGATTGTCAATTTTGTTAGTGTCTACACATTTTAAAAGAGTTACATAAAGATATTTCCTAAAAAGGACCCCATCTACCAAGACATAGGGGATTGATTTCAACCTATAATACCTTATTATTATCTTATCTAAACCTAGAAGGCATTATCCTATTTGGAGTAAACTTACCACGTTGAGTTCAACTAGAAGAAGGTGTAGTTGTAGTTGCTTGGGGATCACTATGGATTACCAAAATTGACTCTTTACTCTCCTTAACATTTTTTTCCAACTTCTCACATAGTCCTCTAACCCTCACTATCTTGGTGACTTTCACCTCTATGTCATACTCCATATATCTAGTCACCCAACTTGATTTTTTCTCAATCAAATCCCTGTTAATAAGGAAGTCTTTAATGCTAGGGTGGACCACCATGGCATAGATATTGTTGTTGGACACCATATGTCTAAATTTTTTAAGGCTCATCATGACTTCAAGAACATGTTTTGATACATAAGTGTATCTCTCCTCATAGCCCTCCGATTCTTGGCTAAATAAAGCCATGGGCTACTCAAGGCCCTCAATATTTTGTTGCATCAACATGGTAGATATGGTGTCATTAGTTGATAAGGCACATAAGAAGAAGTCTTTTGAGAAATCAGGGTTAAGGAGAGTGTGTTCTTGAGCAATAACCTATTTGATTACTTCAAAACTCCTCTTTCCTTCCCTAATCCATGTAAATTCTTTATGTTTATTGAGCATATAAGTCAGGGGTCTAACCAACTTAACAAAACTAGGAATAAACCTTTTAATGAAGTTGATCTTACCTAGGAATATTTATAGTCCTTTCTTATGCTTGGGCAATGATAGGGTTATAATTTCACTTACCCTTTCAAGGTCTATTGAGAGGCCTTCCTTAGACACAATGTGCCCTAAAATATTACCCTCTTGGACTATAAAAATGCACTTTTTGGGGTTTAAATAGACCCCATACAAATTATACCTATAAAATATTAGATTTAGGTATGTCAAGTGGTCCTTAACATACTTTAAAAATATCATAATGTCATCAAGGTATATAAGCACCATCTCATTGATTAGTCCCTAGAAAGCTACATCTATTGCCCTTTGAAAGGTGGCTCCTACATTATATAGCCTAAAGGGAATCTTTTTGTAGGCATAGGTGCCCACTTAGTTATTAAGGCATTCTTATTCTTATCCTCTTCCCTTACCAACACTTGGTTATACCTTGAGTACCCATTAAGAAAAGAGAAACATTGTGAACTTGCAACCTTTTGAATAATATGATCCATGGATGGAAAGGGGTAGTGGTCTCTCAATGACACCTTGTTAAGATCTCTAAAGTCCATGCATAACTTTATCTACCAATTTTTTTTCATTATAGGAACAAGATTAGCTACCCATTAAGAGTATTTTATGGGGAATATAATGTTGGAATTAATCAATTTAGTCAACTCTTTCTTCATGAGGAGCTTGATTTTGGGGTTGACTGATCTTTGCTTTTGCCTCTCAGGTTTGACACTTGCCTCCAATTCTATAATATGTTGAGATAAAATAGGGTCAAACCCTTTAAATTTATTGTATTCCAAATCAAATATGTCTGTAATCTCCTTACACAACTTTATGAAATAAATACTCTCTTCTCTATTGTCCACTTTGCCTAGATTGAGCATTTTTTCTTTAAAAATGGTGACCTTATAATAATGTTCTTCATTGGTTGACATACTAACCTTATCTCTTCTTAATTAATCATCTTAATTAAATATATTCTCAAGGGTCACTAATACCTTAGGAAGTTTATTTGTCTTCATATGAACAATATGGTCACCATATTGCTTTTGAAGTTTGCCTTGATTTCTTAAGGATAATTATGCCTCTTCTTGCAAGAAGCATGCTATCTATCTATCACTATTAAATATCTACTAGATGACTTAATTATTAGGTATTGATGGTCTAAATAATAACTTAATTTATGACTAATTATTTGGGTTCTTGACTTCACTTGGAATGTCATATTGTCACTCTATAACTACCAACCTATCTACATGTTGGTTCTTTTCTCTTAAGATTAAACAGATGTCAGAGGTCTCAAAGTCCTATAGGAGGTCCCAAACCCTATGATTATATGCCTTTAATAGTTTATTATTGACTATATTCTACCCTCTCACTTGGTGAAATACCAATTCACTATTTCCCATAACTTTCTATAGCTTCACACCTGTTATCCTCATCCATTACTACCCATGAATGAGGGCATTCTACTCTATTATATTACATGTGTAATTGAACTAAAACATTATGGTAGAAAATTAATTTTTTTAGATGGATAAATAAGCATGACACCTGATCCACTTCCATTCTTTCACTTAGAGCCATCAAAAATTAGTATCCATACTCCATCATTATCTTGACATGGATTGGTAGGAGCTGGTATGATTGCCTCCTACTCATGAATAAAATAAATCCCTAGGTCCTCTTTCTCAATGATATTGTAAGGATTATATCCATGGTTATCTATCCCACAATCATTAATGAGAAAGTCTGATAGGGTGTTTATCTTCATTAATGATAGTGTAGTTGACATTTAATAGGCTAGGCATTTAGGGTTCTAATGAAACCTAGAGATTGGTTCAGATCTAAAGGTGACTTTAGTCCCATACCTAGTTATAAAGACACTATAAGACCAATTTGATGATAGGTAGCCTTATATATTATCAATGAAATCCCTAGATAGACATATGTAAAAATAAGGGGTAAAATCAACCATAATAACATCTCAAGATATGGTGCAATTGGGGTAAGATGCTAGGGTAAGCCTCAAGTCCTTAAGTAATCCAATTGTCTTTGTAGGAGACCCATCTAGTTATAATACTCCCATAGAATGAGGCTCATATTTTAACCCCAATTTGTCTACTATTGACTTTGGAATAATAGAGATACTTCCCCCACTATCTATAATATAGTTATGTACTAGGTGTGATCAAGGAATTTGAATCAATAGAGGAGATTAGTATCATGTTAGTTTCAAAATCAATGAAATAAACACAATAAACAAGCTAACATCTCTCGGCCTAGATCATGGGGGGAGTTTAGTGAACAAATATAATGAGAAACAAACTAAAATATAAAGAAAAGAGAACTTTACTTACCTTCCTTGATTTCTCAAAGATATTTCTTTGTTGGCTTTCTTAGATTATGTTGAAAAGGTCTTCATCAATGGGGATTGGATATCTCTATCTCCTATTATCACCATGGTTGGCTTTGGTTTGGCTTGGTTCGATTTTGGCATTATAATAATATTCATTTGCTTCATAGATCAAATCTAACATTATAACTCTACTATGTTTGAGCTCCCCAAATGAAGAGTTCTAGGTTTGTATTTATAGATTTAGCAATGAAACCCAACCCAAGGTAAGTTAGATGGTAGTTAGGGATTTCAATGGGTTAAAACTTCACCTAAGTGAGTCAAAAGTAACTCTAGTAGAATTATGAGATATCAAGCACTCATGATTTTAAATAAATAGGCATGGGTGGGATATTTTGGATTTTGTACAACTTGCAAAGAAGGTAATGAATACTTTTAGGGATATTCTCTTGATTTTTTAATAATTTTGTCTCAAAATCTTGCAACCTATTTCTAGGCATGTGGGTGTGCATATAGGGGAAATGAACCTCTAGATTTAAAGGGCTAGCTCATTGTATGCATTCTACAAGATAATCTCTATTTAAACCAGTTGATTTAAACCAAAAGAGTTAGAATTTGCATTAAATAAACCTATTCTAATAATGGTGATGCACCAAAGATTGTCCTCTAGATGAATGTAATAACCTAGTGCATGATATAAGAAAATACATAGACCATTCTCAAGCTTTAAAAAAATATAACACAATGTTTAGATAGAGATAATATGAATGAATGGATGCAAGGTAAATTAATGAAATGCACCATGTATATTTAAAGAAAAATTATACACATGCAAAAATTCCATACACTTGGACATACTCTATATGATTGGTACACCAAAACTCTTGCTCAAAATGTGAAGGACAAAGGACAAAAGGATGAAGCCATCACTTGTTGTCACTATGTGTCTCTTACACACTCAAACAATTATTTAGAACTTGAAATTAGCATACCTATTCTTAATTTCTTAAAAGTAGGGAAATGACAACAATTTAGTAGGGATTCACCATACACTGTGTGGATGATTTTAACTTAGCCCAAGGGCTGTATATTTTAACTTAGAATTTGCATTAAATAAACCTATTATAATAATGGTGATGCACCAAAGATTGTCCTCCAGATGAATGTAATAACCTAGTGCATGATATAAGAAACTACATAGACCATTCTCAAGCTTTAAAAAAATATAACACAATGTTTAGATAGAGATAATATGAATGAATGGATGCAAGGTAAATTAATGAAATACACCATGTATATTTAAAGAAAAATTATACACATGGAAAAATTCCATACACTTGGACATACTCTATATGATTATTACACCAAAACTCTTGCTCAAAGTGTGAAGGACAAAGGACAAAAGGATGAAGCCATCACTTGTTGTCACTATGTGTCTCTTACACACTCAAACAATTATTTAGAACTTGAAATTAGCATACCTATTCTTAATTTCTTAAAAGTAGGGAAATGACAACAATTTAGTAGGGATTCACCATACACTATGTGGATGATTTTAACTTAGCCCAAGGGCTGTATATATAACACAAGAGATGTGTGTGTGTGTGTGTGTGTGTGTGTGTGTGAGAGAGAGAGAGAGAGAGAGAGAGAGAGAGAGAGAGAGAGAGAGAGAGAGAGAGAGAGAGAGAGAGAGGAAATAATCTATTAGGAGTCATTGTCTTCAACTATACTATCTTTGCGAATGATTATCTTTATATCCACATGATTGATCCATGTCATCTCAAGTGGTTACACTCTTGGCTTGTATTTTTGAAGATGCTTGTATAGTTGCTCAGTGGAGTCAAGATACAATAGGGAAGGCATAAATTGGTTGTAACAAAGGAATACACTTGTGCTATTTTGTCTTAACATTTAATAGCCTCCCACTAGCTTGCTAAGGTGTATAAAGGTGTAAGGCATGAGTCACTCTCATTTTTTTAGCCTTAAAGAGGTCTTGCTAGGAATCCATGTGTATAATGATTGATCTTTCCATTGGCCATCTAGAATGACCTAGATCATGATGCAATCAATGGTAGAATGGCCATCTAGTATGATTTATGAAATGGAAAATATGAGCCCTTAAATGCTTGGGATTTATAAAAGAACCATTTCTCTACCATGAATAATTGTGTTTTAATGGCAATGGCTAGTCTTCTATCATGAAATTGACATCCATACAACCATCACTCACTAGGACAATTCATTTGGGTCCTTTATTGTTTTGGGTCTTTACTCAATACTCATCCTAAATAATTTTTGCATGGAAACTTTATCTAAAGGAAATTGTCTTTTAGATATTTCTAATCTCTTCCATATTATTTTGGGCCCTTTTATAAATGTCCCTTTGGAAACCTTTCGAAGGACACTTTTGTCAAGAATAACCCTTTAGCATTTTGAAACTATCCCTACAAACTCTTTTGAAACTATTCTTCTATAGACTCTGTAGATGTCTATACCCTTTAGACTTTTCTTGAGTGTCCCTTCAGAGAGATAAATTATCCCTTTTAAATAATAAACTGTCCTTCAGGCTTGGAAAGTGTCCCTTCAGAAAGTTTTGAAGGAAACTTTGAAGGGAAAGTGTCCCTTCAAAAAGTTTTGAAGGAAACTTTGAAGGGAAAGTGTCCCTTCAAAAAGTTTTAAAGGACACTTTGAAGGGAAAGTGTCCCTTTAGAAAAGACAAAGGAATAATTCTTTTAAACTTTTTATCCAAGATAAAAATGCTAAAAGAATTCCTTTGTGGAAGACAAGGAGAGAATTCTTTCAGACTTTTTGTTTGAGACAAAAATCTGAGACAAAAAACCTGAAAGAATAAAACTTGGGAAAAATTAAAAAAAGACACTTTGAAAAGGTTGAACAAAAAATTTGAAGAAAATAAAACAAAAAATAATTGGTCTTTTACAAGTGATTTTGAACAAACAAGTGAATGTTGAACTTAGCCAAAGGAAGCTGCAAAACAAGGTATAAAATTTGGCTAACATTCTTAGTGATTCTAAGGGGAGGCATGTTTGGATCTAGGAATTTGACTCAATAGAGGATGGTTAGTATGGTGTTAGTTTCAAAATGAAAAAAACACACTAACTAGCATAACATCTCTAGGCCTAGACACTAAGAAGAACCTAGTTAACAAACATGAATAAAACACACAACTAAAATGCAAAAAAAAAAAACCCTCTTTTACATTCGTTGGATGCTCCAAAATGCTTGTTATAGTGGCTTGCTCAGTTTGTGCTCATGAAGTCCTCATAAATAGAAGCTTGGCTACCTCCATCTCTCCTTTGCACCTTTGGCTTATGGCTTGGTTTAGCTTGGCTTGGAATCAATTTGGCATGGTAACACTAATTGCAATGGATTTTTGAATATATTTGTGCTCTATAAATTTGGCACCAAAATAGCTTAGAAATGATGTTCATGGCCTCTCTATTTATAGATTTTTGAGATTGATCAGAATCAATCTGAACCATCCATCTCAAGATTAAGATGTGTGGCTAAGGATTACTCTAATTATGTAATTAAAATTCATAAATAGGCTCATCAACATTTGGGATAGGGGAGCAATTAAGAGGCATGGATGGCTTTGATGAGGCATGGGAGTCATGGGTCCTAATATTTGTGGCATTTATGGCCTAGGGATGTCTTCCCAAGAAATGAGGTCACCTAATGACGTATATATTCAATATTCATTTCTAAAATAAATTATTCAACAAGTTTCCATGGAATTATTGATTAGCCCTTGATTTTGGTTAATTATCTCTTAAGCATGATTAAACACTTTATGCACAAATTACTCAAATTGATTAGAATGCCTTGTTATTGGTCCAAAATTCAATTGGATTAGAATTAGAAGGTTATGTCAAATGCATTGGATATATTATCCCATTTAGGATGTTATAGATAACAAATAAAAAAGCCATACATCTCATGCAATAGATTTGATAGGAAGGATCAATCCATTTTCAACTAGGTGCAAAATTATCATTTTGACTTGGAATGATCTGACCAAAGTTAGTTAGCCCATAAATTGTATTGCCCCATTTAAGGATACCCTATCCAAAATCAACACTTGAATATGTTGGTTTCACATTATTTACCATGTTTTAGTTTTTTTAGGCTAAATTGTACATTTTGGTGAAAATTGGCCAAAAGCCTAATTGGAGGTCATTGGTGGCCAGATTTAGGTGTCTATAATTTGCCCCTATTTGGGAATGCATTTCAAGCTATAATCATAGTAACATCTTCTCAAAGAATGAAAAGGTCATGTATGCTTATAATTGCAATGATGATAAACTAACTATATGATGCCCCCTCAAGGGAATGGTTGGCACAAGGAAGTTGGAAAATGGTTCCTCAAAAAGAAAGAAGAAAAATGAGGGGACCAAAGAAAAGAAATATGATGGGGTGAAACATAATGATATTGAAAAAGTAGTCAAAGTAATTGAGAATGTAAGTGGGATGGTGTACAATGATTTTCCCAAAGGTGGTTATAAAAATTGTACCCTAATAGTTGCAACATGGTATGATAACACAATGATTTGCCCAAAGGTAGTTATAATCATTGATAAAATGGAACTGTCCCAGTTAGGATAGACAAACAATAGAATAACATGCCCTTATACGGGTAGAAAAAGTAAAGTGGTGACAACACAATGATTTTACAAAAGGTGGTTATAATCATTGAGAAATGTAGGTGGGATGGTGTACAATGATTTTCCCATAGGCAGTTATAATCATTGGACCTGATTATGACAAACATGATAAACTTGGCTAAGGATGATGATAACTTAACACAGAGGGTAATGATGAATTGCAACAACTTACTATTAGGGAGATGCTCATCTAAAGTAATAAAGATTGAAATTATTTCGTGTTTAATTACTCTAATTGGGATACTATTAGGATGGAATTAGGATGTCAGTGTTGAAGAGATGCTACCATTACTGAATAGACTTCTTGAAGCTAAGGTTTAGTGTAACAAGTGTCGATAGGCATCATGGTATAACATCATGAGGACTTCATCTATATATGCATGAGGATTGACTCCCATAATACAATACTGAATGGAAAATAATGCACCAATGATAGAAACCATGATGACAATGTAAACATATGAAGATGGATGGATTTGAGTATAAGTGTGGGTAAGGAATCACCTAATGAACACACATAAATTGAAACAAGGCAACAGTGTTGAAAGGAAAAAAACATGTAGACAAATAAATAAAATTAGTAGAAATAAAAAACAAATAATGTAATAGAAACTATATGAACTTATCCCTAAAAAATAGGTGACAACTTAATAAATGAATTAAATAGGGGAATAGAAGAAAAGGAAGGGGGTGGTCAAACTGTCTCCATATGTACTAGGCAAGTGGATGTTGCCTACATAGTTCCATAGATGTAATATCCAATAAAAAACTTCAATCCAAATTTAGTCCTCCTAGGATATAAGAATAATGTGATAATTGAGGAAAACAAATAGAATATATGTGATATAAGAATAGGAATGGTCTTGCAAAATGGCAAGCGCATGAGAGAAAAAAGCCAAAAAGGATGGGAAAATTAAATGATAAGTGATTTACTTATAAATTATAAGGGTTCTTAAAATCCTTAAGGAAAAGAAGTGGTCAATATTTTTATTCTCTTCTAATGATTTTTCAAATGTTTTTGGAAATTTTTGAAGTATCTCAACTCAATCAAGAAAGACAAGACACTAAATGGTTCAAGCTCACAAAATGGTGAGAGAGTTTAAACTTAGGTTGCTCATAAAATGATGAGAGTATGGATTACGTTGCTCATAAAATGGTGAGAGTGTGGCTTAGGTTGACTGAGTTAACCTCAATAAGTATCAAGTACTGCCTACATAGTCCTATAGTAGGACCTCAGTCACTAGAGTTCTACCATACAGTGGAAAAGTTAGACTAGTGTAGCAGTCAATTCAAACAAAATAGACACAGTTGGTAAAAAGGCATAGTACAACATAAGAAGTGATAAGTTAGTATGTCAAATCTTAATATTTCCCATAGTTTGACCATAGGTGGTTATAATTAGGACACAATGACATAGATCAATGGTACTAATTTTCCCAAAGGTAGTTATAATTAGTAGCAAGACTAGTGGTAAGAAAGGCATAGAAAATGAAGGATGCAATTGTCAAATTTTTTATCATACTATCCCAAAATATGATCTTTATCTGAAATTACTTGAACCAACTTATGAAACTTATCAAATACCTTGATGTTGAAATTTCATAATGAATGGAAAAAACCAAGGTAAAACAAGCTAGGCTTTAGAACACATTGGGTTGATAGAATGGGAGTAGAAAGTGGGTACAATGAAGAAGATGGATAAGGATGGTATTTATACAAAGAAGAATAGTGATAAAATAACATAACTAAAAGGGTCCTTATAGATAGTACACCTTAGTGATTAAGCATAGTACTGTTTGAGATGAATAATATTCATCAGCTCAGGAAGTTCATCTCTATCTCGTGTGGTGAGCCTAAATGCTCTTAATCCATAATCTATAGTGATGATGAAAGGCACTATCTAGTTTGGTTTGAATTTCCCTTTATGCTTTTTCTCAACCATGGTATTCTTTAGGTTTTATTTAAGAACAAGATCACCAAGTTCAAATTTTCTATACTCAACACATCAATTATAGTGGCCTTTGAGTCATTTTTGATACGCTTGAAGATTGTTTATCAAAACTATGCATTTCTCATCAAGTAGGTCTATCTCTTGTAGGCGAGCTACTCGATAGTCATGATCATATAAGACATGTTTTAAAGAGATGCATAATGAAATAAATTTAACCTTAATGGGAAAGATGGATTCAATACCATAAATAAGGGAGCATAGAGTGGCCCTTATGAGAGTATGATATGCCTAAAGGGTAGGAAATATCTACAAGTGCTAATCATGACCAACATCATTGATAATATTTTTGATAATATTGATAATGGTTTTGTTAGATGCCTCAGCTTAGGCATTACCTTGAGGGTAATATGCTATATAAAATTGTTGTGTGATGATATATTTAGTACATATCTAGTCTACATCCTTGTTCTTGAATGATCCTCCATTATCAATTATAATGTCGGAGGGGATACTATAGTGGCAAATAAGATGGTTGAAAATGAATTTAGAAATTTTCTTTCCAGTCATGTGAGGGGCATATCTTTAACCCACTTAGTGAAATATTTTATGGTAGTAATGTTATGTTTATGGCCATCAGATGAAGTGGGGTTGATCTTCCCAATGAGGTCAAGTCCCCATGTAGAAAATGGCCATGGTTTCAACTTCAATTTTAGAGTTTTTTCTAGGGCATGAATCAGATTAGCATGCCATTGACATTTTTCACACTTTTTTACATATGAAATGGCATCTACATCCATTATGGGACAATAATAACCAATATTTAAGAGCTTTTTGGATAGGACTACCCTGCTAGAATGAACACCACATACTCTATAAACTTCTCTTAATGCTAGTGTAGACTCTATCAAAGTTAAACAATGAAGTAGAGTTCCATCAAAACTATAATGGTAAAAGGTGGATTTAATTAGAGTATAATGAGTGGAATGATGAATGAAGGCTTTGGTTTGTTTTTGAGATAAGTTAGGTGGTAGAACTTGGTCATGAAGGTAGTTATAAAGGTCTGAGTACTAGATAGAATTAGGACCAATAATATCACAAATCATGGCAATGGTTGAAGGCTCATGAGCTAATGCTGACAAATTTTTGATGAAGAAATAATTCTCTCTAGTTTTATCTATTTATAAAATTAGAGAGCTAATAGTAGCCATGACATCTGTAGTTTTGTTACTAGCCCTTGGTATGTGCTCAAACTGAATATTGGCAATTTATTGCTTAAGAGTGTCGACCATGGCTTTATATGGGACTAGCTTGTCATCTTTGGTCTAAAAATGATCTATGATCTAAATTATGATTAACTAAGAACCACCATAAACTTGGAGATGAGATATATTCTAATGCACTACTTTTAAAAGTCCTGCATCAAGTGCTTTATACTCGACTATGTTATTTGTACAAGAAAAACTAATTTTAAATGATTTAGGGATTAGATCCCTCTGTGGTGTAATAAATAATAGGCCTAAACCCAATCCATGTTTATCAAATGAACCATAAAAATATAGTTTCCAAGGTTTTTCCTCTAGGGGTGTGTCAATGATGGTCATTAAGGATTCATCAAGAAATTGAAACATGAGTGGTTGTGTGTCTGTGATAGGTGCTTCAACAAGTTGATCCATTAAAACTTATCACTTAATTACCTTCTGATTGACATACTCTCTATCAAAATAATTGATAAGCATGATCTATTTAGCCATTCTACTTTTCAAAGATATTTTAGATAGTATATACTTGAGCAGATCTAATTTTGAAATGACCATGGTCTTATTATTCAACATATAATGGCACAATTTTTGAGCTATGATGACCATGGCTAGACAAGATTTTTTAATAGGTGCATAGTTATGTTCATATGTAACCAAGGTGTGGCTTAGGTATTACATGGCATGATCTTTTACATTTTCATCATGTTGAGCCAAGAGTTCCCCCAGAGCATGGTTGATAGTTGATAGGTATAACAACAATGGCTTTCTTGGTATAAGAGGTAATAGAATAGGCAGATCAACAAGATAGTCTTTGAGTTGTTAAAAATTTGTCTAGTAGTGATCATCCCAATGAAATTTAACTCCTTTATTTAAAATGTGTTTAAATTTATGGCACTTATTTTCTAAATGAGAGGTGAAGCATTAGATTGAATGGATCTTACCCTACAAACTATGGAATTGCTTTAAATTTGTTGGTGGTAGCATCTTAGTTATAGCATGGAATTTAGCTAGATCAACTTCAAAACCTCTATGAGACATGATGAATTCAAGTAATTTGCTTGAAGTTATACCAAACACACATTTATTTGTATTGAGTCTAACTTTTTTACTCTCATAATATTTTAAATATCTTACGTAGCATTGTTAGATGGTTGGCCCTCGCATCGACATAGTCTTCAATAATATCATGCATCATATCATGGAATATGATAGTCATGGCCCTTTGATATGTAGATTTAGCATTCTTAAAGACAAATAGAATTACCTAATAACAAAATGTTCCCCATGAAGTGGTGAACACTATTTAATGTTGGTCTTTTGGTGCTATTCTAATTTGGTTGAATCCTAAAAAGTCATCCATGAGTGAAAGCATTTCATAACCTACCATGTATTCAATGATCATTTTGATATCAGGCAAGGGAAAATCATATTTAGGAAAAGCTTTGTTGATGTCTCAAAAATAAGTTCAAATTTTGATCCCTTCAAGATTTTTACTAATAGGTATCATACTGAGACCCATTTTGAGTAGTTAATGGATCAAATACATCCTACTTGTAAGAGTTTTTCCAACTCTTTCTTTACTAATACAAAAATGCAAGGATGCATCTTACATAACTTTAATTTTACTAGTTTGGCATTAGGATTAACCATAAGGTGGTACAAAACCAAGGTGGGGTCTAAACCTGGCATGTTAGAATAGGCCCATGCAAAGATATCTATAAATTCTCTCAATAGACTATAAATACATCACGTTCCTCCTCTATGAGGGATGCTCTTAATTTTATCCATTTTAGGTCTGATGGAGTCTCGATATTTACCTCTATTATATCTTTGACTAGAAGGGTCTAACCATCTTGTAGGATAGTAGGCAATGAGTTAAACTATTAAATGAGTTAGGACTTGCTCTTCAAATTCTCCTAAGCATGATGAATCTGAGTCCCCTAATGGGAGATCTAGTCATGTGACAAAAATAGTTGGAAATTCTTGAAATTTTTGATCAAATACTTATTATTGCTCAAATCTAAACTTGGATCCACATGCAAGTTCATCATTCATGATCTCTCGATCTAAATTTGAAGAAGAATGAACACCCCCATCTAATGGCACCTAAAATAGGTTTTCACCACTAGACTAGCCTTTATCTTTACTTTTTCCCTAGTTAAAATGTGTCTGAAAGAGGTTTTCACTTTGGGACTCAATGTTTTACTTATTTGTTTTTGGCTAAGGGTGTTTACTTACTCTCCAAAATAGGATACAAGATCCAATGTGATTGAAAATCCTAATTTGTTATCTCCCAATGGAACTTTGTCTCTAAGGCCTAAAAAGTCACATAACTCATCATTCTATAACTCATCAATCAATAGACTAGATTCTCAGTTGTCCCAATCTATCATTGGGTATACTATATTGGCAATGGATTGTGATGAATGGTCATGGTAAGGGTACAAATGGCATTGTTATCAAACAAGTTGATTTCATCTAGGTCATCAAAGGTGAGGCAATGATCAAGCTTTGCTTCACTTTCATCATCATCATAACTAGTCACTAGTGATGGAGTTTGAATAAGATATGTGGGGTCACCTCCAGGCGGTTTAAATCCAAGTCCATACGGTCTTTCATACTTAGTCATGGAAATTGGCTTGATAGTTCCTTGCTAATTTGGTTTGAGGCCTCTTCCTTCATAATTGTGATGCTCCATGATCCTATTGGGAATAAGATACTTTGAATTTTTATAATTATCAACTTGGTTGTCATTATATAACCATGATTCATCCCATTTAAGAGTATTGAGTTATAGGCCAAATGTTGGTACAAATGTGACAGGTCCCTTATCTTTGTTCTTTTATTGCCAATGCATATGTAGGGTGACTTTAGGTCACCCAAAGGTTTTTGGATTCTAAGGAAGATTTAAAATATGAAATGTATCATGGGCCACATACTCTCCCAGTCCATTATCTAAAATGGTGAAATTATTAGAAGATTTAGGAGGTGGCATGTGAGAAAGCAAATCCAAGATATTAGGATCTATGCAATTATTTGGTAAAGGATCAATAAGTATTACCTTTCCTTTATCTTGCTTAGAACTTGGATTCATTTTGTAATAATAATTATAGCTTTGAAATTCGGCCTCAAGATGCTTGTATTGTTCATATGGGTATAAATCTCCTATAATATTCACTTCCATCCCTGAGTGGGAAAACTTGATACATTGGTGCAGCATTGATGGGACTGCATGAATCTCATGTAATTGAGGCCTTCTTAGAAGCATACTGTATGATAAATCAAGATCAAGCACATGACAAAGTGTATCATGGGTAAAAGGCCCAATGATAAATGGGAAACTAATGGTGCCTTGTGATTCTCTTTCCTGATTATAATAGGCTTTAATAGTTATTATTTTTGGCTGGAGATCTACCATTGTGTGCCAAGAAGCTTAATGAGCTTTAGAGACACTATGTTGAGGCTAGATACATTTTATATAAGGAAATGTTTTACTTTATGCCATCTTATATAAAATTCTATGTATAATGGATTATTATGGAGCAGGGCAAAGGAAGATAGATTGCTTTGGTTGAATCTGAATTGCTCGGATGTAGCTAGGTGTCCAACCAAATCTTAAAATTTATGAGGGGATATGTCACTATTAATTGGGTCAAAAAATCATTCAAGATTTTCTTGTGGATTATTGATGTTTACAACAAATCTAAAATAGAAATTTATGCTAGTGTCTTTTGTAATTGTTCCACAATATCAAATTTCTTGTCTTGGTTAATAGTGAATGGTTTATTCTAAGGCTAAATGGTTGGTTGAATGATAGACAAAGTGGTGGATGGTTTTGGGCCTAGGATATTAATCTTTGACCTTTGAGTTATGATTGCATAATCAAGATTAAATACTGGACCATTATTTCTAGCTAATGTTTGGAATGGTGTGAGACCAGATAGGACAAGTCTTAATTATCAGTGTACTCTCATGTGGTCGCATGGCAATGATGAGTTATCGATATAAGGTCAAAAAGGGGAATTCCTAGTTTTATAATTTTATTGTGTGTATTCCCAAGTTAAAGAAGGATTATCCATGTAATTTGGATGAATATTGTTGTTTAGTAATGGTCTAAGCTGATTAGTGCTTGGTCTAGGATGAACAGAGATGGTGTTCACACTACCCCTTGTAATATGACCTACAACCCTATTGTAATCATATACAACTACATGGTATGTTTGTTGGTTGTTACCATTTTGACCTTGGGTTTATCCATTGTTCTATCATTGTGGGTTTTGATACTGATTTTGTTGATTCTACTAGTTTATCCTTTAATTTTGATATTGTTGATTTTGCTACTGCATTGGCCATTATTTTCATTGTTGTTGATCATTTTACTATTGTTGATTGTTATGTTAGGGAAAGGGGTTTTGATAAATCTCAAGAGTTTGATTAGAAGTGGAATCACCATTATCCAAGTTTATCTCCCCATTCTCCAACATATTCTCAATTAAATGCTTGATTTGGACACATCTTCATAAATTATGCTTGTTGACCCAATGATAGTCATAGAATTCATTTTCATGGTACCAATCAAGATAAGGAATACCATACAGATAATGCTTTGTTATAGGCCAAATAATTAGATTGGTGGTTGCAAGCTTGCAAAATATAGACTCAATAGGCTCTCCTAGGTCACTAAAGAAAAAACATGTAGGCACAATTCTCTTAGGAAGAGGGGTTTGTAATGGTAAATGCTATTTTATTTGTTATACAGGTCTTGGTTGTTGTGCTTGAAACATTAGTCAAAGAGGTTATTAGGTAAGATTAAGATAAAAAGGTGGTACAGATGATATTTTCACCATTTACACATGATGGGATTTGGTTACTCCATTTCCCACAACATTGCTATTATGATTGAATTGCTTCAGTCCTTCTTGGTTATTAGCCTGTGCTAGTTGTGATGTTGGTGCTTGAATGGGATGTTGGTCATTTATATGATTGGTACCTTGATTTTGATTAGTTGAATCAAGCTTGATAACTCCTTTATTTGTGAGTGCTCACTCATTTAGTAAGCCTTTGTTTATGATTTCTTTGAAAGTATGTGCACATTGTAGTTCTGAATGATAAGCTATCTCACTATGTAAATTTTTTGTAAACACAATGGATAATTGTTTATCTGGTAAACTATAGGTGAAATGGCTTACAAGGGCTCTCTATCACTATAAATAACATGCAAAACTCTCACCAAATTTTTGCTTTACTTGCATTAATTCTACTAATGAAATTTCATGTTCAAGATTCTAGGAAAAGTGTTGCACAAGCTTATCAGAAAGATCATCAAAATTTGTTACTAAATTATTGGAAAAATTTAAAAATCACACCAAGGCTTGTCCATCCAATATCCTTTGAAACAAAAACAAAATGTAAATGTCGCTATATGCCACTGGTTGGCATGCGATAAAGAATTTGGTCAAATAAGCTTTAGGGTCAGCTTTCCCTTTGTATTTGTCAAATTTTGGTGGTTTGTATCCTAGATTAAATGGTATCTATAAATTCTCTATGTTGAATGGGTAGGAACACATGTCATCCACTTTTAAAATTTTAATCTATTTACTAGCTTGAATGCTAGCAATTACATCCTTCATCTATTGCAATTCTTGGGATAGGAAACTGGAAGGAACATTGGTTTGAGGGAGAATTTGGGTCCATGGTTGGGAGGTCACAAGTGGGAAAATTTGACCAAGGTTTGATGGAGATACCTATTGGGGTTTATTAGTTTGGTCAGGGAATGGACTAGGAATATGCATATTTGGATTAGGATGTACTTGGAATTGCATAATTGGTTGCATGATATTTTGGTTTCAGTTGGTAATAAAGGTTTGATTTGGAGGATTTTATGGTTGGGATAGAGGAATATAACTATGTTGTGCCTACTTTGGTTGAAAAGGGACATACTACCAACTAATTAAACCTTGCTATTGAGTGGGAACTTGTGGACCAAGACCCTGTCTCTAAATTTGTGGCACATTTTGAACCAATAGTTTTCTAGTAGGTATTTGAAAAACATGGGGACCTCCTTGTTGCATGAATCCCTACAAGGAAGTGAAAATAAGTTATAGATTTAACATCTATCACTGACCAATATTTGCATGTTGTTGACTAGTCATTGCTTGGTTTTGAATTGGCATATTAGTCTATGACTAAAGAGGTATGTTCATCATTACCTAGTGAGGTAGAACATTAATTACCCTTGATTGAGGTGGTAATGTATTTCTCCTATATTGTGTTGATACACTAGGTTGTGTCTATTGTTGTGACATACTACTCATTACCTATTGAGGAGGAGTAAGGCTCATCATATTTTGTCATTGAGGCATGACATTAGTCTTTATTTGATTACCTAATCCCATAGGTTGTATAATTGAGGAAGAAATCAATTGAGGTTGAGGTGTATAAACTCCTATTCTTTTGTATGATGATCTATTCATAAGATTAATTATAGGCACATGTTGTTGGCTAATTATTTATGCATCAGTACCACTTTGATTAGGATTGGATGTTGTTTGCATATTGTCTACTATATTTGGTTCACTATTCTATGTAGAGGCCAAAGACATTTCTTCAATAATGGTCATATGCATCAAGTTATCTATCAAAGTGGTTTGTATGAATGGGTTAGAATTTGAATTATCTTGTCTAATTAACTCTGTCAACACCCTTGTTGAAGGAAATAGGTCAATGCAAGGCTTACTCACCATGATCATCTGATTGAAATCATGTGCTAGATTTAAGTAGGTTTGATATTCTATTTGCATTTGGTTAAAGTGATCTTCCATGATGTTTTTCCCTTGATTAGATATATTAGGATTTTGGTACATTGTTTGGACTAGAGCCACAAGATTGTTAGAAGAAGGCTGTTGATCATAAATGATATTGTGGGGTACTCTTACTATACTTGGTAGATTTTCATGAGGATAGTCTGATAGAAACTTGGCATCTACCTCTATGGCTCTAACCAAAATCTCATATTTTTTCTCTAACAAATGTCGCTCAAACAAAAATGGATCATACATGGAAATTGTATTAGTAGAATATGACTATTGAAGAAATGGCTCACCCACTATGGGTATTGTAGCTAGCTATAGTGCAGTTTCTTCTTGCTCTTATTTTGAATAAGGTGGTGTGTTAACTAGATAGTTAGCCAATGGATCTTGGCTTTGTACCCCTGATTAAGTATTATAAGAGTGATAATAATCCATCTCATAAGTAATATTATCTGCATAGGAGTCTTGCACCATTTTTTCCTATGAAACTACATTACTAATCCCTAGATTATACATGAGTCCACTATGAGTGTAGGAATACATGTTGGGATCCATAGTCAATGTTTTGTGATAAAAGGTCAAAGAGTTCTACAAACTCTAAATAAGACAATGTCTAAAATAGATGATGTTCCAACTTGGTTTAGATTTGTCGAAAGGATCAAAAGGTTTATACAAAGATTTATGAGGAAATAAGCTAGTGTGAAGTATCTAATGTTTCATTATTCACATAATGAATAGTAAGTAAATGGAATAAAAATCAAAATGACAAAATCTAAGGTCTATGTGTTTCAAATCAATCTAATCTAGGAATTTGAAAGTTGCTAGGTATTTTGGCCAAATATGCCATCAAAAGCTAGGCTCAAACAAGGCATGCACTAGGACTCTTGGCCATATAGTGTCAAAAGATAGACTTTGAAATAGATGAAAGTTTTAATCTAATAGATTTGAAGCACGTGTAACAAAAAATAGTCATTTAATACTTGGACATGAACTTGATCAACTAGGTATAATGTATGAAACAAAAGGCACTTTAGAAATAGTTTATTTTCTGATAAAAATGGTATAAAACTTGGTTCTTTTGACAAAAAAGGTAGACAAAGGTGAACAGTATAAATATTTTAGACAAAAGATCACAAAAGTACACTTGGATTAGTCTAAAAATGTAGGAACAAATTTGAAATCTATGAAAGATGGTCTATGAAACAATATTTGAAATTTTTTGGGTAGCATAATGAGGATATACTACCCAAATGGTGTGACAAAAAAGTTTGTTTCAAAAAATTGATAAGGTAAAGATACAACATAACACTACTTTTCTTAACTCAAAATGTCGTGGTGGATAGACTTAAATTGCAAGTGTTTAGCACAAAATGGCTTAAGTCTGTCAAATGGTGATAATGATCTTGAGTCTAAAATGGCCTTCAACCCAAATTGGAAATTGAACCTAAGTTCCCTCAATTTTAGTGAAAATGGTGAACCCACTTAACATATCAACCCTATGAACTTATAAAGGTGTAATTTTGAATTTAGGTTATAAGTGAAGGACTTTAAACAACTTTGGTAAAGGTGTAGACTCAATTGGGCAACATAACTGTGCCAAAGTGGATGATATGACTCTCAAGATTTTGATGAACTTTAAACAAGGCAAATTGATGATCTCATGTAGGCAACATAACACCTCTTTGTTCAAAGGAAAATTAGGACCATGTTTTTGGTTACACCAAGTTTTGACTTCAAGCAAGACTCTAATCTAGGATAAGACCAACTAATTAATCACTCTTAAATCCTAAACTAAAAAGGTTTCTTGGTATTGTTGGAATCTATAAATATACATCATTTGAGAGGATTTTAAGTGTTCATACAAAAGTAAATACACATTATATAGTAGGTTTTTACACCCCCTTCTCTCAAATGATAGTACTTTTACATAGACCTTGCACCAATAATTCTTTCATGACAAGTGGGGATTTGTCTAAAATCTAACAAGTTTTTGAACATTCTGGGGGAATCAACTATAAAATGAATTTCACACCAAATAATGAAAAATAAAATCATGTATTTTGTATCCATATCACTTGGCTTGTTGCAAAAAAGTCTAGTCTTTTTTGTAACCACTACATCCTAATGTTCACTCAATGTAGTGTGATGTCCAAAGTGCCACTACATCTCATGTACAACTCCAATTAGGATCCAAATAAAGTCAATGTCAAGAGGTGAAACATTGGGTCAAATCTTCCCTAAAGAAATCATGGGAGGTGATGAAGTCCCCCTTAGAAGCCAAGTTTGCATGAAAATGAAGAAAGCATAAAAGTAAAAAGAATTTAGGGTCATTTTTAAGGTCACCCAAACTTTGACAAGTTTTTGGGGAGTACTTTAGATGAATTTATTTCTAAGCCTTAGACAAGGTTACTTGAAATAATAATGGTGCTTTTGATTCTAAGGTTTCCTTAAATGGGACAAATGGAAGAACATACACACACCATCCCTCTTTTTGCCAAAGAAAAATTTAATCTAAACAACCAAGTAAACACACAAAGCTTTGAAAAGGTGAGTTAATTTTTAAGCCCAAATAGAAAATGAGGTGGTGTTCATTTGACCCCTTGGTCTTAGTTGAAAACTTTGAAAACATTCACCATAAACATCTAAATTGTTTGTTAAACACCAAAATAAGGTTCCTAATTGATTTTTAAGCATGAAAAAGGTGATTTAAACATGTTTTTATAAAATGTCAAGCTTTGTCTTGCAATAAAAATGTTATCATGTTTGTTAACCTTGAATCTCTTTTGGGTTTGAAATAATGAACTTAAAAAAAAGAGATCTCAGGTTTGTGTTTTAAGAAAAACACAGTGACCGATGTCAGTTATATAACTGATGATGGTTACATTTTTTAATCGATGACAATTATCTAACTAACATCAGTTATACCAGTGTGATCAATGATAGGTATCCAAGTGATGTTGTTTTTTCTAACTAATGTTAGTTAAGCTATCCAACTTATGTCAGTCTTACTAGCTAACGTTAGTTATTATGTAAACCCATGGCAAACAAAAATAGCAAATTAAAGTTAAAAAATCAATTTGCAAGAGTTTTAATGGTCCAATTAAATATTTTAAAGATGTAAAATGATCTTATTCATGTGTGGGATGTGTTGGGTCCCACTAGGCATGCCATATATGGATCTAAGAATTTGAATCAAGAGAGGATGGTTAGTATGGTGTTAGTTTCAAAGTGAAAACAAAATGAAAGAAACACACTAACTAGCATAACATCTCTAGGCCTAGACATTAGGGAGAGCTTAGTTAACAAACATGAATAAAACACACAACTAAAATGTAAAATAAACCCTCTTTTACCTTCCTTAGATGCTCCAAAATGCTTGTTGTAGTGGCTTGCTCAGTTTGTGCTCATGTAGTCCTCATCAATGGAAGCTTGGCTACCTCCATATCTCATTGGCACCTTTGGCTTTTGGCTTGGCTTGGCTTGGCTTGGCTTGGAATCAATTTGGCATGGTAACACTAATTATAATGGCTTCTTGAAGATATTTGTGCATTATAACTTTGCACCAGAATAGCTTAGAAATGATGTTCATGGCCTCTCTATTTATAGATTTTTGAGATTGATCAGAATCAACCTGAATTATCCATCTCAAGATTGAGGCATGTGGCTAAAGATTAATCTAATTATGTAATTAAAATCCATAAATAGGATCATCAATATTTGGGATAGAGGATCAATTAAGAGGCATGGAGGGCTTTGATGAGGCATGGGAGGCATGAATCTTGATATTTGTGCACTTTATGCACAAATTACTCAAATTGATCATAATGCCTTATTATTGGTCCAAAATTTGATTAGATTAGAATTAGAAGGTAATGCCAGATGCATCGATTCTATTATCCCATTTAGGATGTTTCTAACTAACAAATAACAAAGGCATATGTCTCATGTAAGAGATTTGATAAGAAAGATCAATCTAGAGCACCTAGGTGCAAAATTGGCATTTTGACTTAGAATGATCTGACCAAAGTTAGCTAGCCCATAAATTGTATTGCCCCATTTAAGGATACTGTAGCCAAAATCAGCACTTGAATATGCTAGTTTCATATCATTTAGCATGTTTTATTATTTTTAGGCTAAATTGTACATTTTGGTGAAAATTGGCCAAAAGCCTGATTAGAGGTCATTGGTGGCCAAATTTAGGTGTTTACAACTTGTATGCTATGCCAAAGACCAGTCACCTAAATCCTTCCATTGGGCATGGAGTCATGCATAAGGCACTCAAAATAACTTGAACAAGATTCTTGGCTAAAAACACATAATTTAGATGATCAAACACATAAAGGAAAAGATGCATGCCAAATAAGAGGAAAGAAAGACACTTGTGTAATAATGCACTTAGGGAACACAACAACTAACCAAAAGGAAACACACATATAAACTAGTATTTACAGAAATACAAGCAAGGACTAATAACAGAATTTGAAGTGTATCCCATTCATAGGGATAGGCAACTCTTCTCTATTTTTCTTAGAAAACTGAAAGGAGTTGAGTTACTTACACTTGCTAATGATGTAAGGGCCCCTCCACAAAGTGTCAAACTTTGTATGTTTAGCTGGATTTTCTCTATCTTCATCCCATTTCAAGACCAAGTCACCTTCTTTGAATACTCTTGCACTTGTTATTTTATCAAAGGACTTATTCATGAGTACTTGATGGTGCTCCATAGCCTTGTGTGCATCATCCCTTGCCTCTTATAGTTGCATTAGTTCTATCAACCTAACTTCCATTAGAGTTATTTGAAGTAATTCTAGCTATTATGCAAGTTCTAGGGTAGGTTTTCTTGGGATATGGACAACCTAGCTTCTCTCCCATAAAAAAGTATAAAGGGAGAGTTACCAATTTATTTCTTAGGAATAATCTTATCTACCCATAAAGCTATTTTCAACTTATTGTGCCAGGCTCTTTGATTGTTCTCTAATGTTGTCTTAATGATATTGATGAGCTTCTTATTGGTAGACTCAGCCGATTGATTACCTTGAGGGTCATAATTGGATGAGGTAATCAAGTGAACTCCATTCCTATCTATCCAATCAAAAGTTTTGGAACTTATAAAAGCAAGTGCATTATCAAAAATGAAAACATGGGGAACTATAAAACTTATTATAATGCTCTCATAGAACTCCAAGATAGAATTTTCATTTGCCTCCTTCAACATAATAGATTTTACCCACCTTGTGAAGTAGTCAATAGTAGTCAATATCCCTTTATGTCCAACACTTGATGGAGGGTTGATCATACCAATGAAATCAAGGCCCTATTACATGAAAGTTTGGTCCACTTGGATAGGATTCAATGGAAGGGCTATAAGTTTATATTTGCCTAAAAATAAGGCACATTGAGGACACACCTTAACCCAATGATAATAGTCCTTAAAAATACTAAGCCAATAATAACTATCCCTCATTATCTTTGCAGCTATAGTTTTAGGAGAGAAATGACCTCCATTTGTACCATTGTGAAAACTTTCTAGTAGCATGTAAAATTGACCGCTATCAACACACCTCAATAGTACACCATTTGTGTCCTTTCTAAAAAGAACATTATCAACAAGGCAATAGGGAATGGTCTGCAATCTAAAGTATCTCCTTTGAGATTTGCTCAAACCATTGGTACACTCAGCATTTTGAATAAAATTGATGATGTATTGTGTCCAACTCCAAAATGGTATGTGGTTAGCTAGTTGGGTTTGAACTTGGTTGATTAAGACCTCTTCTTTTGGATCTTGTAGATCTAAATCTAAATACCCGCATAATCCTCATCACCTCACCAAGTTTGTCACCTTGATGTCCATGACATACTCCATCACCTTTGTGATCCATACAAATCTCTTTTCATTGAGGTCTTTGCTTAGGAGAAACTCTTTGGTGCTAGGATGAGAAACCATGACATGTATCTTATTATTTGAGAACATGTGACTAAATTTTTTCTATCCCTTTATCACTATCAAATCTTGATTCTAAATAAATGTATATCTGACCTCATAATCCACCAATCTTTGGCTAAAGAATGTAATTGGTTTCTCTATCTCTTCATCTTTATTTTGCATAATCATGGTTGATATTGTATCAAGGTTGGTGATGGTATAGAGTATGAAATCCTTGGAAAATTTTGGGTTTAGGAGAGTAGGGTATTTTTCAATTGCTTGCTTTATTGTTTCAAAACTACTCTTTCCCTCCTTTGTCCAAGTAAAAACTTGGTTCTCTTTTAGCATGGCTATGATAAGCTTTACCACATCTGTAAAGTCTGGAATAAAACTTCTAAAAATGTTTATTTTCCCTAAGAAGATTTGTATTCCCTTCTTGTGTTGAGGCAAGGACAAGTCTAGGATAGCCTCAATCTTTTTTGGGTCAATAGACAAGCCTCTTTCTGAAACAATGTGCCCTTAAAGTTTACCTTCATGAAAAATAAAGATGCACTTTTTTGGATTAACAGATACACCATACTCCCTCCATTTCTCAAACACCTACCTTAGATGTTTCATATGATTAGAAACATCTTTAAAAATAAAATTTACATCATCTAGGTACACAAGTATAAACTTATTGATCAAACCTTTAAAATCCATGTCCATCACTCTTTAAAAAGTGGCTCCAACATTGGACAAACTAGAAGGCATCTTATTATAGGCAAAGGTTCCCCACTTTATAGTGAAGGCTGTCTTGAATTGATCCTCCTCATTTACCAATATTTATTTTTATCTTGAATAACCATCAAGAAGAGAGAAGCATTGGGAACCTGAAATAACTTGTAAAATTTGATCCTTCGAGGGTAGTGGATAATGATCTTTGAGAGACTCTATTAAGGTCTCACAAATCCACACACAGCCTAATTTCTGCTTTCTTATTTTGGATAGGCACAATATTGGACACCAAAGTTGAATTTTTGATAGGAAATATGATCATAGACTCAATCAACTTGGTTAGCTCTTTCTTCATGAGTTCTTCTATCTTGGGATTGATAGGCCTTTTCTTTTGCCTGACTAGTTTAGCTCCAGGGTCTAACTCAATGGTATGCTAAGCTAGACTTGGATCAAACCCTTTAAAATATTTATACTCCCAAGCAAATATTTCATGAAAATATTTTCACATTCAATAAAATCCTACCTCTCAGGTTGAGAACATACCTTTCCAATTTTCAAAAGTCCATCCTTGAAAATCAAGACTCTTTCATAGTTTTATTCCTTTCTTGACATGCTCACTCTTTATTTATTATTTTGATCGTCCTCATTTAAAACACTCTCTAAGGTAATCAGCCCCTTATGTCTCTTGTTTTTCTTCAAATAAATGATTTGTTCTTCATATTAATCATGTAGTCTCTTTTGGTTTCTTAAGGAGAAACTTGCCTCATTTTGTAAGAAGTGTACAATGTGTTCATCAATTTCAAACACTTCCCATGATACTTCATTATCTAGAATATAAGGTATCACAATGATATTAATATGAGATTGATCTTTCTCTTGTCCCACATCAGTATCTATATCAAACTGTGCCCCTATGTCAGCCAATCTTTTGGCATGTTTATTGGAATACCTTGGTATGGGTTATATGTTGAAAGCATCAAAGTATTCAAGTAGGATCATACCCTATGATTTTAGGATTTAATAAATGGATTATTGGTTCTATATTTAATTATTACTTGGTGGATGACCAACTCACTATCTCCATAAACCTTTAAACTCTTGATTCCTCTCATCTTTACCCATTGGATACCATGGACTAGGCCTTCATATTCTACCACATTATAGGTTCAACTAAAATAGAATATATATGAGTATTATTATTGATTAGTTGATGGATAAACTAACATAACACCAGATCCTACACGTATTTTTCTTTTTAATCCATCAAAGAATATTTCCCACATCCCATCAAGTTCATAGCCTTCATAATGTGAGTGAAGGGATTGAAACATCTTTTTGATGTATACAATAGACTCCCAAATAAGTTTAGTCTATGAAAGTATATGGATATAGTCCATGTGCTTTAGTGATATACTTATGAAGGAAAATATTAGAAATACCTTCAAGGAGGAAGGATGCTTCACCATCCATGACACCTTCTTCTTATTTGCTAATTAGATAATTTTGATTGAGTTTGTCTCCATGTATGGCTCAATATGAAACCATGATAAGGGATGAGTCCTTATAGTCACCTTGGTTCCATATCTTGTTTTAAAAGATAGAAAAGACCAATTATCATAAAAGTAACCTCCTATCTTAGTCGTGAAGTCCCTTGACAAACAGATAGCAAAATGAGCTAGAAAGTCTACCACCACATCTTGTAAAATAGGGAAACTTGGGAAATCATGTAGGAAGACTTTCAGACCTCTGACCAATCCCACTATCTTTTTTGGAGTATAATAAATATATAACACACCTTTAATATGTGGTTCAGAGTTCAATCCCAATTTATTAGCCACCACCTTAGGCATGACAGTGGTACCAGCTCCACTATCTACAATACAGTTATGAACCAACTTGTCTCCCACAATGAGTGTGAGGTAGAAGGGTGGAGGCTTTTCAGATTTGGTGGAGGGTTCTAAGACATGACTTGGAGAATTGGTAAAGGCCACACTATTTTTATTTGAAGTTTTAGGGGCTACATGAATGTTTTTAAGTTGTTCTTATAACAACTCTTTTTGACTAGGCATATACAAGACTTCTCAAAGAGATATGCTTGTCTTGGCATTATTCAAAGAATAAAAAATCTTTAGAGGAGAAGTATTCACCCTTTATTGAATTATTGAAGGTAGAGAAGGATTATAAACCTACTATGTTATAGGCTTGACAACCTAACTAGCATTCTAATTTTGTTGAGGGGCATAACTCGTAGTAAGAATTGTAATAGGATATATAGCTGGTAGCCTCAGAGAGGCATCTCTTGGAGTTAACCATGCTTATTGATCTTTTACCAACTCTCTTTTCTTGTCTCTTGTGTTGGTTATGACTAATGTGCTTTGATTTAACACATAATCATCTCTTAATTGGAAGTTCATCATGCCTACACTTTGGCTACTGGCTTCCCCATGCTTATCACTTTTCATAAGGTCTACTTCTTATGAAGTTACATAAGGAGTAGCTTATTCTTGTGCCATCAAGGTTTGGATACCTTCTCCACCATTGTACATATATTGAACTTAAGGTTTCCCCAATTGGTTTAAATGATCATCTCCTTGGAATAGATTAGCATGTACTAAAATAACCACCTTAAGAAAAGGAGTGGTATTGCGATTATATGCATTAGGTTGCCTACTGAAACCTTGTTGAGCTTGTCCTCTCCCTTATTAATTATATTAGGGTAGAGTTGTATATCCATTTTGAGGATAATATTATGGATTAGGAGGATCACTTTGTTGAAGCTAAGATTGCTTGAGTTGAGTTTGTAATGACCAAATTTCCTCATCTTTATCCATAGCACTATCCAATTTCTTAGGGAAGGCTCTTGGCTTGACATTGGCATTAAGAATTTGAGCAATGCTTGGAGCTTTAACTGAACTATAAGATATAAATGACATAGAAACTCTTGGAGGGATTCATTTAACTTGTATCAAGCTATTTTCAACTTCAGTAGCTATTTCATATGCATCAAGCATAGTGAATCCTCCCATAGATTATAAAATCACTACTATATCAGTATCAATACCTTTGAGATAGGCGGGGAACACAAAGATTAGAGAATGTCTCATGATAGGCGGTAACCTATGCCATGTCCTTTGAAGTCTTTCATTGAAATCCCCCATAGATTCATTAGGACCTCTTTTATTATGTTTAATTGAAGGATTAGTGAGGCATGATCACTCTTATTTTCAAATTTTGTTACCAATAACTCTCCAAATCCATCCCAAATTGTAATGCAACCTCCTTCCAATGTTCTATACCAGTCAAGTGCCTTGCCTCTTAAAGACATGAAAAGCAACCTAATGGCTATATTGGCTTGGGTGACATTGTGAAAGTTACATAAAGTTGAGATGTCCCTAATATGTTTAGATGGGGTAATAGAACATTCCTCATTGAAACTAGGGAGATTATTGGTAGCATTTAGAGGGATAGGGTCATATGTAGGAAGGTTAATTGGATTTTATGTGTTAAAGTCTAGGAAAGGCTATTGTCTATCCATTTCTCTTCTTTCCTCTTGATCTTCTACTTCTTTTATCTCTTCAAATTCTTCTTCAAAATTTCCTTGCCCACGATCTAATGGAAATAAAGGTTTAGGGCATTACTCTTTAAGAAGAATTTCAAATAAAGGGATTTGGTCAAGAATCCTAGATGACCTAGCGAGGACCATAAAGTAAAATGTGGAAAAATTGATCTACAACTACGTATTATTACTCTTTAGAGTCGCCAAACACTATATTAAGAGTAAAAACTTATGTTTTTCAAGACCAACATTCACCTTGACATGTAAATAACCAAGAACTGGGGTCCCATCAAGCATTCCAAAACTGTTATCTCCAAATCTTTCACCTTAGAAGAAGGTGTTCAGTACTCTTCCATATTTGGGCAATGTTGGATCATTTTCAAGCATGTGGGTGTGCCTATAGGGGAAATAAACCTCTAGATTTAAAGTCTTAGCTCCTTATATGTATTATGCAAGATAATCTCTATTTAAACTAGTTGATTAAAATGAAAAGAATTATAATTTGCATGAAAGAAACCTATTATAAGAATGGTGATGCACCAAAGATTGTCTTCCACATGAATGCCATAACCTAGTGCACGATACAACAAAATACATAGACCATTCTCAAGATTTAAATAATCTAACATAATTTTCAGATAGAGGTGAGATGAATAAAAGGATGCAATGTAGATGAACTGAAAGACACCATGTATATTTCAAGAATAGCTATACACATATAGAGATTCCATACACTTGGATACACTCTATATGATTTTTATACCAAAAATCTTTCTCAAAACATGAAGGGCAAAGGATGAAAGGATGAAACCATCACTTGTTATCACTATGTGTCTCTTACACACTCAAACAATTATTTAGAACTTGAAATGAAAAGACCTATACTTAATTTATTAAAGATAGGGAAATGAAAACAATTTAGTAGGGCTTCACCATACACTATGTGGATTATTTTAACTTAGCCCAAGGGTTGTATATATAGCACAAGAGATGTGAGAGAGGGAGAGACCTTTGAGCACCAAAGAGAGGAATCAATCTATCAGGAGTCATTATCTTCTACTATAAATATCTTTGTAAATGATGCTCTTTTTATCCACATGATTGATCCATTTCATCTTAAGTGGTTACACTCTTGGCCTATCTTTTTAAAGATTATTTTATAATTTCTCAATGGATTCAAGATACTTTGGGGAAGGCATAAATTGGTTATGATAAAGGAATACACCTACATAATTTTGTCTTGATGCTTAATAGCCTCCCATTAGCTTGTTGAGGTATGAAAAGGTGTAATGCATGAGTCACTCTCATTTTGTTAGCCTCGAAGAGACCCTATTGGGAATCTATGTGCATAATGATTGATCTTTCCATTGGCCATCTAGAATGACCTAGATCATGACCTAATTAATGGTGGAATAGCCCTCTGGTATGATTTGTTAGATGAAGAATATGAGCCCTTAGATGCCTAGGATTTGAAAAAGGACCATTAATCTATCAATAATCCTCGTGTTTTAATGCCAAAGGATATTAATCCATCATGAAATTGACATCCATACATATATCACTCACTAGGATAATTCCTTTAGGTCCCTTATTACTTCAGGTCTTTTCTTAGCACTCATCTTGAACAACTTCCCCATAAAAACTTTCTTTGAAGGAAATGGTCATTCATCTCTCTCTTGGTTATTCCATATCCTTTTGGTCCCTTTTTCAAGTGTCTCTTTAGAAACCTTATAAAGGACACTTTTACTGAGAACAACCCTTTGGCATTTTGAAACTGTCCCTATAGACTCTTTTGAAACTATCCTTCTATGGACTATGTAGGTGTCTATACCCTTTGTAATTTTCTCAAGTGTCCCTTTGGAGAGATAAACTATAATTTTTTCATAATAAATGGTCCTTTGGGCTTGGAAAGTGTGCCTTCAAAAAAAATTTGAAGGACACTTTGAAGGGAAAGTGTCCCTTTAGAATGTTCTGAAGGACACTTTGTAGGGAAAGCGTCTCTTTAAAAAGTTCCTAAGGACACATTGAAGGGAAATTATCCATTCAAAAATTTCTAAAGGACACTTTGAAGGGAAAGTGTCCCTTTGAAAAGTTCTAAAGAACACTTTGAAGGGAAATTATCCCTTTATAAAAGACAAAGGAAGAATTCTTTTAGACTTTTTGTCTGAGACAAAAAGGCTAAAAGAATTTCTTTGGGGAAGACAAGGAGAGAATTATTTCAAACTTTTTGTTTGAGACAAAATCCAAGAAAAAAAACCTAAAAGAATTCAAACTTGGTAAAAATACCAAAAAGACACTTTGAGAATTCCAAACAAAATCTTTGAAGAAAAAAAAACAAAAAAAATTGGTCTTTTACAAGTGAGTTAAAATAGGCAAGTAAACATTAAACTTAGCCAAAGGAAGCTAAAAAATAAGGTATGAAATTTGGCTAATAAATAATTCATTTAACTTATCATGGGTGAATTCAATTAGGACTCGATTAGGATTTAATTTTTTTTAACATGGTAATTAATCCTTTTTAGGCTTTTTGACATTTTTGAATGATTTTGAATTAATTAATGTGTGAATTTGGTCTATTTAATTGATTTATGGGTCAAATTGATTTATTTTCATGGTTACAAAGCCAAATTTGAGACTCTTATAAATTCTTAGGTTAGATGTTCAATGGTTGTTAAGAATTATTATAATATTTGGGTATGAAGCCATTGGTGGCCAATTTTAGATGTCTATAGTTTGCCCCTATTTGGGAAGGTGTTGCAAGCTATAAGCATAGTAATATCTTCTTAAATAATAAAAATGTTCATTTATACTTACGATTTCAATGATGATGAATGAACTATAGTTTATCCCTCAAGGGAGTGGTTGATAAAGGGGTTGGTAAATGGTCCTTCACAAAAAGGAAATAAGTAATCTAAACAAAATCAAATGATATGGTGATAACATAATGATTTAACTAAAAATGGTCAAAATCATTGAGAATGAAATTGGGATGATGTAAAATGAGTTACCCAAAGGTGGTTAGAAGTATTATACCTTAATAGTGGCAACATGGTATGATAATACAATGATTTTCCCAAATGTGGTTATAATCACTAAGAAGATAAAGATACATTAGTTAGGATAGATAAGCAAGATAAAAACATGCCCTAAGTGGGAATAAGAAAGTAAATCATTATAATTTTTTGATAGCTCAATGATGTACCCAAAGTTAGGTAAAATCATTAAGAATGCATGTGGGATGGTGTGCAATGATTTGCCCATAGGTGGTTATAATCATTGGATATTGATTATGGAAAACATGATTGATAGATTATGAGTGAAAATATGAGGATAACAACTTGATAGAGAGGATGATTATGAATTGGGCTCACCTACTACTAGGGAGATACTCATTCAAACTAACAAAGGTAGAAATTCTTTCATTTTTTAATTAATATATTAGGATATGATTGGGATTACTACTAGTGTGGATGTCAAGGAGATGTTGAGATTGCCATTGCTATGTAGACTTATTAAATTAGATTTTTAATATATCACAAGATGGTATGTAACATGATAGAACATCATAAGGACTTATCCAAAATATTCACAAGGACTAACTCCTATGATCTGATACTTAAAGAAAAAATAATGCATCAATGATAAAAACCATGATGACAATTCTAAATGTATGAATATGGATGGATTCAAGACTAATGCATGCTAGGAATCACCCATTAAACACGCATATATTAAATCAAGGTAATAGTACTAAAAGTAAACAAATAGGCACACAAATAGAATAAATAATAAACAAACAAGAAAATAAACTAACAATAATTAGTCATAATGTTCATACAAATAATGTGACACAAACATGATGACAAACATTACTCCTAGAAAATAGGCGATAAATTAATAAACAAGTAAGATGGGGGAATATAATAAAAGGAAAAGGGTGGCCAAGCTATCTCCATATGCACTAGGCAAGTGGATTTTGCTTACATAGTTCCATGGATGATATATCCAACAAAAACTTCAATCCAAATGTAGTTCTAGGAAATGGGAAGAAAATGATAATTGATGAAAAGCAAACATGATGGATGTGATAGAAGAATAGGAATGGTATTGAAAAAAAATAAGTGCATGGGATGAAAAGGACAAAAAGGATGGGGAAACTAAGTGACAAGTGATTTTCTTATAATTTAGTCAGGATTCTCAGAATCCTTAAGGTAATGAAGTGGTCAATTTTTTTGGTTTTTCTAAATGATGTTCAAATGGTTTTGGAATTTTATATGTATTTTAACTTGATGGAGAATTAAGAGATATGAAATGGTATAATCTCATAAAATGTTGAGAGCATGGAAAAAATGAAAGGATGCTCATAAAATGGAAAGAGTGTTATGGCAAAGAAGGACTGAGATGACTTCAATGTGAATCAAGTATCACCCACCTAATCCCAAAATGGATTAAGGTCATATTAGTTCCACCTACCAATTCCAAAAAATCAACATAGTTGGTATGATGGTACAATACTACATAGGAATGACTAGTTGGTACATCAAGGCACAATAAAAAAATTTGCCCCTAGTTTGCCCATAGGTGGTTATAACTAGGATACAACTGATTAGATCAATGATACTAATTTGCCCATAGGTAGCTATAATTAGTAGAAATAATGGTGAACATTTATTTTCCCCTATAGGTAGATATAATTAGGGTTACATAAAGAAACATGATAAGAGGGGAACAAGAAATTAAGGGTGTAACTACTAAAAAATCTTACTACAAAATACTACCTCTATCTAGAATTATTGAAACAACTACTGACACTAATCTAATTCTTTACATAAAATGTGAAATCAATAGATGAACCAAGGTCAAATGGGTTAGGATAAGATGTGATCAAAACATGTTAGGTCGATATAATGGGATGGTAAAGTGGATAAGTGATAGGATAATGATAGGCTGGTAGAATAATAGGATGATAAGATGGTAGAATGGTATGGTACAAGGAAGAATATGGATAATATGGTACAAGTTGATATGGTCTTTATAAATAATACATCATATCACTCAAGCATTGTACTGCTTAAGGTGTATAAGGTTCATAGGCTCATCGAGTTCATCTCAATCTAGTGTGGTTGGCCTATATGCTCCTATGCCATAGCTTTTAAAAATGATGAAAGGAAATACCTAATTGGGTTTATACTTTCCTTTATGCTTATTTTTCAACTATGTTATTCTTTTAGTTTTATTTGAGGATAAGATCACCAAGTTTGAATTTTCTATGTTTCATACACTAATTATATTGGGCATGGAGTTGATTCTGATATGCTTGAAGATGGTTAACCACATCCATGTATTTTTCATCAAGCAACTCCAGCTCTTATAAGTGAGCTAATAGATATTATTCATAGTGTAAAACATGTTTTTATAGATAAGCATAAAGAAGGTAACTCAATCTCAATGGGAAAAATGGATTCAGTACCATAAACAAGTGAGTATGGAGAGGATCCTACTAGAGTGCAGTGATTGGTATGGTATGCCTAGAGGGCATGGAATATTTGAAGGTGTCAATTGTGATGGGCATCATTAAGAATATTTTTCAAGATGTTGACAATGGTTTTGTTTGATGCTTCATCCTAGCCATTACCTTGAGGGTAATATGCCATAGAATGGTGATGTGTGATCTTATATTCAACACATAGATTTTTGACATTCTTGTTATTGAATGATCTACCTTTATCATATATACTATTATAAGGGATACCATAGAAAAAGATGAGGTGGTTGAAAATGAATTTGTAAATTTGCTTTCCAATCATGTGAGGGGTATAGCTTTGACCCACTTAGTGAAATATTCTATGACAGTGAGGATGTGTTTATGGCTATCTAATGAGGCGGGTTTTATCTTCCTAATGAGATCGCGGCCCCATATATAAAATGACCATGGTGTTGACATTGGTTTTAGAGTCTTGGATCTAGCATGAATCAGATTAACATGCTGACATTTATTACATCTTTTTACATATGTAGTTGCATCTATGTCCATCATTGGCCAATAATAACTAGTACTTAGGAAATTTTTGGATAGGACTACCCCACTAGTGTGGGATACATATACCCATTCATGAACTTCCCATAATACTAGTATATATTATACTAAAGGTTAATAATGAAGTAGAGTTCTATCAAAATTGTGGTGGTATAGGGTTGGTACAAGTCAGGTATAACATTGTGCATTGTGGATGAAGGCTTTAGTTTGTTTATGGGATAAGTCTAGGGGTATAATTTTGTCATGGAGGTAGTGTATAATTTGGAATACCAAGTAGATCTGGGACCAAAAATATCACATATCATTGTAATAGTTGAAGGTTCATGAGCTGGTGCTTTTATATTTTCAATAAGAAATTGGTAGTCCTTTACCATGTATGTGTGTTGAATCATAGATCTAATGATTTCTATATCATCTACAGTTCTATTACTTATCCTTAGTGTATGTTCAAATTGGATGCCAAAATTTTTTTACCTAAGAATGTTGACCATGGCCTTATATTGAACCATATTATCATCTTTGGCTTAAAAATGGTCTGTAACTTGATTGATGATTAACTGTGAATCACCATAAACCTTTAAATGATGTATGTTCCATTATATTTCTTATTGAAGTCCTACCATGAGTGCTTCATAGTCAACCATGTTATTGGTACAATGAAATTTGATTATGAATGACTTGGGGATTAGATCCCCTATGGAGTTATAAATAATAGGCTTTCCCCCAATCCATGTGTTGTGAATGATCTATCAAAATACATCTTCTAGTGTTACTCCTTAAGAGGTGTTTCAATGATGGTCATAATGGATTCATCAAGAAATTGAAATGTTAATGGATTTGTATCTGTAATGGGTGCTTCAACAAGTTGATCTATAATAACTCGCCCCTTGATGGCTTTTTGATTCACATATTCTATCTCAAACTCACTAAGAAACATGATCCATTTGGTCATGCAACCTTGCAAAGTTGTTTTAAATAGTATATACATAAGTGGATATAGCTTTGAAATGACCATGGTCATATTGTTTAACATATAATGTCATAATTTATGAGCTATTAAAATCATGGATAAACAAGCTTTTATGATAGGCATATAATTATGTTTCTATGATACTAGTGTATGATTTAGATAGTACACTACATGATATTTTCCATTATCATCATGTTGAACTAGAAGTTCCCCTAAGGCTTGATATATCACTGATAAGTATAATAGGAATGGTTTCCCTACCATAGGAGGTAATAAGATTCATGGGTTTTATAGATAGTCCTTTAGCTATTGAAAATATTTTTGATAGTTGTCCCAAAGAAATGTTAAACCTTTCTTCTGTAAGTGTGTAAATGGGTGACACTTATTAACTAATTGAGAAATGAAGCATCTAATGGATTGGATCTTGCCCTATAAACTATAAATCTACTTTAGATTGGTCAGTGGTAGCATGTTTGTTATGGCTCATACTTTGGCTAGATCAACTTCAATACCCATGAGAGACACAATGAAGCCAAGAAATGTTTAAAAATTAATGCCAAAAACACATTTATTTGGGTTGAGCCTAACTTTGTATTCATATAGACACTTAAATATCCTCCTTAATACTACTAGATGATCGGCCCTAGTCTTTGATTTACCTAATATGTCATCGATGTAATATTCAATAATGTCATGGATCATATCATGAGATATGATTGTCATGGATCTTTGATAGGTGGCCACTAAATTTTTAATTCCAAATGACATAACTTGATAATAGGATGCTCCCCACAAAGTGATGAATGTTGTTTTATGTTGGTCTTCAGGTGCGATTGTGATCTAGTTGTAGCCTGAGAAACCATTCATCAGTGAAAGAATCTTATAACCCATAATAGAGTAAACTATAATGTCAATATTTGGCAATGGAAAGTCATACTTAGGGCAATCTTTGTTAATATCCCTCAAATCAGTGCATATTTTGATTCCTTCTAGCTTTTTATTGACTAGTATTATATTCAAAATCCATTCAAAATAGTCAATTGGACTGATACATCTCACTTCTAAGAGCTTCTCCAAATCTTTCTTTACTAATAAAAAAATGTGAGGATGCATTTTACATGATTTTTAATTCACTATTTTGGCATTAGGATGTACCACAAGGTGATGGACAACCAAGATGAGGTCCAAACCAGGCATGCCAAAATATGCCCATGAAAATATATCAAAAAATTTCCTCAATAGGGTTTTTAAGACTTTGTTCTCCTCCTTAATGAGGTACATGACTAATTTGATCCACTTTGGGTCATTTGGGGACCCTATGTTTATCTCTATTGTTTATTCCATTAGAAGGGTCAAATCATCTTCAAGAATAGTGGCCAAAGATTATAACTAGCATATAATGGTAGCATACTCTATTAGGATTGATTCTTCAAGTTGTCCTAAGTATGATGAATCAAAATCCCTAAGGGGAGATATGGCCATGTAACAAAAATATTTGAAAACTCTTGTATGATTCAATTAAAGGCTTATTGTTATTCAAGACTAAATTTAGATCTATAGATAGGTTCTTCATTATCGTGATCATGGATGACGTGATCAAAATCCTGATGCTCTTCAAGACTAAACTCATATCCATAGACAAGTTCACTGTTGGTGGTCTTTTGGTCTAAATTTGAATAAGGTTGATCACCCCCATTTAGTTGTGCCTGAAAGAGGTTTTCACCACTAGACTAGCCTTTATCTTTACTTTTTCCCTAATTAGAAAGTGCCTCAAAAAGGTTTTCACTTTGAGACCTCAAAGTTTTAATTATTTATTTTTGGCTAAGGGTGTTCACATGCTCTCCAAAATAGACTTCAGGATCTAACTTGATCAAGAATCTTAATTTATGATTTCAAAATTGAACATTGTCCCTAAGGCCTAGAAAATCATAGAAGGCCTCATCATTCTATAACTAATATATTAGCACGTTGGATTCTTTTTAGTCCCAGTTTATTAGTTGGGGATAATATTATGGTAGTTTATTATGATGAATGATTGGTTGAAGGGTAAAAATGGTGTTATTTTCAAACATGTTGGTTTGGGGTAAGTCATCAAATTGGTCATGATGGGAATATACTTCATTTCCAACATCGTTGTCACTAGTTGTTCGTAATGGAACTCAAATAAGATACATGGGGTCACCCATAAGTAGTTTATATACAAGTCCATAGGTTATTTTGTAATTATTTATATAAATTGGCTCGAGAGTTCCCTATTTATTTAGCCTAAAGCCTCCTCCTTTATAGTCTTGTTTCTCCATGATCTGATTAAGAAGGGGATACTTAGAGTTCCTATAATAATCGATCAACTTGTCATTATATAACCATTATTCATCACCTTTGAGAATGTCTTGTGTATGGCCATGAGCTGGTATGAAAGTAATAAGTGTTAGACTATGTTGATGTCCCTTTCCTTTTCTTTACCATTGTACACATGGTTCAAGTTTTGGTCTTCCAAATGACTTTAGGTGCTATGGGAGTTTGACAATGTGAAAAGTGTTATGCATCAAATACTATCTTGGGCCATTATCTGAGATGGTATAGTGATTAGATATTTCAAGAGGAAACATGTGGGAAAGCAAATCAAGGTTATTAGGTTTAATGTAATTGACATTAGGTAAATCAAGAAGTATGGCTTTCCCTTTGTCCTACTTGGAAAGTAGATTCATGCCAAAATGGTAATTATAGCTCTTAAACTTAGCCTCAAGATGTTTGTAATACTCATATGGATGTAAATCTTTTGGAATACTAACCTCCATCCCTGAGTGGGAAAACTTGATACACTAGTGCAGTATCAATGTAGATTTTTGGTAAACACACCAGCTAGTTATTTTTCTAGTAGACTATGGGTAAAAGGGATTTCAAGGGATCTCCATAATTTTAGATAGCTTGCATATTTCATCTTATTTCTATTTTTCTTGTGTCAAGTCTGCTAATGAAATCTCATTCTAAATTTTAAGAGAAAAGTTGCACAAATTGTTTGAAGAGATCATTAAAATTAGAAATTTAATTCTTTATTAAATTCAAGAACCACTCTAAGGCTTGTCCAACTAGACTTCTTAGAAGCAACAAAAAAAATAGATGTCACTACAGGCCACTAGTTGGCATTTGACAAATAATTTTGTTAGATGGGCTTTGAGATCACCTTTCCCTTTATATTTTTAAGTACTCCATGTTGAAAGGCTAATAACACATGTCATCCAATTTAAATTTTTAAACATATTTACTAGTTTGGATGATAGTAATTTAATCCTTCATTTTTTGTAATTCTTGTTTAAGGAAACTTATGGGAACATTAGCCTGAGGTAATGGTTGAGTGGTCACAAGTGGATTAATTTGACTAAGGTATGATGAAAGTGTTTATTGGGGTATGTTGGATGGGCTAGGGAATAGACCAAGAATATGCATACATGGATTAGGTGAAAATGTTGAAATTGCACTTGTGGTTATGTGATATTCTAGTTAGGGTTGGGTATGTAGGCCTAATGGTAGGAAGTTTGAGGTTGGGATGGTAGTATATGGATAGACTATGCCTACTGAGGTTGACTAGGGACATGTTACCAACTAGTCATACCTAGTTGATTGAGAGGTACTTGTGAATGAAGACCCTATTGTTGAACTTGTGGCACATTCTACACGAAAGGCAACATTTTCCTAATAGGTACTTAAAGAACATTGGAACCTATTTGTTACACAAATCCTGGTTGGGAAGTAGATGCATGCTAGATATTTGACATCTATTACTGACCAATATTTATATTTTGTTGGTTAGACATCATTTAGTTTTGGATCAACATGTTAGTTTGAAATGAAAGGGGTATGTTCATTATAACTTGGTGAGGTAGAAAATTAGTTGCCCCCTATTAAGGTGGTAATATGTTTTGCCTCTATCACATGGGTTGATTGGATGGTGCTTGTTGTTGTGAAGTATCACTCATCACTTATGGGGGAAGAGTAGGATTTGTCACATTCTGTTATGGCACAACACTAGTTGGCTAACTACTTAATCCTTATTGGTGGGTGTTAGAATAAGTAATTGGTTGAAGATTAGAGGTAGTTGGTTGAGGTTGGGAAGTATAAAATCTTACTCCCTAAGTTTTTGAATCATTAATGTTGATAGTTAAAGGCATATTTTATTATTGACTGTGTTTTTACACTAATACCACTTTGGTTTGGACTGAACGTTACTTGTATATTATCCACTACATTTTGCTCATTATTCTATGTAGAGGAAAAAGGCACTTCCTTGATGGTTTTCATATTAAACATGTTATCGATTGAATTATTTTATGTAAGTGGGTTAAAACCCCAATTTTTTTGACCTGATAAGTTAAATAAAACTCTTATTGAAGGGAGTGACTGAATAAGAGGTGTATTTGACATGGCCATTTGATTAAAGTTACATTCTTAGTTTTGATAAGCCTGGTATGCTATCTAAATTTTCATGAATTGGTCCTCCATGATATGTCTTTATATGACAAGAATACATGGATCTTGGTATGACATTGGTACTATGGAATTAGGGTTATTAGAAAAGGCTTGATCATTGTTCAAATTTTAAAACATGTTATAAGTTACTCTTAGTATATGTGACAAATTATCATGCCCTACCTCTTCATATCTATTAGGATCATAAATTGATGGCATGGTCACATAATAAGGTCATTGTTGAACATTTTCTTCAACTTTATGTACACTAGCCAAATATTGGGTTATTGGTTCTCTATCTTGTTCCATGTATGGAGGCATGCTAATAAAATAGTTGGCCAAAGGATATTGATTTTTCTCCCCTATTTGAGTTTCATAAGATGGATAAGGATCCATCTCATAAATAACATCATCTACATAGGGGTCTTAAACCATATCTTCTTGTTCAACCATATAACTAAGTCCTGACTTGTACATGACACCATTATGAGTGTAGGGAGACATGTTTAGATAAATAGTAAATGCTTTGCTACCAAAAAGAGAATAGAGTTATACAAAATCTAAAAATCTATGCTTGAAAAGATAAAAGGGGTTCAAATCTATCTAACTTGGTCAAGGGTGGAGATGTATCTCCAAAAGGTTTATGCTAATAATTTGGTAAAAATAGTATAACATCAAATGTCTAACATTAAATATTTTACACAAAAAATATCAAGAAAAATGACCTAAAAACAAGATACTAAACTCTAATATCCAAACATGTTCCAAATAGGTCTAAAATAGGAAAGGGAAAAGAGTCAGTAGGTCTTTTATCCAAATGCAGAGTTAAAATCTAGGATCAAATAGGCTGTGTTAGGACTTTTGGCTAAATGGTGTCAAAATATAGGATTGAAAACAAAGGATAATGATGATTAATCTAAAAAACTTGGAACAATTTGGCAAAGGCTAGGTACTTTATTGTAGACATAAATGTGATCTGATTAGTGGAAAACACTTAAAAAAGGTAGTTTGAAGGTGGAATGATTATATCAAATAAAAGCACAAATAATAAAGTTTCTAAATTTGATTAATTGATTAACCTAAGTTACTCAACCCAAAAGAGAATGATATATGTATCATCCCCTGCATGTCGAGGCCTAAATTGAACTCAATCAATGTTTGAATTTGATCTTGGGAAAATTTAATCAAAGACTCAACTAAAGCAAAATAGGGTTTTGATGACCAATAATATAGATAAATTTGAATAGTATGACTGTTCTAAACAAAGATCTAAATAGACTCAAATGATTGGTTATAATAATGATAATTGAGACACAAGACAAGACAAATATTTTAAAAATAATTTAGGTAGCATAATGGTGTTAGGACTCCTAAAAGATGTGAAAATGTTTATGTTTTAAATAATTTTAAAGCATAATGCTTGAAATGATTTGTGTAGCATAATGTTTCCCATTTAAATCAAGTACCACACTCAATGTTTTGACAAAAAAAAATTCTACATTAAATCAAGGTGTCAAATGGATGGCATAACACCTCCTCAAAAAATGGAGTGATTTTGGACATAAGACTCATTCATGACATGGTTTAAACAATAATTTATAGTTCTAAAACACCAAAAAATACAAGAATAAATAATTAAAGTATATTTTCATAAATCCTATCAAAATGTATCAAAGTGGGGTTGACTAAAAACTATACATTTTGCACACTAGATTAATCCCATGTGTACCAACTTTCACATTGTGAAAACAAAAGAAGTAGCATGCTAATTGAGTCCATGCCAATCAAATTGTTGTGAAAAGGTCTTGTATTTTTCACAACCACTACATTTATCAATTTTTTAGTATAGTGTGATATCCATATTGATCATATGTCCTGGGCTTAGCCTCCTACTAATGGATATGGTTTAACCTCTTAAACCACCATCCTAGTGGGGTGATCCCAATTTATATACCCTCCATGGAGAGGGGTTGAAGATTATGATGAAGGATGAAGCCCTAGGTTGAAGATTCCCTATAGAATATGTGGAAAGTAATGAATTCCCCATCATAAGGCAAAAATTCATGAAATAAAATCTATATAAAAAGGCTTTATAGGTTATTTTCAGATCACCCAAACCATGTAGGTTCTGGAGAGAACCTAGACAACTTCCTCTTGATGCCTTTGGACTAAAGAATAATTTGTAATGAAAATAGTGTTTTTGATCCCAAGAGTTCCCTATAGGGGACAGGGGGAGAACATACATGCACAAATTCCTTTTTGAAAAAATAACAAACAACAAACAATTTTGAAAATAATTTACGAGTGATGTTTGATTTTGATCACCAAATTTGAATGTGATCATTTGCTTCTTACTATGCCCCTTGACTTAAGTGAAAAAATGGAAAATATTACACACAAACAAGATAATATAAGTTTATTTTTAAACCCAAAGATCTAATTATTCAATATTTATCCTAGATTCATGATTAAACACTAATTTGAAAATTTTCAAGATTGAAGATTAGTTTTAATCACTAAAATGAAATGTTTCTAAGACTTAGAAAATCATAGATTTATTTTAAGAACCACCATTAAAATGTGTGAGATTAATCATGTTTATTTTAAAACCAAATCAAAATGTGTGATTAGTTAAAACATGCAATTTTGTCTTCAAATCAACCCTTCAACTTGAAAATGTTAGATTGTAACTCCTTCTAGAAGCACTTTTAGTTGTGAGTAAATGAACTTTAAAAAATGTCTTGGGTTTGTGTTTCACTTGTCAATCCAAAGGAAAAAAATGTTATGTTAAAAAATAATTATCTCAATAAAACACAAAAATTAATATTAAACTTATGAAAACATGCAAACAACAAGTTAGAAGGCTTAAAACAAACCAAACATACAAAACATAAAAACTGATAGTATTTCAATCATAACTTTTAAAATATATATTATTTTCTTATGAAATTTTTGGAAGTTTTTTAAAGGTAAAATTTAAAATTTAAAAAAAAAATTCAAATAAAAAAAGTGAATAAAAAAATATATTAGCTTTGTCCTATCCATTTTTACCAAAAAAATAGAAAACAAAAAGTGATAGTCACTAAAAGAGTCATAACTTATAAAATACAAATCAGATTTTAATGAAATTTTGAGAGAATTAGGAGGATGAAACCAGTAATAATTTTTTTTTAAAAATTCAAAAAAATAGTAAATATATTAAAAATAAGAGCTATTTTAACATTGATTTTTATTCAAATATATTAGGTGCACAATCGTGTCCCATTGGGCGTGTCATTTGTAACCAATGAATTTGACTCAGGAGAGGAGGTTAGTATCATGTTATTTATAAAATAAATTAAATAAACAAAATAAAAAATCTAACATCTTTAGGCCTAGATCTTAGGGGGATCTTAGTGAACGAATCTAATGAAAACCCAACTAAAATTTAAAGAAAAGAGATCTTTCCTTACCTTCCTTAATTTATCCAAGAGATATATTTGTTGGCCTGATCAGATTGTGATCAAAAGGTATAAATAAGTGGCACTTATCTCTATCCATATCCTCTTATAACCATGGTTAGCTTTGGTTTGGCTTGTATTGATTTTGGTATTATAATATTATGCATTTGCTTCATAGATCAAATCCAACATTATAACTCTACTATGTTCAAGCTCCCCAAATGAAGAAATATAGGATTATATTTATATATTTTGAAACTAACCCAAAAAAAAGGTGAGTTAGAGGGTATTTATATCTTAGAATGGGTTCAAACTTGACCTAGGTGAGTCAAAAGTAACTCTAGTAGAATTATGAGTTGTCAAACACTAATGATTATCAATAAATAGGCATGGGTGGGATATTTTAAATTTTAAACAAGTTGAAAAAAGGTAATGATTACTTCCTAAGATACTAATTTATCTTTTGAAATTTATTTTTTGATAATTAATTTAATTGATCATGGGTGAATTCAATTATGACTTGATTAGGATTTGATTTGTTTTAACATGGTAATTAATCTTTTTTAGGCTTTTTGACATTTTTGAATGATTTTGAATTAATTGATGTGTGCATTTGGTCCATTTAATTGATTTATGAGTCAAATTGATTTATTTTCATGATTATGAAGCCAAATTTTAGACTCTTATAAATTTGTATGTTAGATGTTCAATGGTTGGTAAGATTGTTATAATAGTTGGGTATGAAGCCATTAGTGGCCAATTTTAGATGTCTACACTAGGAAATCCCATATTATAATAAAAAGATAGAAGGGAGGGGGTTTATTTACCTTGGTTTTTTGGGTTTCATTAGGATAACTAACATTGGCTAGGACTACACTTTCTTTCTCTCCTTGCTTGTATGAGATGTTGAGCTTTGACAACTCTTTTTGAAAAAGGTCTTTTGCCCTGGAATAAGAAATGTGTCCCAAATTTTTATCATGACATGAGCCTTTTTCATCTAGTCTACAATGTTAATATGATGTTTGCTAACCTTTTACTATAATTTAGGAGAAATAACACTACTTGGAGCTTGTGTGAAATGAGGTATAAATGGACCATTCTCATTATGACCCTTTTGGATTGGTGGAGCTTTAGGTGATGCATCTTGATCATTAGTTTTGGATTGGTTGAGAAGGTGAATGATATTTTATCCCTACCTTTGAGTCACCACTCACTACCCTTATTTTAACCCTTGTTTTGGTTATAATAAGGTTGTCTATTTTAGCTACACCTTCTAGATGATTGACTTCACAATGTCCAAAAGGGATTTATCCCTCTTGAAAGTTGAAAAATGTAGTTGTTTTAGAATCAATATGTACCCTTAAATATGATTATTTAGGCCCTCTCTAATTGAGATACATAATGGGAATAACCTCAGGATATGGGTATCCTATGGTGAGGTTAAACCTTTGGAGAAGGCCTACTTCCTTTTGATGGATAGCCTAAACTAATACTACTGCTAAGAAAAGGGTTAGAAAGGGGAAAATATGGATCTTAAGAAAGATAAAGAGGTGATGCACAAAAATTAAATGAGACATTCATATGATTGAACCCACACTAGATCAGCATAAGATAGTGTTAGCTCACATAATCTCACAAATAACTAATTACATAAGTATTTCATGAACTAGGCTCACCATGCAATAAATTAAGCAAAGAGGAATTCTAAAACTCACACTAAGAATTCATTAATGAAAAAAGAACACAAATCCAGGCCTATAAATAGCTTGGAAACACCTTAAAAGAGTCAAGTAGGACAATGGCCTAGGAAAAATCTCCTTCATAAGATAATCATGCACAAACTTACTAAGCATTAGTCAAAGGTAAGATATAGGTAAAAATCATCTTATTGAATCAAGAGGTAGTTATTACAAATTTTTATAGGTTTAGCCTATTCAAATGAGAGTCTCTTGCTCTTCAAAACTAGAGAGTCCTTGAAAGAGTAAACTATCTAAGAGAGAGAGAGCCATAATGTGGGATAAAATATAAGAGATATAGAGAAGGGGAGAAGAGAGAGAGGGAGAGAGGGAGAACATCATTAAAAAATAATAAATGAGCTACCACTAGTCTTCAATGAATCTCAACTACATTTTGATCCAATCAAGACTAATCCATCATAGACAGATCAAAACCTTCATTTGTCCCAATAGCCCTCAAATTCTTTTATTAGTTGAGAAACATACTAGAAGACAAGAATGTGTTTAGGATGATGAGTCATAATCCTATGAATAAGAAAAACCCTTAGATCCCCCTTAAAAATCTATTAAATACTTTAATTGATTTCTTTAACCACTAAATCTCCATCTTGGGATTCTACGCCATCTTCCACTTGACTTATGATGACAAAATCCTCATATCTTTGGTCTAGATAGAACCATGACCATATCTACTTTGAGTAGTTATAGGTACATGTTTGTCAAAGATAAGACTATGTTTAAGGATGAAAAACTTCTCTATAATCACACATTTACCTCTTTAATATCTGAGCATAGGTCTTACTATAGATGAAAGTGAATCCATTTAGTAGTTTTCCTATAATCATTACATCAATGAAAACCTATAGGCCACATTTTTTATTTATTGAATTATATTAGGTTTAAGCAAACCTATTATGCCTTTGAACCTTGTGAAAATGGAGAAGTCACTACAAATAAGGATATCCCTTTTAAAAGAGCAACAAACACAACATTGAAATAATCTTGCAACTTTAGAAAATGGGTCAAAAGGTTCTAAATATTTAACTAGATGTCCTGATTGAGAATTAATGGTGACAAAAATTTATCATTGATAATACTAACTATATAACTATATCTCATGTTTAATAGTGATCAATTGAGCTCTAATGGTGGCATGTGCCCTTTGAAATATTTTCTCTAGTTTGACCTAGGTCACATTTTTTCTCCATTTGAAGTCTCTTAGCTTCAAATTTTAATATTGGCTATTGATCTTGATCTAGGTTCCTTGATAATGACACTTATCATCTCCTCATTTTTCTTGTGGGTCATTTATTTAGAATTTGTCTAATTCTATGCTTATACCATGTGGTGACTTCACATTCAACTTGAGCTTATTGAATCTTTATATTTACTCAATGCCATTGATCTATTTTTGTATAGATGAATGCCTGATATTAATTTATTTGGGGTTATCCATGGTTATAATACTTGGTAGCATGACATTATTCTTCAAGATCCATTGATTTGTTAATCTCTCACTCACTATTGATTCGTACTTGTATGATTAAATACACTCTATTGATTCATCTAGACCCACTAACTCTATCCTTGACTACATGCCATTATATTTGATATGACTTTCCATGATATTGATACTTGTCTACCCCATGTTTAGCCTTAGCAATATTTGAATCCAAATAGCTACTTCCCATGGCTTAAATTCAATGTCTCCATGCAAGTCCCACTGTGTTAATTTAACTTTGAGGGCTTATATCCTGAGATGAAAACTCATCAAGACTCTAAATATTTAGTTGGTGATCTTGGAACTAAAAACATCATGTCCATATAATATTTTAGCCTAAAATATTTTTTAATCACACTTATATAATGCAAAACTAGATTGATTTTTTCATTCTTACATGACGTGTTGAGATTGTCTAGTTCTTCTAGACTTGTGCTAGAAATTGTTATTTATATTTTGAAGGTTTGAATGAACCTCTAAGACTTTGAAAAAACTTGTTAATTCCCTATGAATGACTGAACACCATGGATACCTATGAGGCCCTTTCCTTGTAATTCTAGACCTTTTTCAAGGTTTGCTTCTCATAAATCAATAAATTACACTTTAAGCTTGCTTAAAGTGTTTTAAAAGTTTTGTGAATTTCATGTGATCTTTTCCCTTCACTATTTGATCATTCCCTTAAAATGAACTCTGGTCAGCTAATCTATCCAAGCAAAATCTTTGTATGTGGGACAAAATTAGCCAACATTTTTGGCAACATCCTAAGATTTCATTCCTATTATGCAATAGATTAATAGCCTTATTTTTCCGATTGGGCATATGGAGTCAAGTCATTCATTTATAGCTAATATGAGATTGAAAATAAGGCTAACCCATTCTAAAAAACTCCTCTTGAATAAAAAAGAATAATAGGATACAAAATAACAACGCTCGTACCAAAGGTGATTTTTCAAAGGGAAACATACAACTAAAAGAAATGTGCTAAAAAAATTAGAAGAAAGCATAGAAAACTACTCTAATATGTACAATACTATATCATGATTGTAAAATCCATTAATAACAAGTATTTAAATAAATTACATTGATTGGGATGGGTAATACCTCTCCATCCATCTGGGCAAGATAAAAACATTATGATGTTTACAACCATGGATCAAATAAGGGCCACTCCACAAGCTATCAAAATTGGTATGGTTTCATGGCTTGGCCTTATTTAAATCCCACTTGAGGACTATGTCCCCTTCTTTAAAGTCCCTTTCTATGGCTCTTTTATCAAAGGCCTTCTTGACCTAAGCTTGATGTGACTCTAATGTCTTTATTGCAAGGTCCTTAGTTTCTTCAAGCTCCATGAGATCTATCATCCTCACACTCATAGATTCACTCTCCATCAATTCAAACTGATGGGATAACTCTAAGGTAGGAAGTTAAATATAAATGGGTAATTTGGATTCCCTCCCATATACTAGGATTAATGGTGAGTTGTCAATGGCAACTTTGGGAGTCACTCTATTAGCCCATAATATTGTCCTTAGCTTTGTGTGCCATACTATTTGATTCTCTTCCATAGTCCTCTTTATAATCCTTATTAAGTTCTTATTTATGTACTCTACAAGTCCATTAACTTGGGGGTAGTAATTTGATGATGTACTTAGTTAGATGCCTAGTTGGAGTGCCCACTCACTTTTCTTCATGCCAATAAATACTAAGGCATTTTCTAAAATTATTGTTGTTGGTACACCAAAATTGCTCACTATACTATCATAGAAGTCTAACACTACTATTTCATTCTATTCTTTTAGGACTATTTCTTCCACCCACCTAGTGATGTAGTTAGTTCCCATTTGTGTCCTAAACTAGAAGGTAGATTGATCATTCTTATGAATTCCAAACCCCATTACATGAAGAGTTGTTCTACCTAGATTGGGTTGAGAGGAATGGCTGTAGTCTTTGTTTACCAAAAAATAGAGCACACTTATATCATATTATAACCCATGCATAGGCATCTTTGAAAATGTTAGACCAATAATAACTATCTCTCATCACTTTTGGTTTTGTTATCCTTAGAGAAAAATGGCCTCCTATAGGCCCATAATGAGATTAATCTAAGATCTTTGTCACCTAATTGTTATATATGCACCTAAAAAGCACTCCATTGATGTCCTTTTATAAATAAAACCCCATAAACCAATTCATAAGGTATGGATTAAAGTCTGCAATTCATACTTTTTTCCCTATCCATAACTTAAGGGCACTCACTTTTCATCAAGAAATGTGTTATATCCTAGAGCCAAATAGTGTGGGGTGGAGGTAAATCTACTTATGAATTATCTTGTGTCACCAAATCAAATTATTTATCTTCATGGATGTCATCAATAATATTATCACATAATCCTTTTCCTCTTACTAGCTTGGTGACTTCAATCTCCACATCATATTCCATGACCTTGGTAATCCAACTAGCTCTCTTCTCATTCAAGCCTTTATTAAGAAGGAAGTCCATTACTCTAGGATGAGACACAATAAGATGAATCCTACTATTATAGAGAAGTGGTTTAAAATTTTTGAGTCTTCTAAAAGTTTTAAGAACCTAATTTCATACAAAAGTGTATCTTACCTCATATCCTTCTATTCCTTGACTTAAAAATGTAATTGGCTGATCAAGTCCTTTACCATTCTTCTACATTAGCATCACTGATATATTGGCAAAGGTGTATAATATGAAATCCATTGAGAAGTAAAGATTTATGAATTATGTCACTTGGATAATAACTTATTTGATACCCTCAAATGTAGCTTTACCTTCATTTGACCAAGTGAACACTTGGTTCTTCTTTAGTATGGAAGTGATTGGGTTGACCAAGTTTAGAAAACTAGGTATAAATCTTCTCATAAAATTTATTTTCCCAAGGAAGCTCTAGAGTCCCTTCTTGTGGTTAGGCAAGGATAATGATAAGATAACACTTATTCTATTAGGATCAATATTTAATCTTTACTTTGAGATAATGTGTCCCAAGAATTTTCCTTCATGAAGAAAAAACACACATTTCTTGGGATTTAAAGACATCCCATATTCTTTGCATCTTTCAAAGATAAATCTTACATGACCCATGTGCTCACTAACCTTATTAGAGAAAACTATGACGTAATCGAAGTAGACTAGCACCAACTTATTTAACAAGCCTTGGAATTCCATGTCAAGTGCTCTTTGGAAGGGTGCTCCTATATTTGACAAGACAAAAGGCATATTTTGATAAGCATATGTGCCCCAATTTGTGGTGAAGGTAGTATTATATTGATCTTCTTCTCTTATTAGCACCTGGTTGTAACCTAAATAGCCATATAAAAGAGGGAAGTATTCTAAACTAACAACTATTTGAAGGAGTTGCTCCATAGATGGGAAGGGGTAATGATCTTTCAAGAAGACCTTGTTTAGATCCCTGAAGTTCACACATAATTTTATATCCCTATTTTTCTTCCTTATAGGCACTAAGTTGGATACCTATGAGGAGTACTTAATGGGAAAGATGATCTTGGATTCAATCAATTTGGTTAATTATTTTCTCATAATATCTTTAATTTTGGGGTTGATAGGCATTTGCTTCTTCCTGACAAGATTGGAATCAACCTCTAATTGTATAATGTGTTGGGATAGCTAGGGATCAAAGCCTCTTAGGTTACTATAGTCCTAAGAAAATATGTCTACATATTCTTTACAAAGTTTAATGAAAGCATGCCTTTCAACCTTAGTACTAACATTTTCAATCTTGAGGAGTTTGTCTTTGAAGATCATAACTCTTTCATCATTCTCCTCATTCATTTACATTACTACCTTGTATTTTATCATATGGTCCCCCTCATGGAAAATACCTTCAAGGGTGACTAGACCTTTAGGAAGCTTTTTAGACTTCAGATAAATAATTTGATCTTCATACTGACATTGAAAATTATCTTAGTTTAATGAGGAAAAATTTGCTTCTTGTTGCAAAAAATAAGCAATATGATTATCACTATCAAAGACCTACCTCCTCATGCATGTAGTAGACACACTTTTCTATTTATTCAATACCTTGTAAATGATCAATTAATTGATTATCACTCCATAACTCATCCAATAGCATATCAGGTATCTCCATAGGATGAGTGTATAATTCTTTACCAACCATGAATTCATCCTCATCAAGAATGGTATAGTTGATGTTTATGCTATTTGACCCATAAGGTTCAATGTGTAATTTTTTAATAGGCTCATCCTTGATGGATAGTTTAGTCTCTTACCTTATTCTAAAATCCATGTACGGCCAATCTTCTTCTAGATAACCTCTAATCTTTGTTGTGAATTCTCTAGATAAGCATAGTGCAAAATGAAGAGGCACATATAAAATCAATACATCTTGAGACACTAAGACACTAGGACAAGCATGTAGGGTAAAATTTAGACCTTTGATGATTCTAGGTAGTTTGGTGTAAGATCTATCAAGTTGTAACACTTCCTTAGACTAGGGCTCATACATTAAACCAAACTGATTAGCTATAGATTTAGGCATTACTGATGTACTTGCCCCACTATCTACCAAAAAATTATGCACTAGAGAGTCATCAATGATCACATATATTTATAAGAGAGGAGGTTTGAGCATCTTACTTGATTGACCTTCATTTGTTCCTTTGGTTGCATTGGTGAGAACTAAATTCTCTTTGCTTGGTGGCGTTTCAAAAACATTGATCTTTGCTAAACCATCCTAAAGGATATCCACCTGACCAGACATTGAAAGCACATCCCACATTAGCACACTAATTTTGGGTTTTTTCATTTGGTCAAAAATATTGATGGCTATACCACCCAATTTTACTTTTAATTTGGGAACCACAATTGTACCTTAAACTTGTGAGTTTTGCAGCACAAAGGTAGTCCTTTAGTTTTGATTCTTTGTAGCTATTAGGACATTTGGAGTAGCATTAGGTTCATTTGTATTTGATATAAATGGATTAATAATAAGATACTCTTTGACTACTTCTTGTCCACCATCTATGTTACTTATTTTGAACCTTGTATTAGGTACCACTGAGGTGTATGCTTGTCTAGAACTAGCTTGCTAGTTGGATGCATATCATTCTTGTTAATAATTTAGAATTATAACATCCAATTGGATTGTTCCTTCATTATACCCTTGGATTTGTGGGGGACATTATTATTTTATCATCATAAGTATCTCTACATTTTTAGCCATAAGACCTTGATTATACCCATAGTTAGTAGCCTACTACCATTGATCATTGAAATCTTGATTGAGGTCAGTGTTTAGGATAATGAATTGACAAAAAGACTAATTCCAAGGAATAGTTCCTTTAGCTTCTTAAGAAATGTTATTTTGGATAAGCACTAGGGTATTATAGGTACTAGCAGTATTTGGATTATAGTTATTTTGCCTAACATAGTTAGGCTACCCTTGTCCTTGTCTTTGACCTTGACCTTGGAAGCTTCCTTTGTAGGGTGGCTTATTTTTTGAATAAGACTAATGTTGAGGCTGATATGAAGCTTGATAAGGTCTATTGAAATTGGTCTGTTGCCTTTTCAAATTTCCCAATTCATTCCCAAAATATTGAAACATGCTCTTATGTTCTTAGAAATTTTTGTTTTCTTGGGAATCACTAGATTGACTAGTGGAATATTTTTCTTGCTTTGGTTTAGGTATATAAATAAGTGTTGGCATAGGATGAATGATAGTAAGGGGAGGAATAAAAATAGGATTTTTTTATATTTTAGGTAATAAATGTATTGGTGGTTTAGGGGTAAGCTTGCTATCTTGAACTAGCTAATTTTCTACTCTGATTGCCACCTCATAAGCATTTGGTAGTGTGTTCCCTCCCATAGATTGAATCATTACTGTAATATCACTATTTAGAGATTTTAGGTAGTTAAGGAAATAAAACTAAGGATTAGGTCTAATAGAGACTGGAATCTTATCCCATGTTTTTTGAAATCATGTATTGAAGTCTTGCATGACTTCATAATGAGACCTCTTAATTGTGGTTAGTTATTCTGCAATTGATAAATGATCAATTTTATCTTCAAATATCTTACGCAATGCATCTTCTAATTATTCCCATGATGTATGGAGTTATCATCAAGGATTACATACAAGTCTAGTGATTTCACCTTGAAATAGATGGATGACAACCTAATAGCCACATTTTCCTCATTAACATTATGAATATTGCAAAAATTGGCTACATCATGAGGTTCTCAAAAGGGGTTTTAGATTGGTCTCCAATGAAATAGGGGACACTTTTAAGAGATGATATTGGAATAGGATCATATTTTTGGAGGTCTAAAGGACTTTTTCTATTAAAATCCATAAAATGGAAAGCTCTAGGTGTCAGGGGATCTAGCTCTACCAATTAGAGCACATATGATTACTTCTCATATTAGCAATTAAACACAGAATTATACCAAAATGATAAAGTAACTAGAAACTTGAGACAACAAAGAATTTGAGAGACAATACACACTCTTGTATTAAATATTACTAGAAGAAAATACAATAAGGAAGATGCCACTTCTTCCTCCACCTCAATGGCTTGCCACACCTCAAGACCTTCTTCCCTCTCTCTCTTGCTCAACACAACTCTAAAGCCTGAGTTATTATCCCTCCTTGAATTCTTCAGTTGATCTCCTTGACCTTACACCTGTAGATCTCCTTGACCTTGCTAGCTTCAATGCTTTTACTTGCCTTCTTAATTATTACAATACATGCCTTATGGGTCTTTAAATAGGATCCCATGCTTACAAAAATAGAACTCTAGTTACAATAATTAGACACGTAGCTCATGACTATAATTAGTCATTTGACATGCAAACACTCACTTCACTTAACTGACTATTCGTCAACAGTAGTTTTGGAAATACACAGGCGACCGATGCAGGTCCCTGCTTGTCTGGTGCTGTCGATGTTGGCCGACTCCCTGCCATTGCCGGTCTCCTTCTCCACTGCATCTGACCGACGTTGATCATACTATCGATGCCAATGGCTCTGGTTCTTCATCATCCTTTCTCTTGTGTCTGTAAATAGTTGAAGCTTTTAGCTCCACACCTTAACAATCTCCCACTTGGAGATAAATAGTTGCAACTTGTATCTGTACCTGTACACCATCTATTTTGTTCCTTAGGCTCTATATTCCTCTTCAACATCACTCTTGAAGACCAACCACCATGCAAACCTGTGATGTTATACTTGTCTCTTATGTCACAAGAATTTTGCTGCTCCCAAATTCTCCATGACACACTTCTAAACCAACTCTACCCTTAGCTCATTAAACTCCCTGTTTATGAAACCCTGCAACAAGTAACACAATACAGTAATAGGATAATGTGGCTAATATTATCCAACCTGGTAAAGATAAAATACAATGGTCAAACCTCCATTGTTCTGCAGCCTACTCAAGACCATATACCATAGCATTTTGTCTCATGTGTCCATCCACTCTCTTCTCTAAAATGGGAATCCATCCCTCTATCCAGTGCTTCTTTCTAGCTGACAATACTACCAACAAATACCTATTTGGTTCTCTAAGGACTCACACTCATCCATGCCAAGCTCCCACTATTTCTGGATTCTACCTGCATTGCTTCTTCCATCTTCCTAGTTCATGACTATCAATAAGCAATATAAAGAAGTTGAACAATGAATATGAGGTTCACATACCTTTCCTAACCTCCACATGGGTGTTTGAGACTTATAGATCCACCCAACATCCGTTCTAGTGACCGATATCAGCCATCTCCCAGTCTGCTCCCAACCGATGTCAGTTCCCTGCACTGACCTTGACTGTCGATGTCATTTCCCTGGCTGATGCTGGTGTCCCTCCTACCGACGTCGGTCCTTTTTATGACTGATGTCAGACTTCTCCTGCCTGACCTACTGACCTTGCTGGTCTGCACATGATCGATGTCGGTATTTGGATGACTGACGTCGGTGCCAAGTGACTGACATCGATGTTTGTGTGTTCCTATAAGTGATGAAATTTTCATCCATGAGCTCTTCTTGGATCAAACCTCTATCCATGCTGCCCTGCTCAGATTTATTCAGCCCCTGTGACTAATCTCTATCCTTCATCTCCTCCATAAACACCAAGGCTTCTTTGTTCCTGTCAAAAGCATCGGATTTCCTTTTTTTGCAATGAACTCTATCTATGCTTTCTGAATTTGAACACATACCTTTTGAATCAAGAGCTTCCATTCCCTTCCTATTCATTTGACCAAGCCTATTAGGCCACATCTTCGAATCTACACTAGAAGTAAAATTAGTAATACAAGTAGACAGATAAAGAGTATCTACTTTCTTACCTCTTGCTAGAACAAGTGATCCCTTGGTAACCTTCCACGAATTCACTGTGAGGGTTATTTTGCATCACTCATCTCCCAACCTTCCTACAAAAATCAAACTCTGCTTCAGAATTGGAACATGCATGACCTCTTTCAACACCCATGTGTTGTCAATCTGTAATCTCAACTGCACTTTCCCTTTGCCAACTATCTGACAAGGCGTATCATCCCCTAAATAGAGCACTCCAAAATCTCCCTGTTCATACTCATAGAACAAATCTCTGTTTGGGGATGCATGAAAAGATGAACCAGAATCTAAAATCCATGATCCTACCTGACTATCTGAAGAAAGTATGAGAGCATCCTGCATCACAATATTTGCATCCTTTGCTTCTTCTATACCTGCATGTTGGTTCTCTTTATCTCTCAACCAACACTCCTTCGTATGTCCTTTCTTTCCACAAAACCAATAGGTAATACCTTTGGACTCAGATCTCCTTCCCGACCTTGATTTCCCTTACTCAACCTTCTCCCTTTGCCTTCCCCTAATTTTTGCACTTAGAGCATTCCCTAATGATTCACATGTGCTTCTCCTGTGTATTTCTTCATTCAAGATCACACTCACAACATCATCAACTTTTAAGATTTTAGAAGCAGATGCAAAATTACTTACTGCCATAACCATACCATCCCAACTTTCAGGCAAAGAACATAAAATCAAGAGAGCCTTTACCTCATCATCAAAAACAATATTGACTGAAGCTAATTCATTTACCAAACCATGGAAATCACTGAGATGAGTATGTACCGATCCACCTTCCTGCATTTGCAAAGTAAATAGCTACTTCATAAGATATACCTTATTAGAAGCCGAGGGCTTTTGGTATAAATTCGCCAAGGACTTTATCAACTCTTCCATTGTCTTGCACTGTGATAAGTTGGAAATCACAGACGATGCAAGGCTCAACCTTATGGAACCTAGAGCCTTCCAATCAAGAACATTCCATTCTTCATCCTTCATATCTATGGGCTTACATGCAACCCCACCCAACGGTAAGTACAAATCCTTCTGATATAGATAGTCCTTAATTTGCATCCTCCAATGTTGATAATTCTTGCCGTTAAACTTCTCCATTCATAGCCTACTTTCTTCTACCATTGTTGAACTCCCACTCAATCAGAAAACCCTGTGAGTGACCTGTAATCAAAAATAATACCCTGCTTCCTACAAACCGTAGCTCTGATACCACTTGTTAGGGGATCTAGCTCTACCAATTAGAGCACATATGATTACTTCTCGTATTAGCAATTAAACACATAATTATACCAGAATGATAAAGTAACTAGAAACTTGAGACAATAAAGAATTTGAGAGACAATACACACTCTTGTATTAAATATTACTAGAAAAAAATACAATAACGAAGATACTACTTCTTCCTCCACCTCAAAGGCTTGCCACACCTCAAGACCTTCTTCCCTCTCTCTCTTGCTCAACACAACAACTCTAAAGCTTGAGTTATTATCACTCCTTGAATGCTTCAGCTGATATCCTTAACCTTACACTTGTAGATCTCCTTGACCTTGCTAGCTTCAATGCTTTTACTTGCCTTCTTAATTATTACAATACATGCCTTATGGGTCTTTAAATAGGATCCCATGCTTACAAAAATAGAACTCTAGTTACAATAATTAGACGTGCAACTCATGACTATAATTAGTCATTTGACATGCAAACACTCGCTTCACTTAACTGATTGTTCGTCAATAGCAGTTCTGGAAATACACAGGCGATCGACGCTAGTCCCTGCTTGTCTGGTGCTGCCAACGTCGACCAACTCCCTACCGTCACCGGTCTCCTTCTCCACTACATCTGACTGACGTCGGTCATACTACCGATGCTAGTGGCTCTAGTTCTTCAGCATCCTTTCTCTTGTGTCTGCAAATAGTTGAAGCTTTTAGCTCCACACCTTAACACTAGGGGCTGTCATGGCTATGAAAAGATTCAACAAATATCTCCTTGCAGGGGTAGGTCTTGAAATTGATCTAGGAAAAAATTTACATTTATATGGATGTGTATTATCAAATATTAAGATTTTGATCGAATTCAAAGGCAATTCAACAAATTCAAAAGGAATACCTCTAGAATTTGATCTTGTAGTAATCTTTGGTATGAAAGAAATATGTCACTTTTCTTACCAAATTGATTTGGAGTCATTAGATACTAGAGATTAGGAACTTGGGCTGCTTATTCTAGATGATTAATGTTTGGAGTTTCCATTGATGTTTTCACACATGCCTCTAAAGGTTGATTGGATGAAAAGAACACCAAAACTCTTTACTCAGTGCATAATAAAAGTGTCCCACTAGGCATGCCAAAATTTATTGTAGCATCAATATGAACCCTTGGAGATGGTTCTTGTTAGAAATAAATATTGAAATTGACATGAAATACTTTCACAAAATCATAATAATAGATAGATATAAACACATATGTAGAAAGAATAGAAATAAAATGCACAAGAAGACCAAATTTAACATGGTTCATGCAATATGGGCTACATCCACCAAGAAACACTTTCTTAGAATTTATTAAAAGATACGAGAGTACAAACCACTCTCAGATTAGTATCCTCATAATTATAATTCACAAATATTATTTTGGATCTATGCTCAACAAACCCCCCTAAATTCACACACTCTATTTTTTCTTCTCAAACCCTAGTTCTCATGATGTATTACCTACAAAATATACATCAATACATAATGCATCAAAAAATAAATATTATAAAACAATGGGTACCAAAATCATGGGCATAATCAACCCAAAATAGTTTCCCATTAAAAGGGGTCCAATTTTTTTTGGGGGGATATCACCCCCAAACCCTGGTGAGAAAAACATATAGAGTGTACAATACATTTAAAATGTACAGTTTTTGAAAAATATATTATAATTTATAAATAGGCTCCACAACACAAAAATTATTTAGGTTCTCTCCAATTGATCTGGATAATGAGAACAACTTCAAGTTATGGGTATTCTATTGTGAGGTTAAATCTCCAGAGAAGGTCAGCTTCCTTTTGATGGATCACCTAAACTAATGCTACTACTAGGAAAAGGGTTAGAAAGGGGAAAATAAATCTCCTAAGAAAGATAATGAGGTGATGCACCAAACTTAAATGAGACACTCATATGTTTGAACCCACACTAGATCAACATAAGACAATTTTAGCTCACACAATCTCACAAACAACTAATTACATAAGTATTTCATGAACTAGTTTCACCATGTAATAAATGAAGCAAAGAAGAATTATAAGACTCACACTAAGCATTCATTAATGGAAAAAGAACAAAAATACAATCTTTTAAATAACTTGAAAACATGTTAAAAGAGGCAAGTATAAGGAAAATGGCCTAAGAATAATCTCTTTCACAAGATATTCATGCATAAACTTATTAAGCACTAGTCAAAGGCAAGAGATAGGTAAAAATCATCTTATTACATCAAGAGGTAGTTCTTACAAATTTTGACAAGGTTTATCTTATTCAAATGAGAGTTTCTTGCTCTTCAAAATTAGAGAGTCCTTGAAAGAGTGAAAAATATGAGAGAGAGAGCCACAATATGGAATAAAATATAAGAGATATAGAGAAGGCGAGAAGAGAGAGAGAGGGAGCATATCATCAAAAAACAATAAATGAGCTACCACTAGTCTTAAATGAGTACTCAACCACATTTTTATCTAATCAAGACTAATCCATCATAGACAAACCAACCTTCATTTGTACCAATAACCCTCAAACTCTTTCATTGGCTAAGAAACATACTAGAAGATAAGAATGTGTTTAGGATGATGAGTCATACTCTTGTTAAGAAGAAAAACCCTTCAAACCCCGTTAAAATTTTATTAAATTCTATAATTACTTTCCAACCACCAAATATTCATCTTGGGATTCTACACCATCTTCCACTTGACTTAATTATATGGATAAAATACTCATATCTTTGGTCCTGATAGAGCCATCGCCATTTCTTCTTTAAGTGGATTTTAGTACTTATTTGTCAAAGATAAGTCTATGTTGAAGTATGAGACACTTCTCCATAATCACACATCTTCCCCTTACTTCAATATCTGAGCATAGGTCTTACTATAGATGAAAACCAATCCATTTATTAGTTTTCTTATAGTTATTACATCAATGAAAACCTACAAGCCACATAGTTTCCTCTTGAATTATATTATGTTTAAGCAAACCTATTCTACCTTTGAACCTTGTGGAAACTAAGAAGTCACTACACATGAGGATCTCCCTTCTAAAAGAGAAATGAACACAACCATGAAATAATCCTACAACTTTGGAAAATGGGGTTGACAAGTTCTAAATATTCAACTAGAGGTCTTGACTAAGATTTAATGGTAACTTAACTTTATCATTAACAATCTTGACTATATAACTATGTCTCATGTTTAATGGTGCTTGATTTAGCTCTAATGATAGCATATGCCCTTTGAAATATTTTCTCTAATTCGACCTAGGTCACATTTATTCTCCATTTGAAGTATCCTAGATTTGAATTTTAATATAAATTGTTGATATTTATATGGGTTCCTTGATCATGACACTTTTCATCTCCACATTCTTTCTTTGGGTCCTATAGTTAGACTTTGTCCAGTTCTACACTTGCACCATATGGCAACTTGACATTCAACTAGAGCTTGTTGACTCTTTGAATTTTCTCCACACCATTTATCTATTTATTCATGGATGAATACCTATTATTGATTTTTTTTGGGTTATCCATGGTTGCAACACTTGGTAACATCACATTCATCTCTGGGATCTGTTAACTTCTTGACCTCTTGCTTGCCATTGATCTGCACTTATATGATTAAACACACTCTATTGATTAATCTAAACCAACTAAATCTATCCTCACTCACATACCATTATATTTAATATGAGATTCCATGATATTGACACTTGTTAGCCCCATGTTCATCCTCAAGAATATTTTAATCCAAACATCTACTTCCTATGGCTTAAATTTGATGTCTCTGTGCATGTCCCACTCTACTAATTCAACTTTGATGGCTTATATCTTAAGATAGAAAACTCATCAAGACTCTAAATTTATAGGGGGTGATAATGGAACTAATAAAATCATGTTCATGTAGTATTTTGTCATGAAAAGTTTTCTAAACACACTTATAAAATGCATAACTAGACTAATATATTCATTCTTACATAGCATGCTGAGATGGTTTGGTTCTTCTAGACTTGTGTTAGAAACTTTTATTCATATTTTCAAGGTTTGAATGAACCTATGAGACTTTGAGAAATTTTTTTTCATGACCTATGAATTCTTGAACACCATAGAGACCTACTAGGCCCTTTCCTTACAATTCTAGACCTTTTTCAAGGCTTGCTTCTCATAGATCAGTAAATTATACTTTAAGCTTACTTAAAGTGTTTCAAAATATTTACAAATTTCATGTGATCTTCCCCCTTCAATATTTGATCATTCCCTTAATAATAACTCTATTCAGCTGATCTATCTAGGAAAAATCTTTTTATGTGGGCCAAAATTAGCCAATAGTAGCCTATGATTAAGTCTATTATCCACCTACTCCTTGCTGATTTGGTAATTTGGATTGAGTCATGAGAGGGACTTTTCCATGTTACACAAGAGGAAATTATTTGTGTTACATAGGAGGAGCTTGGCTGGTACCTTCAACTGAGCTAACACTTTATTCATGAGGTGGTCCCCAAAGTGCAAACCATTGTCTTTATTGAGCATAGTTATTTTGAATGGGAACCAATGCTCTAAAATTGATGGTAGAGTTGGGGTTAAATTTTTTTTTTGGCCTTACATAAGTTATTTGCCCTTGCCCTTGAGAATTATCTTGATATAGATGTCTATTGAATAGATAAGGTTGATAGGGATCTTGATAAGGAGTTTTATAGGGTCTATAGGGTGGAAGTTATTACCTTTTCAAGGCCAATATCTTGTTATTTTGTGCTTTAAATAACTCTTCAAGCTTGACCAATCTATTTTCTTGACTAGTATCTACCTACTCATTGTTGGTTGGTGTAGGAATGGGTGAAATGGTAGGCACAATGGGATACATCTCTGAGAATAATAGAATAAGATGCCTTGGTGTAATTGTGCCTACTTAGATAAAACAAATTTTTTATCCTTATTGCCACTTCATGAACATTAGGTAATGTATTCCCACCCATTGATTGATTTATGGCTACCACATCATAATTGAAGGCTCTCAAATAGTATAAGAAGGTATAATTTGGGGTGGGTTTAACTACTATTGGTATCCTATCCCAAATTTTCTAAAATATATAGTTAAAATCCACCATAAACTCTTGAGGGGGCCTTTTGATTATGGTCAATTATTCTACTAGGGACAAGTGGTCACTTCTATGCTCAAAGTGCTTGCATAAATGCTCCCCAAACTCATCCAAAGTTTTGATGGAGTAAGGTGATATACCTTTACATCATTGAAGTTATTTTCCTTTCAAGGAAGTATATAGAAACCTCATTGTTACATTCTCTTAAGTCACATTATGAACAAAACCAAGGTTTGTAATGTATCTAATATGTTTAATAGGAGTGGTAGAGTTCTTTCCTATGATGTATGGGAGACTTTAAGTGAATCAGAAGGGATATCATAAAAATGGTTTAGGTTTAAAGGGTTTCCACCATTTAAGGGTACAAAAGCCTAGTTCTTAGGTCTATTCATTGAAGATGTAGGGGTTGTAATAGGGGTATGTTGAACAGGACTAGGAGGAGTAGAGGATGTGTGATAGGGATGAAACTTGGGGAACTCTTCCTTCCATAAAACTATAAAGATAATTCAAAAAATTCACCTTCCTTACCCTTGAATGAAGAAATTGTGATGACCTTTGGCATTAAACTTGAGTGCTAATTTTCCACTAGAATGTATAAGAATCCTTCAGGTCACCAAATATTGAGACTAAGTACTTTAACCTCCTTGAATTCTAGTCCCACTAGGCATGCCAAAAAAATTTATCATTCTAATTTCACCCTTAAAGTAGGAAGTTTCAAACCTACCTCATCTAACTGATAAAATGGAATCACCTCTAGGTGTGGGTATCCTAATGAATGAGGTGAGTCTCTAGATTTGGGGCTAGCTCCCTTGATGCATCATATATGCTCAAATCACTTAGTCTACTTATTTTTCCAAGGAAAAAAGATATAAAGGTAATGAAAGAAAACTATAAACTACAAGAGGTGATGAAACAATATGATAGGTCTCCTCTACTTGATCCTTCAACAATAGTTATAGATAAAATAAGAACTAGTTACCAACACTCTCTCTCTAAAAAGGACTCCTACACATCACTACTTTGCATAAAGGCCATGCCAAATGACTATAAACTAAGAGTGATTAATTATGGGTCTAATTCAATACATTCCAATCAATTTCCTTTACAATCATAATCATTAGCTTCTTCACACATCATGTGAACTACATAAGACCAGTCCATTAACATCTAGATCAGAGACAAAAAAATTCAAAGGGAGAAAAGATTCAAACATTGATGAAAATAAAAATAATCATAAACACACTAAAAATAAATATAGATAAGGTTAATGAATAGTTATGTTATCTCAAGGCTAAATGATAGTTATAAAAATAGTCTAACTTTCCCATGTATTTTCTTAGTGGCATAGTAGCCTTAAATGAGCCTTTTAGGCATAAAAGTATGGTGGATGATTTATTTATGGTCATAGTTGACTAATTTAATGCACCATGTTCCTTAAAACTAGTAAATTAATCCTTAACTTATAATAAGAGGTCATGCACTTATTTTGGGAAGGTAGTTACATGTTTGAACATGGCCATTATTTACCTAGCTACCACCCTTCATGTTATTCATAACCCATTCAATGCATTTATCACTATAATGGGAAGGAAAATTGATACTTATACATTTTTAATTATTTTATGAGATTGATAATGGATTTTAAAGGTTGATACAATGAGTTTTCTACCTTAGATATCCTTTTCACCATGTGAGTAGACCTCCAACACTCTCTTCTCAATGCAAATGAGGGTTACCTCTCCACTTGAATTTAGGTTTGTTCATTAGGATTTTTTAGTCAATTATATGGATTCAATAATGGTTTATTATATTCCATTAAATCCTTTCATATTTCCAATAATTCTTCCAATTCACTCAGGGGATCAAACATGTATAGGAGCCATGAAAATAGACCTAAAATCAAACACTACATCATTTTTCTTGCATATTTTTCCCCACACATGAAAAATTCTTGGTCCAAAAGGGGAAAATAGGAATTTAATATGTCCTATTTATTCTATCAATATGTTTCATGGCCATTAGATTTATTATGAGTAGTTTCTTGGCCATCAGGTTCTCTATGAGGGTTTTAGATAGTTTGGAGTGGCTTACCATCTTAATGATGGTTCATAAAGAACAAGCCCTAGATTGGAAAATTAATTCCATGAATATTTATTGTATAGACCCCTTAAAATTTCCATAATATATTTTTACCCATGCATCTTTTTTGATGAGATCTGAGCAAAAGTTTGCACCTCTCAAGCTTGTTCTAGGCAACTTAAGAATACATGCAGTCTTAAGGATCATTCATAAAGTTATCCCCATGAATCCATATCTCTCTACCATGCATGGAAGGTGCATATGGGTCTTCAAATTTACTTAAGAGAATTTTTCACCATTTAATTCTTCATGTAAGATATGAGTGTCTTAATCTATAACTTAAGTTGGCAGACTATGATGAGAGAGCTCAAAGATAGATTTAGGCCAGATTATCATTTTTCCTTATCTTCCCCTAATGGTGACACATTTTTTGAGACTTATACCATCACTACACAACCTACTATATCTATATATATTCTCTAGGACCTCATCTTATCACAAGAGTGGAGGTGGAGGTGTGGGGTCCTATGCAAGGTTTTAAGCCTTATGGGCCTAAACAGGTCTTCAAGGTATAAGAACACCAATGGGTGATTATGGTGGTCTTAAATCATTCTTATCATCTCTCGTATTTAAATAAAACCCTCTATATATTATCATAGTATCTTATATCTTTGTATTTTCCATTCTTCCTCATTAGACTTGTTATGACCATTATAAGTTCATGCTAGGGTTCTAAAACCAATTGATGCAAATGACCTTGGTAGCTTGTGTTTCCACATTTTTCACTACCAATGGGGTTGGAACAATCATATAATTTCCCTATAGATTTTTCAACACTTTCTTGGACTTAGGTCTCCATCCTACCTATAACAAACATACTCTTATAATTATACACACACATATTTGTGTGTTGGCTCTAGGGTTTACAGGCCTAGATAGGCTTATCAAAATTTCCAACCCTTATTATTGAATATAGATAATTCATATATAATTTATTAAAATTACAACATCATTAAAATATGATTCAATTCCTCTATATGCCTTGTTTTCTTCAAATCATATAAGTAACTATCATGTAGGCAAATAGGCCTGTAGGGCTATGTATATGCAAGTTCAAGTAGGTATATCTTAACCAATATATTTGATTATTATTTAAAACTCCCTCATTAATCTCAAATGTATCTTAATCTTGACTATTTATCTACACTTTAACTCTACCATTATTCACTACATCCACTTTATAAATTCGTAGACCAATAATAGCTATTTTATACCAACTTGTAAAGTGGTCACTTTTGAGAATTGATAGTGTATGGGATCCATAGTTATATATAAAAATATAATCATTAAAGGATAATTATTAAATTATGGATATTTTTTTATTATTTGTATTCAAACTAATCAGACCCTTCTCTATCTAATTTCTAGGCCACTGGGCCACCAGGCTATCCTCTAGGTGTGACTTGGAATTTTTGAGTTTTAAGATTTGAAATGTGATCTTTAAAATAATGTATTTACCTTGATACACACTTTAAATTAATGAGGATTAATTCATAACCAAGTTGGACTTTTTAAATTCTATTGACACTACCATTATTGGACTATTCATGACAAACAAACCTAACATTCCTGGGCATCAATTTGGGCTCACCTATTCAACATGTTTAATCACCATATGAGTGAGATATTAATCTTAGATCTAGTTTAATAGAGCTTATCTAATTTATATGTCTCTCATTTCATTCTTAGATGTACTTTATGTTAGATCAGGGTTTAAATGTTTCAAGGGATAACTATCTACTTGTAGGTGTATTATGCAATCTTTTAAAATTTTGAGTTTAGGAGATAAGGATCATTATAAGGTGAAAATGGCTTGATTTAGTCATTATTAATTAGATGTTTATGGGAGACCTCATATGGATTGATCCTCTCTACTCAAGACCATCTATTTAGACCTAATCATCCTCTACCTAGGTATTCAATAAGGTAATACATTTGATTGGGTGAATCAAACATCTTAATGGAGAAAATGAAACCTGGGAATCCTCAAAAACCTTAAATTGTTAAAAGAAGCCTTAAACTATGCTAAATATCTAATGAATTTATTTGGTGTTGGTTTGTGTGTGTTGGTCTTTAGGGCCATGTGGAAGTTTGTTTCCTTTAAAATATGAATCCATATGTATTCTTTAATCACCCCTATAACCTAAAGAAGGTGATTCCCATAGACTTGCAACTTTGAGATTAGTTTCCATGAGAGTAAGCTAAGTTATGCTTGAATATTTTCTCCTTATTTCACGTGGTGGTCATTGAAGATACATGAAAGAGATATGATATGACCCATTTATGACCATGTGGAGTATGTGAGGAATATGGTGGTAGCATAGAAACTCTTCATTGATCATCTTAGTGCTATGTTTTCTCATAAATCATGTAAATTCTAACACATAAACTTACAACTTACCAACCATAAAAGATTTGACATTGATCTAGCCTTATAAGTGTTATGAGAGCATGTTTAGAGTATTTTAGGATATTCATCATACTTTTGGAGATCTTTCACATGCTCAAGTTATCATAAAAAGCTTTAACTTCTCTTAAATTTGCCTATAATCAAGCTTATGGGGTTTGTAAAGGGTTTAAGACCACCTAGGAGTCATAATGATTGGTCATAAAGCCAAGGAATTTTATATACAAACTAATTCCACTAATTAAAATACCACTATGGAATCTACCTCTGACCAAGAGCTTGGGATCTTACTTTCTTTGTATGAACTATACCATTCACTTCAAATTGACCCTTGTGAGATTTGTAAGAGATCGATAGAGATTATTCTACATATTATGCCTTTATATTATATTTTTGAACATTAATTCCTCTTTTTGATGCCTACAAGGATCCCCCATGAAATGTCTAACCTTCTATTACTCTGACTTGATCATACAAGTCCATAAAGGTCTTGAAAGTACCTACAAAACCTTTTTTATTTGCATTTTCCATGTTCGATATCTTGAGAAGCCATCAGATAAAAAAGAGGGAAATGAAAGGTCAAATATACTTTTAAATCAGACGGTATGGATGGATGGATGTTGAAAATTCACTTTTCAAGCATGTGGGGGTCCTTTTATGGTGAATGAAAGATGTTTGAACCCATAAAAGACCCTATTTTACATATAAGACCAATTTATTATGATTTTATAATGACTATGAGACCTTTTGGGAACATTTTACCCTTGATGATGAATGGATGATGTCCTAGAGGCCATATTAACACTATTCACATGGTTTAAACACCCTTTGAAGGTAATAAATACATGATATCAAACGTAATAATAATTGAAGTATTTACTTTAATATTTTCTCAAAAAACTTATAATATGTTAAAGGCATCAAACAAGATTACCATTCTTCCCTCATATTATCTCCAATCCCCTTATTTTTTCCACATATTACAAGTTCTTGGCATGTTTTAATTAAAAAAATATTGACCATGGGATGCAACACCATAGATCATCCCATTATGTATGATTTTAGCCCATGAAGATCACACTATGACTTGGTACAAAATCTTAGACATAACCAACATAATATGAAACCTTGATACAAGTTCAAATAAGATGAGATGGTGACTACCATGGCATCTCAAAGACTCATGAAGATGACAAGGAAACTATTTAGATTCTTTGAGCAAGAGTTGATTCTTTCTGAGTACAAGGGCAAAAAGATATCAATAGTAACCTTGTATCCACTTCTAATGACCTAACTCCTCAAAATTAATCCCATTTCCCAATTTAAGATAAAGGCCATGGCACATATACCATCCATGATATTTTACATATTTCTAAATTGACCAAGTCTCCCAAACATCATGGTAGGCCCAAGATGAAGTGGCTCAAAAGGCTAATTATAGTATAAAGGGACCTCCTATTTTTATTAAAAGGGTTCATTGAATCAATAACAACTCAAAATGTTTGAGGGTTCTCATTTATATGATAATGATTTCACCTCTTGTTATTAGAGCACTAAATATCCCATTCTAAACAAAATCATGGCACATAAACATTAAAATAGAAAGGTCTTTGGGGGAAAACAATAAGACATTCTTGATCCCGTCTCTACAACCAAACATAAAGGTACTCAAGGCATTAGATACAAACTTTGAGGAGGTGATCCATCATATCTTTAGAGTTTATGTCTAATGAAGGTGATCCTTATAGAAACATAAAACCCTAATATAGTGTTTATGATGAGTTAGTTGGCATGAACATCTTTGATAAAAATATTGTCCTTACCATCACATCTATATCCACTTTCCAACTTACCCTTTATTTTCCTAGATTAATTGATTAGGACAAAAAAATCACATTATGCCATCGTATGACTTCCAAAATGAATAACAAATTTCATAATTCTTAAGACTTAAGGATGAGACTACTAATTGGAGAACAGAAGAAATTATTTAACATTATATTGGACCCTTATACCTATTTTGGAGTGTAGGTGAACTTCCTTGGTCAATAAAATAAAAACAAAAATTAGACATTGAGGTACACTAGTGAAAACCTCTCTGAGACACTTTTAGACTAGGGTAAAAGTAAAAATAAAGATGATTCCCTTAGTGAAAACCTATTTTAGGTGCCAAAGGATGGGGACATTATCTCTCCTCTATTAGATTCATAAATATCTGTAAGTCCATGCAATATATTTGGTTCAAATATCAATCTAGAATAATAAAGGACATTCAAATTATTGGTTCAGTATTTTTCTCAAGAATTTGTTGAATGGTCGTTACCTTCCATGGGTTATTTTTGATTCTCCTTACACAGGTAAGTCTGATGATAAATTAGATGAATAATATTAATTTCAGATAGTATTGACTATATTATAGTATGGTTCCACACTATTTGTGGAAGACACCATTGAATTCAACATTGGTACTAAAGATATTAAAATTTTCAAGCTTAGTGTGCCCCTCATTTCATAGGAATGTGAATTCATAATCATCATTCTTAAAGAGTTCTTAAAATATTTGCATGTTCTTATATTGATATTCCTAGGCCATATTTGTCTTTAGTCATACACCATCTTTTTGTGCATCAAGATGCCAATCCTATTTAAATAAAATTTGATTAAAATGCGTCCATGTATTACCATCGTAATCAAGAAGGAAATGGAGTAATTGTTGGGATCTAGATTCATTAGACTAATTGATTATTCTGAATGGATTTATAATATCATTCTAGTCAGCAAGGATCTCATTATTATTCTCCTATGTAAGTATTTCAAAGACATCAATAAGGCATGTCCCAAAGATGATTTCATATTACCTAACATTGATATGATCATATATTAAACATCATGATATGAAATGCTATCCATAATGGATGGTTTTAAAGGTAAAATTAGATTAAAATCACACTAAAAGATCAATATAAAATAGTGTTCACAACTCTATGGGGAAAATTATGTTATTAATTTATGCCATTTGGGTTTAAAAATAGTGGTGATACATATGAATGTACAATTACTATTATATTCAATGACATGATGCACAATATTCTTGAGGATTATGTTGTTGATATTCTAGGTAAATCAAGAACATGCATAGGACACCTAACCATCCTATAAAGAAACCTTAACTGACTTTGTGAATATAAGGTGTACCTTAATATAAATAAATGTGTATTTGTAATTAATTCATGTAAATTTTTATGTTTCATTTTTTCCCATAGAGGTATTAAATTCAATCTTACCAAGGATAAGGCCATCACATAAATTCCTCCCACATCTAATTTTAAATAGCTATGCAACTTTCAAAGAAAAATCCATTCCATTCACATGTTCATTTCATAACTTACTGACATATGCCATCCCTTTACTTGCCTCTTAAATAAGGGAACCACATTTGAATGGATTGATAATTATTAATAATCATTTGATCATTTGAAAACTTATTTGGAAAATCCACTAGTGATGGTCCCACCAATGCTAGGGAAGCCACTATTACTTTAAATTTTAGTGGTTGAGCATGCCTCAGTGGATATTTTGTCCCAACACTATGATCAAATAAAAAACCATACAATATATTATCTAAGAAAGATAATGGTCACTTAAAAACATAATTATGCATCCATTGAGAAGACTTGTTTAGATTTAGTCTTGGCATCCCAAAAATTACATTGATATGCTCAAGTACCTTCTATCTAAATCCACTCTCACTGGCCACATGGCTAAATGGATTATGTTTCTCAACAAGTTTTACATTTAATATACACATTAGAAGACCATCAAAGGATAACTAATTGTAGACCAAATTTCTAAGGCACCTTAGTCAAACACATATCCTTTAAACATCCATTTACCTGATGAGTCTATCATTATTCTAGATGAATCATATCATTGGAATATGTATTTTGATAGCTTTCACATCCCAATATTCAAGGGAAAACATTATTTTCATTCCACTATAGGGGGATCTTAATACCAATTAATTTCAAACCATTTTTCCATGCACCAATAATATTTTGGAATATGAGGCACTCATTATAGGATTTCACCTTTTAGTACAATGAAACATTTATTAGTTGGTTGTCTATAAAGATTCATAATTGATTTTCAATAAGTATATAGATCAATATAAAACAAATGAAAAAAAATTGATCCCCTACAAATGCATGGTTAATAATCTCAAATATAAATTTAAATATATCCAATTTGAGCAAGTATTTAGAGCCAATAACATATTAGCTAATGCCATGACAACTATTAGATCATTGATATAAATGTATTATAATGTCTACTAATATTAGTTCCTCATTGAAAATATTCTCACACCAACTTAAAGTCATCTAGGATTAGATATGGTATGTGATACTATTGGTCCTAATTCACACCGGTACTAAGATGTATACACCTACCTCCAAGACCACATATTTTCCATTGACTTACCACACAATCAACATAAATCCTTCATTCATAATGCATATTTTTACACTTTACTTTATGTTATGATCTATCTTAAATGCTATTATGGGACCCTAATTCATTATTTAAACTCATGTGAATATAAATTAGCACTCAAAGATGTGCACGAAGGGATTTTTGGGGCCCATACTAGTGGAATGGTCCTCGTCAAAGAACTCATTTTAATAGGATATTATTGTCTTACAATGGAATCGAATGCTTGAACTTATGTCAAAAAGTGCATTTCTTGTCAAAAACATATTTATTTAATTCATGCTTCTTAACAAGCACTTTAGCCTATTACTTCTCCTTATCCATTTTAAATGGGGGACTCAATCTCATAGGGAAGATAAACCCCCTATCATCAGATATCCATAAACATATCCTAACTACCACCAAATGTTTTACTAAGTGGGTTGAGGTAATCCCTCTCACTTATGTAATCAATAAGAAAATATCTAAATTCATTTTGAATCATGTCATTTGACACTATGGCATTCCCTCTACCATCATATCAACTAATATAAATTCATTTAAGAACAAGGAGGTGAAAACCTTCCATATACAATTCCATTTCAAACACATATGGTGAACTCCCTATTACCCTCAAGGTAATGACCAAACTAAGGCATATAATAAGATAATTGTTAAAATTCTAAAATAGATCATCAATGATGCTAGCCATAATTAGAATTTATAATTATTACCTAAATTGTGCTCTTACTTAACAATATCCACATGCCTATAGGCACAAAACCCTATTCCTTAGTTTTTGAATTTAAATTTATTCTCTTTATTGGGATCAAGTTTCCATCCATACTCATTTAATTTCAAGATATAATTGATGATGGGGAGTATAGAGTAGCCTGACTAAAAGATCTATAAATATTGGAGGAGAAATGACTAGCCACATTAAACCATCTCAAGACATATCAAAATCATAAAAACCATAGTTATAATAAACAAATGATTTATAGATACTTTGAAATTGGAAATTAACATGAACCATGATAAGAAAAGCAAGTTTGAGCATGACTGGTTGGGTCCATTCATTATCATAAAAATAATTATTTTATATCATATAGGTTGGCTACAACTAATGGTCAAGATATATATGATCCCATGAACATTATGAATCTCATGTGATTTTAAGTGTATTTTACTTGAACATTGTCCATGAGTGCCCTTACTTGTGGGCACCCACTTCGTGTCCTTTCCCATTCCCCTTCATTACATTTTCCATTCTTGATCAAAATCTTTTCCTTTCTCCCACATAATATTAATATCTTATTTTTTTATGACATATGGGTGTAGACACCTAAAAATAGCCACCAATAACCTTCAACTAGGCTTTTGACAATTTTTTAAAAAATGCATAATTTGGCATAAAAACACTAAAACAAATTAAATGAGTTTAAATTATTGTATAAAAGTGATAATTTTGGCCTAACTATCACTAAATGAGGCAATTAATTATATGAAGATACTGACTTTGATCAGATCATTTCAAGTCAAAATGATATTTTCACTCCTGGGTGCTCTGGGTTACTCTTTTATACCAAATTTCTTACACAAAACATGTGCCTTTGTTATTTTATGTTGAAAACATCCTAAATGGGATAATGGATCCAAAACATCTAAAATCACATCCTAATTCAAATTTAGTCAAAATTTGAGCCAATAATATAATATTTTGACCAATTTGATTAATTTTTGCACCAATTGTCAAGATTTGCACCAAAAGTGATAAATCATGTTTAAGACTAATTAATTTGAATCATGAGCCTATTAAAAAATTCCATGGAGATTTTTGAATATTTATTTTTGGAAATTGATATTAAATAAATACATCATCAAATGACATAATTTATTGTAATCCCTCAACTCTATAGTCATGATATTGCAATCTTACAACTGACCCAGTCATGGTATTGCAATCCTGCAACTTTGTAGTCATGGTATTGCAATACCACAATTGACCCAGTCATGGTATTGCAATTCTAAAATTTTGTATTCATAATATTAAAATTCCATGAATTTGTAGTCTTAATATTACAATATCCTAACTAACATAGTCATGGTTTTGTACTATGAGTCATGGTTTTACACTGTGGATTCATGATATTATAGTGTGTAGAATAGGCCATCTTTCAGAGCTTGGTTTGGGGTCATATAGATTAGATTTTTGATGATTTATTTTTTTAAACCACATGTTTTCTCCTAAATTTTTATAATATAAAATCAGTTTACCTTCAACTTGCATAAATATTTTACAAATCTCAAAATACTCTAAAACTTGAAGGACATGCATGGAAAAGTGATAAAGTTATGCATGAATTAGGTTTTTAACATTACATTAGGTTATCAAATAAACACTTAGATGTTTTATTAAATGTTTTTTAGTTTTTCTTTGTAAGTTTTTACATATTAAAGCCAAGAGGCTAAAGAACATCACCATACATTTCATTTAGTGCTTTAAAGTTAAACACACTTCAAGTTTTTGCAACATTGTTATAATTGTTTGCATAAATTAGATGTGTTTGATAAAATAGGCCTTTAGATAAATTTTGGGATCGAAATCACCAAATTTATTACAAAGTGCCTTAATCAAAGGCTTGAAAAGATGTTTTGAAGAATCTCCTTAAAGACCCACATGGCTTGAGTGACCTAGAAATAACCTTTAAAGCTATTTCACTTGTCATTTATTTTCATTGAATCTTAGATTGTGAGGGGGACTTAATTACCTCCCATGAGTTCTATAGGGAAGCCTTGACTCAAGAATTCACCTCCTAGCACTATCTTTAACCCTTCCCATGGGGGGCTATATAAACTAGGATCACCCCAATGGAAGTAGAGGTTTGAGTGGTTGAACCACCTCCTAGTGCTAGGGATAATCCTATGACATTGAGCACATTAGACATCACACTACACTAAGTAAGTGATGGATGTAGTGGCTGCACAAAGGGCAAGATTTTTTTATAATAAGCTAAGTGTTGTGGACTTGAATGACATGAGCTTATTTTCACACATTGGATGTGAAGGTCATATGAAATTGATCCATCTAGAATGATTGAAAACCAATTAGTTTTATTTAAACCCACTTTACAATACCCTTGATATGAATTTAGATGATTTACTTTTATTTTGTCATTTTTTTGCTTTGTGTTTTGAGACTAAAACTAATATGTTTGTTTATAAACCACATCAAAACCAATTTTTTTATACACCACTCTTTTGTTTAGAGAGGTGTTATGCTGGACATTTTACACCACATATATGCCTTGAATTTTTTTCTAAACTTGTTAGTATGTGTGTTAATTGACTGATAAGAGTAGCATTATGTTGCCCAGAACATGTCAAACCATTTTTGCCTTTGAGTCTTTGAAACATAACATTGATCACATCATTAGAGTATGCTTACACTATTTTGTTGCTCAATTTATTTTAAAACTCATTTGAATTGTACTAAAACCATTATTTAAAACCATGTCACATATGCCATTTGGACCTTGTTTATGCATCGTCATGATGTCCAATCTTGTCTAGCTTGTTTTGTCAAATCCTAGTCTTCAACCTTGAGTTTCCAATTAAACTGGTCAAGTTTGGATTAAAACATTGATTGATTTTTGTTTAGGCCTAAATTCTTGGGGATGATACAAAAATATTTCTCTTTTGGGTTACACAACTTTGGTTAATTGATTACCCAAACTTGATGACTATTTATTATTTGTTTTTTCAATGCCTATCCTCATCATTGTTTGTGCCTTTTTTTTTGGAGAACACACCCTTTCTCCAAGATCTTTTTTGCCTTATGTATTATCCCAACTGATCATGTTTATGTTTGATTTTGTGTGTTGAGTTTATGTCAAAGTTATTTCCAAACTTGTTAGTTTAAATAAAATCACATCATGCCTTTGTTTCAAGCCTAGATTTTGACGTCATTTGGCCAAATGTCCTAGCACAACCCATTTGAGCCTAGCTTTTGACTCTGCATTTAGACAAAAGACCTAGTAAATCAAATTTTCCCTTTTCTAGTTTAGATCTTGTTTGGAACACTTTGTCCTAGACTTTGACATGCTAGTTTATATTCATTGCTTGACCTTTTATATGTATGACATTTGAATTTAGAAATTTGATGTTAGACTATTTTATGCCAAGTTATAAAATAAACCATTTTGGATATACAAATCCACCTCTTTTGACCAAATTAGACCAAGTTTGAACCATTTGTCTTTTGGACATTTTTTTTCAAAGTTTTCAAAACTCTAAGCCTTTTTGTTTTTTGAGATTTCATCATTTATGTGGATATGTCTAGCTACACTTATGGTAGAGTCATGTGAAATCCAAGTTATCATAGAATGGCCACACAAATTGACTATAATGAAATGCTTGACTACAATCCAACTTAAGACCTTGATTGGTATGAAGAGGTTTATGAGGAGGAATTTATTGAAGACCCAACTATAGATAATTTTGTTTGGGATATGGATCCATACCCTCTTTACAATAATTAGTTCATAAAACATAGTCAAGAACCAGCTTATGATCCAACTCGAGATTGGGATGATATGGTTTATCAAGAGGACTTGGGTGTCCTTTTGTTATATGATCATTATCTATCATTAACCCTCCTTTAGACTATATAAGCTACCAAGCTCCATAGTATCCTAAGAATACCTTTACCATTATAGGACCTCATCCTTTAGTTTATGTGAGAAATCAAGCTCCATAACACCCTATCCTTATCCTTTTAGGACCATGTCCTTTGTCTCATGAGATAAATTAGGATCCATAATGCCATGCCATTTATATTCTAAGACCTCATCCTTTGTCTTGTGTGAGAAATTAAAGTCCACAATGCCCTTTTATTACCTAATAGCCAGCTATTTCTCATCTAGTGCCTATCATTCCCCACTTTAGAAAACCCCAACCAGTTCAACACAAACCATGGGTCATTCCTCATCTAGTACCAGTCTTATCCAAACCACAACCAATCCAATCATTACCTATCTAACTAAGCCAATTATTCCCTCAATCAAACTAATCATTTCAAGACCAAGTTATGATCAAAATTGGTATTTTCTAACTCATTGAAAACTGAGGCCAAGATAAATAACTAATCTAAGATGTTTTTGTTGAACCAACCATTTTTTATAAGTTAACCTATGATAAATCACATTTTAATCCTATATCTATTATTGAGGAGTCTCAGTTTGATGAGCCAATATTTACTGAGTCACTTCTTAATAATTATAATCACCTTTTATGAAAATCATTACCTTAACCATATGCCTATTTTTCAAGAGCCTCCCTTTGACAATCTAGTCTTTGAGGAGTTGTCTCTTGACCTTTTTCTCACTATTATAGTCTCACTTTGACAAAATAATCTTTATGGAGCCCATTATGCCATCAAAATATATCACTTATCCAATATCAGATATTTAACAAGACATCATTATAATAGAGTACCCATCAGATGAAGAATCAACATTGGAGTTAGGTTCTATTTTTAGATCAAAATCAAAATTAGAATCAATGTCAGTCTCAACATTGGATTTAAAATCCATTGAGTTAGAATTAGATTCAGAAATAGAGTATGTTCATGGTTATTATAACATTGGCTATGTGTGCCTTATAGATCAATTATAATACATTTGTGATCCTTCCATAGTTTTTAAGAATGATTACCTTAGAATCAACACAATTTATCCTAGTATCTTCTATAAGGATATTGCTTCCACCCCCTATTCCATTACCATTCCATATGCCATTATCACCAACCAACATAGACATTTCATTGACATTCTATCTCTCACAAGTGTTGATTGGGACTAATAGAATCACACTTTATTAAATTACATCTATGGTGACATAACAGTTGAAAAAGAGCAAGGAGGCCAAGACCACCTTCATATATTATAAGAACACTCTCCTAGTGAAACCTTTTTAGACACTCTAGGAGACAATCAAATTTCAAACTCAACATCTTCTAGTGAAATGTTTTTGGAAACACTAAAAGAAAATCAAAGTCAAAATCCAACATTCACTAGTGAAACTTTCTTAGAGGTGTTATGGGACAATCAACATAACTTCATTGGTGAAAACCTCATCAAGGCACTAATAGCTGAGCACAAAATTTCTTCGCTGCTTAATGAAGACATTATTCATGATCAAATCAAAATAGCTTCCAATATATAACCTAATTAGATGGTAGATATTCTTAGGTCTAAACAACAAAAAATTTGGTGGTCCTATCAAGAGCATCTTTAGTGATTTTTAGCCCTGCTACATTTAAAGTTATGTCAAATCCAACATCATTAACATTATATGTGACTGAAAGTCTTGACATACATTTGTTTTCCAACCATTCCACATTTAATTACCCTCCACCATTCCATTTACAAATAAAACCTATCATCTAACATTTATCCATATTTACCATCTATGGTCATACTTTCCTTTATAAACACTAAAAAGATACCTTGTCTCAATGTTTTGAGGAATAAAAATCAGTGACCAATGAAGATCACAACAACATCATTTGTGTCTAAATATGGAACCATTTCTTGACAAAGAAGTTATTTGGACAATGTGTGGGCTAGAAATTAGCATGATTGATTATTCTATTTGTATCATTTTTTGATCAAGACGTGCATCTCCACTTCAGTAGGAACAAACAAATACCATACCTAGGCCAAACATATCATAAAACAATAACCATACCTAGGCCAAAAACATATACCATACCATTTCATTTACCATATCTATTTGCCATTGTCACATATCCTAGCTAATCACCTTTTCACTTGGGGGAAACTCTCTTACCATTTTATCTAATTTATCAAAACCCATCATTATCCTAAGCAAGACCATATAATCCTATCATGAAATTCTTATCTAGACCAAAGCCTATTTTTTAGCCAATCTTACCCAATCCTATTTTGATCTTAGTTCCTTTGGTTCCTTTTGCAGCTTTTTATGAGGGGATTTTGATCCAAATTCACCAATCAATCAAATCCATGTTTACAATGATAGTATATGAAAGTCATGTGATAATTAATATAGAAATATATATTTCATTTTCCATCATATATCAAGTTTATTTATGTGAGCCTAATTATAACCACCTATGAGAAAATAAGTGTTTCACCGATCTTGCTACTAATTATAACCACCTATGGGAAAATTAGTATCATTAATCTAAACCATTGTATCCTAGTTATATCTACCTATGGGTAAAATAGGGGTAACATTTGTTTATCATGCATTACCACATCACCTTTCCATTGTTATTTCCATTTGATTGGCCATTTGTCAGATTTGATAACTTGTTGGGACTTGGTCAAGTTTTTCCTTGCCTTTTATATGGATTGAATTACTATGACTTGAGGTCATCTCAAGACTATGTAGGTTGTGCTCAATTCATGTTGAGTTCACTTTATTCCCCCTTTCCATGCATTCTCACTATTTTGTGAGCAATCTAAGCCAAATGCTCTCACCATTTTATGATTAGGTATCTTGTCATTCTATAACAAGTTAAGATACATCAAAATTCAAAAAACATTCAAATATTTCAAAATCTCAAAACATTTGTCCTACCTAATCCTAGTTAGTTATCCTCAATCCACCTATTGAAGCAAATTCATTATTAATATGCTTTCATTTGCTTTTATTTTTAGGATTTCAATTTATTATTTGTTTGTTTGTTTATTTTCTTGCTTTTTTTTTTTTACTTTCAACATTATTGCCTTGATTAAGTCTATGTGCATTCATTGGGTGATTCCTTATGCATTTATACTTAAATTCTTCCATATTCATACATCAACATTAGCATCATGGTTTTTATCATTGGTGTATTATTTTAAAGTGATTATTTGATTGAGAGTTAGTCCTTACACATATTTTATGATAGTATTCATGGTGTTATATCATGATGCATATCATCACATGCTATAAAAAATTGGCTTCAAGGAGTATTATAAGCAATGGAGACACAAAAGTTTCTCCTTGGTACCTTGGAAAAATCCTCCCACCCACCTTGATCAAATAAACCCATTAACTATTATAGTTGTATAATTTTTAATCAAGATGAAAATCTCCTCATTGGTAGGTAAAACCATATTAAACATCATCTTTAACCAATCTAGGTCCTCTTAATGATTATAACCACAAATGGGCAAATCATTATTTTTACTTTTATTCTTGATTATAACTACCTTTGGTTAAATATGTACTTTTTAAATCAATGCATGCATGCATTTTATTGTTTGGATTAATCTCAACCATGGGTTAATTCCACCTTTCTTCTTTCTTATTTTTGAGGCACTTCCCATCCACATATGTGATAGCCACTCTCGCAAGGGAGCATTATCCTAGGCTTTCCAAACACCATTTGGAGCTTTTTCTTCAATCATCATGTTCCTTTTGGAATACAAGCCAACTCTCATTATTTGATAATATATTTCTATGCCTATGGTTTGTAACACCTTCTCAAACAAGGACAAACTATAAACACCTAAAATTGGCCACCAATAAGCTTCAAACAAGCTTTTGACCAATTTCTACCAAAATGAACAATTTGAACTAAAAACATTAAAACACATTAAATGAGTTTAAATTATTATATATAAGTCCAATTTTAGCCAAAGGATAACTAAATGAGGAAATGCATTTTATGAAGTAGCTAACTTTGATTAGATTATTTTGAGTCAAAATGACATTTTTGCACCTGGGTGTTCTAGATTGCTCTTTTCTACCAAGTTTCTTACATGAGACTTGTACCTTTGTTATTTTGTGTTGGAAGAATTTTAAATGGTATAAAAAATCCAACACATCTAACATCACATCCTAATTCCAATCTAGTCAAATTTTGAGCCAATAATATGATATTCTGACCAATTTAATTATTTTGTGCACCAATTGCCAAGATTTGCACCAAAAGTGATAAATCATGTTTAAGACTAATTAATCTAAATCATGAGCCTAATTAAGAATTCCATGGATATTTTTTAATATTTATTTTTTGAAATTGATATTTAATAACTACATCATCAAATGACATCCTTTTTTGGGAAGACATACGTAGGCCATAAATGCATAAAATATCTCATCAAGCCCTCCCATGCCTCATTAAGACATTCCATGCCTATTTAATGCCTCTCTATCCAAAATATTTATGAATTAATTTATTTATCATGGCCTCCAAAATTGAATGGATCCTTAGCCATGCATATTCATCTTGATATGGATGATTTGGGTTCATTCTAGTCATTTTGTAAAATCTATAAATGGGAGGCCTTGCTTATTGAATTTTAAACTCTTTTAAGCCAAAGTTACCATGCCCAAATAGCTTCAAACCACATATTTATGTAGTGTTATTATTCCAAAATATTTATCCAAATCTATCACAATCCAAAGGTGCCAAGAGGAGATGAAGGTAGCCACACTCCATTGATGAAGATCTCTTAATGCACAAGCCGAGCAAGCCAAAGGAGACTTTTGGAAGAATCAAGGATTTGGTGAGAATTTTTTTATTTTTATTCATTTTTCTCATTTCTCTCCATTTATAGTTGTGTTTTAAAATGGTTTTCACTTATCAATCTCCCCTAGTGATTAGGCCTAGAGATGTTATTCTAGTTAGTGTGTTTCTTTCATTTTGTTTTCATTTTAGAACTAACACGATACTAACCATCCTCTCTTGAGTCCAATTCCTAGTTTGCATAATGGAACACCCTATGGGACCCTAGTCTCACAAATTTGTTCAAAAATCACCTACAAGAAAACTACTAACCATTTTCATGTAGGATCTTGGAGTGTAGAATCAAGGAAGGTAAAAATTTGGCCAAAATTACATTTTTTTATAAAAGTAGTGGGTTTTTCCTTGTGGAGTTATGGTTTTGTCCTCTAGACCATAATATCACAACTGACCTAGTCATGGTATTATAATCCCACAAATTTTTAGTCATGGTATTATAATCTTTAAACTATGTAGTCTTGGTATTGCAATCTTGTAATTGACCTAGTCATGGTATTATAATCCTGTAACTCTATAGTCACAAGATTGCAGTCCCATAATTGACCCAATCATGGTATTATAATCCCACAACTCTATAGTCATGGTATTACAATCACATGACTCTACAGCCATGATATTTTAATCTTGTGACTAACTCAATCATGGTTTTGTACTATGAGTCATGGTTTTGCATTATAGAGTCATGATATTATAGTGTGCAAAATAAGCCATCTTTTAGAGCTTGGTTTGGGGTCATACTGACTTTATTTTTGATGATTTTTTTGGGTCCATTCATTATCATAGAAAACTATGGTTTTAGAGAATACATGTTGGCTACAATTGATAGTCAAGATATAGATGATCCCATGAACATTATGAATCTCATGTGATTTTAAATTTATTTTATTTGAACATTGTTCATGAGTGCCCTTGATTGGGGGCACCCACTCCATGTCCTTTCCCATTACCCTTCATTACGTTTTCCATTCTCAATCAAATTCTTTTCCTTTCTCCCACATCATATTAAGATCTTAATTTTTATTATGACCTACAAGTATTATACGTGTATTTAGAATATATTTAACAAACATTTCAAATTCAGTCATCATCAACACATCTTTGTATGAAGCATATAAGAATACTTCAACATTCCTTTCCTATTTGGTAGCCTTTGAGATAACTTATTTTATCTCTTGTCAATATTTAACCCATTTCACATCACTTATTTTCCATCTTTATTTTTTATTATATGATAGTCCCTCCACATCATGATGCACTATTGAACCCATACCCAAGGTTTTTTTTTTCCTTTACTAGTTAATTCCTTGTACATTTTTTCATATTCCCTTATATATTCTACTTTATAATAATCTTATATATATCTTATTCCATAAAATTCTAAGATCATGTGTGTGTGTGTGTGTGTGTGTGTGGGCACACACACAAATGTTTATGCATATGTATATATTTATCTATATGTATATGTGTATTTGTCTATGTATATGTATATGTATATTTAAATTTAAATGTATATGCCTGTGTTTATGTCTATATATGTATTTATATATATCAAAAAATCCCAAAAATAGATATAAAGCCACAATTTTTTTTCTAGTTTATCATCCTATTTACCAAGGGGTCTTACCTCTTAGATTATTTTGAATGGGACTATTTGAGTGTGATGTGGATAAATCCCACTTTTCATTCAAACATTTCATGGGTGGGAATATCTTATCCAAATAATGAGTTCTTCATCAAATTCACTCAAATTTGATTATCTTTTAATTATAATCATCCAACTCCCTTAGGTGTTTTCCTATGTCATGGGATGATACCTTTCATTAAAGCATAATCATTATAATTAGCATTATATTTCTCCATTAAATTACCATATTAGAGAACTATATCATCTTGAGGTCCATGATGGACTATGTTTTCACTCCAATATACTCCTTCTCATGAGATTCCCATGAGGTTGGGCATTAATTAAAAAGGGTAAGGTGGATACAACTATGAAATTTTATCCTCAATTTAGGAATGATCTAGGATTAGCTTAGGGCATGGATATGAATATTGGACTTGAAAAACATAGTTTGCATGAATAGTCTCCAAGAGACATACTATCACCACCAAAAATTTAATCTAATGTCTTACACATAGGTCAAATATTGTTATGATAACTTGAGTATTAGGATTATTATTTATAAACATAAGGGGAAAGTGTATTTCAATTCCTCAAAACAAACATAAAAGAGAGAGAAGGTTAAGGTAGAAAAGGGAACCTCTAGGTCTAAAATGAACTCAGTGCACTAGTCATTGAACTAAGTGACTCTACCATAGTTACACCACTATAGAACAAGTTTCACTATAGTTATAACTCCAAGAACATATAGTGAGAAGAATATAAGGAAATAGGACTATGCCTTTAATGTGAGTTCTCACTAATGATGAGTACTAAGAGTTTATTATCAAAAACACATAAACACCATATGAGAATTTATATATTGACACACATATTATTAGCACCACCAAAGGGGAAACTAAATAACTCACATAATGATTATAATAGATAAGTACATCATAACCATGGCATACATAAAAAACAAAGTGTTAATCCAATTAACCTAACATTGTTGATCATTCAAACATGAAGATGAAAAAAAATTAGAATGCAGGATAAATCCTCTTGAAAAAAATAGAGATTATATTCATTAAAAGAGTGAATGTTGTAATAATAATTGATTTGGGCTGATTTTTAAAATCTAGAGTGATAAGGGAAAATTAATCAAAATACTGGTTATGATTTGATAATAATTTTAGGCAATTTTGGTCAACCCTATATACAATATGGCTCTTCCTTATATAAAAAAGATCACAAATCACCTCTAAAAAGTGTTAGGATCCCATCCTAGGTCATAATGGCCACTCATTATAGTTACAATCATATTTAAAAATTTAAACAAAATAATCCATATAAACACATAACAGATCTATGATAGACCACTCAATTGATAATTGAGAAGAACTAGATCCTAACTGCTTTAATTGGGTGCTCCTAATTTCTCATATGGTTGTCACAAGGTCAAAATCCTTGTCTAGCTTGGCCAGGTTCATTAGGGCTCCTTAAATATTACCTATGTCTTAGACACTAGTCTTCAAGAGATTTAGAAGGGTACTTCCATTGATGCTTGGACTCTAGAGACCTATTTGACACTTGCCATAGATTAAGTTGACATATAAAACACCAATTAGGCCCTTTTTTGGTTTTTATTGGCTATTTTCTCCCTCATAACTTGATTGAATTGACTGAGTTAGACTCTAAATTCTCCTTGGTCAAACAAGATGCCATATAGATAGAATAACATAAAGATATTGACCTCTTATAAGTAGGTCAATATCTTCCTATTTCCTTCTTCCAAGGTCCCTATTGCAATGTGACCCAAGGCTAGCCACTCCTCCAGTGCATCTCTCATACTCATAGTGCATTTTTGGTAAAACCTTAGATCTGAGGTTTATATAAATATAATCTCTAAAAATATTAACTTATTAACCACCATCTATAGCTTCCATCATTTCCCATCAATCTTTATAATCTTCTAAAAATAGGTTTGAGTCTATTAGATAAGCAAACCAATCTTAGCCAAAGTTTCCACTACTTTCTTAAGGATTGATAAAATTAGTAGGAGGGCATCCTTGACCTTCCCAATTAGCCCAATTATAAAATTGATATTCACTTGGGAATCTAGAGTTATGACATGGATCTACATGTCCTTGAAGAGATTATTAGACATATCATGGGTAGCTTAGAGGATGGATAGTGGGTCCTCATCCATCCTTTTCTCCCTTATATAAGTCCTCACCTTGGTGAGGGAGAATAGATCATAACGGGTCTGCCACACCACCAGGTTCATCTCCTAGACAAAACACTACATAAACATTCTCTTCATACCCTTAGAGGCTTGGTTGAAACTCTATTGCATGTTAATGTAACCTTATATAATCATATATGGTGTCTATTAATTTATAACCATCCATTGGTTTATATGGGTGTAGGAGGGGTGGATGAAATGGTAGTGAAGGGTAGAGGATGAGGTAGAGGGGAGATGGAGGAAGTGGAAGGAGTAAAAAAGGAAAAGAGTGGAGGAAGAGGAATCATAGGAATGAAAGGAGGGATAATGAAATGGGAGGGCCAAGGGAACATTTGTTTTTACCACTCTTATTTAGTTTACTTGAGACAAAATTTACCCCAAGAATGGATCATTGAATAGCAAGAAATAGATGGGCTAGTTGAAGGCCAATCCCATGGTGCCTTAGGTGATAGAGAGAGAAGGATGAAGAGATAGGCATTGAGATGTTGGTGATGTGGATAAAGGGGATATCAAGGCATATGGAGGAGGTTTAATTGGAATATAAGGACCTTAGACTAGAGTTTATGTGTGGGTCACCATCTATTTTTTAATCAAATTCTTTCCTAGGTCAGCTTTGATTGTTTTAGTGGGTAGTTTGACTAGAGTGATAGAAGATGTAGGGGCCTATGGTGGAATAATTTTAGATACTAATGGGAGAACCATACTATCTAAAGTATTCAAAAATAGAGTGTTTACTAAAATTTATATCCTCTCAAAGGTTTTAAGTGTGCTTACTACTAAAGGTAAACCTAAGGGAGGCATCAAGAGTACTCTAAGTTTTGAGATAGAGGGATCAGAAGGGAATGAAGAGGAAAGGATAATTTAAAGGACTGATGCTAAATGTACTTGGGAAAAATATGGAGTGGAATCAATGGGAAGTATGTGATTTACAACTTGGTAAACTGATGGGGGTAGAGTAGAACTAGTGGGCATTAGAACTGGGAGTTTGAAAGTGTCAGAAGTGAGTGGTGTAAGGGAAACAAGATGAAATAAAGGTGTGAGAGGGGAAACATGGATGAGTTTATATTAGGTAACTCACTCTAGGCTCACTCTTAGTATGTTATCTACATCAAACCATAAGGTTTGTGCATCTTTGGGATGAGGTTCCATTGGTAGAGTGGGTTATGCTTGGGCTACCTAGTGTCAAGTAGTTTAGGGTTGGCCATACCACAACCTAGTTATTGGAGATACTATAGGAATTATAAAAGGAGTCTATTGTCACCAAATATTGTACCTTATAATAATTTTTTCAAATTTCTTCTATATTTGGGAAACATGGAAACACTTTTAGGTATGTAGGTGTACCTATAATGGAAGTGAGACTCTATATTTAAGGCTAGCTCCCTAAATGTATATTAAAATGATCATACCTAATTAAATAGTTTCTTATGGGAAATGTGAGATATGAATTTGACTCAAGAGAGGATGGTTAGAATAATTTTAGTTTAAAAATTAAAACAAAATGAAAGAAACAAACTAACTAGCATAACATCTCTATGCCTAGACACTAGGGAGAGCTTAGTTAACAAACATGAATTAAAAACACAACTAAAATTAAAAAGAAACATTATTTTACCTTACTTGGATGCTCCAAAATTATTTTTTTAGTGGCTTGATTAGTTTGTGATCATGACTAGTAATTTTGACTCAAAAGAGGATGGTTAGTATCGTGTGAGTTTCAAAATAAAAATAAAATGAAAGAAACACACTAACTAACATAATATCTCTAGGCCTAGATACTAAAGAGAGCTTAGTTAATAAACATGAATACAAAACACAACTAAAATGAAAAATAAACCTTCTTTTGCCTTCCTTGGATGCTCCAAAAGGTTTATTATAGTGGCTTACTCAATTTTTGCTCATGAAGTCTTCATCAAAGGAGGCTTGGCTATCTCCTCTTCTCCTTGGCACCTTGTGGTTTTTGCTTGGATTCACTTGGAATAAATTTGTCATAGTAACAATAATTTCAATGGATTTTGGAATAATTTGTGCATTATAAATTTACACCAAAATAGCTTATAAATGATGTTCATGGCCTCTCTATTTATAGATTTTTGTAAATGGCTACAATCAACCTAAACCATCCATCTTAGGATTGAGATGTGTGGATAAGTATTAATAAAATTATACAATTAAAATTTATAAATATTCTCATCAATATTTGGGATAAAGGAGAAATTAAGAGGCATGGAGGTCATTGATGAGAAATGGAAGGCATGGATCTTGATATTTATGGCATTTATGGCCTAGGGATGTCTTCCCAAGAAATGTGGTCATCTAATGATGCATATATTCAATATTAATTTCAAAAAATAAGTATTCAAAAGGTTTATATTGAATTATTAATTATGCTCTAGTTTTGTGTAATTATCTCTTAAGCATGATTAAGCACTCTGTGCACAAATTACTCAAATTGATTAGAATGCCTTATTATTAGTCTAAAATTTGACTTGATTAGAATTGGAATTCAATGTTAGATGCATTATAACTATTATACCATTTAGGATGTTACCAATATCAAATAATAAAGATATAAATATTGTATAATAAATTTATAGAAAAGAGCAATCTAGATCACTTAGGTGCAAAATCAACATTTTGACTCAGAATGATCTAATCAAAGTTAGCTAGCCCATAAATTACATTACCCAATTTAGGGATACCCTAGCCAAAATTAGAACTTGAATATGTCAATTTAAACTCATTTAATGTGTTTTAGTATTTTTAGGCCAAATTATGCATTTTGGTGGAAATTTATCAAAAGCCTAGTTGGAGGTCTTTGGTGGCCAGATTTAGGTGTCTATAGTTTGCCCTTCTTTTGGAAGATGTTTCAAACCATAGGAAAAGCAATGTATTCTCAAATAATGAGAGATGTATTTTATGCCAAAGAGAATATGATGACTAAATAACAAAGCTCTGAATGGTTTTTGGGAAGCCTATGATGATGCCCCCTCGAGGGAGTGGTCATCACATTTGTTGATGGATGGTCCCTCAAAAAGAAATAAGAAGAAAGGTGGAAGTAACTCATGGTTGAGATAAATCCAAATAAGAAAATTATTGCATGCATTAGTTTAAAAAGGATGTTAATTTGGACAAATGTGGTTGTAATTAGGAATAAAAGTTAAAATAATGATTTGCCCATAGGTTTTTATAATCATTAAGAGGACCTAAATTGGCTAAAGATGATTGTGCCCTAGTTAGGGATGATTGACAAGCATAACTCAAGGATATAACTTGGAATATAGATTAAAGATGAGTAGGTGCAAAGTGATAAAAGAGATGGATAGAGGAATAAGATTTATCATTACAAGGATTTAGTTATTCCTACTAATGAGGAGATGCTCATCCTAATTAGCAATGATACAACTAGAATGGTCTATGGGTTAATTTGATCAAGGGTGGGATGGGAAGATTTTCCAAGGAGAAAATTTTGTGGCTTCATTTATTTTAGACCTTCCTAAAGTTATTTTTTACTATATCATGTGATGGTAGGCTTCATGATAGAACACCATGAAGACTATCTGAAAATATGAATAAGGAATGACTCCTGATCTAGTAAACACTTGAATATAATACACCAATGATAAAAACCATGATGATAATATTGATGTATGAATATGGATAGACTCAAGAATAATGTGCTCAAGGAATAACCCATGAATGTATATGGACTAAGTCGAGGCAATAGTGTTGAAAGTACATAAACAAGCAAGTGAATAAACAAACCAACAAATAGAAAAACAAACAAACAAATAACCTGAAATAAATAAACAAATTGAAATCCTAAAAACAAAAGCAAAAGAAAACATCCTAATAATGACAATGTCCAATAAGGTGGATTGAGGATAACTAACTAGGGTTATATCAGACAAATATTTTTGTATTTTTTAAAATTTTATGAATGTTTTTGGTATTTGGAGGAATCTTAACTCGTTAGTTAATGGCAAGATACCTGCTCACAAAATGGCAAGAGTGTTTGGCTTAGGTTTCTCACAAAATGGTGAGAACGTATGGAAAAGGGGACTATGGTGACCTCAACATGAATTGAGCATGACCCACATAGTCCTAAAATGACTTCAAGTCATAGGAATTCCATCCACACAAAAGGTATGGAAAAACCATCTAAGTCCCAACAAGTTCTCTAATCTGACAAATGCCTAGCCAAATGAAAATAATAATGGTAAGGTGATGTGAAAATGCATGATAAACAAGTGTTTCCCCTAATTTTCCCATAGGCTATTATAACTAAGATATAATGGCATATGTCAATGATACTAATTTTCCCATATGTGGTTATAATTAGTAGCAAGACTGTATTGAAACAATGATTTTCCCATAGGAAGTTATAATCAAGCTCACATAAACAAACTTGATACAAGATGGAAAATGAAAGATATCTTACCAAATCAATTGTCACACTACTTTCATAGGCTATCATTTAAACATGGAATTGATAAGAATTTAAACCTAATTCAAATCCCCTCATAAAAAGTGCAAGAAGAACCAAAGTAGCCAAGATCAAAATAGGATTGGGTAGGATGAATAAAAATAGGCTTTGGTCTAGATAGGAATGGAATGGTTAGATGGCATGGTCTGGCTAAGGATAATGATGGTTTGATAAATTAGATAAAATGGTAAGAGGGTTTGCCCCTAAATGATAGGGTGAATGGTTGGGATCTAAAATAATGGCAAATAGGCATATGTAATAATGGCAATGGCATATGAAATGGTATGGTTAATGTTTTTGGCCTAGGTATGGTAAATAGCATATGATTTTATTTTTCCTATTAAGATGTACATCTTGATCAGCAAATGATACAAAAAAAATAATCGATCATGTTAACTGCTAGCCCACACCTCATCTGAATAACTACTCTATCAATAACTACCTATATATTTGGTTGGTGAGAATGTTTTGTGATCTTTGTTGGTCATTGATTATAATTCCTTAAAACATCAAGACAAGGTATCTTTGTAGTCTCTACAAAGGAAAGTGTGGCCATGGATGGAAAACAAGGATAAATATTGGATGGTAGGTTTGATTATGAAATGGAATGGTAGATGATAATAGAATGTATAATGGTGGGGAAACAAATGAATATTAGGACTTTTAGTCACATGTAATGTTGGTAATGCTAGATTTAACATAATTTTGGTTGTGGTAAGGCCGAAGACTTGTTCTCTCGATAAGACCACCAGATTTTTATGTTGTTTGATCTTGAGAGTAGATACCATCTGATTAGGCTATAGATTGGAAGCTATTTTGATTTTATCTTCATAAAGTAGTGAATAAATTTTGTTCTTATGTATGATTTCCTCGATGAGGTTTTCACCAATGAAGTTGTCTTGATTATTCTGTAGTGTCTTCAAGAAGGTTTCACTAAGAAATGTTGAATTTTGACTTTAATTGTCTTCTTGTTATTCTAAAAAAGTTTCACTCAAGAGATTTTAGTTAACATGACTAGGAATGTTGACCAATGAAATTATGTGGGCTAGCAATTTGACTCAAAAGAGGATGGTTAGTATCATGTTAGTTTCAAAATAAAGAAACACACTAACTAGAATAACATATCTAGGCCTAGACACTAGAGAGAGCTTAGTTAACAAAAATGATTAAAAAACACAACTAAAATTCAAAATAAACCTTCTTTTAACATCCTTGGATGCTATAAAATGCTTATTCTAGTGGCTTGCTTGGTTTGTGCTCATGAAGTCTTCATCAAAGGAGGCTTGGATATCTCCTTTTCTCCTTAGAACCTTGTGGATTTGGATTGGCTTGGCTTGGAATCAATTTTTCATGGTAACACTAATTATAATGGCTTTTGGAATCCTTTGTGCATTATAATTTTGCATTAAAATATCTTAGACATGAAGTTCATGGCTTCTCTATTTATAGATTTTTGCAAATGGCTAGAATCAACTTGAACCATCCATATTAGGATTGAGATGTGTGGCTAAGGATTAATATAATTATGCAATTAAAATTGATATATAGGATCATCAATATTTTGAATAAAAGAGTAATTAAGAGAAATAGAGGGCATGGAAGAGGCATGGGAGGCATGAATCTTGGTATTTGTGGCATTTATGGCCTAAGAATGTCTTTCCAAGAAATGAGGTCACCTAATGATGCATATATTCAATATTCATTTCCAAAAATAAGTATTCAAAAATTTTCCCTAGAATTTTTAATTAGGCTCTAATGTGGTTTAATTATCTCTTAAGCATGATTAAGCACTTTATACACAAATTACTCAAATTGATCAGAATGTCTTGTTATTGGTCCAAACTTCAATTGGATTGGAATTGGAAGTAAATGTTAGATGCATTGAAACCATTATCTCATTTATGATGTTATTATTATAAAATAACAAAGACATGCATCTTGTATAGTAAATTTGATAGAAAAGAGCAATCTAGAGCACCTAGGTGAAAAATCAACATTTTGACTCAAAAATGATCTGATCAAAGTTAGTTGGTCCATAAATTACATTACCCCATTAAGGGATACCCTAACAAAAATTGGCACTTGAATATGTCAATTTCAACTCATTTAATGTGCTTTAGTGTTGCTAGTCCATATTGTGCATTTTGGTGGAAAGTGGTCAAAAGCCTAGTTGGAGGTCATTGGCGGTCAAATTTAGGTGTCTAAAGCTTGCCCTTGTTTAAGAAGATGTTGAAAACCATAGGAAAAGAAATGTCTTCTCAAATAATGAGAGATGTCATGTATTCCAAAAAGAAGATGATGATTGAAGAACAAATCTACAAATAGTGTTTGGGAAGCCTATGATGATGCCCCCTTGAGGGAGTGGTTATCACATTTATTGATGGGTAGTCCCTAAAAAAGAAACAAGAAGAAAGGTAAAAGTAACCCATGGTTGAGTTTAATCCAAATAAGAAAATGCTTGCATGCATTGATGTAAAAAATATGATAATTTTCCCAAAGGTGATTATAATAAAAAATAAAAGTCAAAAATATGATTTACCCATAGGCAATTATAATCATTAAGAGGACCTAGATTGGCTAAAGATGATTATGCCCTAGTTAAGGATGATTATCAAGCATAACTCAAAGATATAACCTAGAATATAGATTAAAGATGAGTAGGTTCACATTGGTGAAAGAGATGGATAGAGGAATAATACTAATCATTAGAAGGATTTAGTTGTACTTGCTAATGAGGAGATGCTCATCCTGATTAGCAATGATACAACTAGAATGGTTAATGGGTTATTTGATCAAGATTGGGATGGGATAATTTTCCAAGGTGCCAAAGAGAAACTTATATGGATCCATTGATTATAGACCTTCCTGAAGCTAATTTTTTTTGTAGCTTGTGATGGTAGGCTTCATGATAGAACATCATGAAGACTATCCAAAAATATGCATAAGGACTGACTTTTGATCCAATAAACACTCAAAAACAATACACTAGTGATAAAAACTATGATGATAATATTGACATATGAATATGGATAGATCAAGAATAATGTTCTCAAGGAATCACACATGAATGCATATAGACTAAGTCAAGGCAACATTTCTAAAAGCAAACAAATAGGCAAGCAAATAAACAAATAAATAAAAAAATTGAAATAAACAAACAAACAAAAAGTCTAAAAATAAAATCAAAATAAAGCATTCTAATAATGACAATGCCCCAGTAAGGCAGATCAAGGATAACTAACTAGGCTTAGACAAGACAAATTTTTTTGGATTTTTTAAAATGTTATGAATGTTTTTGGCATTTTAAGGTATCTCTACTTGTTAGAGAATGACAAGATACCTACTCATAGAACGGTGAGAGCATTTGGCTTAGGTTAATCACAAAATAATGAGAGTGTATGGAAAGGGGGACTGAGGTGATGTCAACATGAATTGAACATGACCCACATAGTACTAAAATGACCTCAAGTCATAGTAATTCCATCCACATAAAAGGTAGGGAAAAACTAACTAGGTCCCAACAAGTTCTCAAATCTGGAAAATCACCAACCAAATGAAAACAATAATGGCAAGGTGATGTGATAATGCATGATAAATAAGCATTACCACTAGTTTTCTCATAGGTGTTTACAATTAGTATCAAAATTGGTAAAACATTGATTTGACCATAGGTGGTTATAATCAAGCTCACATAAACAAACCTAAGACAATATGAAAAATGAAAGATATCTTACCAAATCAACTATCATACTACTTTCATAGACTATCCTTTAAACATGGACATGATAAGAGACAAAACCTGATTGAAATCCCCTAAAAAAAAGTGTAGGAGTAACCCAAGTAGCCAAGACAAAAATAGGATTGGGTATAATGACTAAAAATAGGCTTTGGTCTACATAGGAATCAAATGGTTAAATGGCATGGTTTGGCTAAGGATAATGATGGTTTGATAATTTGGATAAAATGGTAAGAGTGTTTCCCCCAAGTGATAGGGTGAATGGTTAGGATCTAAACTAATGGTAAATAAGCATATGTAATAATGGAAATGTCATATGAAATGGTATGGTACGTGTTTTTGGCCTAGGTGTGGTAAATGGCATATGATTCTATTGTTCTTGCTATGATGGAGATGCACATCCTGATCAATAAATGATACAAATAGAATAATCAATCATGTTAATTTTTATCCCAAACTTCATCTAAATAATTTCTCTATCAATAACTGCCTACAAATTTGGTTGGTGAGAATGATTTTGTGATCTTCGTTAGTCATTGATTTTGATTCCTTCAATCATCAAGACAAGGTATCTTTGTAGCCTCTGTAAAGGAAAGTGTGGCCATAGATGGTAAAAAAGGAAAAAATTTGGATGGTAGGTTTGATTTTGAAATGGAATGGTAGATGATAATGGAATGTATAATGGTGGAGAAATAAATGAAGATTAGGACTTCTTGTCACATGTAATGTTACTGATGCTGAATAAGACATAATTCTAGTTCTGGCAAGGTTAAAGACTTGTTTTCTCAATAAGACCACTAGATTTTTTTATTGTTTGATCTTTAGAGTAGATACCATCTAATTAGGCTATAGATTAGAAGCTATTTTTATTTGATCTTTGATTTTGTCTTTATCAAGCAGTGAAGAACTTTTATGTTCAACTATCAATGCCTTGATGAGGTTTTCACCAATGAAGTTGTCTTGATTATCTTGTAGTGCCTTCAAAAAAGTTTCACTAAGGAATGTTTACTTTTGAATTTTATTATCTTCTTGTACTTTTGAAAAATTTTCACTATAAGATGATGAGTTCTAACTTTGATTGTCTCCTAGCACCTTTGAAAAAGTTTCACTAGGAGAGTGTTCTACTATATGAATGTGATCTTGGCCTCCTTGCTCTTCTTTAACTACTATGTTACCATGGATGCAGTTCAATAAAGTATGATTCTATCAATCCCAATTGACACTTGTGAGAGATAGCATGTCAATGATAGGGCTATTTTGGTTGATGGTAATGGCTTGTGGAATGATAATTGAATGGGGAGAGGATGCATAATCCTCATAAAAGATACTAGGATAACTTGTGTTGAAGTTGAAGTACTCATCCTCAAAAACCATATAAGGATCACAAATGTATTCAAATTGATCTATAAGGCATGCATAACCAATGTTGTAACAACCACAAACATTTTTTTTTGAATCTAATTCTAACTCAAGGGACTCTAAATCTGATGTTGAGACTAATGTTGATTTGGATTATGATGGTAAATTAGATGTTGGTTCAAGAATAGAAACTAAATCTAACTGTAATTATTCATCTAATGGTTACTCTATTACAATGATGTCTTGTTGAATATTTGGTATTAGATAAGTAATGACCTATGATGGCGTAATGGGCTCAACAAATATTGGTTTATCAAAATGAGACTCTCTAGGATGGGAAAAGGGTCAAGAGACAACTCCTCAAAGACTGGCTTGTTAATAGGAGGCTTTTTAAAAATAGGCACATGGCCAAGGTAATGATTTTCCCAAAGATAGTTATAATCATTAAGAAGTGACTTGACAAAGACTAGTTCATTAGTGTGAGACTCCTTGACAACTAGTATAGGATCAATAGGCAATTCATCATAGATTGACTTATCATAAGTGGTTAGCTCAATAAAATCATCTTGGATTGGTTGGTTGTCTTGGATTTAGTTTATAATGAGTTGGAAAATACTATTTTTGACCACATTTTGGTCTTTAAAGGATTATATCGATTGAGGTTTGGATGGGATTGGTTCCATATGAGGAATGACTTATGGTTGGATAATAGTAGGCCATTGGGGAGCATGATTGCTCACATAAGCCAAAAGATGAATTCCTAAAATGGTAATGATAGGGAATTATCGGCTTGATTTCTCACACAAGACAAAGGACTAGGTCCTAGAATGATGAAGGGGCATTGTGGAGCTTGATTGCTTGCATAAGCCAAAGGATGAGGTCTTGGTATAGAAATGGTTTGGCATCATGGAGCTTGATTGCTTTCACAAACCAGATGATGAAGTCTTGGTATGGGAATGGTGTGAATTATGGTCCTAGAATATAAATGGTATGATGTGGTAGAGCCTAATTACTTATATAAGCCAAAGCATCCAAATCTTCCTCATAAACTATATCATCCCAATTGAGAGTTAGTTCATAAGCTAGTTCTTGATTGTGTTCCACATACTAATTATTGTAAAGAGGGTATGGATCTATATCCCAAACAACATTATCTATCGTTAGGTCTTTAAAGTCCTCCTCACAAGCCTCTTCATACCAATCAAGGTCTCAATTTGGATTTTGTGGATTTTGACTATGTTCCCCATATGGTGTATTGTAGGGAGAATAATAAAAATCCTTAGAAAATATTTCTCTATAGGAGTACCTAGTGGGATTATGTGTAACTATTCTATCATAAGTTGGATTATACATGACTCCACCATAAGTGTAGCTAGACATATCTTCATAAATGATGAAAGCTCTAATACAAAAAGGCTTAGATTTCTACTAACTCTAAAAAACTATGTCCAAAGGATAAATGGTTCAAACTCAGTCTAACTTGGTTGAAGGGGTAGAGTTGTATCTCCAATATGGTCTAAAAGTGGAGCTGTATCTCTAAAATAATTTTTGCTAATACTTGGCATAAAATAGTCTAACATCAAATGTCTAATGTCAAATTTCATACGCATAAAATGTCAAGCATTTGAATAAAAACTAGCATGCCAAAGGTCTAGGTCAAAGTGTTCCAAACAAGGTCTAAACTAGGAAAGTGAAAACTTGAGTTACTAGGTCTCTTGTCTAAACACAGAGTCCAAATCTAGGCTCAAACAAATAGGCATGCTAAGACTTTTAACCAAACAATGTCAAAATCTAGGCTTGAAATAAAGACATGATGTGATTTGATCTAATATAAAAACCTTGGAAACATCTTTGACATAGACCCAACACATGGAATCAAACATAAACATAATCAGTTGGCATAAGGCATAAAGAAAAAGGGATTTTGAGAAAGACTATGTTCTCCAAAATAAAGGTACTAACAATGATAAGGATAGGTACTAAACAAACAAACCATCAATAGTTTTCAAATTTGGATAATCAATTAACTAAAGTTATGCAACCCAAAAGAGAAAGATTTGTGTATCAACCCCATAAATTAAGGCCTAAATAGAAATAAATCAATGTTTTAATCCAAACTTGACAAAGCTAATTGAAAACTCAACATTGAAAACTAGGATTTGACCAAACAAGATAGAAAAAAGTGGATAGTATGATGACACATAAACAAGGTTTAAATTGTATACATGACATGGTTTGAAACAAATGGTTTTTGATACAATGGTAAACAAATCTTGAAACAAATTGAGCAGCCTAACAGCATAAGCATGCTTGAATGATGTGATATATTTTATGCTTCAAAAGACTTAAAGGTAAAAATAGTTTGACATGATTTGGGCACCATAATTATACCCTCCTCAACTAAAATACTTGTTTTGATATGGCTTATGAACAAACAAACAAGTTTTAGTCTCAAAACATACCAAGCAAAAATGACCAAAATACACTAAGTATAATCATCCAAATCCTAGCAAGGGTATGGTAATGTGGGGTTGAAAAAACTATTAAGTTTTGAATGTTTCTATGGGAATATATTTCATAATGACTTTCACATCAAACAATGCAAAAGACAAGCATGAAAATTGAGTGACCGTGGCATTGGCTAGTTGTAAAAAGGTCATCTTTTTTACAACCACTACATCTTATTTTTCACTTAGCATAGTTTGATGTCCAAATAGAGATATGTCCCATGTGACAATATAAAGGAGTAAGTGAAGTCAACACTAGGAGATGAAACCTAGGTCAAATCTTCCCTAAAAAACTTATGTGAGGCAATGACATCTCCCTCACAGGTCAAGATGCAATGAAATGAAAGACATAAAAAGAAAGACTTTAGGGTCATTTTTAAGGTCACCCAAACTTTGACAAGTTTTTGGGGAGTGTTTTAGATGACATTATTTCTAAGTCTTGGACTAGGCTTTTTCAAATAGGAATGGTGCTTTTGATTTCAAAGATTCCCTAAAGGGGACAAATGGAAAAACATACACACAACATCCCTCTCTTTAAAAATTAGATTAAACAACTATTGAAGACAAAAAGGATAAGTGTCTTAAATTTTAGCCCAAATGAAAGATTTTGTGGGTTCATTTAACCCCTTGGTCTTAATTTATAACTTTGAAAACTAACTACAAGATTTAAGCAATAGCATCCTAAATGATTTTCTTTTAAGCACCAAAATGAAAATTTTGATTCATTTTAAAACACCCTAAATGAAGTTTAAAAGGATCTATTTAATCATGATTTGATGATTTTTCAAGTAAAACCTGTAAAAAAAATGTTAGCAAGATGTTTAGCTTATAAGCACTTTTTAAGATGAAACAACCAACATAGAAAAATAAGATCTCAAGTTTGTGTAAAAAAAACATAGTGACCATCATCAGTTATACTAACCAATGATGGTGATGTCTATATAGACCGATGATGGTTTTATTAACTGGTGACAGTTATGCAAATTGATATCATTTTTACTAATGCTAATTGACAATGGTTGAAAATGACCATTGGTGGTTCATTCAACCAGTCATGGTTACTGTGTAAACCCATGACAAAGAAAAAAATGGCCAAATGAAGTTAGAAAATCACTTATAAAGAGTTTTAATGATCCAAATTAAAATTTTAAAGTTACCTCATGCTCTCCTTCATATGTGGGATGATTTGGGTCCCATTAGGCATGCCATTATGTGAGCTAGGAATTTGACTCAAGAGAGAATGGTTAGTAGCATGTTAGTTTCAAAATGAAAAAAAATAAAAGAAACACACTAACTATCATAACATCTATAAGCCTAGACACTAGGGAGAGCTTAGTTAACAAACAAGAATAAAACACACAACTAAAATGTAAAAGAAACCTTCTTTTGCCTTCCTTGGATGCTCCAAAATGCTTGTTATAGTGGCTTGCTTGGTTTGTGCTCATGAAGTCTTCATCAAAAGAGGCTTGGCTATCTCCTCTTCTCCTTGGCACCTTGTGGCTTTGGTTTGGCTTGGCTTGGAATAAATTTTTCATGGTAACACTAATTAAAATGTCTTTTAGAATCATTTGTGCATTACAAATTTTCACCAAAATAGCTTAGAAATGATGTTCATGGCCTCTTTATTTATAGATTTTTGTAGATGGCTAGAATCAATCTGAACCATCCATCTCAGGATTGAGATGTGTGGCTAAGGATTAATCCAATTATGAAATTAAAATTTATAAATAGGCTCATCAATATTTGGGATAAAGGAGCAATTAAGAGGCATGGAGGGCATTGATGAGGCATGAGAGGCATGAATCCTCTTATTTGTGGTATTTATGGCCTAGGGATATCTTCCCAAAAAATGAGGTCACTTGATGTAGATATTAAATATTCATTTCCAAAAATAAGTATTGAACAAGTTTCCATGGAATTATTAATTATGCTCTAATTTGGTTTAATTAACTCTTAAGCATGATTAAGGACTTTGTGCACAAATTACTCAAATTGATTAGAATGCCTTGTTATTGGTACAAAATTTGGTTGGATTGGAATTGGAAGTCAACTTTAGATGAATTGGAACCATTATCCCATTTATTATGTTATCAATATCAAATAATAAATACACACATATCTTACAATAAATTTGATAGAAAAGAGCAATCTAGAGCACCCAGGTACAAAATTGGCATTTTGACTCGAAATGATCTAATCAAAGTTAGTTGGCCCATAAATTTCATTGCCCAATTTATATATACGATAACCAAAATTGGCACTTTAATATGTCAATTTCAACTCATTTAATGTTTTTTAGTGTTTTTAGACCAAATTGTGCATTTTGGTAGAAATTGGTCAAAACCCTGGTTGGAGGTCTATGGTGCCTAGATTTAGGTGTCTATAGGGAAAAGAGTTAGAATTTTTAAAAAATGGACCTAATATAATGGGGTGAAACACCAATAGTTCTTACATATGAAAATAATACTTTCCTTCATTAATAAACAAGGCACACAAACTAACTTCCAATTCCTATAGATTCTAACATGAGAATTTCAATATGGAGGTGATATGCATGAGAGTTATCCAAGGTAAGTGAACCATAGGTTAGTTTTAGACAATAAGTCTCATTATACACTTAAAAATAGACTCATAAACTTGAAAACACTTCATATGACCTATTATAATAGGAACTCTTATACAAACATAAAAGGATAAAGCAAGAAAGGATAGAGAATTATCACTTTGCATCATGATACATCACTTGAACACTTAAAAAATTATTCAAGAACTCAAAAATAGATTCAAATTAATGTTTAAAGGTATACTATGGCATCATTACATTAGGGATCTACCATACATGAAGTGGAAATGTTAGATTACAAAGGCCAAAATGGCATCTACTTATAGAATTGCAGAGATGAGTGGGAAAAGAGAAGTCCAAAGGAGAATCAAATGAGTTAAAATTAATTTAAACCATATTCATAACTACTTATATAATTATGATCATTCAATCTTCCCAATTGATCTAGGTCACTTTAGTCTATTGCACAACAACATTACCCTCACTAATGCTCTTTGATAGTTGTAATGATAGGATCAAATTATTCCAAGCTAGGTCCTAGTATCAATGTAGTTAGAATAATTAAATAAATATATTAGAGATTTTTATTGATGATAACTAATCTTCACTAGTTCATCATGGCATGCAAAAGTGGAGAGAAGAGTCCTTTTGATGCAGTTGGTCCTAGAGATGAAACTATTGGGGTCCACATGTATGCCTTCATAACATCCTTTGAAATGCTAGCTCTTATTTAAGATGGATCATGATCAAACTCATCCCCATGTTTATATGTTCACTATATATGGAAATATAATCACATAGTATTGGTTTTCCTATATTTGTTATATCTATGCTAATTTCATACATAGATCCTCCCTTAAAGATGGTAAACACAATCATAGAATAAACCATGTAGGCTATAAAATGTCAAACCATAAGTCCATATTTATCTTTAATGGTGCTAACTTTATGCTATTTATAATTTAATACATGGATATTTACACTCCTTATACTTTGATCAAGCTCTAATGGTAGAACAATGACCCTACAACACCTATTTACTTTGGTTGAAAACCAATCTTTTGGTTTAACCTTGTCTATCAAAAACCAACTCAGACCAATCAAATTATGCATAGATATCTCTATTTTTATTAGTCCTTTGGATCCTTACTATCATATCTTGACCCTTTGACCCATCTCACACCATTGATCTTGATAAGTATGATTGAACGAGATCTATTGATATTTTATTAGCTTAAACATGCTCATACCACTTATCAATCATGTATTGATCTCAAAATCCTATTGTCAGTCTATCTACTTCCATGTTTTTACCACATGGTGGTCTATAACCCCATTAACCTTTTAAATTTGTCACATTACATTTATATTCTTGGTATGATTTGGTGCCAACCATTAGATCTGCTCAGACCCACTGTTTGAAACCCAGTGACTACATCATGAGCTCAAATTTGATGTTTATGTGATCATCATTTGATGTTCACATGACCATTATTGATGTTTGAGTGACCATAAATATTTTGGACCCCAATACATAAATTTTGAGATATATTTTAATGTCCATATGAACATCCCATCCTACAAGATTAAGTTTATATGCTTTTAAATTGAGCTAGAAATCTTATGTAGGCATGAAAGTTTAAGAGGATGTTTCTAGCATAAAGAAATTCATGGTGTCGACTATATTTATTAAATTCATAAGTAAAATAGTCCATTCATCTCACATATCTTTCTAAGTTATATTTTATAAATTCATAAGTGAACTGTCCATTTATTCCTATGTGATGTGCAAGATGGTCTGGCCCCTTAGACTTGACAAATTGAACTTTGAAGGCTTAGATCTCAAGATAGAAGACTCATTGAGATATGAAACTTGTAGAGAATGATATTGGAACTAAGAACATTGATCATGTATGGTCTGATGGTCATGTAAAGATTTTTAAGCATATTTATAAATTGCATAAACAAATTATCCAATCTAGTTCTTCATGGCATCATCTCAGCTACAACTTCTTCAAACTCATCAAGGAGATTTGCATAGTCCACCCAATCTTAGATATTGTCCTCCATGGAAAAATCTTTGTCCACATTATTAATTACTTGACCTCAACTTGGAAAATATATACAATCTCTTAAAAGAGATTCATTTGTAGTTACTACTCATCTTTATCCTCCATGGGAATCTTTTTCTCCAACTTCTCAAGTACTTAGACCTTAATGTACAAGTTTGAAAATATAAAAGTCATCTTAACCATGATTTTCTCCTTGATAGATTGTAGTTTATGTTTGGAAGAATCAAGCTCTTATATTTAATTATCCAATACCTTTGGATATAGCTCAATATTAGGTGGCTTTATTTACTATTCTTGACGTGCAATAACTTTTGCCTTGACCTCACATTCCATGTCTACAATCTCTTAGACACTACCATAATCAGATTGCTTTATGACAGTAGATTCTTGATTAGTAGAATGACTATCATCTTTATGCTTGATGGAATACTTGTCAACATGATCATTAGTATCATTATCAACCTTGTCATTACATATATAATATCTTGGAGAAAAAAGAGACTTACCCAACTTGCCAAAATATTTGCATATGGCATTGAGAATTTGCTAATATTCCTATTCATTCATAGCATGAGACCATTCTCCATACTTATTGATATAATCATCAACAAGCTTGTTATAGGAATTATCCAAATTAAATATAGACTCCTTGGGAGGAGGAATAACCTTATCGATCTGATCAAACTCATGACATATGAAATCAAACTTTTTCCACACATCATTTTTATCCACCTCATGAGTGTCATCTTCAAGAGCTACTTCATCAATCTTGGTCTCATGAGACTCTCTTAGGACTGAAACTTCCTAAGGAGTTAATTGACCCTCTTCCTTGATAGTACACTCCACTTCATGCTTGAGATGGTCATCCATAACTTCATGATTAAACATGGAGTCTTCTTCAAATGCCTCTCTCCTCAAGTCTTAGCCATATTCTTCATGGAAAACTACAATATTATCTTTAATATGTTTCTTTTCATCTAAGAAGGTAGGATTAAACTTTTGGTCACCAAGGGGATTCCCTATGGTGATTTACTCCTCATAGTCACTCATGACATCCTCTTGGTCAACCTTGGCTTGTATTTACTCCTCTTCATTTACATTTATCAAGATGGGCTCATGTGAAAGAGCTAGAATATTATATGTAGTGGAAGGTTTATGGATTGGAGATGGAGTTTGAGGGGTAGGAGAGGGGTTGTGAGTGGATTTAGGAAAGATAAAAGCACTAGTAATCTCATAGGGAAGTGACTTCTTAGGCTGATTAGAAGGGTAAAATTCCACATAAGCAAGAGATCTGTCTTACCAATAGTCTCCTTGAGTCTCTTTAATACCAACATTTTTGATCTCTTTATCCTCCCACATACTTAACCTATCTATTGAGAATTGAAGGCATTTTTTGGCCAAGTCCATTTGTTCTTTAACCCCCCATTGAGTTCCTTCTAGTTCTTCAAATGCCTCCAAATTTTGTATATAATTTTGGGTATCACTTCTCAACCATTTTATGAGATGATCAGGGAACACATCATACTCATCATCCCATGTAATCATTTCCTCTTCATTATCTAGTAACTATGGTATGGTTTCCAATAATGACAAGATATAAGATGGAAAAAGTGAAGGAGGAAAAGGGTAATGATGAGGATCAAGACCATATTCATTTTGTTGTATTCTAGTCTATAGGAATCTATATTTTTGCCTTGTAATACCTTTGTGTACAATTAATTTAAACATATGATTCCTCATGGTAAGACTAACAAGAGTATTGTTGAGGTTCATAGGCATCATGGTATGGTTAATAGGGCTCATATTGATACTAATAGGGAGGCCTTTCTTGATAGGTATCTTGGTAACCTTCCTCATAGGGCTACCCAATAACATGGTGTCTATAATGGGGGGGGGGTGGGGTAGGGGCTGGCGGCAGAATGGAGGATTGTATGGCTGCCATAGATCACAGGGTTGATATCCATTTTAATAGGACTATTGGGGAGTATATTGTGGTCCATATAAATGTTGATAAGGATGTCCAGGTAGGAGTACTTACCATATCTATTCTCATCAACCTCATGTATCAAAGGAAATGTAAAAAATGATAATTTTTTTAAGTAAAGATACCTAGACTACTTACAACAAGAAGTTATCATTTGGAGTCACCATTGGTGTTAGGTTGCTTGCTTCCAAAATTTGATATATGAAAGACACACCAACAATAATTCCACTCTCTTGGAAATTTGTACCATTGGGCATGCCATAACTATTGTCATCAAATATTGCACCTTATAAGAAATTGTTCAATATTCTTCTAGATTTGGGTAATGCGGGAACACTTCTAGGTATGTGGGTGTACCTATAATGTAAGTGAGCCTCTAGATTTAAGGGTTATGTCCCTAAATGTATCTTGAAATACTCACACATACTTAACTATTTGCTTATGGGGAAAAGAGTTATAAGTTGAATGAAATGGATCTAATCTAAGGGGGTGATACACCAAGATGTCTTCTATATGACAATCATAATTTCATGCACTAAGAAATAAGGAACACAAACTAACTTCCAATTCTTATGGATTCTAGAATGAGTATTTAAATATGGATGTGAGATGCATGAGAATTATCTAAGGTAAGTGAACCATAGGATAATTTCAAACACTAAGGCTCATTATACACTTAAAAAATAAGCTCATACACTTAAAAACACTTCATATGACCTATTAGAGTAGTAACTCTTAAAAAAACATGAAAATATAAGGGAAGAAAGGATAGAGAATTATCACTTTGCATCACCATACATCACTTGTACACTTAAACAATTGTTAAAGAACTCAAATTCAAATGTACATTAATGTTTAAAGGTAGAATATGACATCATTATACCAAGTATTTACCATAAATGGATTAGAAATGTTAGATTACAAAGGATGACATGGTAGCTACTTATAGTATATGAGAGAGGAGTGGGAAAATAGAATTCCAAAGGGGAATCAAATCAGTTCAAATTCCTTTTAACTGTAGTCACAATTGCCTCTACAATTATGTTGATTCAAGCTTCTTGATTGATCTAGGTCACTTCAGTCTATTACATAGCTAAATTACCCTCACTGATGCTCCATGATGGTTGTAATGGTGGGATCAAGTTGTTTTGAGCTAGGTCTTAGCATCACTATAGTTAGAACAATCAAATTAATATGTTATCACTTTTTTATAGTTCTAACTTCTCTTCACTAGTTTGTCATGGCATGCAAAAGTGGAGAGAAGGCTCTTTTTCATGCAGTTAGTCTTGGAGATGAAACCATTGGGGTCCACATGTATGCTTCCAGGGCATCCTTTAAAATGACAGATCTTGTTCAAGCTAGATCATGCTTGAACTCATTCTCATGTTTATAGGTCTACTATAGACAAAAAACCAATTTTAGACTATTAATTTTCCTATAGTCATTATATTGATTCTCATTGTATACATAGGTCCTCCCTTAAAAGATGAAAAACACAATCATAGAATAAACCCTATAGGATATAAAATGTCAAACCAAAAGTCCATATTTAGCCTTAATTATGGTCCCTTTATGTTCTCTATACCTAATTACATGGATATGTCTACTCCTTGGCATTTTATCGAGCTTTAATGGCAAAATGATGACCCTAGAAGACCTATTTACTTTGGTCAAAAACCACTTCTTTAGCTCAACATTATCTATCAAAAACTAACTCAAACCAATCAAGTTATGCCTATTTATCTCTATTTTCATTAGTCTCATGGATCTTCACTATCATATATTGACCCTTTGACCCATCTCACACCATTGATCTTGATCAGTATGATCGAGTGAGAGCCATTGATCTTCAATAAACTTGAACATGCTCATGCCACTTGTTAATAATGTGTTGATCTTAGGATCATGTTTCCAGTCTATATACTTCCATGCTTATGCGTCATGGTGGCCTCTAATCTCCTTAAACTTTTGACTTACTCATGTGCCATTTATCTACTTGGTATGATTAGGCACCAACTATTAGATTTGCTGGGACCCATTATTTAAAACCTAATGGCTACTTCACAAACTCAAATTTGATGTCCACATGACCATCATTTAATTTTAATGTAAGCATCATTGACATCTACATGATTGTTAATATTTTATACCCCAATAGATAAATGATCAACTTTATTTTGATGTTCATGTGAATATCCCATCCTAAAAGTCTAACTTTACATGCTTATAACTTGAGATGGAAATCTTACACAGGCATAAATTTTTTAGAAGATATTCTTAGCCCAAATAACTTCATGGTGTTGAAATCCTTTATCTCACATGGATTTCATAAGTGCATTTATTAAATACATAATTAAACTAGTCCATTCGTTATCATGTGACATGAAGGGTGGCCTAGCCCCTTAGAATCAACAAACTAAACATTAAAGGCTTAGATCTCAAGATAAAAAGACTCATCTAGATATGAAACTTGAAAAGAATGATATTTTCACTAATGACATTGATCACACATGGTTTGATTTTCACGTGAGGATTTCTAAGCATATTTATAAATTTCATAAACAAGGTTTCCAATTTGGTTCTTCATCATGTCCTAATGATGGTCTAGCTTTGCAAAGCTTGTTCATGAGCTAATTCTTGATCTTTAAAAGATTGAATGAACTTCTTGAGGCCCATACAGACCCTTTCTATGATCTTGACTACTTGAACACCATGAAAACTATCTACTTGTATATATGACTCTAAAATGACCCCTTAGATACGAAATGACACAAGGACTAAGATGGACTATGACCAAAGATATAATGGCATATGAAGTAACATCAATTAACCTACAACATACCCAATGACATTATAAAAATCCCCTACATAACATTATGAATATAAGGGGTTAACCCATTTTTTTGTGTGGTAAAAATGGTCAATAGAGTTGAGGTACAAGGATAAACTAGAGGAGGTATAAGAACTGAGGCATGAGGAATAAGATCTACTAGAAGAATATCTAAACTTAAAACTTGAGGAGGAGAAGGTGGCAAGATGCCTTAGAGGATCCTTTTGGAGATGATCAGGGCTATTAGGGTTGGGTCCTCCATGGATTGAGAAAGAGTAGGAGGAGGTATGGAGGGTCATTATTGAGCCTTATTTCCATTATTATTCTTATTAGATAATATTTAGGATAACACCTCTTTGTCATCAATAGCATTTAGATAAATCTCATTATCATCTTTAGTACCATGCTTGTAGTTTATGTTGAGGTAGGTTGAGTATCACCCAAATGAGCTTGAATTACCCATTTAAAGTTTGATTTCTAAACCTTGTAATTTTGAAGGGTGAAGGAGTCTTACTCAACTATATTATTTTGAATAAAGGGGAAGGTCTTGTAGACATGGTGTTTTATGGTGATCAAGAATTATGGGCATGCCTTCTACTGAAACTATACACACAACTCTAAGATGTCTTCCACCAATTGATAGGTGACATCTTATTATAATAGGTAGTTAATAATATAATATGATAGGTAGAGGGGGTCTTTGAGGAAACCTATGATCTAGATAATAGTGTCATATTTGTACAACTAGTAATCCCTAATGGCTATGATATAAAAATTGATCACCTTTGAGAGTAGGGACATTAGATGCTCATTGATTGATAAAGAGACCATCAAGTAGAAATGGTCACAAATGTCTTAGATGTGATGGTGAAATTAGTGGCCATATAACACTTATAAAATACTACATGGACTATCAATCCCCCAAGAACCAACACAAGAAAGGCTAAAGGATTGAAAGAAAGCATCTTGTAGACTGCATTTAGTAGGTAGATCATCATGTAAATGTTACCTCTAGCTTGGATATATGATATGGCATGGAACAACTTAGATCTGATCAATCCTCCCATATCCAAGATGTCTGAGCATGTAAATATCATGTACAATATAGGAACCCACAACTCATTGATATGTTGGTAGTATTAGCTCCCAAATAGTTGATTTAGTAGGATCATGGCTACATGAATCTCTTCCTTAAAGGTGTGAATTATGTAATAATTGATATCCTCTTTATTGATGCACTTATAATCTAGGTTATCAACCTAATCATGGAGGACATCATTTATCTGGTAGGTCCCCATGTTGTAGAAAATGGTGCACAAGGTTGTCTTTGTTGGTTTTGGGATTATTACAACTAGGTGTAAACATGGGAATTTCCCTTTACACTCAACATTTGAACACTCAACTTTACCAACATTAATTCACATAAGGAACATGACTTATGTACTCACCTAAATCATAATTGACAAGAAATCTAGGCCCACATTGGGATAGTTGTGCCATGGCATGAGATATCAATTATGGGACTTCATCAATTTAAAGAAAGCTTTAAGTTTATACATAGGTATAAGCCTTTCATGGGTTAATCCTAGTGGCCTATAGGTTCAATCCTTTCATGGACTATGTCTAGTGGTCTATAGGTGCAAGTATTTAAGTGGATTAGTCCCAAAATCATATGGGTGCAAGCCTTTGGTAAAATAATCCTAGTGTTATATAAGCACTAGAAGGGTCAAAGGGATACTTTTAATTTAAGTGATTATACTAGGCTCACACTTATATCAAGAGTAGGAATACTTGGTGTAGGATCTATATCCTTAGTCTTTACATAAGTTATGGCTAATGTCATCATCTATTTACATGAGTTACATTAATGATGTGAACCATAAGCATGAATAAGCATTACTCAATTATAATTGTAATATAATTATGACATTACAATCAATTTACATTCAAATCATAATATACAAATGTGTAAACCAGATAGTATAATTAAATGCAATAATCATCACCATTAATCTAAGATTTAAACATTAAAGAGTTCATAATAGGAAATACATTTAAGTTTATAATACTTAAGGGCCCAAAGGCTCATAGGTGAGCTTGGAAATATACAAATGGACCCTACATGGTGTCCATGTTAATCCTAAGACTAATGGTTGATGGTGGCATTCATACAGTAAATTTTAGTTTGCCAGAGCTTTGATGCACTATTTTTATGTCTCCTTTTACTTCACTAGTTTGAGCTCCTTTTATAGCCTTTTGGAGTAGTTCCACCAAGGTGGAATGCACACACTGAGTGTTGAGATGGAGCATTGGTGATCATTATAACTCCTTTACCTTTTTGAGTTCACATTATAGTTTCCACATATCACCAAATCATTGAATATGACCCCAAAATTATGGAATTAATTAGCCACATACCAATTGGCACAAGGTATGTGATGAACCCTCCAGCTGGTGCCAAAATGCCAAAATATCATCATCACATATAATGATGCCCCACACTTATGTGTATGTCATGATGGCATGAATCTTGTACTTACTAAAATAAGGGGCCAAACTTACCCAATACAAAATTTCTAGTCAGTCAATCTTCAAACTAGGCTATCAAGGTCTTGGTGGTATAGGACTTAGGTGTACTCTCCTTATGTTCAATGCTAAATTCTTCAATGTCTTAAAATGGTGAGATTTTATTTCTTCATAAACACTATCTATTTTGGTGGAGACAATACTAAGTTTAAGCACATTATATTTTCCAACTCCTACTAAAAGGCTTATACATTTGCCTTAGCCTTATTCACACTCACATCTGGGATTATTCCTTACTCATAGGCCTTAGTCTATAGATCATGAAAGAGTGACTATATATTATACTCTTGCTACTTAATTTGGGTGATTAACACATTGATATTCCCCATGATTTATACCCACTCTGACTTATTCATTGAATACACCTATGCCATCATCTTGTCCTTATCCTCCTTTGCCTGCTTGAGGCATGCATCTATGACTAATTCTTTGTTGGAAAAGATCAATAAGATGGCATTAGATTCATCTATGAACTTAGATAATTTTTTTAAATAGGTCTTATACCTATTTGATCTTAGCAACAATCTCTTTCTATAACATGACACAAGTATCTTCTTCTTCTTCTTGTGCTAACTCAAGTTTTAACCTTGGGAGTATTTGCTCCACTAGTACACATATTTTATCAACCTCAGAGAGGTTTCAAGTATTGATGCTGACTAGAAGGGAGCTTTTTCCATCTCCATGTACTCACAAAGCTATTGTATATTGATCTTAGTGGACTGTGCTTCCTCCTAGGATTCTTTATGGGGCTACTTCCATTTTCTCACCCTACCATCATTGATTATGTTTTGATGCACAACCTTGATGGCCATCCTAATCAGTGTATTAATAGATCATACTAGGTTCATGAAATGAGGGTTTATAAGAATGGATAAATTCCCTTCCTCAAGTTATTTTAGGCCCACTTATCCATATAATAATCAATGTAAATGCAAGTTGTTTGTGTGTCCTAGTGGTAGTGGCTTGGGGGGCATAACATCATACATATGAAGGTCTTCATCCTCCCAACCCTTAAAAGAAATTCCTTTTAATCCTTCTCTATGATGGTCATCTATGTTTTTTCTTCCTCCTCTTCACTAGTATAACCACTTTCTTCAGCACATTCCTTAGAAAACTCACCTATTTATTACTTAGGGGTTTCTTCCTCAAACTTTTCCACTTTGTTTGCTTCCTCCTCCTAGGGTTTTTTAAAGTTCACCTCCATGTTAATTCCCTCAGCTCCAACATCACATTTTTATTATTGGGGTTCCTTTTCTATCTCTATTTACTATTTTAAGACACCACTATCACCTTCTTTTTCTTTAAGAACCCCTTCACTACTCAGGCATGTCTTTTGTGTAAATTCTTTTGCCTTCTTGGTGGGGGAGTTGGGAACTTTTTGGGTTACTTTTATGGCTAGTACCACACTTTTAGGAACCTTCTTAGCATTTTTATCTTCTTTGGCCTCTAATTTTTCTTAGGCCAGTCTACACTTCTCTTTAAGAACCATTGCCTTCTCAATGTCCTCCTCGCTTAGGCCCATCTTATTTCACACCCTTCTCTTCTCCTCTTCTATTTGAAAAGGTGGTATGGAGGGTTATTCATTTGATTAGGAGTTATTCAGATCCTCTAATTCTTTAATTTAGATGGTTGTGCCACTTTTGAGGGCATCTTATACATCCTTGGTGCTTGGCTCTTCCTCCTCCTCTTCTTTTTATAGGATATATCTCCCTATTCCTTCTTCTTATATCTCATCCTCTATTTTGGGTACAAGGGTATATTTTTTGTCCATTTCCACCAGATTTATAGCCAAGAATGTAATAGTTTGCTTTAAAATTTTCTTTTTGTGCTTCTTTCAGGAGGAAGAAGTCTTTAGTGTGAAGGTTATGTGCTTCTTAGGAGCTGGAGTGTAGTTTGTTTATTAGGGGCAATCCACATCTTGATGCACTCTATGATATCTTTAAGTTTATCCACTCACTTATTTGGGAGTGTCTTATTTTACATATTTGACATTGGATTCCCTTCATCATAGATTAGGAAGGACAATCATCATATTTTTTGGGTGCCATTCTTCTATAAATTCATCTCATAATAGAGGTTAAGGATGCACTTGGTTATTATCTCCTTTTGGAGGGGATAAAGATCTATATTTTCAAAGTCATTCTCCTCATCCTTTATGACCTTAGATTTAGGGAACATAAACTAGAACCTCAACTTACTCCTATCTTGATCCACAGTCTTCACTAAGATCTCTAGCTATTTCATGTTGGGAATCCTCCTTAACACTACCATGAAATATTTGGCAAAAAACACATAATGTAGCTTAAGCCATCTAGATAGGCTCCCATCTATGAGTACTAGGTGCATTACATAGAAATGCCATATTACATTAAAAGTCACCAATCATACCATATATTAGGGGATCTCTTGAGGGATGTGCCATGCAATCCCAAAGGCCTCAATATATCGATCAAACCACCCTTGTACCCTTTTCTTTTATTTTTGTAAAAAGTTGGGTTGGTAGATGAAGTCTTGATACTTGATTGTAGGTGAGTCATTGTGGGGTGGGAACATCCAAGGATTATCATTATCTCTATTTGGCACATTGATCTCCTCCATCATAATTACTATTAGCATGGATAACCACCTAAGGGTATTATATTCCTTGTGGTACTCTAGTGCATTCTTAACAATTTCTTTAGCAATGAATTTGGAGATGTTGAAATTTACTCCTTGCACCACATGATAGGAGATGCACAAGTAGGTCTTACTAATGTCAGACCATTATCCACCAAGGCATAGTTTGGAGCTAACTAGGCATGCCACTACCCTCATGTTGGGGTCTTAGATATCCTTGATAGGGAATGTGAACCCTTGTTTATAGTATCCTAGGACCTTCATGACCCTTTCAAATTCTAATTCATCCTCTATCATCTAGTTAATGTCTACCCCTACACATGGGATTACCATTATCCTACTAATAAGGCACACTAATATCCTCATGTACCTCCCTAAAAAATATAATTGGTCACCATGGATGTGCAAGAGGAGGAATTGTACCAGTTTATCTAGTTTGGCAAAACTTTGTACTCATACAATTGGGTCGTGCCTATTATTCCTAGTTTTTCTTAGATGGAGACATTGAAGAGTGTCTCACATTCCTTAGTCTTCTTCTATATAAACCATCTTGTCCTAGTTGAGTTCTTATGCATTTCTAGGCATTTGATGGTTGTACTCCTTCAATCTACACATGTGTGCTAAGGATACCCATTTTTCCCCCATTATGACCTCTGAGGGAACTGCATCTCTTCATGAGAAAGCTTTTTATTTGTTTTTGGGTCAACCACTATGATGTTGATGCCTTCCAACAACTACACCTCCCATTTCATAGTAGCCATTTATTTTACTATTTGTGCCTTCTTGGCATCCTTTTATACTTGTAGCAGACATGTACTTAACCATTTCTTGCCCATTCTAAATTGGCTAATGTGAAAGCATGATTGGTTAATCTTTTTGAATTCCTTAATCATGATTGGTGATTTTTCATAGTCATGGGATCTATGACTGTGTCTTTGACTCTCAATATTCACACATCATTTATGGTAACCTCAACATTATATTGAATGTCTACTACTTGGTTTCTCTCTCAATTCCTTTCCACTTGTCTCCTTTCCCACTTGAAGCACTCTAAGTATTCTATTCATGTGCTCAAAGACTCTTGGTCATCTAAACAATAAGACATTCAATTCACAATGAGGGAAATAGAAATTCCATGGGTAAAATGGCATCTATTCCAAACACCCGTTGCAATGATGTATCCTTGTTCAAATCTTTGTACATAGTGTGATAGGCCCACAGTACTACTGACACATAGTCATCCCAATCTTTATGACTAATGTCACATATCTTTATGAGGAATGTTCACAATATATTATTAAATGCCTTAGTGGTGTTATTTTCTTGGGGATGATAAAGTGTCATATTATGGTGCACCACCATGTATTCAATTAGTAATATTTAAATAGTTTCATTAATGAAGTGTGTACCATGGTTTCTAGTTAAGCTAAGTGAGGATCCATAGCGATTTATGATATTATCTTAGATAAACCTTGTTATGGTGGTGGATATATAATCCTTGGTTGGTGCTACCTCAACCCACTTGGTGAAGTAACCTATGGTCATCAAAATATATCTGATGGTTGTATGCCTCATAGTATGAGTAATAGGCCCAATAAAGTTAATGTCCCATTTTAAAATGGTACATGGCCAAGGATGGGTATAAGTGGAATATCATCCCAATGTTTTATCTTTCCTATATGCTATTAGATGTCACATATATTGGCATATTCTTTTGCATCCTAAAACAAAGTTGGCCAATACAAGCCTGATTGTATAACCTTACACATTGTAGCATCTCTAGTTCAATGTCCTCCAAAAATACCCTCATGAACCTCTTACAATATTAAGCCCCATTCATTATCTATGACACATTGGCATATGACCTCATCTAAACTCAACTTTTATAGTTCCCTACTAATTATTTGAAAGGGGGCATCATGAATTATGAATTATTTATAACTTTTAGTCATCATAGTTTGGGGTGAATATATAGATGTCATAAATGTGGCAATATCTACCAAGTCTCTATGGATGTTCTAGATCTTATATAGTTTTGTGTCATGCATATCATCTTCAAAAATCACTACTACATCCCTAGAGTTGATGTGGGATAGATGGTCTGGGCCCAAGTTTTGTTTTCTAGGTTTCACTACAACAGAGAACTAAAATTCTTGAAACAAAATGATCCATCAAAAAATGTACCCATGGAGAATGGGCTTATTCTATAGGTACTTAAGTGCCTCATGATTAGTGAAGAAGATGAAGGGTGTGGCCAATAAATACTACCAAAATTTTTATAGGGCATAGGCCATGGCAAGTGTCTTATGCTCAGTTGTGGTGTAGTTCTATTCTACCTTGGTCAAATTTTTACTTGAAAAAAAAATAGGATGATACATTTTACCTTCACTTGATTTTGATAGAATGGTGTCGATTATAGTACCAATGCATCAACATGGACATGGAATGGAGTTTCTAGTTGGGAAATTGTAATATCAACATTCTTGTTAGTTTGAGCTTAAGGTTCTCAAATGTATCTTTCTATGATGTATCCTAATAAAATGATCCATCCTTTTTTAATATATCTTCTAGTAGTGCTACAATCTTTCCATAGTTCCTTATAAAATTCCTATAGTACCTATAATGTCCAAGAAATACATGAATATATTGTTTCATTGATGGGGTCTAGAGCTGAAGGATGATTGTAATATTTTATGGATCAATAAGCAGACCATCCTTACAGACGATGTGCCCAAGAAAAGTGCCAAATGGTGTTGCAAAAACACATTTCTTAAGGTTTAAAGAAATATAAAACTACCTACACCTTTCAAACATAAGGTTCAGGTTGTTATAACGTTCTTTCACTAACCCATACATAGTCTAGTCATCTAAATATACTTCAAGAAACTTGTGAATGAAGTTTATGAAAGCAGTGGTCACCACTCAGTAGAATCTAGTTGATGCATTCTTAAGTCTGGATCACATCACATTGTATGTAAAATAATCACATTCTACTAAAAAGGTATTTTTGGGCTTGTCCTCCTTCTCTATTTGAACCTGATGGTATCCTAAGAACCCATTAGTGAAAGTGTATATCTTGCAACCTACAATGCCATCTAATACTTCATAGGTGAGTGAAGTTGGAAAGGGTTCATTTATGTAGGTGGCATTCAATAATATATAGTTGACAAAAATATAGATTCACCCATCCTTATTGATGATAATTACCATAGGTATAACCCATTAAAATTATTTCACAAGGTAGATGACACCTACGACTAGCATACTATCAATCTCTATTTTTACCTTGGCATAAAGATTTGGGTTCATCCTGTAAGGTCACTTCTTGATAGTTATTACACCATCAACTAGCTTAATGCTCATCTTCTTAAGAGATGGGTGCATGCCTTTCATATCTTAGTAATTCTAAGAGAATGAGTCTTTGAGCTCCTTTATGAGATCAAAAATATGTGATAACTATGTGTGTAGACTAATATGTGCCTAGATTAACAATCTTTAGTTCCCCTTCTGAGATGATATCTACCTTGGTAGTTTTTAGTAGCATCCATTAGGGCTTATTCTTGTCTTGATGTAAAACCTTGGCTTGTATGCTACCCTCAGTTATTTCTATCTGAATATGGGTAGGGTTTTCTTCCTCTGGGGTGTTATCCTCAACTTGGCATACTAGTTTCTTTTTACGTATCAAATTCATCTAGTTATGCACCTTACATGTTTCATCATCTTCATCATTAGAGTCATTGTTGAGGATTTTATATAAAGTTAGGAGTACTGACCTTTTTTTTACTAAACATGTCTTTTAGGTGCTCCTCTAATATTGCAGTGTCCTCAAACACTAGCCTTCAAACTACCTATAGTGGCTTAATTAGTTCAAGGTTTTGTAAATAAAAGGAAAAAGTGTGAACAAACCACTCCTTAAGTGCATCCTAATTAGCTATCTCATGACATGTCCCATTCACAACATACCATGACCACACCCAATTATTTAATGTCCTATAGGAGGCATGCACCCATAGATTCATTATGGCATTTTCACCATAAACAGTCCATGTTTCTTCACAAAGGCACACATGCACTAAAAGTTCAGATTCACTAGAGTAGGTTGAGATGTCTAGGTCCTCATTAATATTCTAAATCTAGTTCAAATGGCTACCTTCACATCTTTCTAAGTTGGAAAGCTAGGCATTTGTATTACCCATCAATGAGTGGTAGTGTTATTCAATGTATATACTAGTGCACTCATTCTATCCACCTCCTTTGGGATACAAGATTAAAGGTCATAGACATAGTCCTCCATGGGATTACTCCCCTCATATCTTGGGAGCATTGAAAGTTTGACCTTACTAAGGTGAAACACTCCTTTTCCCTTTTTCTTGGTATAAGGAACCCATCTTTTAGAAGTGATATCAATCTATACCCAACCTATCTTTACTAGTTTTGGTGCCTTTACACACACCAAGTGGCACCTTCAACTAGTGGCCTCATATGCTTCCTCAATGCATCAATCATAAGAAACATTAGTGGTATATGAGGTTGATTGTCCATATTCCAAAGAGAGGACTCCTTGATCATTGGTGTTTAGAGTCTCAACACCTTGCACTATGATGTTATATATGTGGTTGATCTCATCCTCAGTTTCCATGCTCTCGACATAGTGTATCCTTGTTCATTTGAGAGGGGTATAAATACCCTCTCTTTTTCATTATCAAATTTCATCTATCACTTTTTGAAGTGCATATTTTCATTATTTTCATAACACTATGGCATTCCAAGAAGCACTAAGTATTTGTCTTATTCTACTAACTCAATCAGTCCAAAGTCAATATGGAATTCTATACCCATTATATCTACAATTCCACTCTTCAAAATTCTATTAGGCTATGTCTGGGTCTTATTGTCCATGAAGGGTACATGAGGTTAAGGCCTCAAGGCTAGCCTACCCATTTTTTCCCAAGCAATCTTGGTTAAGATGTTAACATTGGTACCTATGTCTACAAAGACCTCATAGATAGACCATACATCAATTGTGGAATTCATGAGGATCTCTTGGTCTTACTCTACATTTGGTGTATGCTAAAATTTTCATTCCCGCTCCATGCATGACATAGTGACTTCAACTTACTTTTTCATTGCATTCTTCAAGATCAAACTCTTTAATAGGGTGTAATTCCCTCTATTTGAAGGAGGTGCAATATTTCCATTACTTATTGTATATCAAATTCTTTGCTATCTTGCATCTTTTGAGAGGTAGCAACCTACACTTCTAGATATCATGCTAATCAGAGATCTCCTTGCAATTTTTGGATGAAAATCATAGCTTGTTGTAATACATAATTTTGGCACATTAGGTCTAGGTATGGTACAAATTTGGTATTAGGCCATATTATGTGCTTAGTGTGACCCTTATCCTCATATTTTAGGCATAACTCAGGTATTGGCATAATTGACAGCTGAGTGAAAAATCCATTACAAGTAGTTGCCTAAACCTTGAATGTCTTTGTATGGGTTAGTTGTACCTATAGGGTCTATTTTTCCATTTTTAACTCATGCCTAATCATTCCTTCACCCTTATCTATGCCAAACCTATCTTGAGTTAAATTTGTGTACAAGTCAAGGCAGTCTTCAACCTTATAGGACCCTTAACAATATGCACATGTGGGATGTGTAGGGAAGTCATGCTAATAATGCTCGATCAAGCCACACTTATAAAATGAGTATGGTGGGAACCTTCCACCACCACATCCTCTACCTCACCCTCTAGTGCCTCATTGCATCCCAAAGCCTATATTTTATTGACCATAGCCTTAATTTCCCTAGTTAGACTACCCTTTGACTACTGTAGTGGCTTACCTTATGCTTCTTTTCATGTTCTCATACATCTTGTCAATCACTTAGAAATCAATAGTGGTATGGGTGTAGGCATCACACAATTGATAATAAATGGTTGTATTGACCTGGATGGTACATTGAAATAAGAGGTAGTTGCAAACATCATGTGCCTCTTGATAGACTTTATAGCTTAAAAGTAATGTGTGTATATTCCTTCATGGGAAATTGGTTTGATTATGGCCTTCTAATTCACATTTAGTGAACCATAATCCACTTAGAGTGTCTTGAGATAAGCTAATAGTGAGATTTTGGAGATGGGAGACCATGGATACATTTTAAACCTCTATAAATGTAATGATCCTAGTATCTACACTTCTAAATACATTGGATCTTATCATGGCTTTAAGTACTTCATGAGGGTCTACAAAACTATTCATTGAAAGTGATCTTGAGAATGACACTAAAAATTATCTAATAAACCACTATGCATGTTGAGAAGGTTAAATATCATATATGATCTTTGATAGGAGAATCTTAAACCTTGCATCATATAAGCGTGCACTTTTTGAGAGTCCTTGGGTAATCTCTTTAAGCGTGATGATGCTCTACTATTCAAAATTTGAAATGTCAAATTCCTTAAGGAATGCCTCCTTTAGTGTATCATGATTGACCATATCCTAGTTAGGATCAAATTTTCTATACCAAGTATGGTTACGATCTAGTAAAGTAGTTATGAATTGGATTACCTTGTGCTCTAATCAAGTTATACCATATGTGTACCCCTATAGTTCACACTTCAGCACATGATTTATGACATTTTCCATGCCATGATACTCTAACAAGTGCATAGCCATTTGATAATATATTTTGTATGGGAGGCAACTAGGATCTGAGGCACTTGTCCTTCTAATGTCTATCTTAGTGGTGGTCCTTCAATGCCTATAGACACTAGGTTAGGCATTAGTCACATCATTAATTATGGCTTAGTTGACATCAATGGTGCTATACTACTTACTTGTGGCATTAAACTAATTCTTATGGGATATTTCCCCCTTTTCATTGCTAACATCGACTAAGCTAGTATGTTTGCACTTAAGTTTTATTATGGTTAGGTAGTGCCCAAGGGTCTAGAGCTAGTCACACTCACTTCTTTATATGGAATAATCTATTCAATCATAAATTTATACTCCAAATATACAAAACATTTAATATCTATGCCAATAATAGGGTCAATTATTACTTCTATGCTTTCTTCAAGTGGGGGATTTAGTGCATGAGAATGCACTATAGGTTCAAAGGGGTAGGCACATTAAGCATATCTTCAATCACTAAATCCTTTAAGAACCCAACAATATTTTCACCTATCAAGTGTTGATATCAATCCATCACTTAATTATTTTTCTCATCCTTAGGCTGTTGTATTTTAAGAGATCCTTCTCCATTCCAGTCCTATTTGCTTTGGGTTCTCTCAACACTTTTAAGTTATAGATCTTCCATCAATCTACACCATATCTTATTATAGGTCTATTTTATAGGGTGTTAATTTACTTATCCCCTTCCATTATGCCTCACCTACACATCCCCTTTTCCCCCTTTACATTGTTCATACATGAAATGACTTTAGCCTTCCATTCCCAAAGTTTAAAATCCATAATTCACCATTAGCATTTTGAGCTCTACACTAAATTACTTCATAAACATGTCTCTAGGGTCATGTAAAAATTGGTACTCTACTTCCTCAAGGCATGAGTATGTTGAGACTACAAAATCAAGTATGTATATCTTAAATTCTCTTTTCCACCATTTATCCACTACTCTAGTCCAAGTGGCATCTAGGCTCTCAAATCTCTCTAGGATCTCCTTCATCCACTCATAACATTTCCCATAATTTTTTCTTCTTTGGGTTGAAGATGTAACCAACCACCAATACACATGCTTAGGTATCTCATAGAAAAAGACTTCATACAAAGTTTCATATAGGTTGTTCTATACCCATTTCCTTAGATTTTGTCCTTTGTAGGTTGGATGCTTCAGTGTAAATATATCTTCCACCTATTACAACCAATGCTTGATGTTTTTTAGGGAGAGTCAGTACACCATTCTTTTTAACCATTGTAACAACAAAATTTAACATAGATCTCAACAATGAAACCAAAATGTTGTATAAAATGGTGCACAAGTTTATCTTAGTCAATTTTGGGCTTATTACAACTAGGAAAAAACATGATATTTTCCCTTTGCACTCAAAATTTGTACACTCATCTATGCCAACATCAATTCACATACGACACATGCCTTATGCACTCACCTAAAGCATAGTTGAGAAGGAACCAAGGCCTATGTTGGGATAGTTATGCCATGGTAGGAGATATCAATTATGAGACTTTTTCAACTCAAAGAAGGATTTAAATAGATACACAAATGCAATCCTTTTATTAGCTAAGCCTAGTGGCCTATAGGCACAAGCCTTTCATAAACTATGCCTAGTGGTCTTTAGGAAAAAGTATTTAAGTGGACTAATCCCAAAGTCATATGGGTATAAGCCTTTGGTAAACTAATCCTAGAGTCATATAGGTGATAGAAGGGTCAAAGGGATACTTTCACTTTAAGTGTTTATAATGGGCCTACATTTATAGAAAGAGTAAGAATACTTAGCACATGATCTATATCATTATTCTTTACACAAGTTACATTTGATGTCATCATTTATTTATAGGGATACCATTAAAATTGTGAATCATAAACATGCATAAACATTGCTAAATTATAAATACAATGGAATTATGACGGTATCTTCAATTTGCATTCAAATCATAATATAAAGACACATAAACTAGATAATATAATTAGATGTAACAATCATATCCATTAATCCAAGCTTTAAAAAATACATAGTTCATAATAGGAAATACATTCAAGTTTATAGTACTTAAGGGCCTAGAGGCTCATAAGTGATATTGGGTGTGTATAAATGGAGCCTTCATGGTGTCCATGCTAAGCCTAAGACTAATGGATGTTGGTGGTATTATTATAATAAATTCTAATCTACTAGAGCTTTGTTACACTATTTTTGCATATCCTTTTGCTTCACTAGTTCAAACTCCTTTTGTAGCCTTCTAGAGTAGATATTCCAAGGTAGAATGCACATGTTGAGTGTTGAACTAGACCCTTGGTGATCATTTTATTGGCTCTATGACCTTGTGAAGTTCATGTTTCAATATCCACGTATCACCTAATCCTTTAAAATTCCCTAAAAATATTGGAATTGGTTAGCCACCTTCTAGTTGGTGCAAGGTATATGTTGAATCATTCAACTAGTGCCAAAATGCCAAAATATCATAATCCAGAATGATGCCATGTGCCTATGTGGATGTCATGCTAGCATGAATTTTATACTTATCAAAATAAGGGGCCCAACACCCCATCTAGACTATCAACACCATATTATCATAAGAGAAAGTGAAGTTAGAGAGGGATTAGTACAACTTGAAGGCATTCCTAGAGATATCAAAAAAAATCAAGCTAAAATTTGGGTGAGCATACCTGGTAATTGACCCCATCTTTCACATGGATAGAATTATGGAGGATGTCAATCAATATGTGGTATAGAGGAACACTTATGGTTTGGTAGAAACTCTATCACATCCACACTTTTTGTAGGACCTAAGGGCATCCTTATTATGCATGTTGTTCATCATCCAAGCCTAAATATTTGGGTACTTACTTAAATACTTTGAATATATCATTTTAATTCTGGAACTTGGTTAAGCCAGTTGGGAATGTGGTGTGTCAATACTTGGGTTATGCCTTTGAGTTTGAGGATGAAGTAACCATTGGAGTAGGGTTGAGGGGTAATTAAGAAGCTTTGAGTGTAGAAGGCACAAGATATAGGGGGTTTATATAATTTTGAAATCAAAGAGTTAGAGATTTCTTCAAAGGTATAAATGTTAACCAATAGTGAGATTATCTTAGGCTTTATAAGCACATGCATATAGGCACCTTGTATTGATGGCATTTGGAAGCTCACTTTTTATGAATTCAAATTTGATTTGGTGGATATATTTTCTCTTTATTTCTAAATCTTAAATTGAATTTAGAGATGATGATCCTTTTTCACTATCCAGATATAGTAATGGTGATGGGATGTTTTTAAAATTATCTAGTTAGGCCCAACTTCCCATTATGTTAATACACAGTGCATGATAGGCATATAGTCACATCTCTTAAAATATTATTAGATAACTTTTACTTTTTAACACGTGTCATTTTCTCATTGGTCTTCCCAATAATGGTGGGAACCTAAGCATGAATCTATATTCCATCTCGTTCCCCTAGGCTAGGTGATGTGTCACCTAGGGACATGTATCACATACTTATTAGATCTATAGTTACATCCATAGTTTATTCAAACCTTATTGGGGCCTTATGTGGCTACTAGTTCATCCATATACATATAAATGTTATGACTTCCCATTTGACCAAGATCTCCTAGGATCTACCATCTCTAACAAGTCTGGAGTACTAGCCACTCTAACACATGGTGAGATGGCACCTTCCCATTTTTCTAGGCTCTCCTAGGCTTTGACATATCTAATAAGTCTAGGGGACTATATTATCTAACACATGGTGGCAAATAACCTTCTCATTTGCTTGAGATTTTCTAGGCTCTAACATCTCTGATAATTCTAAGGGACTAGATAATTTGATATATGATGACATAGTGCTTTCCCATTTATCTAAGCTCTCTTATGATCTAACTTATCTGATAGGTCTAAGGGACTAATCATTATAACACATGTGAATTTGGCACCTTCCCATTTAGTTAGGTTTTCCCAAGCTCTAACTTCTCTAATAGTTCTAAGGGACTGGCTACTTTGACACATAGTGATGTGTCACCTTCCCATTCATTTGGGCTTTTCTAAGGTCTGAAATCTTTGATAGGTCTAGGGGATTGGTTGCTCTAAAAAATGTAAATGTGGTACCTTCCCATTTTACTAGGATATATTGAGCTCTAATATCTCTAACAAGTCTGAGGGATTGTATAATCTCACACATGGTGATGTGGCACCTCCCCATTCAGTTGGGCTCTACCAAGCTCTAACATATTTGATAGGTCTGAGGGACTAGCCATTTTGACTCATGGTGACATGATGCCTTCCCATTCTACCAATCTCTCTTGGTATCTGACATCTCTAACATGTTTAGGGGACTAGCCATTCTAACACATGGGAATTTGGTACCTTCCCATTTGGTTAGGCTCTCTTAGCTCTAACACCTCTAACAAGTTCAAGCAATTGGTCACTCTAACACATGAAAACATGGTTCCTTCCCATTTGACTCAGCGTTGTGAACTTCATAAAATGACTAAGTAATAAAATAAAGGAATACGACACATTAAAATTTACTTTTGAGTTATAAATATCTCAATTTTACATGGAGTGAAATAAGTTTATTTCTCAGGGAAGGGAACTAGACTCTAGGAGATTTCAAAGAAAGCTAACTTTTATATTAGCATCATGATTACATAAAAATAATAGACACTCCTTAGTCCTAAAAAATAAAGGAAACTTGTTACTACTTGGGGAAATCAAAGTGATATATATTCTAAGGATTTAAGTAGGTGTCATCAATGAGAATAAAATAAATGACACTGAAGCTCTACTTTATGAGTTTTTTAGAGGGCTCCCCCATTTTGAATAAAATAGGGCATGTTGGCCATAAAAATGGTGTCTTTCATGGGGAAAGTGATGAGAAACACTTAGAACCTGACTAGTTTACTTCTATTTCTTTAATTAACATAGAGACTATAAGAGGAATATTTATTGACCATAAAAAATATGAGGCACTAGAGTCTCACAATAGCAAGTGGCATACTAAGTTTCCACCTTGTAGATAGCCATTAGTTTGTGTAAGAAGTGGTTTTCATTTTCTATTTCAACTTGGATTTTAATTGATTAATTGAGGTTAGACTGGTTATCAAAATTCATCCAGGGTGTTATTGGCTTGATGGCTTAGGGAGGGAAATGGTTGAGGCATTGTAATGTTTCTAGATGGGAATCCATATCTATAACATGTATGCCTCTGGTCCCATTCATGACCTTTCTCTATTACTAGCTAGGTTGAAAATCCTACAGTGGAGATTGTCTATATAGACCTTTTGAGGTAAACTCAAAATTTAGATTCTACATGCTTTCTTTATTACTTTCCAATATTTCCATGAAAATATCATCATTTATGAGTCTTTTTCATTAAGGGTTTGGGACCAAGCCAATGGTGAATTGATAATGACGAGTTTCTAAATATCTAGCCAATCTTGGATTAGTTTCGAATAATCCAATATCTTCTTGAGACATTAATGTAAGTGTAGTTTGGTGGTTTTATTAGGGTGTAGGATATTCTATAATCCACCAGTTTCTCTTAGAATCATTGGCTTCTCATCTCTAAGATATCAAAATTTTCCATTACTATCTTGAAATTTATTAGATTGAAAGTTTCAATATGGTTCTTCCTACTTCTCAGCAATCCTTTTGCACTTTGATGATTAGTTGAGGTAGTTACTAACAAGGACTGAGTGTTAAAGGAACATTTCAAAATAAAAGAGGTAGCATGGTGGGTAGAACACAAAACAAAATAAAATCACGTAGAAAAAGTAAACACACAAAGAAAGAAAACACATAATGAAAGAAAGTATATCTAATATATACATTACCACCCCTTCCCAATCTACTTAGATCTACATCAGATGGGATAGACAAGAAATATTGCTTTAATAACTTCTCATTTATTGGAAGTGGTATTTCCATTGATATATTTGAGATAAAAGGTGTTTTAGCCTAGGATTTTGGCTATCTAGTATGGGCCAATCTAGAGGGGATCAAATTTAGAATGTTGGCCTTTATTTTCATGGGCCTTATCCCACATTAGGACTAGGTTAGATATTCTAAAGGTTTTGATCTTTTCCCTCTTTTCAAACCACATTTTGACTAAATCTTTATGTTTGGTAAATATCAATAGAGGTTCATCCAGTGTTTCCTCTAACTAAATCAAGTCCAAGAGTTTTGAATTCATATTATCATTCAGTTTCATGAACTACTATATGAACTTATAATTTGGAAAATTGAGAATGACCAACATGATTGGTTCTAATCCATATACTATAAATAAATGAGATATATTGAGGTGTTTTTTGTACCTAGCACAGTCTATCCATAGGGTAAACTTTAGAAATGAGTGTCAATGTTAGGGCTTCTCTCTAGCTAATTTATTAATGATATCAATTAGGTTTTTATTGGTGGATTCTACCAATATATTCCCTTTTAGGTAATGATTACCTGAGAACTTCAACATTATCCCACTATCATAGGCCCATTCTATATATTTTGTTGATTGAAGGCCAAGACCATTATCACATACTAGGGAAATAGGGACCCCAAAATGGGTGATTATGGTGGTCTCTAGGAACTTTATGACTTTGGAAGTGGTGATCCTTTTCATTGTGACCACCTCAAACCATTTGGTGTAGTAGTACATGCCTATAAGGATGAACTTATGATTGACTAATGAATTAGGGTTAATCATAATGTTTGAAATCCAATCCCCACTATACAAATAAAATATACTATATAGTAGGTTATAGTGTCATTGATTCATGTGTTTTTATTTTTACAAAGGTTTGGCATTGATGGAAGAAATGAACATGATCATGGAAATCTCTAAATAGTGTGGGCAAATAGTAACCTGCTTAGAGAAACTTGTGAGCCATGGCATTTTCTACGAGATGGCCAAATCTTGTTTTTTCATGGAAGCTTGTCATTATCTCTTTTGTATCTTCTTTTGAAACACATTGAAGGTAAATTACTTTGTGGTTTCTTCTAACCATGACTTCCCTTCTTTAGCATATATTGTGTGACCTTTAACTAGAGGGATATTATTTATGTGTGGTTGAGTCCTGGGGGTAAATTTACATAGAGTATAAAGTGCATGACTGGGTCATACTAGTATAATTGTAGTACCCTCTATGATTCCACCTAGTGTACCATATTCCTTAGGTCAATTTATGTTATTAGTTGAGTAAGGCTTTGTCATATAACTAGTTTATCTAGATTGATTTCCAAGTCATACTCTCATAATTTCATCATCCATTAGACCCCTTTTTTACCTAGCTAATTTTACCCCAACATTTACTTTATAGTTGGGTCTAGGACAATGGCATGTATTATATTTTAAAGGATGTAATGCCTAAATTTATTCACTACCTTCACCAAGGAATATGCATACTTGTCTAGGGTAGAATATATCATCTTGACATCTTTAATATTAATTATCATAAAATCCATGGGATGTTTTTCTCCCTTTAACCTTTAGGTAAGGGAAGTGACAATGGTTTGCTCTAAAGTGAAGGGGCAAACATAAAAGTCATGTGTATATTCCAAGCTAATGAGGGCTAGGGATTGCATGATCAAATCTTTGATGTACTAGAAATCCTCCTTGATTCCACATGACACTCCAATTTAGCATCCTATTTAAACATCACATTTAAGGGATTTACTATTTTAGAAAACTCATAAATACATTTATGCACAAATTTGATTTTCCCAAAGAAAGATTTTAGTTCCTTCTTGATATTAGGTAAAGGTAACTTATAAATTACATATACCCTTTTGGTGGTGATATCAATACCTTATTTTTTTATAATGTGACCAATAAGTTTACCTTCAATTTCACTAAACATGTTCTTATTTGGGTTTAAGGAAATTTCATACCTTCTTCATCTTTCAAATACCCTTTCCAAGTGGTACATGTAGTCTCATCTATATTTTAAAAACATGATTAGGTCATACATATATATTATTATATATTTACCTATAAAGAATTCAAATAAAATTACATTTCCCTTTCAAAAATGGTACTAGCATTGATTAGCCTAAAATGCATCCATTTATAAGTCAATGTGCCCTACTTGATTGTGAAAGTAGTTTTAGTTCTATCTGTGGGGATGGCCAAGACCTGGTTATATCTCAAGAATCCATGTAAAAAGGAAATAATTTAGGACCCACTCAACATCTAAATCACCTCATATAGGGAGGGAAATGGATAGTTATCTTTATTTAAGGCCTAGTTCAAGTTTTGGAAGTCCATGCATAGGTTGATTTCTCCATTCTTTTTTCACACTAAGACCAGATTAGCCACCCAAGTGGAGTGGTAAACTAGGAAAATTATCCTTATCAATAGTATCTTATGGACTTCCTTGTGTATCAAGGGATTTAAGATTGGGTTCACTAGCCTCTGCCCTTGCTTGATGAATTTTTGGCTAGGTTTTTAGTGGATAGTATGAGTGATTAATCTTAGGTCAAAAATTGTAAGGTCTCTATAGGCCTAAGAAGTCATGTATCTAAATAGTAACCTTTATAACTAATCTAATTCATAGCCCATCTAATCTAGACCCATATTAACCATCTAGGGATTCTTCATAGGGCCAAGATTAATGAATGAGCACTTTTTATCCTTGAACTTAGGTTTTTTAGCCTAGAATATATGGTCTAAAACATCAAATTATATTTCTAAGGAGATCATCCCATTTAGGATCCATTTTCCATAGATATTCAAGATCCCATCCTTATCCAAATCTTTCTTGGGGTGGTTTTTATCTTTATCATCTATGATTCGGGCATCGAATACACCCTCATTTCTAAGGAACTAGATGATTTATTGGTAATCCTTAAAGACTTGGAAGTTTTTCATATTGTCTAGGGTAAAGGAACATGGGATTATTTCTATAGAGAACTCTTGTAACTTAGTGTCATCTAGAGAGGTAAGGTTTTTTATCACATATGCTATTGAGCCTATTACTTGATTTTCTTCCTAGGGAATAGGGATGATATTGAATGCATTAAACATTTTGATTAAATCCCAAGCTCTAAGCTTATATCTTCTAAGGTATGATAGTTTGCATTGAAACTTAGTCTTGATATAATTTACCACTAGTTAAAAGTCACAAAATTCTCTATTTATTTTCATCATGTCTTAATACAAATTATAATCCTAAGATTAAAGCTTTGTACTCTATCAGCTTATTCATGCAAGGATACTATACTTTATATTATTCTAGATGTTTCCTCTTATGGGTTTTATGAGAAAAACACTAGATACCTTACCTTATTTATAGAAATATCCATCTATATCAAGAGTATATAGGCCAAGCAGACCCAAGCTATCATTGGTTTGGTTTTTAGGAGGCTTTGTGCTCAGTATGTAGATGCCTAAGTATGAGGAAACCATGTTTATCTTCTCATTAACGGCATTGTATTTAGTTTTCATATGCTTCATGCAAGTTTATCTATCTACCCTTATTTTTTTGACTAATCCTCTCCATTTCAACCACATATGGGCTAAATCCATGCCCATATGTGTTTCTCTACATTTTTTTGCTAATTATATTCAGAAGAAGAAGAAACTAAGGTTAAGAGTTAGGGGTTTATATGTTACCCAGATTAAGTTGTGCATCATATCCAAGCATTGTAGGAGCTCCTCTTTGGCTATGGAGGAAAACACCTATAGATAAGAATAACTTAAACAAAGAAAATGTTAGAATAAGATAAGGTGGACTGCCAAGCTATGCGCTTGGTCCCAGAAGCGTAAAGCTCCATGAGGGATGACAATCCACTATTTAAGAGAGAGATTTGTATAAAATGAAATGATAAAAGACTTATAGAAATGAAAAGGTAGAATGTTGTGTACCTATTCCCTATAATCTATGAGTCTCAGTAGGCTGGTCAGAGGTGGTGTCTGGTCTTTGGGCTATTTAGATTGGTTTTTTGGTTTGCACAGTCACCGACATTGGTTATGATGCTGATGTCGGTAGGTAAATAGTGCCGACGTCAGTTATACTACCAATGTCAGTAGGGGCAATAGGTCTTTAGATGGGTTTCAGGGTATTTTTGTGATGGATAGAGGACTCTGAGAGTTGGGAGGTTTGTGCAGAGTTACAAGAAGGAGAATAGGGTTTGAAGAAGGGAAAAAGGTAGATGGTAGGTGTGAGAATAGGGTAAGAGTCAGAGAAAGGCTTTTCAGCCCTTCCACAAAGGAAGTCAGGTTTCTGTTACAGTATTCAAAAATAATAAATAGAAACTAATTACCAAGTTATTCTAGAACTTTGACATGGAGACTAGAAAAATACTTAGCTTTTTGGTGAAGACCCGAGGGTGTCAGGATGCTTATTCCTATTATGGCTGATGTCAAAGACCTCATACAATATTTTCAATCCATTGTCTGAAGTGACTTTTATAGAGTTTTTGTAGCCTGGAGAGTGATGATCGAATTCTGATGCTTAGTCTCAAAGCGTGCATGTCAATCTCCGAAGAGGCAGGGGGCAACTCAAGGTTAGAATAGGTAGTGGATGGGTAAGGTGAGGTGGGAGTGTGAATGTTGTAATAGTTGAGATTGTGCGTATACCACTTCACATGATAGGTAGGTCAAATTGTCATAGGCAAGGTTGAGGAGCACTAAAATCAAAATAACCAGTCCCCAACTTATTAGTGGTAACTGATTGGGTTAAATGATCAAAGGTGTAGCTCCAATGGTTGAGGAAGACTAAAATTGAAGTAATTGGTCCCTAGCTTATTAGTGGTAGCTGATTGGGTTAAATGATCAAAGCTATAGCTCCAATGGTCATCATGTTCCAAGTATCTTGGGCTAGGAAGTGCTCTTGGAAAACATGAAAATGTCACAAATATTGGGGATCAACTTGGTTGTGATCTGACAATACATGTGAGGGGTATAATGTGGGGTGCATACAATTTGCTAACTATTTTTGAGGTAGCATATATGAAATCAAAACAACCAAGGCAAAATTGTCTCAAAAGTGGTCATGGTCTGTGGAGATAATCACGATCTTCAAGGTCATTGGTCGAGTCGGGCTAAGATATAAGTGATCTCAAGTGTTGTTTGTTATGGTTGGGGAGATGTATGTGACTTCTACAATGTTCAGGCTGGTTATTTGGTCATGATTTTGGGCTAGTTTAGATAGTTGGTCCATAGGTAGACGGACAAACAAATGGCTGAGCTAACCTCAGAAGACCCCATGTCAACTGAGTGTTACCTACATAGCCCCTATTTTAAGGGCCTCAGGCCAATGTAGTTCTCCCCAAAAAGGAAGAAGAGGGTAGGTTATGGATTGGTTTTGAATAGGTTAGGTCATGGTTAAAGGTTATATGGCTGGTCCATCAGGTAGACAAATGAAGGAATGGCTGAGCTAACCTCAGAAGATGCCATGTCAACTGAGTGCTACCTACATAACCCATGCAAGTGCCTCAGGCCAATGTAGTTCTCCCAAAAAAAGAAAATGGAGTCAAAGAGGTTGTTGGTTGGTTTGGTTATGTTTGAAATGATGAGTGTATGATGATTGTTACAACCTTTTCCATATTGTGTGATGGTGTATCCTGTAACATAGTGTGATGTGGTTTTTCATCCCTAGCAATGTTCCATATTCGTGATGGTGTATGCTAAAAATGAAATGAGTTTATTTATGCTTCAACAAGTTTCCATATTGGTGATGGTATATGCTTGACATAAATTGTGTTTGGTTGATAGTTTCCATGTGTATTTTTTTCCATATAAACTAATGTGAATGGGCTATGATAATTTATATAACACAAATTGGTATTTGCATTAAATAAATCATGTTATTATGTTAATGGTTAGAACATGTTTTGGTTTGGTTTGGTTGGGTTTGGTTTGGTTGTATGTGATGAAGGTGTATAAGAAGTGAAAGGTGTTTTGCTCTTTCATTTACATGGACCATAGTGATAGCATAGATAGGGTTTTTATAAACAAAAAGCCCCATTCATGCATTACATCATTGACTATTGGTTTGTGTTAAAGAAGTACCCTAATCACTTGACATTAAGTCAAATCAAAATCCCTTGAGTATTTTGGGGTAATAGGTGTGATTATGTGATATGTGAGGATAACATAACCCCTTTTAGTAGGGATAACTTTGCCCCTTTTATAGGTGACCCTGAGAATGACTATAGGCAAGTCAATGACTTAATAGTTTGTTAGTCATTTTTTCTGGTAGACTGATCAATGCGGGAAGTCTACTTGGGGATGTTTTTTTTGTTTTGTGGTCATGTGAAGCTGATCGATGCAGGAAGTTTTTGAGAGGGTGTTATTTATGGTAGCAAAATTTGGGCATAGCCATCCCTCGAGGGAGTGGTCTATGTTTTGGTTTATAAGTTTTGATGTCTTTAAATACCTGTCCTTTAAGCTAGCAGTCTACTAATTACATCAATAATGCATTATCCTTCAAGAGAGCAATCTGCATTGATAGTTTATGACCTTTTAATATTTTATTAGGCGTCCTAGTTTTATATTTTTGTGTTGATAGAACTGTTAGTCATGGACTAAACTATAGAGGTTTAGGGGTTTCCCTTTTATTAGGACAAACCATTAATGCTTAAAAAAGGGTTAACTAATGTTTGTAGGGAAAAAGTGTTGAAAGGAATAGGAATGAGGATGATGTGGGTTGCTCAAGGGACTAGATCAAATTAAACATCAAGTGAATGATTACTTGATTAACAGTAGAATGGTTGTAGATGTAAGGCATTAAGGGGCTCAGGTTCTAGTTGGCCTTCAAGAGAAGACATATGATAAGTGCCTGATCCATACTTGTGTGTTATGATATAAGGTCTGAGCCAATTAGGAGCAAACTTGCCTTGTTTGCTTCTTTCCATATTGGTCATGTGTTGGTTTTCTTTAAGGATGAGATCTCTAATTTTGAAATCTTGCTCTCTCAAATTTTTGTTATAGGTAGTTTAATGCAATTTTGGTAGATATGAAAATGATTAAGAGCGACAAGATGACATTCATCGAGTAACTCGAGTTGTGCTAATCAATCTTGATGAAAGTCATCGTTAGAAAGTATGTCATGTAAGGAAATGTGAAGAGAAGGTATTTGTACTTTAAGAGGCAAGACGACCTCAGTTCCATACACTAAAGAGAAAGGTGTAGCACCCATAGGGGTTCAGATGCTAGTACGGTAGGCCCATAAAGTGAAGGGAATGCGAGTGTACCAATCCCTTCCAGTGTCATTAACCACCTTCATTATAATTTTGGTTAATATTTTGTTAGAAGCCTCTACCTGTCCATTTTCTTGTGGGTAGTAAGGCAAGGAGAAGCTGAGCTTGATGCCAAAAGAGTCACAAAGTTTTTGGATGGTTTTGTTTTTGAAAGATTTGCCATTATTGATGATGATCTTATGAGGTACACTAAAATGATAGATAATGTGGTGGTTGATGAATTTGACAATTTTGTCAGCTTTAGTGGAGATGAGGGGAATAGCTTCCACAAATTTAGTGAAGTATTTGATCATGTTGATAATAGACTGATGTCAGAGAGATGAATGAGGGTTGATCTCATCGATTAGATCTAAGCCCCATTGTGAAAAGGGCCAGAAATATTTAGCAACTTGTAAAGCATGGCTAGGGACATGAAGTAAGTTAGCATGTTACTGGCATTTGATACAATGCTAAACATAGTCACTGCAGTCTTGGTGAAGAGTGGGCCAATAATAGCCCAGGCAAAGCATGTGCTTTACAACTGAGTTACCACTGAAATGTCCTCCACAAATCCCATCATGGATTTGTTTGATGGCATGAGATGTTTCAGTGGAGGTCAGACATCGAATAAGGAGGCCATTGTTAACATGGTATATTGAACAGTACTCTTGATAAAAGCCCACCGTGCATTGCTAGAGAGATTAGGAGGAATGATATAATAAGTCAAGTAGTCAACAAGTTATTTATACCAAACATCCTATGGACTAGAGTCGATATTGCTGATAAAGTTTATGTCAGTGGAGATATATGAAGGTAATGCCAAATGGTGTACCATGACATAGATTCTTGATTAATCAGATGAAGATGGGATGTGTGAGGCTAGAGAGGCCATAGTGTTAGCAAACTTATTCGTAGAGTGAGGAATAGTTTGTAAGAGATAATGGTCGAAAGACCCTAGCAATGTGTCAACACAGTGTTTATATCATTATAAAACTTCATTTTTACAAAGGTATGAACTATTAATCTAATTAATGACTAGTTGCAAGTCGCCAATGATATTGATTGTCTTGATGCCTAAGAAAAGGGTAGTTTGAAGCCCCAAAATTAAGGCTTCATATTCAACTATGTTATTGGTGCATTCAAAGTCAAGTTTAAAAGATAGAGGCATGGGCTCACCCTCGTGAGGGATGAGAATGACCCCCACACCCCCATCATGTTGACATTTAGATCCATCAAAGAACATTGTCATTTGATAAAAGATATTATCAGTGGATAGCATGGCGATAGATTCATCAGGAAATTCACAATGAGAAGGTTGGTTATCAGGTAAAGGGGCATCTGCTATTTGGTTAGTGATTGTTTGCCCCTTTATATACTTTTTTTGAATGAATTCCAAATCAAACTCAGTGAGAAGCATGAGCCAATGAGCCATATGTTGGTTTTGGTATGGCTTAGAATGCATGTATTTGAGAGGGTCAGTGTGGGTGATGATGTAAGTCTTGTGATTGAGGAGATAATGACAGAGTTTGGAGGCAACAAAGACTAATGCCAAGCAAAGTTTTTTGGTATGAGAATACTGAGTTTCATAGTCAATGAGCATTTAGCTTATATAATAAACTACCTACTCATGATGTTGTTCGTCTCGATGCACGATCATGGCACCTAAGGATTGATTTGTTGCCAAAAGGTAAAGATAGAAGGGTTGGTCATCTTTAGGTGGAATAAGGACTAGTGATCCTCTTGGAAATCCTTATCCCAATTAAAGCAGATGTCCTTCTTGAAGAGGTGATGGAAGGGTTGACATCGGTCAGATAGCTATGAGATGAAGTGACAAATAGATTTAAGCTTCCCTTGTAGGCTGTGAAGTTGTTTTAGGTTAGTTGGTGGGGGCATCTCGAGTATGGCTTGAATTTTAGCTAGATCTACTTCAATGCCATGAAGAGAAATGATGAAACTCAAAAGCTTCTTTGAGAGAACCCCAAAAATGCATTTCTTGGGGTTGAGTCGAATGTTATATTGTAGAAGGTGAGTGAATATTGGTTTAAGAATGCTTAAGTGGTCACGGTGAAGTTTGGATTTTCCTAGTAGGTCATCCACATAGTCCTCCATGATTTTATGGAGGAGATCATGAAAGATATAAGTCATGGCACTTTGGTATGTGGCGCCTGCATTTTTGAGGCCAAAAGGCATGACCCTATAGCAAAATGTCCCCCATGGGGTGATGAAGGTGGTTTTATGTTGATCTTCTGGCGCAATCAAGATTTGGTTATATCCTAAAAACCCATTGATGAGTGATAGCAGCTCATGACCAGCCATAAGATCAACAAGTTGGTCGATGTTTGGCAAAGAAAAGTCATCCTTTGGGCAAGCTAGGTTGAGGTCATGATAGTCATTACAAATTTGAATTCCCCCAGTTGCTTTTGTGACAGGGACAATATTTGACACCCATTGCAGATAATCAATGGGATGGATAAATAAGATGGAGAGAAGATGTTGAAGCTCCTCTTTGACAAGGAGTGAGATGCGAGGATGCATTTTGTAAAGCTTTTGCCTAACAGGCTTAGCTTCACATTTTGTAATGATGTTGTGGATGACAATGTTGGAGTCAATACTAGGCATATCACTATAGGACCAAGCAAATGTTTTGCTATGATCTGTAAGGAATTTGGTATAGTCGATTTGTTCTTGGGCATATAAAGATTAACCAATCGTTAAAATGTGAGGAACATCAGAAGATGGAAGTTTAATGTCAATAGTTGATTCATTTAACATAACCTGTGTTTCTAAAGGAAGTCATTGTTGTATGAAATAATCATCCACACCCATGTAAGTGAGTATGGTGTCATCATCCATGCATTTGATAGTGTTGATGGTAGAAGATTCATCATCTATCATGTCTGGATAAATGAGAGGAAGAGACTTTGATGCCCCACCTAGTTGATAGGTCAGGGGTTCCAAGTGAATGGCATTTATGAAAAAAAACTAGGAGGGATGGAGACCACCAACTCCATAGGTGAGGATGGGGGAATAGGCGAGGTTGGAGGAGATTGTTCTATGATAATTTTGTGGTGAGGGTTTTTAGAAGTTTCTATAGGTTCTTCAAAACCCACACCATGCCATTTCTTGGCATTTTTTATTGCCTCATCATTTGGAGGCTCAATAGGCTGGTGGGAACCTTGTTCATAATGCCCAAAGCTAAAACCCTTCCATGCACACCTATAAAGATAGGTGTGAGCAAAGCTAGGGTTGCCAAGAAAAGAGAAATTGGAAGTGAATAGTTGAGGTGATGAGAGAGGATTCCCAACATTAGGAGCTCGATCTAGCCCTCCATAGATGAGATTAGTTTAAAGATTAGGAGGACCATATGAGATGACCATTCTGATGTGATGGTCATAGTTAGGGTAGTGATAAAGTTGTCCATATTCCTAAGGAGTTTGGAACATGTCAAGGGTAAGTAGATGATACTCCCCAAGTGAAAGTCACTGGAAAGTATCTTCCATAGGATCTTTCATGGTCACTTGAGGAGTAGGCGTAGGTGTGACCAATGTTTGCAAACTTGTCAAGGCTTCTGAGGGTGGAGGTGGTGTTTGGGTAGATGTTTTCAAAGGGATGAGAACATCATTGGGTCGGTAAGTTGTGTTGCATGTTTTAAAGGGGGAAGGGTTAGTAGGAATGACATGAACATGACCCTTGTGTTCAAATTTGACACAATCATGTAATGTGGAAGGGACACAGGTCATAACATGTATCCAAGGTCATCCCAATAGCATGTTATATTGGAACTCCCCCTCGATGATGTAGAAGAGTTTTGGTATTGTTCTTGGGCCAACATGAATATGTAAGACGATAGTGCCAATGGTAGTGGTGGTGGAATCATTGAAAGAATGAAGAATTGCGTTGGTTTTTGACATGCAATTCTTTGGGAGGGCTAGTTGGTCATACATGTGGGTAGAAATGATATCGATGCTAGCACCCCCATCAATCATAACCCACTTAATGTGAGTTCGATCAATGTAAGTTGTGATAAAAAGGGCAGCATCCTAATCTTCTAGGTTGGAGGTAGGAATCTCTGAATCACTAAAGGTAATGGAGGAGACGGTGGGTAATGATTTGACTAAAGTAGCCAGTGGTTGGGGGTCTTCAAGTTAGACCTCCACTACCTATAAAGCTTTGATTAAAGCTTGGTGATGTTGTGGAGAGCTTTGAATGAGGTCATACAAAGACATCTTCACAGGGGTTTGGTGAAGTTGTTTCACCATGGAGTCACAGATTGCCTCCGAAGAAGTTGGTTGAGATGTGCCCAAGATAGAAATATTGGGTTTTGGTGGTTGAGAAAGCTTGACAAATGGGTATGTCCAAGGGATAGAAACCTTCTCTTTTCCTTTATCCTTTAAGGTTTGTGACCTGGTGGCCACATTAATAGTGTTAATCTTGAATAAAGGGGGAGAAGGTGGTAGAGGGACCATAGTCTGATGATGGGATCCTGATGAAGGTGAAGAGGTTTGAGAGACATGGGATGCTGTTAGAGGTTTGTTGAAAGAATCCTCAATAAGAAGGGTGTCTTTTTCCAAGTGTTGGTGAATGACAACCTTAAGAGCACAACAATTCTCAGTATCATGCCCAGGTGTGTGATGATATAGGCAGATTTGAGTGTCATCAAACCAAGATGGTTTTGATCCGAGAGGTTGAAATGGTTTAATGGGTGGGAGAGTGATGCTAGAAGATTGCAACAATCAGCATAGCAACAAAACATAGGAACCCACTAATGGGTTTGTGCTTGTTGTTGTAGTAGAGGTTGACAACTTTTGTTTAGGAGTTGTAGAGGGAGTTTTTTGTACCACCTTTTTGGTTGGTGGTGTGGCCACATGTGCCGATGGCACTTTCTTAGTGAGAGGTGTTAGATTTTTTGAAGGAAGTATGTTTTTGATGGGTAAAGGGAGTAATGGAGGCAGTTTGTTTTTGTTAGGTGTTGGAGTAGGGAGCACTCCTATTAAGGTAGAAGGGTATGGACCCAAAATGGAGAGTAATGGTGATGGTGGGGGAGGAGTTCTCTAATGTGGTTTAGTAGCCTTCTTTAATATGGTGTGAGGACCACTACTATGTAGGGCATGGTTCAAATCTACCTTCACTTGTGGGTGAGTGAGGTTCGATACGGGGCAAACACTAAGAGATTTAACCTATTTCAGCATGGTGGATGCCTGTGAGGGTTTAGGTTCAGACATGGATGGTTGAGCTTCTAGAGATTTGGAAGTGGAAGCCCGATCCTCGTCAGAGACTTTGGGATAATTTGTCATAGAAGGGTCAACAGTATGAGATGAAGTGGGATGTGTAAGATAAGGAGCCTTAAGTCACTCCCATAACACCTCATGTTCTAAGTTCCTCAAATGGAGAAATCCTAAGTTTTTAGCCAATCGAGAGAAGGGTTTAGAGGACATTGTGAGAGGCTTTATAATTGGTCTTTTAGAAGATTTGGGTGGTTGTGAGAGTGGAAACATTTTAGACACAACGATCTTGAGCCAAAGGTAAGAGAGAACCATCACTAGATCTTCTTCAGCCAAAGTGGGTGAAATGACAAGTTCTTCTCTCAGTTGAGAAGGGATTGGAGAATGTGGCTCTTCAAGAGGATAGAGTGCAGGGATGATCATGGCTTCCACATGTGGTCAAGGAGTGGGAAAAGTATGATCCTCCATTGGTAATAGGAAGGATGAGGGCAGAGCTAGTGGCATTGGTATCGTCAAAGCATCCTCTAATATAAGAGAGGTCAAAGTAGACTCTCCTACATGTAAAAAAGGGGAGGATGGAGGACTATCTTCCATCTATGGAGGACAAATAAGAGAAGAAGGTTCTTCTACCCATGGTGGAGAAATAGGTTGACTAACCTCTTCAAACTATGGGAGAGGTTGGTTAGGAATAAAAGGAGAAACCATGTCGACCATGTGTATATTACACTCTTGAAGGTCATCAGCCATGGTCTAAACATTATTTTGACTTGGGGGATGGTTAGGGAATGGTTACCTAAAGATATCTATGTTTTGGTTAGCTGGTGCATTTGGGTTATCCAAAACAAGATCCCCTTTGTCTAACATGTCCTGAATAACATTTTTGAGGGTTTTACAATTGTCTATGTCATGACCCTTGACACGATGATAATTACAAAAGCCATTTTCCCTATACCATGCCAGGATGGCTCATGAGGGATCAAATTGGGGTGGTGGTCAGATTTGAGGGAGGTTGAGGACTCCCTGTTTCACTAATTTATCCAACATGAAAGTGTATGATTCTCCTATTGGAGTGTATTGACACTGTACGTATCATTGTTGGAATTGTCTTGTGATGCTTTGTGATGTGGAGGGCTCAAATTGGTTAGTTGTGGTAGAAGATGATGATCTAAGTACCACAACATTTGTTGATCCCTTGGACTTGGAATGGGAAGAAGAAGATTTGGAAGAAGGGTCATTGGATTTTCCATTGGTATTTTTACTACGCAATTTGACTCTATCCTCTTCGATAGCACGGAGTTCAAGCTTTCGGGCCATGGCGAAAGCTTCATCAAATGTGCAGAATGTTTGAACCCATAAAGTGGATGAGATGTGCTTGGCACATGCTCTTGAAAAGAGCTCAATGAGCTCAAGTTAAGGTAATGAAAAGGAGAGTTGGTTGAACAAACCTCTCCAACGGGAAATGAAGTCTGCTATTGATTCATCATCAGACTGTCTAATAAAATAAAGGTCTGTGATGGAGACCTTCTTGGTGATGTTGATTGAGAAGTGGTTGAGGAATAACTAAGCTAATTGAGTGAAGGTAAAGAGAGAATGACTGGTAATAAAGCTATACCAATCAAGGGTGGTGCCAAAAAGTGACATGCGGAATGTGTGAAGTAATAACGCATCATCATGCGCTATGAGGTAGCAAGCATGTCTAAACGCTCATAGATGTTGTTGTGGGTCCTCTTTACTCTAAAAGCGAGTAAATTTTGGGAGTTCCCACTAGCTAGGGTATGGTTAAATGGGAACTAAAGGGTGAATGGGTTCATTGTACATTTGTTTGTATGAAAGAACATTCCTTAAACCTGAAATAGATGTCTCAAAGTTGGACATCTTATCCATCAGCATCTTAATTAGATCGGCTGATGGATTGGTAGGAGGGGCACCCCCTAGGTTATAAGGTACCTGGAATGCATTGGGAGGGGCATATGATGTACTTGGTTGCATTTGTGTAGGTGCAACATATTGGTAGTTTGTCATAGGGACTGATATTGAGGTCAAGGGGGCTTGTGCCATGAAGTTAGAGGGCACAACTTGACTAGATGCTGCTAAGGGTGGTTGAATGGTGGTGACACTAGTGAAAGGATGAGTAGCCACTCTCATGTTTATAGGCATCAGAGTGGGTGGGATAGAGACAATCAAGTTCTAAAAAGGTGTCAAACTTGGTTGAATTGTTTGTGGTTGAGGGAGTACGGAAACCCCAATGGAGGTAGGTCCAAAAATAGAAGGAGAGGCCAAATCTTGAACATTAGCCATGGTTGGGTTACTAGTTGAGGCAATGGCCTGAGTGACCATAGGTTGGGTAATGAAGGCTATTGATATTATTGCCATTTCAACCAAGGAAGTTGACATCCCATAAATAGGATTGCCTGAAGGGTCTCGCATTTAGCTTCTAGAAAGATGATGTTGGAGAGCCTTGATGTTGTGGTCAAGTAATCTCTTAAATTCTTGATCCCCTTTGGGAATAGTAGGAGGTTGATTTGGGGTAGGTTGGATAAGAGCACGCTTAGTGTCTAAAGTATACTATATTTGGTGACTTGATATGAAAGGTGAAGGTGGAAGTGGCTATTGACTCACGTGGTCAACAAGAGATTTGGCTTGACTGCATGTCAGAACCATTCAAGGCAAAATGGGTTCAGGTTCTAAAAAATTGTGTGTTTTAGTTTTAGAAAACTAGAATTTGTGTTTAACAGCAAAAAAGTTAGGTTTTAAGCTTGTTGTTTGGAAATAAAATTTGGTTGACAGTGATCGACATCAGTTTAATAACCGATGTCAGTTATGAATGTTGTTGAGGTCAGTGAGATAACTGATGTTGGTGAAAGTTGTTGCCAACATCGATCAGATAATCGATGTCGTTGAAAAGTTGTTGTCGATGTCGGTGGAAAAGCCGATGTCAGTTTTTGTGTAATTCCAAAAACACAAAAAATTGATAGTTTTTGAAAGAAAAATAAATTCTGAGTTATTTTAGACCTTAGAATGATGTGACCTTACCAACTCAAACAATCAGATAAAAATAGAAAAATAGATGATTTGGCAAGCAACCTCTAAAATGTTAAATTCCTAGGAATAAATTTTAGTCATGGTGGCTTATGCCTTAAAAGAATATGTTTGGGAATTGTGCTTTTAAAATAGGTCCTAAAGAGGAAGTCTATGGCTAGTTTCAGGTTATGTTTTGGTGCTCAAAAATTTGTGTTAGGTTTAGTACATGGCCTAGTGTTGGGGCTTGCTCCCTTCACTTCACGAACCCAAAGCCGAGCTGGGTTACTTAGCCAATATATACTTTGCCTATAGTTTATACTCTGCCAGAGAACAGAGTGGGTCTTCCTCTTGGTAGTGAAGTCCAAGTAGGATCACCAGGAAGGGTAAGGTATCTGCTAGGTGATGAAATCCTAGACAGGCCTTGTCTTAAGTATGTTTAAATGTTTAATTTGATTGTGATTGTGATCTGGTTGTGTAACATTTGTGTACTATGATTTATTCATAATGCTTTTTAATTACTAAGTGAGTAGGCTAAGTATGCATTCAAGCAGGAATGAAATGCAATAGTTTTTAATCCAAATCAAAATATGTTTGTTCAAATTCAAACAAGTGGAGAAAAGGTTAAGAGTATGAATTTTCACTACTCTAAGATGCAGACAAGAAGTGACAAGAATAAAAAGAAAGATGTTATTTTTAACTTGTGCTAATGGTTTCTTTTTAAAATAAAAAGATAGAATAGAGGATGCAAGAAAAGGATATTTTCCTAATGTAACTATATGAAAATTTGCTTTTTAGAAGAATGAAACCAAGGAAAACTCCAGGGGTCCCATCAGGCGTGCCAAAATGTTTCTCTATGTTTTTTTGCTAATTACATTTAGAAGAAGAAGAAACTAAGGTTAAGATTCAGGGGTTTGTATGTTACCTTGATTAAGTTACGCACCATATCCAAGCATTGTAGGAGCTCCTCTTTGGCTATGGAGGAAAACACCTATAGATAAGAATAACTTAAACAAAGAAAATGTTAGAATAAGATAAGGTGGATTGCCAAGCTACGTGCTTGGTCCCGGAAGCGTAAAGCTCCATGAGGGATGACAGTCCACTATTTAAGACAAAGAGATTTGTATAAAATGAAATGATAAAAGACTTACAGAAATGAAAAGGCAAAATGTTGTGTACCTATTCCCTATAATTTGTGAGTCTCAATAGGCTGGTCAGAGGTGGTGTCTAGTCTTTGGGCTATTTAGATTGGTTTTCTAGTTTGTATAGTCGTTGACATCAGTTATGATGTCGATGTCAGTAGGTAAATAGTTCCGACGTCAGTTATACTGTCGATGTTGGTAGGGGTAATAGGTCTTTGGATGGGTTTCAAGGTATTTTTGTGATGGATAGAGGACTCTAGGAGTTTGGAGGTTTGTGCAGAGTTACAAGAAGGAGAATAGGGTCTGAGGAAGGGAAAAAGGTAGAGGGTAGGCATGAGAATAGGGTAAGAGTCAGAGGAAGGCTTTTCAGCCCTTCCATAGAGGAAGTCAGGTTTCTTTTATAGTATTTAGAAATAGTAAATAGAAACTAATTACCAAGTTATTCTAGAACTTTGAAATGGAGACCAGAAGAATACTTAGCTTTTTGGTGAAGACCTGAGGGTGTCAGGATGCTTATTCCTATTGTGGCTAATGTTGAAGACCTTGTACACTATTTTCAATCCAATGTCTGGAGTGACTTCTATAGAGTTTCTATAGCCTAGAGAGCGATGATCAAATTCTGATGCTTAGTCTCAGAGCATGCACGTCGATCTCTGAAGAGGTAGGGGGCAACTCAAGGTTAGAGTCTAGCTTACGTAACTGATGTCAGCGATCCCACTGGCATTGGCTGAAAGTTGACCGATGTCGGCAGATAGAGAATGGGTAAAAGGGCTATTTTTAGCCCTTTGCCCATTTTTCCATCTGCTAAGTGCATTTGCCATTGGAAAATAGTCAAAAGATGGGTTTATTAGGCATTAGAGTTAGTTAGGAGGTTAAGATGGAGTGAGAATAGGTCATGCTTTATATGACCTAGTCTTAGGGTGAATCATAGGGTAAGACATGGTCTTAGGGTGAGGTGTCTAGGTGAGGTGTCAAGGCGAGGTGTCCAGGTGAGGTGTCCAAGGTGAGGTGTCTAGGTGAGGTCATTAATTTAAGATAAGTAATTTTAAATTAATAAAGTGTGTAAGTGGTTGGAAGGGGACCAAGGGGGGGTCGACACAATATTGGTGTCTACAATATACCCATTTAAGGATTTGGACTAGTTTTTATTAAGGAGCATGTCATAGGATTTTGGGATATCTACTACTTAGATATCTATAAAGTGTTAAATTATAGGCTTGAATTCTAATTGGATGTGGAAATTTAGTAGGTTTTATATCAATTTAACCTTTGACTTGTCTAGATGGAATATTACCTTACCCAAATTTATGGGGGATATATCAAGTCTCTCACATATTCTTATCATCATCACATTGGCTAAGGCTCCTAAATACACTAAGCAGTTACGAATATTCTTTCCAAATAATTAGATGGTTAAAAGGAAAGGAGTCACCTCCATTTAATTATTGTAAATGAGAACATTATTGTGTACTACGCTTAATTTTGGCTAGGCTTATGGGGTCAACTTTTGAGTCAAAAATTTTAGTAGGAGATCTCATTGCTCTGTGATTTGAGCAAGCTAGTGAAGGATAATTTTAGCCTTAATCTTTTTCATATCCTTGACTATGTTGTAACCACCTTTACTTTGTATTGGTGGGATTTCCATAGGTGCCTTATTTTCTTGTAGTCTTGGAGGTCGGGGGTCATTCCTAGAATTTTGGTCTGGTGGGGTTGCACCATTATTAGGGTGTGTTAAGGTAGTAAGGGGTTATTATTATTGCCTATTATTAAGGGTGTAGTTGTTCCTTTAGAAATATTGAAATGCTTACATATAAATAAACCCTCTTATGACTTGTTTTCTTCTTTTTTAGTGAATTCCATGGTTTCTAACACCATACTAGTATTAGGGCTTTACCCAAGTTATATGATTCTAGATGATTGGGGACCACCTTGTATTATTACATTTCCTTTTAGAAGATCTCAAAAGAAGAAGAAAAACTTGTATAGTCTAATTTATCATGTGTTATGTACTTGACACCAATTAGGTAAGACTATCTCAAAGATATTGATCTTAGGAAGCCTATTAGGTGAATTTTTTGGGGAATTATGAGGATGGTTATAGATCTTTTTTGGTCTTTGATAAATGAAGCTTTTATTGGAGATGTATATGTTATATTTACTCACCTATCTATATATCCCTAAGAAGTCATTGTTGAGATTTTGTACCATCCTTTGAATGGCATGTAACTCAGTTTTAGTGGAATCTTAAGGTATGGTTTGGGTATTATTAGCCATAAATAATATAACCTAATGTTGACTCTAGGGAATCAGTTCTTAGATGCATGGGTTTATGAAATCTAGTTATTGGTTTGAAGAGGGATGAACCAGTGATAGTTTATGAATTATGGGGAGTGACTGAGGCATAATTACATTCTAAGTAGCATTGGGAAAAAATTTCAATGTAAGCATCTATGGTAACATACTAGGAGTGGGGGTTTTTGTGTGACCTTGGGGGTTTAATTGTCTATCCACTTTGATGACCCTTGCAAAAATTGAGGATAGGTCTATTATGTCTAGATCTCTCATTAGGAATATATATTTCCAAGGGTATAGTACATTATTATACATTTTGAGTGTTATTTGAGGGGTGGTTGATAAATCATGGTTACTTAGATATGCATCTTATAAAACCTATCATTAAAATTCCTAATGAGTTTATTGGGATCCCTCATAATACAAGTAAAATTAAAGTACAAGACATTGGGGTCTATCAATTGGCTAAATTAGTTGAGGAAAGCATAACTAAAATGGTCCAAATTTAGGATAGAGTCTTCAGGAAGGTTTAGGAACCAATCATAGGTAGATTCCATTAAGGTAAAGGGGAAAATCCTACATGCCACATCCTCATGTTATACATTTAAGATTCTCACTATGATCTTGTAGGAGGTTATGTGATCCTTTTCAAATTTTCCCACATTAGGGGTGAAATATTGAAGATACTTTTTAGGGTTCTTAAGTAGATCATGGATGACTCCCAAGATGTTAATGGCTGAACCAGCTAACTAGGTCACCTTGGGATACAAATTTGGGATAGGCTATAGAGATGAATTGATAAGAATTATGATATGTGCAAGTTGGTTAGATCTAGGTTTTTTTTGTAAAAATAATGGGAAAATTACCAAATGACCTCAATAGGACTTAGCCTTGGTAATAGGCAAACTAGTATCTAGAATGCTTTATGGTCAAATAATAGTTAGCACATTGTTACCTATAAAACAAACTCAATATATTCATAAAATAGATCAATAACAAGTATGAAGTATTTTGCCAAGTCATTATTCTAGTGCCAATTATTTTTCACTCCAATCTACTCCTTCTCATGAGATGCCCATAAGGTTGGGTAATCCTTAAAAAGGGGAAGGTGAAGATAACTACAAATTTTCATCTTCCATTTTAGGACTAATCTAAGATCAGCCTAGGGCACGACTATGGGTATGAGACTTCATAATTGGAGTTTCCATGAATAGTCTCCAAGAGATGCACTATCACCACCAAAAGTTCAATCTAATGTCTTACACATAATTGAAAGACTGTTATGAGAACCTAAGTATTGGGATTATTATTTTTAAACATAATGGGATAAGGTATTTCAATTCCTCAAAGAAAACACAAAAGAGAGGGAAGGGTAGGGTATAAATGGGAGCCTCTAGGTCTAAAATGAACTCAATGTATTAGTAATTGAACAAGTGAATCTACCATAGTTACACCATTGTATACTGAGTTTCACTAGGAATTATATCTCCAAGAACATACATTGAGAAGAATCTAAGGTAATCAAGATTATTCCTTCAATGTGAGTTCTCACTAATGATCATTACTATGGGTTCATTATTGAAAATAATAAAAACCATATGAGAATTTGTAGATTAACACACAAATTATCAATACTACCAAAGGGGGAATGAAATAACTCATATGATGATTATAATAGTTAAGCACATCATAACCATGCATACATAAAGTAACAAAGTTTTCATAAAATTAACCAAGCATTGAAGATTTTCAAACATGAATATCAAAGAAAATTAGAACATAAGATAAACCCTTTTGCAGATAAAAAAAGATTGTATTCTTTAAAAGAGTGAATATTGCTATAATAATCAATCTCAACTTATTTTTATAGTCTATAGTGATGAGGGAAAATTAGATGAGATTATGGCTATGATCTTACATCACATTTTAGAAAATTTGGTCAACTATATAATATAATACAAATCTTAGAAAAGGATTGGGGTTCACCTTCAAATAGTATGAGGATCCCATCCTAGGCCATAATGGTCACTCATTAAAGTTATAATAATATTTATAATTCTAAATAAAATAATCCCCATAAACCATAAAATATCTATAGGGGACAATTCAATTGACATGAGGAGGTGACTAAGAGGGACTAGCTCCTAACTCCTTTCACTAGGTGCTCCTAGATTCCAACATGGCTACCATAAGGTAAAATACCTTATCCATCTTGGACAAGTTCATTGAGGGCTCTATGAAGATTACCTTATCCTAATTTTATAGTCTTTATGAAATTTAGAAGGGTGATTCCATTAATGCTTGAACTCTAGAGACCTAGTTTATGTTTTCCATGGACTGAGTTGATAGATCAAGTACTAACATATCCCCTTATTAAATTTTCTTGGCCACTTTTTACCTCATAACCTAGTTGAATTAACCCAAGTGGACTCTGAATTCCCCTTGGTCAAGCAAGGTGCCATCTAAGTGGAATAACACAAAGATATTGACCTATTTAAAGTAGGTAAATATCTTTTTCTTACCCTCTTCCAAGGGCCCTATTATAGTGTAGTCCAAGGCTAACCACTCCTTAATTTCAACTCTCATACTCCCAATGTATGTTTGGTACAACCTTAGATCTAAGGTCAGTATAAGTTTAAGCTCTAAGAACATTCCCTTGTTGACCACCACCTATAGCTTCTAGCATCTCCCATTAATCTCTATAATCCTCTTTATGTAGGGCTAAGTCTGTCAGATAAACATGATGTTCTCAACTAAAGTCTCTACTACTTTCCCAAGGATTAATAAAAGTAGTAAGATGGAATCCTTGGCCTTCTTAATTAGCTTAACTAGAAAAGTGATCTTAATTTAGGATTCTAAAGTTCATACTTGTCTCTACATGTCCTCAAGGAGCTTCTTAGACATATCATGTGTATCTCAAAGGATAGAAAGTGGGTCCTCAGCCATCCTTTCCTCCTTGATGGAATTATTCAAATTGGTGAGGGAAAATAGATATTTATGGATCTACCACACCACTAGGTTCCCCTCCTAGATAAACCTCTTCATGAGCATTCTCTTCATACTCATAGAGGCTAGGTTGAAAATCCATTGCACATTTGGGTCACCCTAGATAGTCACTTGTGGTGTCTATGATCTTGGGACCATGTGATGGGTTGTAGGGAATATAAGATGGATCGATGAAATGGTAGTGAAGGGGGGAGGATGAGGTGGAAGAAAGATGGAGGAAGTGGAATGAGTGAAAGAGGAAAGAAGTGGAGGTAGAGGAGGGATGAGAGGTAGAGGATGAAGGAGTTATGTTCACATGAGGTGGAATTTACCTTGGGAATGGGTTGTTGAATAGCATGGAAAAAATGAGATATTTTAAGGCCAATCTTATGGTGCCATCAGTGATAGATAGAGGGGGATAAAGAGATATGTTCTAAGATGTTGTTACTTGGGCTAGAGGGGCTATCAAGGATTGTGGAGGAGGTTTAATTAGAGTAGAAGGCCTTCATACTCAATATGGAGTGTGGGTTTCTTTTTATTTATTTTTTAGTGTCTTTCCTAGGTAGACTTGAGATGTTGTAGTGGGTGGTCCACTCAGGGTGATAAGAGTTATAAGACCCAATGGTGGAGGAAATGGAGATACTAAGTGGAGCACTAAACTAGCTTAAATAGGCACCAATAAGGGCCTTACTAGAAGTGGTATGATTTCTAAGGTTGTATTCACACATTATATGAAAGGTAAACTTAAGGGAGGTACTAAGAGGACTTCAAGTTATTAGATAAAGGGAGAAAATGGGAAAAAAGAGGTGAGGATGATCAAAAGGATTGAGGCCAAATGTACTTGGGAAAAATATGGAGGTGAAAAAAGGGAAATAAGGAAAGCACCAATTGGAAAACTTATGGGGTTGGAGTAGAACTAGTGGGAACTAAAACTGGGAGTTAGAAAGTAGTCACAGTGAATGGTGGAAGGGAAATGGGAGGAGATGGAGGTGTGAGAGGGTAAAACTAGATGGGTGCCTATATGGTGACTCACTCTAGGATCAATCTTAGGCTACTAACTACATCAAACCTTAAGATCAATGTAGCCTAAGGCTAAGGTGCTAGTGGTTGAGTGGGTTATACCTGGGCTACCTAGCATCAAGTAGTCTCGGGTTGGATCTGTTATGGCTTGGTTACTATAATTTATAGAGGAGGTGGAAGATGATTTAAGTTGTGAGGATAAACTATATGATGTTAAATAACTAAAGAACAAGGAGTAAGAGATGCTGGTGGAAGTAGAGCTAGACTTCTAGCTTGAGGAGGACAAGTTGGTAGGATGCCTTATAGGATCCTCCAAGAGATGGCTAGGGATGTTAAGTTTAGATCATCCATAGAATAAATAGAAGCATGAAGATGTAAAAAGGGGCATGATTGATCCTTATTTCCATTTTTATTCTTCTTGGTCACTATCTAAGATAGCACATCCTAGTCATTAATGGAATTTAGATAAAGATCATCATCATCTTTATCCTGATGACTATAGTTGATGTTGAAATAGGTTGAGTACCATACTAAATGAGATAAAATTACCTCTTTAGGGTCCTATTTATATACCTTTCACTTTGAAATGGTGAATGATTCTTTCCTATATTTCATCTTTTGAATTGAGGGGAATGTCTTGTATACATGGTGTCATATGGTTATCAAGAGTTACAAGCATGCCTTCTATTGATGCTATATATAAAACCCAAAGATGCCTTCCACTAATTGATAGGTTACCTCTTTTTCTACTAGGTAATTAGTAATTTAATATGGTAGGTGAATGGGGTACTTGACAAAACTAGTGATTTAGATCATAGTGTCATCCTTATAAAACAGTAGTCCCCAATGGCTATGTAGAATCCTTTATCACCTTCGAGAGTTGGGGAAATAGAGCATCATTAATGGTTAGATAGAATACTAGGTATAAATGGCTAAAAATTTCCTATATGTGATGGTCAAACTAGTGTCCATTCAACTTATAAAATATCACATGTATTGTTGATCCCCTACGAACCCATGTAGGAAATGCCAAAGGCTTGAAATAAAATGTTGCATAGACATGTCTATTACATAGCTCATCATGTAAAATTTTCCTCTAGCTCAAGTATCTATTATGACATGGAACATCTTAAATTTAATAAATCCTCCCATGTTTGGGACTTTTAAGCATGTAATGATCATGTAAAATAGAGGTACCCACAAATCATGACATGCTAGTAGTCTTGGCCCCCAAATAGTTGATTCATTAGGATCATGCCTACCCAAACCTCCTCTCAAAAGGTGAATACTATGTAAGCATTGATATTATCTATGTTGAACCACTTATAATTTGGGTTCTCAACCTAGTTGTTGAGGAAATCATATATCTGGTAGGTCCTCATCCAGATTGTTACTTCCACTACATAGTAGGAGAAAGTGAAATCTGGGAGGGAGTAGTATGCCTTGAAGTTTTTCACAGAGATATCATCAACCTAGTGTCAAGATTTGGGAAAGAATACCCATTATTTTACCCTATCATTCAAATAGATGGCATTATGGAGGATGTTAATCAGTAGGTTAGTTTAGGGAAACACTTATGGGTTGGTAGCGATTCTTTGAAGTTTGCACTTCTTGTAAGACCTATAGGCATCCTCATAATCTACCTTTTGGTCATCATCTAAACTTTAATCCTTAGGGATTTGCTCAACCACTTTGAATATATCATTGCAATGATTGAACTTGGTCATGATAGCTATAAATGTGATGTCTCATTATTTGGGTTCTACCTTTGGGTTTAAGGATGAATAAGCCATTAGAGTAGGATGGAGGGATAATTAAGAATATTTAAGTACATAAGGCATGGGATATATGGGGTTATATGGAATTTTTTAAATCAAAGAATTATATATTTCTTTGAAAGTAGAAAAGTTAATCATTAGTGAGATTATATTATGCTTTATAAACATGTGCATATAGCCCCTCTATATTAATGGCATTTGGAATCTCAATTGATATGAATTTTTATTCAAGTTGGTGGCTAGATTTTCTCTCTTTATTTATAAATCCTTAATTGAATTTGTAGTTAATGATCCTCTAGCACCATCTAGATATAGCAATAGTGCTAGGATGTTTTTACAATTGTATAATTATGCCTAACTTCCCATTATATTAATATCAATACATGGTAGGCACATGATCACATCTCTTAGAGGAATTTTAGATAACTCCTACTTTTTGAATTATGTCATTTTATCATTTGTCTTACTAATACTGATCAACACCTAGGCATGAATCTATACTCCATGTCATTCCCTTAGGTTATGTGATGTGTCACTGAGGGACATGTTGCACATATTAATTAGATCTCTAGTTTAAAATGTACTTTATTTAGACCTTTTCAGGGACATAAATGGTTACTAGTTCATCTACATACATGGTGATGTGGTGCCTTTCCATTTAAATGGGCTCTCCTAAGCTCTAACATCTTTGATAAGTCTATGGGACTAGACACTCTAATAATGGAAACATGGTGCCTTCCCATTGGGTTTTGATCTTAAATATTTGATAGGTTTTATGGGATTAATTTTATGATACATAGTGGCATGGTGCCTTCCTATTTGGCTGGGCTCTCATAGGCTCTAACATCTATAACAGGTCTAAGGGACTAGCCACTCTAACACATGGAAACATGGTGCCTTCTTATTTGGATGGGTTATCTTGGGCTCTAACATATCTAATACATATAAGGACTAGCCATTATGATAGATGGTGATGTGGTTTTTTATCATTAAACTAGGATGTCCCAAGATCTAGCATCTCTTACAAGTCTAGGGGACTAGCTATTCTGACACATGGTGATGTGGGCTTTTTATTTAGCTAGGATCTCTTGGGACCTAGCATATTTGATAGGTATAAGGGACTGGCCTTTATAACACATGGTTATATGGCACCTTTCCATTTAGCTAACCTCTCTCAATCTTTGACATATCTAACAAGTCTAGGGGACTAACAACTTTAACACATGGTGACGTGGTAACTCCCCATTTAATCAAGATTTCTTAGGCTCTAACATCTTTGATAGATCCAAGGGATTATCCATTCTGACTCATGGTGACATGGTTCATTCTCATTCAACTAATCTCTCTTAGGATTTGATATATTTGATAGGTTTATGAGACTGGCTACTTTGACACATGGTGATGTGTCACCTTACCCTTCAATTAGGCTCTCCTAGGCTTTGACATCTTTAATATGTTTGGGAGACTAGCAAATCTAACACATAATGATGTGGTATCTTCCCATTATACCAAGCTCTAAAAATTTCAAAAAATGACTAAATAAAAAAATAAAAGGAATATCACACATTAAAACATACTTTTCATTTATGGATATCTCAATTTTCCATGGAGGGTAATAAGTATATTACTTTGGGAAGTGAACTAGACTCTAAGAGATTTCAGCAAAAGCCAACTTGAAATGTTAGCACCATGATTTCATAAATAGAACAAACACTCCTTAGTCCTAAAAAAAATGAAGAATTTTATTGTTTGGGGAAATCAAAGTGGTGAATATTCTAAGGATTTGAGTAGGTGTCATTGATGAGAATTAACAAAGGATACGAAAGCTCTAGTTCGTGATATTTTTATAATGGTCCCCCATTTTGAAGAAGAGTAGGCATGTTGGCCATAATAGACTATATAGTTAGTTCTTAGATACATGGGGTATTTGGGATCTTCTCAACCACTATCACCATCATTCCCATCTTCATTATCCATCTTTAAGAATTTTCACTATCAAATTAAAATTCTACTCACATTATAAAGTTTTTTTTATGTTACACTCTTATCATTTTTCAAGTTATTTCTATTATGCTCATTATGCTCATTATGCTCTCATCATTTTAATATTTATTTCTATTATTCTATCACCTTTTTACAATTTATTTCTACTATGATGTCACCATTTTGTGAGTCATTTATATATTTATTCTTCGTCAGTTTCATATCTCATTTTATCATCGCTTTTCCTCTTATGTTTGGGAGACTAACATCATCCTAAGATCCACATTTATTATTTAATAAATACCCATTTACATGAAGAATTTAGGGTCATCTTGGCCACTTCATCCTTCTTCCATTCCCCTATTATTAAAGTTTGCCATGTTATCCTTTTTGACATTCCATATACTTAGGGGAAAACCCATAAGAGTAAAACCATATTATTGTATCTATAAAATGATGATTATTTTTTTCCTTATGATTTTAGTTGTGTCTTTATGTGTGATTGGTTTTCTTATTTGTTTGTTTATTTTTTAGTTGTCTTTATTTAGTACACTATGCTTTACACTTAGGTCTTAATTTTTCATATCTTGATCTAGAGTTAGAATCATTTGTATTTGAACTAGTCTTGGTATGTCTTTGATTAAGTTTACTTTGTTTTACACTTAGGTCTTGATTTTTCATATCTTGATCTAGAGTTGTGAACATTTGTCCCTAAACTAATCCTTATGTAGATTGACAAAAAATGTTATCTTGATTCCTTTTATAATTATGATGCATATTATCATATGAAAAAAAATCAAGTGATTTAGGTATACAATGTCATGCAAATAAAAAAGTATCATTTATCAACATGGTTAAGTGTTATCACATGAATAATCAAAACATCATCACATTTTTACATCATCAAAACAAAACAACTTAACTTTATGGCTATGTATATGATAATCATGATATGAATATACTAGTGACAATGTAAAAATAGAGTCATATACATTTTAACTCATGATTGTATTAGTACCTCATGTCAAATCACATTATAATCACCATTAAATGAAAGGAATTCATCACATTTTTTGTCTAGATCAAGTGTAACATCATCATTAAAATTAAGACAACAAAATTATGGAAAATAAATGCATCAAAATCAAACATCTAACATACATCATGAATCAACATCAATGAATTAGAAGCCAAATCATATATATCAAAATAATATCAAAGTCTATGTCTATCATATAATCAAAATGAAAGTCTATATACATCTAAAAACAAGGTTTAGGCATCGAGAATATATAAATCTCATAATAGAAAATATAGAATTACCAATAAAGAATCAAATATATATATATATAATCATCTAGTGATGTTGGATGAATTTGTGGAACCATCCATTTCTTCTATGGAGGAGGTTATGACACTAAACTCTATGAAGCTGAGGTTCAGTGTGACCTTGATGACCTTATTTTTTAGATTTGACTATACTCTAAAAAATAGGGTGCCCTTTAACTTCTAAGCATAATGACCTAATATAAACTTCTATAATATCAATCCTCATCTTTATCCCACATACTCTATGTGAGGGAATTATCTATGCACTATCATGTAAAAATATATTGATCCTCATACCACTCCCCAAGGAGCCTTTATACATTAACCTAGGTTCTATCCCTCTCACTAATCAGATGATGTTGAATGGTGGTCATATGTATATCCTCAACTCTTAGGGTGTAAATATATGTATATAATGATAAAATATCACCCTATGCATCTAATAGCTACATTTTTAGTTGGGCCAGCCTAGCCTTTAATCCTAAAATCTAAGCCAATATGGCATCAACCTCTTATTGTATCCCATCTATAATGGCCTAGTCTACCTTTGACTTAGTCATCCTTAAATGACTTACCTACTATGAAACCTATATAATGAACAAATTATATCTATAATCCTCAGTTATAACAAGTCTATACTACCCATCATTACCAAGAACCTGCCTTATATCCCTACCATGATTAGGTGACTATCCCTCATTGATGTTGCTTCCACTATTATTGTTGACAATACTACTACTCCATCAGATCCATAATCAATAATAATATGAATAGGTCATTATGATAGCACCTATATCATATAATTTAGAGGAATGAACACACACACACACACACACACACACACACACACACACACACACACACACACACACGTAAGTATGTATATATTTATGTATATAAAAATGGACCTATCCATGATATGGTATATATCATCTCTATTTATGTTATCTTGGCTACTGAGACACATGCTAAAAATGATGTCTCAAAACTCATGATATTAATGGTCTATAATTGGTCAATATCACCATTCTAAACTACCTATAGTAGGCTATATATGTCTTGGTGACACCTACATCTGTTAATCCTCTAGCATAGTCCCATAAAACTAGCTCTACTATAAAAATATTGCACATACCTCAATCCTCAAGATAGGAGGTCTTGACTCAGTAACCTCAAAGATCACATGTGTGAAGTAATGAGGTCCCTCAAAAACATCCTATTATAACCCAAACTATCTATGTACTTATTCAAACTGGTATCACTCCATAGTAAAATCATGGTGACCTATGATATAACATGGAGTGATCATGAATCACATCATATCTCCATCCTCTAACCATCTAAATTAAATATGATTATAAGGGTCACAAATAAAATACCTACTATTAATATCATATATATTTCACTAGATGTCCCCTCTATATCCCCATAGATCTCCCCCTATCAGGTACTAACCATAAGCTCATTATTCCTCTTGATCCTGATGTCAACTCTATTAAATCAACCTCTCAATCATAATATTCTCCTAGGCCTAAAGTTTAATAAATGTACAAGGACCAATATTATTTTCATACTGATAATCCACCATATGTAAATATTTGTATAACTAAGCTAATACAATAGGCCCCTAGGCAAAGTAGGCAGAATAAAAGATTGTATCCTAGAGTACTCCTCCTAGTCCCATGTAAAAATAGTGACAACTCTTATCATGCAACATGATTATGTTGAAAATATCCATAAGGATGATGAATTTTTGATCAATCAATGTTTGAACCTCTAGTGCATCTATGTCAATAATTCTCTCATGTATGATGACATCAGTGATGTTAATAAAATACTCTAAAACTACTTGTCATCCCAGTCATAATCAGTGTATCAATTTTCCTTAGATTTAAATGTGAATAATGAATTATACATCTTCCAAATTCACTATTTCCTCTTTATTAGGTAGGTGAAATGTGCTCATATCTGAATGCCATGGCTCAACTAACATAGAGAGGAAATACCTATTTTCTTAGACCATTGGCATTATCACTATGTTTAATAAACCAATTGTCTCAAGTAGGGATAAACCTCCTTGGTCTAAATCCTTGGATGTCATAAGATAAATAATTATCACTTCCACACTCTCAAAACTATGACTCAATTATGCAAATCAAAACATGTCCAAACACTTACTCAAATATATCTATCTAGACACTAACACCAAATAAAATCAAATGTCATTCCTATTTTCATCTAAATTATCAAGTCAATCATTAAATACAATAAAATTAAATTTGATTCAAGTGAATAAATCATCAAAATAAGTCCATTTAAAACTTCGGTGATCTCACCATTTTTTAACAACATTTCCATTTAGCAATATGCTATCACCATTTCGTAAGACATCCTCACTGTAGATCATTTCTACTATTTTGGCAAACTCTAATTTCTCATAGTGTTTCCACCATTTTCCATCATGATCTCATTATTTTACGAGTAAATCCTTCCATTTTGGTGATTTTAACTCATTTTTAACTATTCTTTCATTTTGGTGATTTCCACCCTCTTTAGGAAATCTCACTAATTTAATCTATATCATTGATTTGACCAACATTTTCATTAATTTAGATAATATTCCCACTAATTTCATCATGATATCACCATTTCTATATAAATATCATTATTTTGGTGGGTAATATATTTTTTTTCACATTTTTTGAAAATAATGAGATACTAATTATCATAATTCAACCTATAATTAATGACATTATTTTTATAAAAAAAATATAGGTACTCACCAAATGCTCGCTCCTCGATGGTCACCTATATTCTTGAACCTACTGACCAATATGCTTTTGATAAGGGATGCATGCCATCAAACTAAAATTATTCACATAAAATATAGAGTAAAGAATTATAAGAGGTGAGGGTGAAATTAAATTAATTTTACCCCACATGGGTCAATTTATAGCTCAAAATTAGAATTTTTAAGCCCCTACCATCCCATTACATCATTTTTCTTCCCATGAGGCTTGTTTATGTCTCTTTTGTCCATTTTCAATCTCATTTTCACTTATCTTCTTTGTTTATTGGCCTTTTTTTACCATAAAATACAGCATTTTCTTCCTTTCAATGGCCCATTTGTCAAAGTTATTTTGTAGCCACTCCTTCAAGAGGGAATCTTGAGAATCCCAAACATTATTTATGACATCAATATGAACTCAATTTAATAAATTAAACAAGAATTTAAAAAATGAACACACCATTATTCAATTATATTATCAAATAATTTTAAATACATTTTCATTATTTGAGAATCTTTTATTTCATTTGTGTCTCATAACACCCTTTCAAATAAGTGCAAAATGTAGACACTTCACTTTCATCACTCCCATGTTGAAATTGTAAATCAGAACAATTTATCATAATAATACACTAATAAATTTGTAAATCATTAAAACATTCCAAATCATCCTCAAAATTTAATGTACACATTGTAAAACACATTAATACATCTTTGAGTGGGGAAATACACTACATCAAATCATCTAATCCATCATCAACATCTTGAAATTGGTCCCATTATTATAAAAGTCTCACTAGACATATTAAACCAAGTGAAAAATGAGACCACATAAATACAAAATCAAATTAATTAGATAATTTATTGATTATTATAATTAAACTTATTCTAAAAATGAGGTTACATGGAATGCACATGTCATAAATATTAGAAAATCAAATATTTCCAAATATCCTTATGACACAACAATTTGCCAATTAAAAATTCATTAAATCCTCGTCTTTCCCAAGAGAAACTAAATGAAATTTGGATAGTGTGAAAGTAAGGATTTATTCAACTCCAAGACATGGGGGACAAGGTATTTTTTTAGCTTAGTACTAGCTTTTGACTAGAGCTACAACCGATTCTAGGGCACAAACTAGGGTCCCAATCCCTAAAAGAACTATTGAACCATCATAAATGGCTAACACTTGATCACAATTGAGACCATCAAGTAAATGACCATATCTAGCCTATAAATTCCCTATGATAATAAAACTTGGGTGGCACTAGGTATAACCAAACCACTTCACCAATCCTTTTACATCTCATTGGCTAAAGTTTGAGGTATCAATATTTTTGAAACAAACCCAAAACCATAGACATTTTTGTAACCAAAATTCCTAAACTAGTTGTGAATATTATCCATATCCATGAACTATGGACTTGCCTCATTACATTGAATAAATGTTTCAAGCCACATGCTGACCCCCATTGTATTGAACACTGTGTCAATAGCATATTACATTGTGGATACTTTTTATTAATAACCCACCATAACTTAGTGTGCGAATGATGATAAAGAGTGATCATCCCAAGGAATAGACATTGAGACCTCCCACTTATAACACTTATCTCACTCACTTCTAGGTCATCGAGTTAAAATCTGGGGTATCAAGATTTTTGAAATGGACCCAGAATTGCAGACATTTTTATAATTGAAATGCCCAAACTAATGGTGAATAGTATCCTTAACCATGAAATATGGAATTAGCTTATCACATTGAACACACATTTTAAGCCACATGTCAACCCCCATCACATTAAACATTGAGTTAGTATCCCATTGCATTGTGGATAGTTTTCACTAATAACCCACCATAGCTTAGTATGGGAATGGCACTAGAGAGTGGTCATACAAGGGAATGAAACCTAAGACATCCCAGTTCTAACACTCATCTCACTCACTATTAGGCTATCACCATTGGGTTATGGGGGATAAGGTCTTAAAACTCATTCCAAAATCCATATTTCCTTTGCCACACTCCATCCATTAACATTAAATGCCCAACTCCCCTTTGAGGACTCATTTTAACCACACATCTTTTTCTATGATCGATGATTCAAATTCAAAGGAGAAATATATAAATAAAATGGGCCTCCATATCCTTAAATAATATTTTTTGTGATAAATGTATGCTACCAAATCTCTAATAAAATATTCACAAAGTTCTTCATTTGCTCAACAAATCACACATAGTGCAAGGGGATATGTTATCGAAATGACTTCATGACATTGAAAACACCTCAAGAACTATATCCTAGCCAATCCAAAATTAAATTATATCCATAATGAGACATCCATAAAGAACATAAAATCATTTTATTTTTAAATATATTTGTTTTTTATTACTTCTTAGACCTTGTCCAATATGAGAACTTGTGCCTAGGATGTAAGTTTTTTATTGCTTTGGTTTGATTTTCATGCTAACAAAAATGTAATATAATTTTCAATCATATGATCACACTATGTTTTCATGATGAATCTAAATATAAACCAAGAAATTGCATAACATCAATGTGTCTATCAGGTGAATACAATACATTGAGGGGCCAAAAAGTGGAAAAAACAAAAAAAAATAATTTCATTGATAGAATATAAAATGTATATCCATTTATGAAGGAAAATAATATCCATTAATCTAGTTTAGATTTAGATATATGAAGATAAATGGATATTTTTCTTAATCATTTATCTATTTAGAATAGTTGTCTATCCTAAATAGTTATATGTTTGGAACAAATATCCCTTAGTTACTATGTAAATAAATAAAAATCACAACCAAGAAAACTAAAAAGAATCCCAATGCATAATAATACTCCAAAATATATATTCTAAAAATAGGAAGAACCTTAATATATGTTCTCAGTTGCTTCCACCCACTAGTTTTTTCCCTTCTATGACTTGTATAGGTAACAATCACATTGTATTTTGTATGTGACTATTTTTAATTTTTTAACTTTGATTTTTTGTCAAAATTGATTGTCATTTTGAAAAAAAATATCAATGTAAATAGAAAAAAATAGAAAAAAACCCTCAATATCCTCACAAAAAACAATAATAAAACTCTCAAGTAAATGCTTTCATAGAAAATAATCCCCAAACAAACCCTTCCTCAATTTTTACATAAATTGCACAAAATAATAAAAAATAGAGATAATGGTTAAATAGTTTATGAAAAAAAAGGAACATATATTTTTAATTTCCATAACCTCACCTAAACATTAAATGAAATTTTTTAAAAATGTTGATATCCTAGGAAACCAAATAGATGCTCATGAGAGATGGAGGGATGGAAAAAGGAGGGAAACTATAATTTTTATTATCCTATGAAAGTAAAGGAATTAAATATTAGTAAGGATAGCTTAGCTCAGTTATTTTATCATGCCATGACATGAAAACTAGTAATACATAATAAAACTAAATTCTAAATTAAGTGGTGTATATATAAGAAAATAAATGATAATATTTGGGACTATTGGTGGATGTTCTTTGATAAACCACCTAGAAAAAACATTAACATGTCACCATGATTCTTTACATAAATTGTATGAAATGTTTTTTTTGGAAGAAAATTAATTATTTCAACATGAGAGTTTAACAATGGGTTGGGAATGGCATGTCACAACATAAATCAAGGGTGATTCAAGTATTAAAGGGCCCATTTGTTCCTACACAATTGTTTTTACCCTATTGGTTTGATCCCTAACACTATAAATAATTTTAAGGATGTAGAGACGTATTTATTCACTATAATATCTCTCAAATGGAGTTTTATATAAAAAGTCTCATTGAAGGCTACCTTATTAGGAGGTGTAATTGGGACAAGCACCTCCTCCACCACTCCTAGGACCATTTATTCTATGTTCCCCTAACATTATTTTTACACTTCTCACCAATGAAACATGTGATAAAATACTTGTCTTGGTATTTATTTTCCATAAAATGATCATATATATTCCATTTATCTAGATGAAATTTATTGCATCTATGTAGACACATGACAAGCAACACCAACATATGAGAAATGTGGATTTTAATCTCAATTAAAATTAAACTAGTTAAATATATTTATTTAAAGATAAGTTTAGATATAAAACCTTTTTAAAATTTTAATGTTTTTTTTGAAAACATATAATGGCTGAGTAGATATCTGAGAAAGATATACAAATGACTGAGCATGTCAATTTAAAGGCTATTGAATTTAAACAAATTTTGTTAGTATGAGTTATAACTTTGATTTCAAATTATTTTATTTATCTTCTATTTTTATTTCAATAAAAAAATTTGTCAACTTCTTATCAATTTAAGTTTCATAGTGTCCTTAATATTTCGATAGTTTAGTTTTACATGCCATATTTTATTAAGACATCACATTATCCTTGGTATCCTATCCATAATGAGAAAAACTTGGTTGAGGAAAAATATATAGGTGTTTCACTAAAATTGTGTCTATTTCAAGTCTAAAGAAAAACAAAGAAGATGGATAGGGATAAGTGATTAGAATGAACCCATATTGGTTTGTGCACCATAGCTAGACGTTGTGAGCACTCCTCTTTAGCTAGGGAGGACTACCTACAAGTAAGAAAGAACTACCACAAAAATGTATATTAGTAGATATATGAGTGGGCTACTAAGATTTGTGCTTGTTCTAGGAAGTGTCAAACTTCCTTAGAGATGATAGTCCACTTTTGAGAAATAATAGAGAAATAAATAATAAAGAGAGAGTAAAAGATAGATTATGTTACCATTATTCACAACCTGAGTGTAATAGAGATTAAAAAGTGTAGGTGGTATATTCAATTTGTATTTTGGAAGTTATTTGGGTAGGTTTTAGAAGGGTTACTAAAAATCCACAACTATCAATGTCGATTATGCTACTGAGTTCAGTGAGAAAGTGTGATAGATATTAGTTAGTCTATTGATATAAATAGGGGCAATAATTGCCTAGGGGCTTGTAAAAGGATTTTTTGGGTCTAGTAAATGGTTTTGGTTAGGTATATAAGGTTTGGGAGAGTGTAGAGAGAGAGAGAGAGAGAGAGAGAGAGAGAGAGAGAGAGAGAGAGAGAGAGAGAGAGAGAGAGAGAGAGAATATTGTCTGGTTAGAGGTTTAGTGTGTTTGAACAAGGGGATACAAGCATGGAAGCTATATAACTCCTTTATGGGGGTTTAGTCATGAATGTGTAAAACAACAAATAGTAGGTATAAATTTATTGTAAAGTAACTACTTAAAGACTTATAGAATAAGTGATGTACTTAAATACATAGGTGATTGAATGATAAGTGTCAAATAGATGGCTCCTATCAATCTTTCCAAACCAATGCCTTGAATAGAGAAAATAGGCATGTTCTACTAGTTCTCAAGAGCTTGGTTCTTGATCTAGACTGACTTATATAAGATAACAATAAGCTAAGATGTGGAAATATTGGATGCCAAAATCTTGTATGTGAATAAGAATGAATTTTCTTTCTTTTTACTGACTTGAACATTAGTTTGGATTTTGGCTTAAATAACTAACATCAGTGATCCCATCAATGCCAGCTATGGGTTGACTAATGTCGATGGCATGAGAATAGGTAAAAGAGCTATTTTTAGCCTATTTTTTATTCTTTATTGTGTCAAGTGTGGTATCCGTTAAGAAATGGTAGAAATTGGAGGTTAAGAAGGACATAGTTGGTTAGAAATTTAGTTTTGGGGTGAGAATAAGTCATGGGTAGTTAGAATAAGGGGACTAAGTCTTAAGGTGACTTAGAGGGTAAGAATTAGTCTTAGGATGAGGTGGCCAAGTAAGGTGGCATGAGTGGTTTTCAATTAACTTAGTGTAATATTTTAAATTAATTAAATGTGTGAGGGGTAAAAGCATGGGTTAGGGAGGCTAATTATTATAATTAAAAAGGGGCTCAAGGGGGGTTTTGACACAAGGAGTTATGCATGTGTGTGACTTAATTTTAGTGTTTATAATTTCCCCTTTTTGTCTTTTAATTTGTACTAAAAAGTTAAAAAAAAATAAGAGTTAGATTCTTTAGGTATTAGATGTGGTATCCCGCCTTATAGTAGGAATCGATGGAGGAGAAACTAGAATCAGGTATCAATTTCATAAGAAGTGAATTGGATGAGTGGAGGAGAATGTGGTATCATGGATTGCATGTATACTACTATGAGATATATTCAAAAATATATAGAATAGGTAAGGTGGAGAAATAATTGGATAGAAATAACCAAAGTACAACTTGTATGTGATAGCTGATAAGGTCAAAACAATCAAAGTTATAGCTTCAATAGTCTATGTGTGCTAGGTATCTGAGGTAAGAAGTGCCACTTGGAAACATAAAATGTTTCAGGTGATAGGATGAGCTTGGTCTCCATCTAAAACACCTAATATGCATACATGTGTACAATAGCCAACTATAACGTAATAACATAAGTAGTCAAGACAAGCAATACAAGGTTAGTGTAAAAGGGTCAATGATCAATCAGATAGTCATGATCTCCAGTCAAAGTCATCATAGGAGGAGATTTAAGTGATCTCCAAGGGTAGTTATCATGGTTAGGTAGAGATTTAAGTGATCTCCAAGGGTAGTTGTCATGGTCAAAGAGATATACATGATCTCTAAGTTGCCCTAGATTCAAGGGTAGAGTCTAAAGGATTATGGTTATTGGTGAAAAATCTAATGCAAGGGTCCTTATGTTAGTTATTTCACTGATATTGGCAAGAAATAGTGCCGATGTCAGTGGGTGACCAAACCCAACAAAAAAGGGTTTGGTAGCCTACTAGAACTCATTTAAAATATTTTATTAGAGAGAAAAAGATCTCTAAGTGTGAGTGAGATGGTACAATAAGGAGGGGACCCAACTAGAGGTGCACCACCATAAGTGCTAGATATTCTAGTGTGGAGGAGATGGAGAGATGAGGTAAGATCCCCTTCAATTTGATTTTGAATTTGAGTTTGTTAGTTTATTTTTATTAGGCTAATTTTAAAGTTGGGGAGAAATAATTCTAGTAAAGGGGTAGGAAATGAGGGGAGGGTAGATTTAGATGAATTTAGGATGGATTTTGCGGTAGTTTTTAGGTTAAAATTTAATGTTGAGAGATGGGTCATTCAGTGCTAAGGCTCAACCAGTGACTAATGTCAATGGGGTCCACCAACATCGACCAATAAGGTACTGGTGTTGGCATATAAAATTGATGTTTGTGACTTCAAAAACCCAAAATATGAGAAAAGGTCAATTTTGGATCCCTAATTGGAGTATTCAACAAGCCTAATGGCCAAGCTAGCCTTAGGAGACCCTATGTCAACTGAGTGCTACCTATATAGCCTAGTTGAGGGCCTCAGGCCAATGTTGTTCTCCCAATGCATAAGGAAAAATATCTAAGGTATGGTTTAAAGTGTGTTAAAGGAAATGGTTAAGAAAAGGTAGGTTGAAATAGGTTAAGGGACCTAGGGCTTAAAATATAGGTCATAGGGTTGAGGGTTAGGGATATAAGTTGTGAGGCCTAGAGCTATGATAGGTAGTTGGGCCTAAGATGGAGAGACATGTGGTGAAGCCTAAGGTAGAGATGGGAGAGTAAGTTAGATAGTTAGGTGGGTATATGGTTGAGTTAACCTCAAAATACCCCATGTTGACTAAGTTCTACCTACATATCCCAGTTGAGGGCCTCAGACCAATGTACTTATCCTAGAGAGAAGGGAAAAAGGTGGTGGTAGGTTATATTAGAAAGTACATGACTTAAGATGTATGTGTATGGATGTAGGCTAGGTAGGAGTTAATGATATGAGATTACATATTAGTCTTACTGATGTAGATGAGGAGGGATGTCACTCCAAATGAGTGGGAGCACATTGTAGCCATAATTTTAGGGAGAGTGCAATGATATTATAGAGTTGCACAAGATGTGAGTTTGATGATAGCATTAATTGAGTAGTGGGATCACACCACCAACACCTTCCATTTGTTGGCTAGAGAGGTTATAATGACCTAAGAAGATGTGTATAGGATTTTATAGTTATCACTCTAGGGTGAGGAGCTCTTCTCATGTTTAATAGAGGAGCATGATATTCATATGGTAGCATTATTTGGAGAGCATATTAGTGAGGTAACCTATCACTCAATGAGCTTTGCTTATGATCCACCATACATTATTGATGAGGAGAAGCATCGACTAAGCATCTTGATGATGATAGGGGTTATAGTGTATGCTCTATTAGATGTAGATGGTGGGAGATTTTTTATTGCATTGATAGGTTCTCTAGCATAGATGGTTGAGCAATAGACTGTATTTGCATGAGGACTAGCTTTTCTGGCATAGTAATATAAAGAGCTATGGGGGTTGAGACTATGATGATGAATAGTTTGTGTGTCAAGAATTTAATCCATTATTGGGAATATGAGCATATCATGGTGACATGACCATTAGGGTTACCTACCATGATTGTAGCCAATTTTAAGGTTGATTTTAGATGGTGGAGAGATGGTATGACCCAAACTTGAGTAGATGGCATAGTGTGAGATATTGATTATTATAGGTGCATAATAGAGGGATTGATCACTATAGATATTGTGTGTAGACCTTACTTGACATACCTTATATTTAGATGATAGCTAGAGCAGCTTATTAGCTTATAGAACACATTATGGGTTAGAGGGAGATGAGTTGATGAGCTAGAGATGGTACCTATTACACAAGTTAGGAGACAATTCAAATTACTACAAGATGTACCTCCTACCTTCCCTTGACATAGGAGGGATGATATAGAGGAACCCATACCCTTGTCCTAAGAGATAGATGGGCTAGATTTTAAGGAGCTAATAGTAAGGATCGGTGTAGTAGATCTTAGATGCATAGAAGTGCATCTTACTTGGTAGATAGGTTTGCATCCCATAGTTCAGGTCAAGAGGCCACCACTAGATTTATAGGGGTTTATGAGAGTGAGAGAGAGAGAGAGAGAGAGAGAGAGAGAGAGAGAGAGAGAGAGAGAGAGAGAGAGAGAGAGAGAGAGAGAGAGAGAGAGAGAGAGAGAGAGAGAGAGAGAGAGAGAGAGAGAGAGAGAGATGTAGCTATATAGGCCTAAGATGTAGTGATAAAATCATAGGATGTAGTAGTATAGGCTTAAGATGTGATGGTGTAGGCTTGAGATGTAGCTTAGGCATAGGTATTGGTTTTATAGGGATAGGTGGTGACATTATAGGGATAAGTTCAGACATTATAGTGCTAGGTTACTATACTAATAGCAGAGGGATATTTTGAGAGCATTAGGTTAGGCTACTCCTCTACCATAGGGACTAGTATAGGTTAGACCTTTAGTAGGTGTGATGGGACCACTACAGACTGTATCTCTAGCAAGGTATAACATTGCCCTTGATGAGATTACTTATTATGAGAGTGCCATCAGGGAGTTCCCATAGATTCAAAGGTATTTCAAGTTTAGAGAGTAGGAGATATCAGTGACACATGCCATGACTTCTAGATCATGTAGATGTAGACAGGAAGAGAGTGGTGATGACACTGCTTCTTCATGATGATGCATATAGCCTTGAGGAATTTGAGCACCAATTTTTTTTATTGTTATATATGTTGTATGCACACTGGCTTGTGAGCCCAAGATGAGAGATGTATATTTTGAGGGAGAGATGAGATTGTGATGATATATTAATGTACATTTATGCTGACCATATATATATGAGATGTGTTTATTATGATTTTGAGATGCATTTATTGTGATAATGGTGATGGTGTTGATGTAGATGGTTATTTTAAGGTTATGTTAATTTTAGGTTAATATTGAGCATGTTAGTTGAGTTAGACTAGCATTTCCCATATGTGTGATGGTATATGCATAATTGATTTGTTAGCTTCATCTTAAAAATTTTCCATATTTGTGATGGTGTATGCTTAAAATGGATAGGCTATTTATGTTATTATTTTTATGAAGTTTTCATCTCAACAGAGAGATCAACATGTGATTTAGATGGGAAAATAAAGAGGTAGAATGCTCATGTATAGGTAAAGACCATAATCATAACATAAATAGGCTCAATAATATGAGCCTCTTTCATACTTTACATCATTGGACCATTTTATTTGTTAGAGAAGCATCGTGTTTACCTTATGTTAAGTGAGTTCAAAGTCCCTTGAAAGAGTACGAAGGGAAAAGGGTAAAATTAGTGAAAGTGTTTCGGTAGTGTAACCTTTGAAGTGGGGATCATATGCCCCAACTGTGGCTGACTTGAGAGCTACTATAGGCAAGTCCATGACTTAAAGATTTTATTTTAGTGTAAGTTGATCAATGTAAGAAGTCTATAATGGGATTTTGTTTGATTTGAGGTTGTATGAAGCTAATCAATATGAGAATTCCCTTTTCTTATATAACAAATCTTAGCCTAACCATCCTTTAAGGGAGTGGTCTAAGTGTTTTTTTTTTGAGTTTAAATAGTTGTCCTTTAAGGGAATAGTCTATTGATAGTAGCAAAGAGAAGTTACATAGTTATCCTTCAAGGGAGTAGTCTACATTGAGAATCATGACTTAAGAGATTATAACTTGTCTACACATCCCATTTTTTTAAACTTTTAGTCATGGAAAAGACTATAGAGGCTTAGGAGTTTTCTACTTTGAGGGAAAAACCATAACACTTGTAAGTTAACTAAGTGGGTAGGAGTAAGGGTTAAGAGGAAGGGAGATGAATGTAATAAGGGTGATCTAGGTATGAGCTCAAGTGAAACATGAGGTGAAACATTACTTGGTTAATAAAAAAATGGTCATAGGTGTAAGGCATTTAAAGGCTCAGTTTCTAGCTTTCCTTTGAGAGAAGATAAGTTCCTGAGCCATACTTATGAGTTATGATGTAGGGTCCAAGCCAATTAAGAGAAAACTTACCCCATTTACTTTTCTCCATGTTCATCACATGTTGATTTTATTTTAAAACAAGAACTCTAATATTGAAATATCGCTCTTTGAAGGTTTTATTGTAAGCATGTTTGCTATGCTCTTGATATATTTGGAGGTAGTTAAGGGCTATGAGATGATGCTCATAAAGTAACTCATGTTGAGCCAAATGTTCTTGCTAAAACTCATCATTATTAAGTATGTCCTTTAGAGAAATGCAAAGAGAAATAATCTGAACCTCAAGAGGCAAAATAGCCTCTATCCCATACACTAAAGAAAAAGGTAGCACCTGTAGGGGTTTAAATGTTAGTATGATAAGCCCATAAAGTAAAGGGAATGTGTGTGTGTGAGTCCTTGCTCATATCATTGACTACCTTAATGAGAATTTTGGTCAATGTTTTGTTAGAATCCTCTACCAATCCATTTACTTATGGATAATACAGTGACAAGAAGCTTAATTTGATTCCAAATGTATCACAAAGACTTTGGATAGTCTTGTTTTTGAAATATTTGTTGTTATCTATTATAATTTTATGTGGGACACCAAAGTGATAGATGAGGTGATGGTTGATAAAGTCAAAAAAAATTCAGCCTTAGTGGAGATGAGAGGAATGGCCTCAACCCACTTGGTGAAGTATTCAGTGGTAGTAATGATAGAATAGTGACAAAGGGATGAATGAGGGTTAATCTCACTGATTAGATCCAAGCCCCATTGGGAGAAGGGATAGAAGTCTTTGGCAACTTGTAATGCATGAGTTGGAATGTGAAGGAGGTTAGCATGTTGTTGACATTTGATGCAATGCTAAACATAATCACCACAGTCTTGATGGAATTTTGGTTAATAATAGCCAAGTTAAAGGATGTGCTTGGAAACTGCATGACCATTAAAATTTCCACCACAAATCTCATCATGAACTTCTTTAATAGCCAAGGGAGTCTTAGTACTAGTGAGGCATCTAAGGAGGAGACCATCAAAACCACACTTGTAGAGAAGTCCCCCTAGCATAATGTAATGAGTGGCACATTTTATGAAGGCACATATCCCAATATTAGAGAGATCAGAAGGGGTAATAGATAAGGAAAGATAATCCATGATTTGCTTGTACCATAAGTCATATGGGTTGGATGTTACATTTCCAATAAAAAGGATGTTAGTTGATACATAAGAGGGTAATGTTAAGTGATGCATGATAACATTAATTTTTGAGGAAGAGGGTGAAGAGGGTATGTGTGAATCAAGTGAAGATATTCTGTTAGAAAACTTATTTGTAGATCAAGGAATAGTTTATGAGAAATAAGAGTCAAATAATCCTAATAGTGTATCTATGTGATGTCTATACTACTATAGAATTTCATTTTTTCACAGGTAGGAACCATTAACCTAATTAACCACTAGCTAAGAATCATCAAAATGGTAATTGATTTGATACCCAAGAAGATAGCTTTTTGAAGCCCTAAGATCAAAGCCTCATATTTGACCATATTGTTACTTCATTTAAAATCAAGTTTAAATGACAAAGACATAGGCTTGCCATCTAGAGAAATAATAATGACCCCTACACTCCCAATGTATTGACATTTATACCCATCAAATAATATCATCATTTGATATGAGATGTCAATCAGTGGAGAGCATTGTGATGGATTCATCAGGGAATTCAAGGTTTAAAGGTTGGTTGTCAGGTAAAGGGGTGGCAACTAATTAGTAAATGATCATTTGCCCCTTGATGGAATTTTGTTGAATAAACTCTACATCAAATTTAGCAAGGAGAATGAGCCATCAAGCTACACATTAGTTCTGATATGGCTTTAAATGCGTGTATTTAAGGGGATTAGTATGAGTGACCATGTAGGTTTTGTGATTTAGGAGATAATGGCAGAGCTTAGAGGCTAAAAAAACCAATGTAAGGCAAAGATTTTTGGTATGGGTATATCAAGTCTCATAATAAATAAGTGTGTAACTTATGTAATAAACCACCTTTTCTTGATGGTGATCATCTCGATGTACAATCATAACACCTAGAGAATAGTCTATTGTAGAGATGTAAAGGTAGAAAGGCTAATTTTACTTATGTGGAATAAGAATTAGTGGGGAAAGGAGATATTGTTTGAGTGCATCAATTGCTTATTGGAAATCTGTATTATAATAGAAGGAGACATATTTTTTGAGGAGATGGTGAAAGGGTTGGAAATTATTTGACAACTAGGAGATGAAGTAGTGGATTGACTAAAGTTTTCCTTGCAGGCTATAGAGTTGTTTGATATTATTAGGTAGAGGCTTCTCTAGTATTTCTCTAACCTTAACAAGGTTGACTTCAATACCATAGAGAGAAATGATAAAGCCTTATAGCTTACCTAAAAGGATACCAAAGACACATTTCTTTGGGTTTAGTCAAATGTTATAGTGGAGGAGATGAGTAAATATGATTTTGAGAATTGTCAAGTGATCTTTGAAAAGTTTAGACTTACCAAGTAAGTCATCCATGTAATCTTTTATAATTTTGTGTAGGAGATCAGGGAAGATGTAAGTCATAGCGCATTGGTAGGTGTCACCAGCATTATTAAGACCAAAAAACATGACTCGATAACAAAAAATCCCGCATGGGATAATAAAGGGTTGTCTTGTGTTGAATCTTAAGAGCAACCAAGATTTGATTATATCTAGATAACCCATCTATAAGTGATAGCATCTCATGGCCAGTTTTTAGATCAATAAGTTGGTCGATATTGGGTAATGGGAAGTCATATTTTAGACAAGTGAGGTTTAAGTCACAATATTTAGTGTAAATGTGGATTTCTCTAGTCACTTTTATGATAGGAAAAATATTAAAAATCCATTACAAATAGTTGATGGGTTGGATAAAGTTAACAAAAAGGAGGCATTGGAGATATTTGATAAGGAGAGCAATACGAGGATGCATTTTGTGATGCTTCTACTTAACAAGTTTAGCATCTTGATTGGTGAAACTATTATGGGTGGTGATAGAGGGTTCAATATCAAGCATGCCATTATAAAACCAAGTGAAGGCTTTACTATGGTTATTAAGAAATGTGGCATAATTATCTTGCTTAGAGGAATCCAAAGATTGACCCATCTTGAGCATGTAGGGGTTATTGTGAGAGGGAAAACTAATGTCAATGGTTGATTCATTTTACATAACTTGTGTTTAAGATGGGATTGATCATTAGATATAAGAGTCATATAAACCTATGTATGTGATAATAACATCATCATCTTGATATTAGATAGTGTTAATAATGGGAGATTCTTCATCAATTATTTTGGATAAATGAGAGTAAGGGACCTTGTTTCATTACCTTGGTGGTAGGTGAGAGGCCCCAAATAGATGTCATTTATTGAAAAAAAACTAGGAGGTATAGATACCTATGATTTAGTAGGTGATGGTGGAGAAGAAGGTGGAGAAGGAGAGACTAGCTCTTCAATAATTAGTACATGGGAAGTTTTGGTGAGTTTAGTTGGTTCGTCATAACCCACTCTATGCCTCTTTTTGGAATTTTTAATGGTTTTGCTAGTGGGATATTCAATGGGTGTATAGATACCCTGATCATAACGACCTAAACAGAACCCTTTCTAGGCATATCTATAAAGATAGGTGTGAGAAAAACTAGGCTTGCTTAGGAAAGAGAAGTCATAGATAAATGGTTGTGGCAAAGAGGGTGGATTGTCGACAGTGGGAGATTGATCAATTCCACCATATGTGAAATTAGTTTAAAGGTTAGGGTCTCATAAGGGATGACCATCCCAATACCAGGATCATAATTTGGATGCATATGAATCTTTCCATACTCTTTTGGAGTATGGAACATGTTGAACATCAATAAATGATATTCTTTGAGTGATAAACATTTAAAAGTTTCATCCATGGGATCTTTGTCAAGAATTTGTGTTGTTGGTATCTATGTAACCAAGGTAATAGATCTTGTGGAAGCTTTAGAAGTATCATGCAGAGAAGATGATGTCTTTAATGTATTGAGAACATCATTGGGACTATAAGTCATGTTGCATGTCGTAAATAGAGGTGGGTTAATGGATATAACATGCACTTTCCCATTATGCTCAAACTTGATATAATGGTGCAAAGTTGAGGGTACACATTCCATAGCATGTATCCAAGGTCATCCAAGTAGTATGTTATATTTGAAATCTCTTTCTATAACATAGAAGAGCTCAAGAATTGTGTAGGGACCTACATGGATATGTAAGACAATAGTGCCCATCGTAGTAGCTATGGTATCATTAAAGGACCAAAGCACCGCATTATTTTTAGACATGTAATTATTGAGAAGAGCTAGATATTTATAGGAATGGGTGGAAATAATATTAACACTAGCTCCCCCATTGATCATGACTCTCTTCACATGAGTTTCATCAATATATGCAGTAATAAAAAGGTTAGAATCTTGATATTTAGGGTTTTGAAGCAAATTTTTTGAATCACTAAAGGAAATTAGGGACATGGAATTACAAGATCTGACCAAAGCTACAAGAGGTTGGGGATCATCAGTTTGTACCTCAACCACTTATAAGTCACTAATCAAATCTTGAGAGTGTTGGGGTGAGTTTTGGATTAACTCATACAAGGACATTTTCATAGGAGTTTGGTGAAGCTGTTTCACCATCAAGATTTGAATAACATCTGAAGATGTTGGTTTTAAGACACCCAAGATGGAAATTTAGAGGAGGAGTGTCTTTGGAAAAGGGATGAGCTCAAGGATCAGTGATTTTTTTGTACCTTTATCATTTTGGTTTTGTGTCCATGTGGCCACATTAACTATGTTGATCTAAAATATAGGTGAAGGAGGTGAAAAAGGGAGTGTGACAACATATTTGGGTTTGAATTTAGGTGAAAAAATAGGATTAATTATGGATGTCATAGGTGGAATAATAGGAAGGTTAACAAGAGTATAAAAAAAAAGAGTATCAACATCAAAGTGTTATTGAATGACTATTGTGAGAGATTTATAACTCTTAGTATCATGTCTAGGTGAATGATGATATAGACATGCTTGTGTATCATTAAACCAAGATGGCTTCGATCTAAGAGGACTATAAGGTTTAATGGGAGGAAGAGTTATTATGGAAGATTTCAACAACTAACAAAAGAAAAATCTCTGAGAGCCTATGAGTAGGCTTGCACTTATTGTGGTAATAGGAGTGGATATCTTATTTTTTGTAGGAGTCACAAGGCTGATTTTGCATGGTGCCTTGTTTAGTGTTGGTGGAGTTACATGTTTTTTTGACACTTTCTTATTGTTAGGTGTCATGGAGTTAGATGTGAAAGGCCTAATAGGTGGCAAAGGTAGTAGTGGAGGTAAATTATCTTATTTTTTTGCTTAGATTGGTGATACTCTAACTACACTAGAGGAGTACAAACCTAAAATTGATGGTAAAGTTGAGGGTTGAAGAGGGAAGGATCATCGAGACCTAGGAAACTTAATTTTTTTTAGTAGTTCAAGTCGTAAAACTCCAACTTATGGTTGGAGATTTAGATCAAATTTCACCTATGGATGAATTAGATTAGAGATGAGGTATACGCCTAAAGACCTAATCTACTTTAATGTGGTAGATGCCTATGAGGGTGAGAGTTCTGACATAGATGGATGAGCTTCTAGTAATTTTGGTGAAGAAGCTCTAGTTTTTTCAAAGACTTTGGGGTAAAGGGTAGTGAGAGGGTTGGTAGTAAAGGTCAACACTCATTGTGTTGGATAAGGAGTTTTAAGTCAGTCTTAAATGCTAGAGTGGAGTTAAAGAATTATAGACTTTTCACCAACTGTGAGAAGGGTTTAGATGAAGTCAACATAGACCCTAAAGTTTCTTCTTTAGAAAGTTGAGGTGATTGAGAAAGAGGGAAATTATTGGTCACTACTACTTTAGGCCAAAGATGAGAAAGAGCCACAACAGGGTCTTCTTCAATAAATATAGGAGAAGAGGCATGGTCTTCCATGGGTGGAGGAATGGTAGGTGAAGAGGTTTCCTCAAGGGGGTAGAGCATAGGTATAATTTCTCTCTAAACATGTGGGAAAATAATAGGTAAAGTATGATCTTACATAGGTGAAATAAGTGGTAAGAGTGTTAGAATTAGAGTTGGCAAAATAGGTCTCTCATCTAATGTAGGAGTAGATAACATTGACACTTCTAGGTGCAAAGGTGCAGTGGATGGGGTATTACTCTCTATCAGTGGAGGAAAGGTAGGTGAAGAGGGTTACTCAAGAGGGTATAACATAAGAATTATGTTCCCCTCAACATGTGGTTATAGAATGGGTAGGATGTGGTCTTTAAGTGGTACGAGGATATGTAACATTGGTGCAAAATGAATTGGCAATACATGCTCCTCTAATGGAAAAAGAAGTGGTAAAGGAGGCTCTTCCTCATGCAAGAGTGGAATTGGTGAAATAGGATCTTCCACCTAAGGAGAAAGAATGGGAAAAATATTTCCAATGACTATTGGGGAGGATTCAATGAAATGGGTGCCTCTTGTTGTGGGAGAGGTCAAACTAGAGGTAAAGGAAAGACCATATTAACCATATGGATATTATGATCACATGAGTTAGTCATGGTCTAAACAATATTTTGACTAGGTGAATGGTTGGGAAAAGGCTATTTGAACAGATTCATATTTTAATTAGAGAGCACATTAGGATTATCCAAGATGAGATCACCCCTATCAAGCATGTCTTGAACAATGTTCTTGAATATTTTATAATTATTAGAATTGTGCCATTTAACTCGATGGTAGCTGCAAAACTCATCTTCCTTGTACCAAGTTGGAATAGGATAGGAGGGGTCAAAATGTATAGGAGGTTTGATTTGAGGAAGGGTTATGACACCTTGTTGTAATATTTTTTTCCAAAATGGATGTATATGACTCCCCGATGGGAGTGTATTGTCTTTGTTCATACTGTTATTGGAATTATTTGGTTAGATTTTGGGAAGTCAAGGCATTAGGTTGGTTTATGGTTGTGGAAGAAGATAATTTAACAACCACCATTTTGGTAGTGCCTTTAGATTTTTGTGTTTAAGGAGAGGTTTTAAAATAGGATTCATTTGATTTAGAATTAGCATTCTTACTATGCAAATTGACTTTGACTTCATCTATAGCCCGAATCTTGAGTTTCTATGCCATTGCAAAGGACTCATCAAATGTGCAAAAAGTCTATACTTAGAGTGTGGATGAAATGTGCTTAGAACATACCCTAAAAAAGATCTCAATAAGCTTAGGTTGGGGTAAGGAGAAGGAGAGTTGATTGATCAAGCCTCTCTAGCAAGAGACAAAATCTACAATAGACTTATCATCAAATTGTTTAATAGATTAAAGGTCTATAATAGAAACCTTTTTAGAAATGGTAATAGAGAAATGGCTTAGGAATATTTGTGTGAGTTGGGTAAATGAGAAAAAAGAGTGATGAGTTATAGAGCTATACCAATCTAAGGCATCACCCAAAAGAGACATAGGGAATGTGCAAAGTAATGACGTATCATCATGCCTTATTAAATAACAAACATGTCCAAATACTCATAAATGTTATTGTGGGGCTTCTTTATTCTAGAAATAAGTAAATTTGGGGAGTTCTCATTGGCTTCGATAATGGTGAATAGGTGTAGAAAGATGGATGGGTTCATTGCATAGCTGATCATAAGATAACACATTCTTTGAACCTAAAACAGATGTCTCTAGATTAGACATCTTGTCCATCAGCATCTTAATGAGGTCAGGAGGGGGATTAGTTTGGGGGATACCCCCTAAGTTATAGGAAAATTTATAGGAAGAAAAGGGAGTGTATGACATAGCTTTTTGAGGCTGTGTTGTAACAACATAAGGATAATGAGTCATAGGCTGGGGGAAAAATAAAAGGGCCTTGTCTCATTGGGTTAGAGACTATGCTTTCGTTGGATGTTGTTATTACAGGTTGGGTTATTGGCATGGTTAGACTAAATGAAGGGTGAGTCATAACTTAGATAATAACAAGTGCAAGAGTAGATGGAATAAGTACCACCAAATTCTAAAATTGGGTGAGACTTGACTAAACTACTTGTGGTTGTGAAAGTAGGGAAGTTACGCTAGGGTTTAGGTGGGATTGGGTAGTTGGTTATGCTAAACTTTGGACATTATTTATATTTGGGTTACTCATCAAGGTAGTGGTTTTAGTAACCATAGGGAAAATAGTGGAGATAGCTGAAATTGAAGTTGTCTCCATTAGAGAGGTTGACATATCATAGAGTGGGTCACCCAAAGAATTATGGGTTCGGCTCGTGGCAAGGTAATGTTGAAGGGATACCACATTATGATCAATAAATTCAGCAAAACCCTAATCCCCTTTAAGCACAATGGGAATTTGGTTGGGGATGGGAGTATGTTCTATATCTAAAGTATGTTCCATGCTAGAATCAACAATAAGAGGGGAAGGTGGAAGTGGTTACCAGTTTGCATAATCGGCAAAAAATTTGGCTTGGGATTGCATTAATACCATACAAGAAGTAAAAATAGTCTTAATACTTTGTATTAGTGATAAAATAAGTAAAAACTAGGTTCAGGTGTAGGTAAGTAGGTTATTTTAGCTTTTTATTTTGAGAAAATTAAAATTACATAGTCACTAACATCAATCACTTGACTGATGTCAATAGTAAAAGTTTTTTGATGCTGATTGGATTATCCGATATCAATAGGCTAAAGTATTCTGATGTCAGTATAATTAACCAATGTTGGTCACTGTGATACCCTGGGAGATGGAAAATCTAATGTTCTAGAAACCCATAGGTAGAATCTAGGTAAAATAGAGGATGCAAGAGGTCTATGTAGGAAGAAAGAACACTAAAAAAACCTTATATAATAGGTTATACAAATTGAGTATTACAAATAGTGTTGATTTTGTGAATCAATGGAGAAACATCCTTACCAAAACCAAAATATAGAAGGTAATAAAAAAGTAGAAAAAGAACATATAACCACTAATTATTAACTCCTAGATATTAATTTTAGTCTCATGTTGGCTTATGCCTTAATCAAATAGTGAGAAGAGAATTTTGTTAGAAAAGGTAATAAAAATCAATCTAGAGCTAGTTTTAGGTTAGTTTTAGTGCTCAAGAGGAAATCTATGTTAGACCAGGTACATGGCTTGTTATAGGAGCTTGCTCCTGCACTTCATGGACTTGAATCTAAGACAATATGCTTATCCAAAATATATCTTCTACATAGATTTTATACTCTACCAAAGAATGGAGTTGGTTCTACCCTTGGTGGTGAAATCTGAGTAGGATAGCCAGGTAGGGTAAGGTGATCCACTAGGTGATGAAATCTTACTCAGGTCATCACCTAGTGGATCACCTTACCCTACCTAGCTATCCTACTCAAATTTCACCACCAAGGGTAGAACCAACTCAATTCTTTGGTAGAGTATAAAATCTAGGTAGAAGATATATTTTGGATAAGCATATTGGCTTAGATTCAGGTCTATGAAATGCAAGGAGCAAGCTCCTATAACAAGCCATGTACCTAGTCTAACATAGATTTCCTCTTGAGCACTAAAACTAACCTAAAACTAGCTCTAGATTGATTTTTAGTACCTTTGCTAACAAAATTCTCTTCTCACTATCTGATTAAGGCATAAGCCAACATGAGACTAAAATTAATATCTAAGAGTTAATAATTAGTGGTTATATGTTCTTTTGCTACTTTTTTATTACCTTATATATTTTGGATGTTTGTTTTCATGAGTTTGATTTGGTTGTGTAATGTAGGTGCACTATAATTCATCCATAATGCTTGTATTTAACTAGGTGAGCTAATATACATCAAGTAAACAATGAAGTGCAGTAAGTTTTAAACCCAAATCTAAAATGTTTAGATTTAAATGAAAATAATGATGAAATAGGAGTAGAGAATGAAATTCACTATCCTAATGTGAATTCAATAAATAAATAAAGAAGAGATTCTTTTAACTTGTAATAAAAATGATAAATTGCTTTTAGAGGCATAGAGAAAAGGAGAGTGGCAAGGAAGAAGAAATTTTAGTTTATTGCCCTTAAATAGAAAATAAAATGTTTAATTTTTTTCTTTGAGGTTGAAATGAAGGAGAAAGTGTAGGAAATTAAATTTTCACTATAATGCACCTTTATGAATGCTTAAAACAAGCAATGAACCCAAGGAAAAGTCTAGGGTCCCACCGAGCATGCCAGAAATGTTTCACTAAAATTGTGTCTATTTCAAGTCTAAATAAAAATAGAGAACAAGGATAAGGGTAAGTGATTAGAATGAACCTAAATTGGTTTACGCACCATATCTAGATGTTTTGTGCACTCTTCTTTGGCTGAAAAGGACTACTTGCAAGTAAGAAAGCACTACCATAAAAATGTCTGTTAGTAGATATATGAGTGGGATACCAAGCTACACGCTTGTTCTAAGAAGTGTCAAGCTTCCTTAGAGATGAAAATCCACTTTTGAGAAATAAAAGAGTAATAAATAATAAAGAGAGAGGAAAAGAGAGATTATGTTACCGTTATTCACAATCTGAGTGCAGTAGAGAGTAACAGAGTGTAGGTGGTATATTCAGTTTGTATTTTAGAAGTTGTTTGGGTAAGTTTTAGAAGGGTTACTAAAAACCCATAGTTATCAACATAGATTAGGCTACTGAGGTCAGTGAGAAAGTGTGACTAATATCAGTTAGGTTGTCAATGTTGGTAGGGGCAATTATTTCCTAGGGGCTTACAAAAGGCTTTTCTAGGTCTAGGAAATGGTTTTGGTCAAGTTTAGAAGGTTGGAGAGAGTTGTGAGAGAAATATTATTATCTAGTCAGAGGTTTAGAGTGTTGGAATAAGGGGAAACAAGTAGGGAAGCTTTATAACTCCTTCACAGGGGTTTAATGAGGAATGTGTAAAATAATAAATAGTAGGTATAAAATGATTTAAAAGTAACTAATTAAAGAATTATAGAATAAGTGATGTACTTATCTATAGAGATGATTAAATGATAAGTGTCAAATAGATGGCTCCTATCAGGCTTATTAAACCAATGCCTTGAATAGAGAAAACATGCATGTGGTTTTGGTTCTTAAGATATTGGTTCTTGATTTAGATTGACTTATGCAGTATAAAATTAAGCTAAGATGTGGAAAAATTGGATGCCAAAAGCTTGTATGTGAATAAGAATGATTTTTATTGATTTCAGCTGACTTATACATTAGTTTGGATTTTGGCTTAAATAATTGACATCAATGGCATGATAATAGGTAAAAGGGCTATTTTTATCCTTTTTCTATTATTTCTCATGCCAAGTGTGTTATCCATTAGAAAATGGTAGAAATGGGAGGTTAATAAGGATGTAGTTGGTTGTGAATTTATTTTTGGGGTGAGAACAAGTCATGGGTAGTTAGGATAAGTTGACTAAGTCTTGAGGTGACTCAGAGGGTAAGAATTAGTCTTAGGACAAGGTGGCTAGGTAAGGTGGCATGAGTGGTTTTTAATTAACTTAATTAAATATTTTAAATTAATTATATGTGTGAGGGGTAAAAGCATGGGTTAGGGAGGCTAATTATTATTATTGAAAAGGGGCTCAGGGGGGGTTTTGACACAGGGAGTTACTCATGTGTGTGACATAATTTTGGTGTCTATAATAGGTAACTTTTAATTTATATTAACTTTTGAATTACATTTTTATTTACTACCTACATGGCTTCTTAAGTTTCAAAAAATTAAAATGCATGATATGATGTGATTATAGTATCTTGAAGTTTCCTTACATTATTTTTATTTGATTCCTCCTCCTTCTTGTGGCTTAAATATTCCATTTTCTATTTCCTCCATCCTTCCACCTTATCCTTTCTTGGCACCTCCCTCTGATTTATGTTTTGTATAGTTCACATACAATTATATTTATATTTAAGAAAATGTAGACTAATTATTTTTTATTTTGGGTCTTCATATTCTCACTCATATGCTACAATAGACCATGGTCAATCATCATAGCAAGGGAATGATGGAGATTAGAATCCTTCCATGTCTCTAGGGAAGAAGACTAAGATATTTGATGATGTAGGGGATTGATAGGTTTACATCTTTTGTATAGGTCTTATTTTTTGTGTAGACCATGGTAATTTTTTAGCTAACATGGAAGTGTATATATGTCACTCGTGCATGTAGGAGATTGATTACATTATATTGTGCTATTACTATTGTCTTAATAAATATATTATATATTTAATTTTTTCTAGCTTATGTCTTGTATTATTATATGGCCATAATTATTTCTTCTATATTATCCTTGTATGGAGGATAAGTGTTTATTTTATATTAAGTTTCTCTCTAGTGTTCGTATTTCATTAATTTTATATTACACTTCACTCTTTTGTGTGTATTACATTGATATTGAACATGTAAATTGAATTTCACCAATTTTTATTAAGAGTTAAAAGTCATAAAATGTATTTAAGTTTCTAATTATATGATAATGTTGTCTTTTGTAACTGAATATCGATAAATCTCATGAATTATATTATATTAACAAATATAAGGTAATTATGACTTTTTTAGGGAGGATAACTCAATGTAATTAGAGAGGTGTTTAATCTATAACTATTCATCCCCATGCTTATTAGGATCACATGTATAATACTTTTTTTTTGGAAAGATAAAGAAAATAAACATTTTTTTATATTACTTACATAAGATATAAAAGAGTATGTTTGAGGATAATTTAGTGGTGGTATACATAAAATATTTATCTTTAGTTAAAGAAGTAGACAATAAATTTGTCTTCAAAACCTTGAAGTGATTTCTCTATAATTTTTTAATGCAAATTATTTTTTTAAATAATTCACACATGAGTTTTGTTCAATTTTATTATCATGGATCATTTCATATATGGTCCAAGATGGGGGAAGACCCAAAAAAACCATCTTGCAAAAGATGGGAAACACTATCATTGATTTTATAAATTTCTATTGGAATAATTTGCTTCATAGATACCATCAATATCTCCTCATGTAAACATGTACCAATCTACATCCTAAAAAATAAGACATTATTGAAGTATAAATGAGTAAGATATCTCCAAAACAAGCATAGTAAGATATCAAACATGTGTCCATGCATGTTTCTTGGCATCCACAAATTGGTGTCACAATAGTTTTTATGCATTAAATCCAAAATCTAGAGAGAGATAAAACTATTATTTTATGGTATAGATAAAAAAAAATTTAAATCCAAAATAAGTATCTCACATAACATGGTCCTAGAAATTATTTAATATCCTTTTTGTGTTGGTAATACCATGTTTCAACCATGAAGACTCAAAGATACATATCTCAAACTACATATAGAAACTTGAAAAAAATTGATGTCAAAGTTTTTATATTATGGACAAATATGGAAACCTTATATCTGAGTGGATTCTAAGGTCATGGCTTTGGGAACAAACATAATATTCTTATCTTTATGATGTTGAAGTGATTTTTTTTTAATGTTTAGTTTTAGGAAGTAGATATACCTCTTAGAGGTGATAAACTTGTCTTTTAATTACTTATAAACAACATTTCAATATTGATTAATAAATCTTATTACCCATATGTGTCTCCTATTATTGATAAATGTGATCTAGGATGTAAGTATAGGAATTTAAAACACACAGAAAATTTCTTTTGGTTTGACTAGATGAATTATGTTTTCTATTTTATTGGTGCTTGAATTTCTCCTTAAAAACTACACATTCTGGGCATAGAGGAGGACATTACTAAAGATGTAATATGTAGGTAGTCTCCAAACTAAGATTATTAAAATGATGAAAACATAGTCATAAGATTTATTTAACATCCCTGATATTTTTAATGTTGGCTTAGGGAGCAGGTAGAATATAAATCTTGAACATATTATTTTACAAAAAATGTAACTATCTTATTTTAGATTATTATTTACAAATAAGGTGAAATATTTATAAATAATTATGGGTATTTACGGGACCAACTAATTCTCATGAACCAAATCTAAATTATTACTAAAAAAACATTAAGCAAATACTAACAAACTAACAAAACATAATAAAAAATATTATGGATAAAAAAACCTAATAAAACCCCTTGATCTAATAAGGCATATAAAACATGATCTAGAATTATGACTTTGAATTCATCAAAAGTATCTATCGCACTTAAAATTGGCATGTTGTACATCTTAATAGTAACCAATTTTGATGGTATTCCATACAAAATCTCATCTCACAATTTGTGTCATAAAGGATGATGAATACAATCAAGGCCTACTCATCCCCTATGATGATCATACCATACTATATTAGAACATGATCAAGGCCTATTCAACCACATAAATCTACATAAGGTCTCACATGAAAACCCATCCAAGTGACTATTCATTACTATGTATGGCACATCTCCCTGATGTCCAAAAAATGTTGACAACTTTTACTCAACACTGAAGGTGATAATAACCCCTATCAACTCATATAGTCATTGATGACTAATCAAAGTCCATGAAATATCTTCCCCTTATTAAGTGAGAGGTGAGAAGCTCTTGTAGTAAAAAACCAAGTTAAAACTACTCTGTCTGCTCATCATGAATATAATTGAAGTCAATAAAAACAAAAAATGAAACTTAAATAAGTATACTGCTACTACTACCAACATTTCCATTAAAACATTTGAACCAAACTCTAAACAAATAGCTAATTTAAGAAGGGAAATAGTCCTCCAGCATCTAATGGATCCTCCAACCTCCACTATAACAATTAATTTTTTTCAATCAAAAAGATCCTAGTGGACCTATAAAGGATGATATGTTCACTAATAGCATAAGCAAGAGGTGATATTGTAAACATTTTCATGTTGAAGGTGTTATATTCCATTGAAAAATCCACCTTTATACATCATTCTAATATATTTGTCACAAAAGTCATATAATTAAGCTTAAAAACATATAATTAACCATTCCAATGTATCCAAAACATAAAAAAAACTATAATTTGACTGGTCACATGACCACCATCATAAAAACTAGTAATTTGTTGAAAATAATGTCATAGTACATGGTACTCAATGTCAAATGTGACCAAATGAAATATGACCAAAAGGAAATTTGAGCAAAAATTTTCTTTGGAGGTTTGAACTCTTGACATTTTATTTAGATAATGCCTTTACAAATCTTTATCAAGCAACTCTTTTTCAATGAACTTGAAAATATTAAAGGGAAAATATTCTAGTTATCCCTTATTTCATTAACTTGAAAAATAATTTAAAAAAATAATACATGCATGCGAAATATTTTTACATGGAATTTTATTACATGTAAAATCTATGTTTTGCTTTGTTTCTCTAAGGCGGGGCTCACATAAACCTAATTTTTATATTTATTAAATAAAATCTAAGTCTTAAATATTTTTAAACACCAATGTCATGTGATTATCTTGCTATTATGCCTCGCTACTGATTGGAATGCCATTCTGGTTCATAACAGGGTCAAATAATACTATTAATTCTGTACAATGTTGGATAGAGGGCTGATTTTAAAGATTTTTGAAGGGATTCAATCTTATAAAGAGAAAATGAAAACAAAGATATTATAATTTTTTATATGGGATTCCATTTATGGATATGAAGGCCATACAAACTAGATGAGGGTTCATAATGCAATCATAATAGTGATTCGATGGGTTAAGTTTAAGATTGAAGCAAATAGTTGAATTAAAACTCTTTAAAAATGGATCTCTTGGTAATTTTTATGTATATTAAATGAAATTGTGTGGTTTTAAAATTCCATATAATCAAACATAATAAAAAATAAAACATTGATAAGTGCATTAATTTTTATAATTCATCACTTTGAAATGATCTAAAATTGCTCTTGGATGTATAAGTTTATTATAGTAGGTGTACCAAGTTGTACAAATCAGAATTTTTTTGGGGCCATAAAAACTAGTGTTGTAAAGTATGTAAGGCTTAAAAACTACAACACAATTAATTCTTATGCATTTTATGATTCTTATAATATTCAAGACAAATAGAATTTGAATTAACCAAAATTATTCTTAAGGGATTGAATTCTTTACAAATAGATGTACAGGCAACAAATTTTTGAGAATAATAAATAAATAAAACCTTCATGACCCTCATACCTTTATGGATTGTTTTCTCTCTCCTTATTTCTCTCTAGTTATTAAAATAATGTCTTCAATCATCCATATATAGCTATGATACCATTGTTGGCCCAATGAGAAAGTAGAATTTACATCTCGAATAAAATATTTTACACAAAATGCAACTATATTATTTCATATTAATATTTAAAAGCTGAAAACTTTATAAAGCCTTCATGGGTGGTTATGAGATATGTTTAAATCTTATTAACCAACTCTCACTTATTACTAACAAAAAATTAAGCAAATATTAACAAACTAGCAAAAATATCGTGGATCAAAATCCCAACATTGTAGCTACTAGTTTTGAGCTAGAAAACCCAAAGGTATAAATATCCAACAATGCTTAAATAATTTACAACATTTGATGTCAATATTTTTTCATAATGAACTAATACCAAAAAATCATATATATGTAGACTAATATTTTGGTCATGGGAAATAAACATAATTTACATATCCTAATGTGTTGGAAGTTAAATGTTTTCAAGTGGAGGTTTCATAGATGGTAAGGTCTTTTGGACTCAACAAATTTTTCTCTTAACCACTTAAAAATAACATTTTAGGGTTGATTACTAAATCATGTGCCACATATTTGTCTCTTTTTCTCATCGATATGATATATGATTTAAGGATAGGAAAATTACATGCACCCATTTTTTTGGTTTGAATAGATGAATTATAGTTTATGTTTTATGGGTGTCTAAAGCTCCCCTAAAAAACTACACTTCTCAGGTTTAGTGAATGATATTCTTAAATCTAAACAAGTATCTTGTTTCCCAAATTAATGTCATTAAAGGTTGATACTTTGGTTCTATGTGTTCTGAGAATCCATTATCTATTACTATTTCCAATTTTCATTCATGAAGATCCAAAGGTATATATCCCCAAAAATGACTGTAAACTTGAAAACACACATCATACCTAATTTTCATTGATATGATATATGATTTAAGAATAGTAAAATTACATGCACCCATTTCTTTTTGGTTGAAATAGATGAATTACACTTTATGTTTTATGGGTATCTAAAGCACACCTAAAAAACTACACTTCTTAGGTATAGAGAATGATATTATTAAAGCTAAAAAAAGTAGCTTGTCTCCCAAATTAATGTACTCAGAGGTTGATACTTTGGTTGTATGTGGTCTAAGAATATATTATCTGTTAGTGTTTCCAATTTTCATCCATGAATATCTAAAGATATATATGCCCAAAAATGACTGTAAACTTAACAACACTCATCATACCTATTTTTTCAATGTATTTTCTACTATGAAGACAAAAAAATGGCTTCTCCTGGTTTGAAGAAAGTAACCTTATATACTCATAGGAATAACCTCTTGAATGTGGAAGCCACATTAAACCCATTGACCTTGACAAATAAATTATTGTTATTTACAACAAATTGAATTTACAAATATAAAAATGTACAAACTGAGTTATTAGTCAATTACATCATCCAAACCATCTCTATTATTAAGATTTTTTGTTATTATTTCATAAATATTATTTGAACCTTTTCATAACTCCTTTGTATTCATATTGGAAATGCATGGAATTAATTGAACATTCATTGCAATAACCAATTGTGAAAATGTGAAAATAGTATTTTCTATCTCATAGAATTTAAGTGTTAGAGTTTTATTTTTCCATTTCAAGAGGTCCTCAACCAAGTTCTAGTTAACACCACTATATTTATTGGATATGTAAAGTCATATATATTTTTAGTGCGCCTTTTAATTTTTTGTTGTGCTTTTACAAAATGTGCCAACTAATAGTTTGATTTATAAATATTTTCTTGAGAGAAAAGATCACATGCACTTGATAAGGATCAACAAGATCTAATATTATATTTAATAAATGTGGATTAAGGTAAATTAAACTAAACACAGATAGTCAACATGGTTTCAAAAGATATATCTATAATATAATAGTCTAAAAAACTAAGTCATATTTTTCTTAAGTGCTAAAAATAGTAAAGAATCATAAATGAAATTTATTTGATAATAAATTAATCATATTAAAATGAAATTTATGAATCAATCACACTAGGGAAAAATATTTGGATTTTGGAAGTGTAATAGTGGTTAGGAAGGGATAAATCAGCTACTTGTGAAATTTAAATTATTTGTTGTCAAAGTATAGATTTAACGTCTACTCAAGCATTGATCCATCAATCTCTTCAGAATAGATTCAACCACTAAATCAATACCTCTTTTGTAACTATGAATCTATTATGTACCATCATTTTTTTTGCATCTTTCTATATTATATATTTGTTTGTCAATTTTCCTACTCATGTCGTATATTCTTATGTTTACACTCTTTATAATTAGCGATAAAAAATGTATAAATTAATATTATCTTCCTTTATTGAATTAATTCCCCATTAAACACATGTAAAATATAAAGGATAAAAGTAGTTGGATCAAGAAACCTCAAGGAAGTTATATCTATGTATCTTGCAAGTTATAATCAAATTCCACATAATTATTTTGAAGTGTAAATGGAATCTCGAGTAATGGTTTCAACCTCATCTTCCCCATAAGTGATATTGTAAATATATAAATATTCACCTAAACCCTCATTTTTTACAAGTATATAATTTCAAAATGGATTTAACTAAAAAATGGCTATGGGTGGCTCAATGTTATACTCCTTGTTAATTGTATAAAAGTATTTTGATTAATTGAAGTCCCAAACTTATGAAAGGATTTTAATTTGAATATTACTTAGTGAATTCATAATTATTATTTTATATATATATATATATATATGACTCCTTAATATAGAATATGCACAATCATTTACCATGGAAAGTAGTGATATGTAAAAATAAAAATAGTGAGAAATAAAGCCAAGGAGAAAGGATCCACAAAAACAAAGGGGATGAATTTTGAGGCATATTGAATCCACATAGAAAAGATTCAACAATAAGATTTTAGCTACCAAATATTTTCCAAGAGAAACATATGTTTATAGAGGGTTCAAAGAAATAAAAACACATGTAAAAAAGGCTTAAAAGTATAAATAGATGAATACCAAAGACATCTAGAAGGCATGAGGGAAAATAGAGAGTAACATGGGGAAATATTTTCTTTAAAATTATAAAAATATAGAAAAGTGGACCAAGTGTAAAAAAATGGTTAAAAGATGCTATGGAAAATGGACTTTTATTAAATTGGATGTATACATAATGCCCCTACTTTTATGTGTGTATGTGAGTGAATGAATGCATGTATCAAAGTATAAAAATAAATACTTGAATCACATACCTTAACTTACCTATGGAAGGAAGGATGAACCAAATGATGTTAAATATAGGATCCACTCACATGGATTTTTCATATCTAGAAAGGTAAACATACCTAAAAATAATGGCTAGTTGAAATAAGTAGTCAATGTCATGCCAATGTGAAAGTGTAGTAATTTAAAAAACATTTATTGAAATAGGAGTATAGGAATAACTAAACTTGTTATTATTCAAACCAAGAAAATGAAAAACTAAGCTCTATTCCAACAACTTCTTAGATGAATCCTATAAATAGATATCATTTATCTAGAAGTTATTACAAACCAATTCACTTCTTGATCAATGAATTAGATCAATGGTCCATTTTTGGTGTTCTCAATTAACTCAAATTCATTAAATCATGTTTACAAAACAATGTTTACTTAATTTTGAAAATCTACATTTTTTGGATATATCCCTTTTAAGGTAAATAATTGGAAAACCCTATCTTACAATCACTTATCTCAAAATAAATATTTAAATGCATCATGATTTCTAAAATATATATAACTAAGGCATTGAAAATGCTTGAAAATTTTGTAAAAAATCACATATAAGTATCATATAATATAATGAGATAAATCCCTAGAAAAATAATATGTAACCATATTCAAATATCATTAGGTAAAGCTCAATATAAAATTATACATTTTAGTATGAGGATGAAAAATAAAATGAGATGGATGTGATAATATGCCCTATTTTTACAACAAATAATAAATATGGATAATTAGTGTGCACACATGAAACAATGTATTATAGATAACATCATGGAATGCTAAAATTAGGAGAGTGCACATGCTCATATGAGTATGAAATAAATGCGAGGTAAATAATATGGTACAATGAATTCTATATATGCATAAAATATGTATCATATTGATAACACAAGGAGATATGGAATGATATTATGCCCCTAATGTAAAATTAAGGTAGGGGAAAACAACATGCCCCAAATGTAGCAAGCGTGCCTCTAGTAGGGATAAAAATAAATGAACACACCCAAGAAATGTACCCCATATATGCATGGTAAAAATAATGTAAATATAGATGGAAAACATAGTGATACCAAAAAATATTAATTTTCATAAGCAATATCATGATTACCAACATAGAATACATACAATATAGATCAAGAATAATCTTAGAATATTACATAAATATCACACAAGTATTTAATTACATATAGGAAGTCATAATGCAAGGATATACAACTCAAAATACATGATGACACAATACAAAACTACCTAAATTATCTATGGATAAATATGCAACAAGACCTTGATAACAACACACATAATAATACCCATATAAGCAATTGACCAACCATAAATATGAATGTAAAGCAAGAATGTAACAATCACAAATGTAACAACATAATGTTGATATCCATGTAAACACATAATACGTAGGTACTATAAATATATAATATAATTAATTTAAAATGTCTCAATATGATAAATGGAATATAATAAAATATCACCATATAATTCATTTTATAGAAATGCCCATGAAAATGGCATACAAGTAATGTGATCATGTCCCCCAAGGTGTGTGTAAGGGATTAGTTTATACACATAATATTTTCAAACTTTATCAATTAATAATGCTTTATATCTTGTAGGAACCCATTGAGTCTCAGTCTCTATGAGTGCACACCCTAATGGGTGCATCGAGAAATGGGTGGGTAGACCAGTAGTGCTTCATAGGATTGTTGTCCCTTTTTACCACTTGATACCAATCCAACCATCTCCTAAAACCATTCCCCTAAGCTTTACCTCCTATTTTTCATCCTCCCCTAGTCAATTTACATCTTCATTATCCATTTCCCTAACCTAAATCCAATTTTGGTAGTTTACATGACTATGTTGGCCACATTGACCCTATATTATTATTAATAGAGCTTACTAATAACTAAGTCAGCCATGGCTGACATAGTTCATTATCTAGTATGTTTTTTGTCAATTACAATACTAGGTTGATCAAGTCAACCTTGTTGGCCAAAAATTTTGGAAGGGTTTAGGGCTAGATCCACCTATATAACCACACCCATTTCACCATTCTTAGGGAGACATCAAGAGTTATTATTTATTTACACTTCTTTACAATCTATTCTTCTACCCTTAGGGTTTCTACTTGGATAAGAATCTTGTCTTATGGAGAAATCTTAGATGCTTTGGTTTTTATTAGTGATCCTTACAAACCACAACAACCTCTTGTAGAGCAACTTTAGCCAAGGTAGAAATTAAGTCTCGATAAGTTTGTCTTCCAAGTAAATATCTCTAACTTTTCTCCTCTCTTTAGTAGATAGAAGTAGCATAAGTAATGGCTTTTGAATAATATTGATATCTCCATGAATTAGGGTTTTAACTATACATAGATTAATTAGGATTCTCTTATGCATGTTTAATTTTATGTTTACTAACCCCCACTTTGTGCCACAAGTTTTGGTGAGCACTAGATTAGATTTTGATTTACTTTTTATTAGTTTAGTGAATATGAAAACATAACACCTAGTCAAGGTTATTGCATAGTTTTGCTTAACTGAAGGTTTTAGAACCCTCCCTAGTGATATTATTGTGGTAATAGATCCCCTAATTAGGTATAACAGATCCATATTGGTCATGACCCTGATTATTTAATGTATCCCCAACTAAAAGTGTAATTACAATCTATCTTCTTCGAGATAAGATTGATTTACAGGATCTATTACATTTCCCATTTCATACATTCTAGTGAACTCAATGTGAAAATAACCATTGTAGGTTTTCTTTCATGGTTTTCATTTCTATCATCATATTATTTTTATTTATTTGTGATACTAGGTTAAACAGGCCAATAGTTCTAAATTTTTTTCACATATTTAACACATAATCATATCAAAACAAATCTACTCTTTCTATGCAGGTCTTCATCAAACACAAGTTACTAGATAGGACATGTCGACACATTATTATTCTTTTGTCTTAGATAACAAAATAAATTAGGTAGAGAAACCTAGTATTCCAATCAACATCTAGATAATAAACTAAGTCATGCATCTAGACTTAGTCTTCCATTCAGCATTCAGATAACAAACTAAGTCAACTAGGTCAACTTAATCATCTTATCAGGCTTCAACAAATAGGGTTTCATAGAACTAGGTTGACCCGATTGACTTAGTTGGCAGAACTTGTAAGCAATATGTAAGGCATTTCAACAAAAAAAATTCAATCCTAATAATCTTCCAACTCACTAAGGTTCCTCTCTTTCTCTATCTTTAAATTTAGTACTTCATTATAGTTCTATTGTGTGTGAGATTGCAATCTACATAACTACAATCCTAGAATAAACTAATCTGACTTGGTCAACTTAGTTATGTAACATATATTTTATCTAAAAGACTAAATATACCTATTTGAATTAATTATTAAAGACTCTGAGGTATACAAAATAGTAGTGACCCAATCAACTCCATTTTATAATGTTTGCATATAGTGTCATCTGAACTAAATTTGTATCATTCTTAATTTGGGAATTAATAATAATGTGTTAGTAATTAATTCACACTTTCATTTTTAGCTATTTATATTCCTAGAATATCTCACATAGTCTAGTTAGGTGATTTCTCAAATTGCTATTTAGTTTTACTATTTTTCTCTTTTTACACACACGAACAAATCACATAATATTCAAAACACATTTAACATTTATCTTTCTAAGGCTTACCTACTTGGATTTCATCACCAAGGGGGAAGCCGACTTGGTTTTCTAGACAAGTATAGACACATGGTTAATGGTATTTATTGGCAAAGCATTTGACACCCTTATCATTGAAATATTTTCAAGTGAGGAGGTAATCCCCAATACCAATCTAATACCATTGCCATCATAGATCCCTTTTAGCTTAAACATCCCAAAACCATCTATAGATTGCTTTCTAGTTCCCTATTTTTATCGAACTTCCCTATCACACTTATAATAACACTTTATACTAATTTAACAACACTCAAGATGACCACTTAGTTAGCATTTACTTTTTTTTACTACTTTCTCTTTGCTCATTGTATGTTGTATTTTTAAAAAAATCATTGGCCAGTGTTAGTACAAGGTTTTATGTTGTATAATTCAATTGGATCATTCTCATTGATCTAATTGTTTGTGTATTTAATTCCATTTCTTTCTTGAAATTGCATTACAAAATATTCTTGTATATTAACATATTGTCATTCTATTAGACATAGTATCTTACATACTATCTTTCTCCCTGATTGTAGTACTAATTCAACCTAAAGCATAGTACTCCTTTCTACCAATTAGGTTATAGTACTAAGTTGACTTGGTTGACAATGTATCCTTATTAGGTTGTCTTTCTCCCTGACTATAATATAAGTCAACCTAGTCAACCTAGTACTCCTTATACCAATTAGGTTACAATACTAAGTCAACTTGGTTCACTCTATCTCCTTATTAGACTATCATTTTCCCTACCTATACTACTAAGTTGACCTGGTCTATTTTGTACTCCTTTTCCTTATGTCCAATAGTATTAAGTCAACGTCATCAACTCTATACTCTTTTGCCTCCTATCTAATAGTACTAAGTCAACCTAGTTGACTCTGTACTCTTATTCTTTCTATCTAACATTACTAATTCAACATAGTCAACTCTATACTCTTATGCCTTCTATCTAATAGTACTAAGTTGACCCAATGACCCTCTAATCTTCTCAGTCCCTTTCTAATAGTACACAGTCAACACAATCAACATTTTACTCTTATTTTATACCCTTGATATTTTATATGGGTTACTCAGTTATCTATCTATTTAACTTAGTTCTTTGTCTTGTATTCTTCTTGCTTAGCATCCTTTTTATTTCCTCAAGCATCATATCCCCTATCAAAATCTTCTTGGACAACATAAATCCATTTAGACACTATATGGGGTTCTCTTTTCTTCCTATTTATAGCCTTTGGGGAATCTTGATATGCCCATCCACATATCCCTTTATCCTTTCAGGCATTTGATGATTCCCAACCAAATATTATTTTAGATTTTAGGGCATCTTGCAATGCCTATCCCTACATCAAATTACCCTTTAGGGCATCTTGTGATGTCCATTGTTATTCTCCATTACATGATAATAAATTAATTAACATTCAAAAAACCTTATGAAACACGTATGTTTGTCTCTCACATGCTCATCATTGATATAGTTGTTAATGTATATTGCTTCCCTTCTTTTTATGCTTCCTATATGCTATATATCTAACACTTTCTTTAGGATACTTACATGGGTCTCACCCTTTGCATTAGTTCTCTCTATTCAATGATGAGTTACATTGTTAAACCATGAATAGGACCCAATCTTCCTCATGATTTCCTTCTCTTTATTTTCTCATTTTCCAAACAATTTTTGTCACCCTATGGGTTTCTCTTTATGAGTTGCAATGTAAGACCATAGATACGACTTGGACTTCCTCACAAATACTATCTTTTTTTTTTATCTCATTTATTTCTCCAATACTTTTTAGAACCCTCATGAGTTTATATTTTATGAGTTTTAGTATAAGACATGGATAGGATTTGGCCTTCCTCATAAAATCACCATATTTTCATTCTTATCTAGAATGTGTTTATCATTGGTTACAAGTTCTTGATCTTTGTTCTCAGCTTTAGCTGTTACTTCTTTTGATAGATGGAATTTGAATAGCAAAATATTTTAGCATGTTTTCCTCTAATTCCCTCATTCTTATGATAAGTAATAACACTTTTCTATAATTTTATCCCTTTCCACCCTTTATCACATTTTTTGTGATTTGAAGTAATTTAAATTGTTTCATGTTTCATTCCTCTTGATTACCTTTCCTTTCACTCCACATTGGATAAAACAAGGTCAAAGTCAAGATAAAAATCTTATTTTAGCTAACTTTATGAGACTCTTCGACACCATGCTCTTTGGGTTCTCTCTCTTAGAAACCTATTTCACATAAATTTTGATTTATTTCTAAGAATAAAGTTGTAAAACTTGAAAGAAGGATGAGGTTAGTAGAACCTAGATTTGGTTTCCACTCTGTGATCCAGATAGTTGTAGATACTCCTCTTTTTTAGGGGAGGAATGACCTATAGATAATAAAACACTAAAAGAATAGTTGATTAGTTAGATAGTAAAGTGGATTGTCTATAAAGCTAGATCCAAGAAGCACAAGCTTCCTTGGAGGCTGTCAATCCACACTTTTAAATAATCAAGTTATAAAAATGAAAGATAAATTGCTTGCATGAATAAAAAAAGATACTAAAATCAAATACAAGAAGTTCTTGAAAGAGATTAATTTACATAATTCTAGAATTAAATGATTGGATATTAATGATAAATAGATAATACATGGTTCAAAAAATAGGGTGATCCTTTATAACCATGCAGAAGGTCAAAAAGTGGGGTTTTCTTAGGTTCTAATAGGTGGAATTATCTTGTTATTAGAATTGACACATAGTGACCATTAGCAGTTAGTGGTAAACCATCGATGGTTAGATGACTTTTAGTGGGTGGGTAACCATCAGTGGTTAGGGTCAAACCATCAATGGTTGGGTGACCATTGGTGGTTATAATGAGATTTGGATTGGGTCAAGAAGTTTTGGTTGGGTAAGGTTGTAAAAAGACATGTGTAGACACTAAAAATTTGCACACTTACAATTTTCAATGACTAAATGACTCAAGACCCCCTAAGCCTTTTTAACCCTTAACCAAACCCTCTTAACCTAACCAAATCACTAGTCTCCTAGTCACATAGTATTATTCACTATCGCTATTCACCATGGGACCCACTATCACTATTCATGATGACATGGCAAGTGACATATAAATTGACATAGAAGGTGATATCGCAAGTGATTTGGAAAGTGAGATGGCTTATAAGTGAGGTAGCTTGATGTGGGACAACATACCTCACTTAGGACCCTTTCCCAAGGTGCTTAATGATCTCATTTAAGAATCACAAGGGTCCTCCCTTAAAATATGGAAGATTTCCACTTAAGAATAAATCATTTAGCATCTATTTTGCCTTCACACATGAAAATGGCCTTCATAATAAGATACTTACCTCTTTAGTGCTTTGGAAAAGATAAAAGGCACCTATTTTTGACTTTTTAACCCAAATGGGAGACCCATGATCAAGGTGGGAATCCCACCACCCTCATATTTTGAATCATTCATGAACCTACATGGAAAATGGTAGCACAAATTTTTTGCCATCTCTTTAAGTTCTTAGATGAAGAAAAGAAAGGGTAGTGAAAAATCTTTGGCTTCATTTAGACCCATGTGCATGATTCTCATTCAAAATTGGAATATGTGCAAGGTGGGAGACATACCAACCCAAATGAGATACCCAAGAACAAGGTGGGAATCTCACCAACCTAATATTTTGACTCATTCATGAAAAACATGGAAAATGGTGTCATACTTCTACTATTCCCTCTTTTGGCATGATTCTTCACAATAAATACTATATATACCCCCCTCTCCTTCACCTAAGGTTAAGTTGGAAGTTATTATTTGGTTATTAACATCTTATTTTAGGTATTTAAAAGAGGTAGTAATTTTGGATTTAATCCATACATTAAAGGAAAATAATTAAAAGAAATGAAGCTCTACTAAAATTGCCTCAAGACATCTTCAACAACAACAACAACAACATTCTTCAAGCTTGAAAGGTAACATTTGATTTTGTTTCTTCAATTTTATCTTATCATCCCCTTGGATTTTTAATCTATTCATACCCACTTATCCATTTTATCTCTTTGTCATTTCATTATCTAAATCCATTTGTTCCCCTTCCATCTTTTATCCATTCACACCTTTGTCAGTTTTACTCTCCTTATCATCTTCCCCTTTTACCATCTTAATTACTTACCTTATTACCTCATAAAAAATTCACCCACTTATCCCATTTGAATCTTTAAATTTTTATTAAATTAATAATTTATCAACCAACAAAACCACCTTTCTTTAATCCCTTGTTAAATTTTCAAACCAAAACCATAGCCTTGTCTTGACTAATTTTCAGCATTAGTTGATCTATTTAGTCATTGTTTTAAAAGCACTTAATTTTTTTTATTAATTTGTTGTTATTTACTTGTATTTAATTTTAATTATTTTAAATTTTAAATTATAATATATTTAATTTTTATTCACAAACTTAAGTGTTAAAATCAGGTGGATTGACAGCCTCCTAGAAAGGTTTTGCTTCTAAGATCTAGCTCTTGCTAGGCAATCCGCGCAACTACTTATCTAACCAAAAAAATTTATGGTAGTGATTTGTTATTTTAAGTCATTATTACCTATCCAAAGAGGAGTTCTCACAAATTATGTATTCAACAAATGTTCATTCAAAAGGTATTCTTTTACACACCCTTTTTTACTAGTTTCTTCTTTTCACACTTAAAAAAAAGCAAAAATTAGACATAAATATTTTGGCACACCTGGTGGGACCGTTGAGTTTTCTTGGGTTATTATATTTTTTAGTAAATTTATAATTGAATTAGTGAGATTAATTTAGTTTAATTCTTATAAAATTAAGCATTTTTCTTTACAAAAAAAAGAAAAAAAAAGTTTTAGTTGCATTTTTTAGAAAATTAAATTTTATTGCATTTCTAAAAATAAAGAAAAGAAAATTTATCCTAGGATTAGTATTGCATTTTAATGTTACATTTAAGTGAATTTTATTTGTTCTTATATTCATTCAAATAAATCAAAAAAATTATTTTAGTTAAAATTGAGTGCATCCATTGACTGGTTACTTGATTTTAGCTCACCTAGTTTAATTAAAAGCATTATAAATTAATCATAGTTCAAAAATGTTACACAAAACAAACCACTTACACAAAAAAACATAAAAACACACTTGAAACAAGGCTTAAATAGGATTTTATCACCTAGAATATCACCTTACCCTTTCCTATTTATCTTACTTGGATTTAATCACTAAGGGCATAACCAACTAAATTTGTTGGTTGAGTATAAACTTTGAATATTGGTATATATTGGCTAAGCACATACACTATATGTATGATTGTGATATGAGGGGAGAAAACCTCAAGTACCAAGTTAATTACTCAAACCAATTTAGACTTCTATTGAGTGCCTAAACATAACCCAAAACCAAACATAGAATACCTTGTTTATGACCTGTTCAAGCCTATTTCCTCTTCACACTTTTCTAAGGCATAAGCCAAAAGAGAGATTAAAAAGAATCTTAAGATTTAAATCACTCTTAGTGAATGAATTGTTTTCCTTGAGTCTTTTTATTTCTCTTTGTTTGAGGTGTGATAACATATCATACCAATATGTGGAGCCATCTAAAGACCATCTACTAGTGATTCACACATTGACCAACCTCAACAAAACATACCATATAACTACGCATCCCAAAAACCTCAAGTAGACTTCATGAATTTCATCATAGACAAGATGACTACCCTTGAGTCATCCATTTTTGGAGATCATAATCTCTTATCCTATGATCAAATTTTTAATGAGCCTATTCACCCTTCAGTCCCCATTAGACCTTCTCCATCCCAATGGGAACTTCCAAAATTTACCAATTTTAATAGTAAATAAGACCTTTAACAAAATTTTAGAGCATTTAAGTATTCATGATGCTTGATTGCCCATGATGATGCTCTTTTCTTCCATACATTCTTATGTCATTATCTAGACTAGCCTAAAACTTCCATCCTCTCTTTCATCCAATTAGCCAAAAAATTATTGGATCACGTTTAAATCAATATATCTAAGAAAGTTTCTATTACTAACCTCTACTCCATTTGGCAATTCAAATATTAATCTATTACTAATTTTGTGCCTTGTTGGAGGAGCATAATCAACCAAATTTCCTTTTCATTATCTCAACTTGAGCTCATAGAGATATTTAACTAAGCATGTGCAAAATATATTTCATCCACATTACATGTCCAAAGCTTTCAAACCTTTGATGAAGCTTTTACCATGGCTTGAAAACTAGAGAACAAAGCCACTGATGAAGGAAGGTTAAAGTTAAAGAGCAAGAACTCAACTTAAAAACCCAATGAGTCCTTTTCTTCCAAACCAAATAACCAAACCAATCCCAATGCTAAAAATAAAGTAACCATCAACACCATTATCTCAAAGTTACACCACCACCATCTACCAGCCAAGAAAACCCAAGGAGCAAAACCTTTAACTCCTATAGTTATTCAAACCAAAACCAAAGGAACTAGACTTGGAATAATCATAAGCAATTAACTCCACTTGGGGCAATCCTTCTATTTTGGAAAAGTTACTAAAATCCAATATCATCCAACTTCCACCAATTAAACCACCCTAATAGTTTGATGTTTCTCACTCCATATCAGGTTTGTATAATGAGAATGGCCATTATGCCTTTCACTAAGTCATAATACATGACATCAATAGGTCTAACACATTAAAATACCTTGTCTAATCCCTCATTGAAAAGGGGGATCTTGCATTGGATAATCCCAATGCACCACTGAACTAGGCCCTTGACATATTTTACAAGCCTTTTCCTAATCATGCTCCTTGTACCCCTTACCATGATAATAAACTAGACCCATGTCATGAAAAACATATTATTAATATTGTTATTGATGAACCCATTATTTAATAAAAAATTACATTAACCACCTCTTTCCCCATCCCCTAATGGAAAAAAAATGTCCTTTATTCTTTTGAACACCCAAACAAAGGAATCCACTGTACCCACACCTATATTGGAGGATACCACACCTACCTCCCCTATCACAAAACCATCCACACCCTCTTTAAAAGATATCTCACAAGAGAAGAAAGCTTCATCCACCTAATCTCTAATTTTGAAACCTTCTATCAGAGGTCAAGACAAAGGTAGGGGAACAAAATAGAAATTCTAACCCCTTCTTTGGCAGACCAACCTGTCCTTCTAAACCAACTAAAACTTCCACCCAACCAACCAAAACATCATTTAAATTAATTGACCCTCAAACACCTAAACCCACCAAGATAATTAAAGTGACTAAATCCCTTCCAAAACCAATAACTAAAATAACCAAAGAATTAAAACCATCAAAAGGTCCAAAATGCTAAATTTTACCTCCCTCAACCTTGCCCTCCATTTTGGGTCCTCATCCCTCTACCTTGAACATGAAGTCCATTATTTTTACTAAAACTCCACTACCTTTATTGGCCACACATTCATACTTGATTTCTAAGACACCTTTCCTCACTACACCAATAATTCCTAAGTTACCTACCTTTCCCTCCTCTACCTCTAACTCATCAACCATCTTGTCTAGACCAAAGCCATCAACCAAATGTACCACTTTACCCAAGAAGCCTACCACCAAATTGAAGTCCACACAACCTTCTACTTCAACATCCAAAACAAAAATAGTTAATCCTTTACCACCTTTATCTAAATCTTACTTAACCATTCTCCAACAATTATTGCAAACTTCTTCCTTGAGCTTACCACCCATCAAATCCTTTGAAATTTCACATACCAAACCCTCTTGTTTCAATGATAACTTGATATGTGCATACCATACAACACTAAGACATGACATAAAAAACTATAAAAATCTCTAAGCACTTGTTCATAGCTTGTATGAATATGATGATCTATTATCAGACAAACTTCCTTCATCCCCTTTGCCAATCTAACCACCAACTAAACCCATCTAATATTTAGTCTCACCCAAAAATAAAGAGGAGGAACCAAAGTAACCACGTAATCTAGAAAACCCCCTTATATAGACTATTCACATGGTTACCCAATCTCAGACCCAATAGAAGGATAAAGGGAAGGCTAAGGCATCCATTCCTTGGACTCACCTCTCCCTAAACTGCCATGTAAACAATACCCAACCATCTCTATCTTCAAAAAAATCTAAGGTGTCTATCTTAGGTTCCTCTCCATCTAACCCTCCATACCCTAACCCATATGCAATATCCATTTAGAAAGCTATCCTCAAGCATATTTAGCAAACTCTAGAAAAAATGAGCTTATATGAGTTAGTCTCTACCTCTCCCCATCACCACCAATCACTGATAGAATACTTCAAACTTCTAGTCACCTTTATTGGTCCAACCCAATGACCCTCAACCTCTAATCACCTTTGTTGGTGAACTTCAAACTTCTAACCTTGTCACCTTTAACATTTTAAAAATACCTTCTATTCATTTAGAGGATCCTGATCCCCCCTCTTCATTATGACATAAATTAATCAAACTTACATTAAAAGGGTGATGATTGATGGAGGAACTAACATCAATATTATTTTCTCCCATGCCTATGACCAGTAAACTTACCCACAAACATCATGTTTGAAAGCATAATGGTCCTTCATTATTTCAATGATACCATATCTACTACCTTGGGAATAGTTATCCTCCATATCTATGTAGGGCCCCATACTATTCTCAAATAAATTTATGTTGTAGAAGGAAAATTCTAATACAATGTTTTACTCAGGCACCCTTCGATTCATGCAATGAGTTATGTCCCTTCCACCTTACATCAATGTGTCAAATTTGAGCATGAAGGGCAAGTTATGACTATCTAAGTTGACTTTAATATTTTCACATCTTGAAATATGACATATCATCCTAATGATGTCCTTCTTCCTCCATCCATCTCACAACCATCTGCTAACAACACCAATTCACCAACCAAAACCCATGACACTTCCACACCAAATGTTGATGAAGCTTCTACTATGTCATTTATCCCTTATTCCTAGATTCCTATATAGAACCCCATGGAAACCATATTCCAATGTCTTTCGCTCAAGATATATAGACTCTTATCCCTAAATGTTGTCTTTACTCCCCAAGATTATGGGAATCTCATACATGACCCTTCCTAACACCATAACATTGAAACCATCATCCCCTTTGGACTCCCTAACCATCAAAAAAATTTCATTTATGAGGGACTTGATCAGCCACTTCTAGCCCCTACCACTACTTCATCTATCCAACCATTTACCTTTAACTTTTCCTATCATAACAAACTAGAGTTCACTAAGTTGTATCTTCATATATGTGCTTGTAAAGGATTTGGCCTTGGTTGCTATGAATAAGGGCCTCATGAGTTACCCTATATAAAAAATTTATAACCTCATGAGTCATTTGGACTTGGGTATGAACCACTTAAAGAACCCACCAATTCACCCAAACCCATTGCCACTATAGAGGAAGATATCCCATCCTCACCAACCCAACCACTTACCTTTCTTGAAGATCCTAAAATCATCCACATAAATTTTTTTCTAGTCAATACCATTAGTTTGGGTCTTCTCATCTATGAAAAGGGTTTCCAAACTAAAGTTCTTCCAATCATACACCTTGAAATGGTAGAGAATAATTATTCTACCATCAACACCATTCATCATCAAGATGATGATTCCATTCTTACCTACCTCAATACGGGGGATTATTCTATCTACAAATCCCTTCCTTTTGAGGCCTTGACCATGGCAAATTAATCTACCATAAATATCAATTTGGGCACTTTGGACAACCCTCACATTGTCAAATTTGGCTAATCTCTAAATTTTGAGGAACTTTGGAACTTCTCCTCTTTCCTCCAAGATCATAACATAACACTAGCTTGGTATTTTAGTGATATGTCTAGGATTAACCCCACCATTTCTACCCATAACATAGTCACTCATCATGATGCCAAGCTTGTTAAATAGAAACTTTGAAACATACATCTTTGCATATCCATTCTCATCAAAGAAGATATTTAGTATCTCTTATTTATAAATTTCATTCAACCCATTGACTAACTCCAATGGGTCTTGAATATCATAAATTCATTGGAGGTATATGCATTTGTGTGAACTTTTTTGACCTTAAACTTGCCTACCCCAAGGATGACTTTCCTCTACCTAGCATTGACCAACTTGTTGATCTTACAACCAACCATGAGATGTTATCTCTCATGGATGGGTTTTGAAGTTATAATCAGATCTTGATTGCTCTTGAAGATCAACATAAAACCACATTTACCACCCCATGGTAAACTTTTTGCTATAGAGTCATGCCTTTTAGGTTAAATAACACTGGTGCAACCTACCAACATACCATGACTTATATCTTCCATGATATCATATATAAGATTGTAGAAGACTATGTGGATGACCTCCTTGAGAAATCCAAACTCTGAAAAGATCACTTGATTGCTCTTATGATCATATTTGAACACCTCATCCATTATCATGTTTGCCTTAATCCCAAAATGTACATTATTGGGGTCCTTTTAGGAAAACTTCTTGGCTTTATCATCTTTCTTCATGGAATCAAATTAGACCCTAATAAAGTCAAATAAATTTTAGACATGCCTAATCCAACTAACCTTAAGCAACTCCATATCCTATGGGGAAAACTTCAATCCATTCATCATTTCATTTCCCAAATTTCAAATGGATGCCAACCTTTCCATCACCTTCTAAAGAAGGATGTCTCTTTCAAATAGAATAGTGATTATCAAAAGGCTTTTGATTCAATCAAATAGTACTTTTTGTCACCACCTATCCTCACCCCTCCTAAGGATAATTACCCTTTTTACCTATATATATTTATCACTGACCATTCATTAGGGGTAATGTTGGCTCATCAAGATGATCAAGATAAAGAGCAAGATTTATACTACATTAGCCACACACTTGTAGAATATGAGACTTGGTATACACATACTGAGAAACTCTACTAATCATTAGCCTTTATGACAACCAAACTCTACCACTACATTCTTAGCCATAAAACCTATGTCATCACTAATATTGACACACTTAAGTACATGCACTCTAAACCATACCAAAATTAACATATGAATAAGTGGCTCATTTTCATAGCTAAATTCAACCTTGAATTCCTCTAGAAGAATTCAATTAAAGGGAATGTCATTATTGACTAACTGGGTGAAACTCCTTTACCAAACAACCAACCACCTCCTCTTGCCTTTCTAAATGAGTCTATTATGACTCTTTTTCAAGAAGATGGCATAACCTAACAAATGACAATGTTATTTGATGGCTCAAAGTGCTAATAAGGAGGGTTTAAAGTATTTATTCTCATTCCCCTTGATGGAAAACTCCTTCCTCTATCATTCTAACTTGACTTTGAATTCATCAATAATATGGCTGAGTATGAAGCCCTAGTGATAGGTCTCAAAACTACTCTAGATTTGGGAATTAATAAAATCCATGTCTTTGGTGACTCCTAGCTCATGGTTAACTAGGTTCACAGATCTTATCAATGTAATAATGATGTCTTAAAAAAATATAAACATTTAATTGACAAACTCTTAACATCATTCATACATCAACTAGTCCAATATATTCCTTGATCTACTATTAAATTCATAGATATGATGGCTTGCAATTTTTCCCATATCCTTTCTCATCCTTCCAATTAAAAAATCCTTCTCACCATTCATCATCTTACCATGCCCTCCTATAACCAATCTAATCTCCCTATAATTTTTAGCATGGAGGAATCCCCACCTGACATATGCTATGACCAAACTCTTAGCTACCTCAATCTTGGCATCATTCCTTCCAACCTTTCTAAGACTGCATGAAGAGCCTTTTTTTAGATTACCTCTTGTTACACCATAGTAGGGGGAATCCTTTACAATTGTGTTTTTTATGGTCTCCTTCTTCGTTGCCTATGTATCCATGAAGCTTCTCATGCCATCAAGGAAACACATGATGGGATATATAGGGGACACTTTAGCGGCCTATCAATCACTAAACGTATTCTTGTCCTTGGCTACTATTCACCCACCCTCCACCAAGATTGTTATAATTATGCTAAAAAGTGTGTTAAATATAAAAAACATGCTAATTTACATCACACACCAACCAATAGCCTCTAGGTATCTAGGGATTTTTGGCCTTTCTCTCAAAGGGGAATGGATCTCATTGGGGAAATTAACCCCCATCCTTCACAGTGCCATAACTCCATCATCATAGCCATCAAATATTTCAACAAATGGGTGGAAACTATTCCTTTTATCTCAACAAAATTAGAAAATATTGTTGACTTTATCAACCATCATATCATCTTCCACTTCGGCATTTCTCATAAGATCATTACTAATAATGGCAAATCCTTCAAAAATATGCAAGTCCATGGCTTATGTGATGTATTTGGCATCAATTTAATCTTTTTCTTGCCTTACCATCCATAAGTAAATGAATAGGTAGAAGCCTCCAACAAAACCCTAAATGAAGTACTAAGCAAAGTTGTCAGTGTTTTAGGTTGAGATTGAAACTTGCACATCCCATTCACTTTATGGGCCTATTACACTAGCATTAAAACCTCTACGAGTGGTATCTATTTATCTCTAGTGTTTAAAGTAGAGGTAGTCTTGCCTCTTGAAGTCTAAATCCCCTCTCTTCATATATCTTTGTAATATCTTATTTTTTAGGAAGATTTTTGTCAGGACCATTTAACTTAACTTGAGCTACTTGATGAGCATCATTTAGCAGCCCTCACCCACCTTTGTATCAAGACCATAGAAAACATGCTTATAAAAAGTACTTCAAACAAAGGGAATTCAATATTAGATACCTCATCCTAAAAGAAAACCAACATGTGACCAACATGAAGAAGATTAAACGAGACATGTTTGCTTTTAATTGGATTGGACCCTACATCATTACCATAATTATGGATTAGGAGCTTATTATTTATCCTCTCTCAAAGGAAAATTAGAACCTAATTCACTCAATGCTTTGCATCTACATCCATTTTTTATTAAAGAAGGATCAACCTCACTCCTTTTATCTAACTTAAGCTCATCCCTTGATTATGATATTTTAACCTTCACCCATCTTTCTCCTCTCTTTTTGAGTATAATTGACTACAACATAAAACCATGTGATTAACTATCACAATCATTACCCAATCCTAAATATCGGTACCATAGCTCTACCCATAACATGGTTCTCATGGATACTTTTCATCTCTAACAAGATGGAATCCCATGGTCATTATCTCTCAAAAACCATACCTTTTCATATCATTAACCTTCTTGTGTTAAAATTTTTCCCACATAAAGGTAAACCTATGAACCTAATTAGACCTATCCATGTCTAAAAACATTGCATCTAGAAACAATTTGGATACCAAAATATTATTTGGGTTAATATCTTAAACATTGTAGACTGTTCTCTCAAAGGACAACTACCCAAAAATAAAATATAAATTTCTAAATATAAGGCAGACTTCTCCCTTGAAGGACAACTATCAAAAGCATTAAACAAAGCTAATAATCTTAGACCACTCCCTTGAAGTATAGCTATGTCAACTTTGTCAAAATAAAAACATTTTTTTGAAAGCTTCCCACATTGATCAAATTTCCATAGATAATAATAAAGCAAAAGACCTGTTATCACAACAAAATCTAAAGCCATAATCAGCTCTCAAGTAGCATAATAAGTTGGAAGCCACAATCAGCTTTCTCATGTAGACTTCCCACATTGATTAGTTTACATCTAGCATATGACATGGACTTGTCTATTACCATTCTTAGGCCACCTATAGAAGGGACAAACTAATTCACATGAGGTTATCATACATATCACCCATTACCCTTCACACCACCTATCACCCATCTTCCTTATAGACTATCTATAAATCAAGGGATTAAGAGCTTACTTGACACCTTATGATCAAGAAACCTTTTTTTATCAACTCATGACTCTCATGTTCAGCATTTGAAGGGATTATATTCATTAAGTTGATCCCACTTTGGGTCTATTTTTAGTCCTTGTAAAAAAAAAACCTCATGCCCTATTCTTATCTTAATGTGCTTGGCTAATGTTTTTATCATGACTTTTACCATCCAATGTTGTAACAACAATAATCATTATTTTTACATCAAGTGATATTACAACAACCATAACCATACCAATCATAACTATAACAATAACATTCATAAGTATCCACATAACATTGAGCATGATAACATTTGACTAGTGACATCCAACACATTTTATACATGTTTACAGAAAATTGAGCAATATTTTATTTAGGGTATGAGGAGTTTCATAACACATAAAAAATTATCAGACTATCCACACTACCCCTACATACATTATTTTTCTACCTAAGCACTAGGCTAATTGTTTGGTGACTCTAGATTTATGTTCTGCCATCCTTCTACTTGATTGCTCCTTGAACTAACATCTATAACATTCCCTATCTTAGTAGTTATTAAATGGTGTACTTTTTTATTGTCTTCTACATTCATCCCCATAGAGTGAGAATCATATTCTGCTCTAGTAGCTCATCTATCAAATCCATTATATCCCTATACTCTGGTTGTTCTACTCACATAGGTACCACCAATTATTACATCAACACACATCTCCTTGGTTAGTGAGCATTACCTCTATAGAGAGGCTAATGGTCATGTTTTCTATCCCTACTTCTTGTGAAATGAAATTCTTACCTTATTTATTGTTTCAGAGGTAAGAGTTTAGGCTCAATCTTGGGTTATGGGTGCTTTTTCTCTTGTTGTTGATCTAAAATTACTTCCATTATCACCATTACATGTTGCAGTATCTGGTAGATCCACACATTCATCATATTGATTATTTTGGATCATGAGAGATGCTGATTATCTCCACCATTATTCCCTTTATTCACCATATTCAACCTTTTGTAGTTATTTACACTCTCTATAACTTGTAAAACTAAGCAACTCAATGATAAACACTCATCCTTATCATGATTCTTTAAATAGAATACCTGACCATTCTTCCTCATCGACATGATTCTCCATTTTACCAATGGGGAAGGTCATATGATGCCATTGATTCCCTTGAATAGTCTTCCCATTTGAAATAGTCATGTCTACTTACCTTTTCATATGGACACATCACCCTCAATCTAATTCGTCATCTCTATAAAACCATTATGCACCATTATGATATATTTTTATTATCCTATCATCTGATCTACATTCTATGGCTTTCCTTGCTTTATCATCTTGTGATCCTTATGGGCCTAGTGGTTATTAATGTCATTATCACCTTTAGCCTGGTTGATGTAAATTGGATTCTAACCATGGGCCATTGTAATGATCATGCCTTCAAAAATTCCACTATTACTAGTGTTGTTAATTCCTAAATGTTTGCCATTATAGAAGTTCCCCCATCTGATACAACTACATAACCAATATCTTGGACCACATAGCTCCCTTCTACTAGGGCCTCTTTTAAGTGGAACCCTAAGTCATCAATTTCAAGTAATTGGGATAGAGGATGTAGACATGGACACCTTTCATCTAGCCTACCCATGTATCTCTTGGATCAGGCACAATCCATTCTCTGTCAGTCACCACACTGCCAATTTTATACCTTGTAAAATCTACTTAGCTATCAAAGAAATTCTTTGTATCTAGTCACTTCATTTCTACCCTTAAAACTTAGCTTGTAATAGTGATTAACCTTGGCCAAAGTGACTATGTAGATCCTAATAGAAGTCCATTTTATAAAACTTAGATCATAGTAGTAGATGTTATCTCTAGGCTTCTACCCTTGCACAATTTTAGAAGGTGCAACCTCCTCATAAAGGTACCTCTTTTTTGGATTAGTTCCACTGAAGGTCATTTGTCATGCTTAGTATTGTGTTCCCTTCTTATTTATCTTTCCTTACCCATCCATGTCTCTCATCCTACTAAATGTGGGATCATTATGGTAACTATTCACCAATCTACACCATGCACTTTCACCATCACCTTCACCAAAATCTAAAACCTCTATTTTTTAAAACCTTCTCCATTAGCCAAAACCAACCCATGTGGTTCATCAAATTGGGGAAGCCAATTTTAGCACCATTTTCCAACCCTAGTTGAACTACATTGGCTTGATGTCCATAGACTATGTAGGCACTGCTTGACTTGTAAGGGCAGTTTGGCCACTAACAGTTAATTACCCTCCCATTTTTCTTCTCATTTATTTCCATTTCTAATAACACCCTTGTGCTTAGGGAATCATATATTAGGAAAGCTTTGGATTTTTCCTAACATCCTTGTACTTTAACATCATGTAATACTTTTTATTTTTTCCCAATTTTTAGGATAACTACATTGGCTTGAGGTCTTCTTGGACTATGTAGGTAATGCTTAGTTACTGAGGTTAGCTCAACCACATCCTTTATTTTATTTTACATTCTCACCTATAATCTCTTCCTCCACTTCTCTACTTATCTCCTCACCACCTCCCTCCCTTCATCTTGTCAATATCTTTTAACCACTTTTCAAGCATGCCAATCTCTTTTAACACAAGGATTGACAACCATCCTCATTGGCCCCCTTATCTCCCATAAAGCTACCACCTACTCTACTTCATTGGCATCCCTATCACCTTTCCTTGTGCATGTTTTTTACCTCACTTCCCAACCCACCTTTTCTATTTTTTGTCTCTCTTTCCCCTTATTACCAACCTTGCCCTTTACCCTCTTTGCCTTCTTTCTCCATCCTCATCATCTCCCCTCACCCTTGACTATTTGTTGTATCCTCTTTATTACTTTATTTTCCAAACCAATTCCACATCATCATATTCCTTTGTACATTGAGGGACACTTTTACCTCCTTCTCTTCTTTACTACCACCTTCTTACTAACTTTCCATTGATTCTAAACCACCTTCATTCTAATTCTCAGTTCTTGTTTTCATCTTTCCCATCTTTTCAATCTGGCATGCTTTATATTTCTCTTGTTTCTTCTAGCATCCCATTTTTTTATTATGTGTTTCACCACTCTCTATCAATTTGACACTCTTCCCACCTTTTCCATCTTTTTCCTCCATAACTAGCTTCTAACTAGGTCTCTATCCTTTGATAAGCCTTCCATAATTTCCCTTTTCTTCTTATCTCTTCTTGACATTTGCACTTTGCATTCCCATTTTCCTCTTTTCATCTCAATACTCACTTATCTTTTGCATCTGTGTGAGTTTCCATGCTTTATATCCCTACTTAATTCTTCTTCTTATCATCCATGATAGTTATCCCTTATTTTCACCTCGTTCCCTTTCATTGTGTTCCCCTATTTCTTCACCACCTCATCACTTCTTCAACTTGTCAACCTCTTACTATCACCCATTCAACTTTTCAATCTCTTATAACAAGGTGATTGATGCCTAAGTTATCTCTTCACCTTCTTATCCACCCATCCTTTTCTTCCCCTCATTGTTCTTAACTCCTTTCCCATTTTCCATCCTATTTTCATCTCCAAAACAACCATTTGCTTTGCTTAATTATTCCTCTCCTTGCCTATCATCATCCATGTTTACTTGGTCAAGATACCACCTAATTCTTCACTCTTTTATCATCCTTTTTGTGTCCTCATTTCACTCCTTTTTCTTCATATTTCCTTATTTTTCATTTTCATCACCAAACTATTTTCTCCTTGGTCTTTTTTTGTAGACTTATTTTCAAACCTTTCATGACCAACCATATTTTTCATCCCCTCCTTGCCCTTCACAATTTTTACACTTTTCTCCCCATCCTTTTCAATTCTCCAATATGTCATTCTTTAGTGCATCCCTCACCCCCTATCTTTTGCCTTTTATTTTTCTTCTCTTTTCTCCATTTTAATTCAATTTTTTTCTCCCTTGATGACATTCCTTATTCTTCTTGTCCTTATTATTTTTCCTCCTATATGTCCATGCCTCGCTCCTTCCATCCTTCTCCACTTTCATCTTTATCTGTGACCTCATTATTTTTTCTACCTATCTCTTCATTCATCTCTTAGGCTACCTTCACCTCATCCCTTATTGGATCTACCTTATTTTCTCCCATTTAACCTCCATCTCCTGAGAGTGTGGTAACTAGTTATACCACTTTTACATACATATCCTTGTCTACTTCCTTGTGTCCTCCATGCCCTTGATTTAATGTGCTAACTCTGGTTAGGTTCATTACTTTAGGTGCATCCCTTTCTTCCTTTAATGCCTTTTCATGTTGATCTTGGATCCTCTTTTTTTTTCCTCCTAGCTACTCCCTTCACCCTTCCTATCACATTTTTCTATTTTAAAACCTCTACCCATTTTAATCTTATATGATCATAACGTATAGAATGTTATGGCCTCAAAGGCCTTCTATTCAACTTTGGTTCACTATGAGATATAAATTGATCCTATGGCTCTATAACATAATTGGCTAGGCCCATAAACTTATATGGCCAACAAGTGATCTTGAGCACTGTTAAGCCATCAGTATGAAGATTCCTTCCCCACCCCCTCTAGTCTTGCCTATTTCAAACCCCTTTTACTCTAGCTTTCAAAGATGTTAGAATCATAACTAAAACCACTTTCAACTTGAAGATTTAGGGTACCTGCATGTGGATGCTTTCTATACCCTCTCATGTGACTTACCTCCCAACAAATAATTTCCCTTGATTCTCCTTACCTGACCTACATCCTCCTATGCACTATAATATCCCTACTCTTTAATCACATTCTACCCAGTAACCTATTATAGGAGTCCCCTCTTTCACCAAATTATTTCCTTCCTTGGTCTCTTTTAGAAATATTTTTCCCACCTTCCTTTTCAACTCCCCAATCTATCAATCTTTGTACATTCTTATTCTATTTTCCCTCTCAATTTTCCATTTATTCCATTTATTTTCCTTCTTATTTCAACCTACTCCCTCATTTAATTAAAATTATTATTATTATTCTCCTTGATCTATATTATAAAACCCCTCAGAGTCTTATTATAAATTCCCTCAAAACTTAATGCTTACTTATTTTGGGGCCCTACTGGCTCAAGGGTCAAGGGTTCAAATCTTCACTTCTCATTTAAACCTAAACCTTTCTCCAACATCCTTCAACTAAATTTAATTGCATGATACATCAAATTGGGGAAACCAAGTTAAATAGCACTCCCCACCTTAGAAGAACTACATTAGGCCTAGAGTTCATTTTGGACATTATGTCCATGAAACTATGTAGGCAACATTGCCTAACGCATATGGAGTTTTCTCAGCCACCCCATTCCAACCAACCAAAACACTTGCCCATATCCACCTTGATGTTGGCCATTTTTGACTTGACCTCTTCATATGTTCTATGATGACCTTGCCTTGGTCCTTTTGACTATACTAAATACACTTACCATGTTGTACTTTTTATAACCTAACTCATGTGCAACCAAACCATTTATGTTGTTCTATAGGATCACTTCCTTACCCTAGATACCTATGAACAACACTAACCTTATCTAAATGACTCAATAGGTTTAATCTGATCAACTATGACTAATGATATGGACTACTTACCCTATCATATATCCATCTAGAACCCAACCTTATTTTTATCAACATTGGTAGATTTAGTATTTATGTAATATTGATAATCATGCTTAGTCACATTTTGTGCATGCATTGGAATTTCACATGCCCAATTACCTTGTGGCACCACCTAATGCCTCCCCACCAATTGCTTATCAAACTTGCAACCAATTTAGCCTTTCCTTATTGAATTTAAATTTGAGGGGGAACACCTCCTCCCATACTTGAGGTACCCTGACCTTCGACCAAATGATTCATTTTTGTTTTACAACTTGTTAATTCAAAGCTACATAACAAAAAGGGGGAAAATGTAGATACTAGAAAACTAGATAGTTATAGTTTTTTATTACTAAATGCCTCGAGACCTACTAAATACCCCTAAACATTCCTAACCCTTAACCAACCCCTCTTAACCTAACCAAATCACTATTCTCCTAGTCACATAGTACTATTCAAAATTACTATTTGAAAGTACTATTCAAAAATACTATTCACTATCACTATTCACCTTGTGACTCACTATCATTATTCATGATGACATGGTAAGTGACATAGAAGGTGATATAGAAAGTGATTTGGAAAGTAATATTTCTTATAAGTGAGGTGGCTTGATGTGGGACATCATACCCCACCTAAGACCCTTTCCCAAGGTGATTAATGACCTCATTTAAGCATCACAAGGCCCCTCCTTGAAATATGGTAAATTTCCCCTTAAGGGGCCATCATTCAACATATATTTTTATTTCACAAATGAAATTTCCATTCAAAATGAGATACCTACCTCTTTAGTGCTTTGGAAAAGATAAAGGGCACCCATTTTTGACTTTTTAACCCAAATGGGAGACCCATGATCAAGGTGGGAATCCCACCACCCTCATATTTTGACTCATTCATGCACCCACATGGAAAATGGTGCCACATTTTGTGTTCCATCTCTTTAATTTCTTGGATGAAGACAAGAAAGGGCAGTGAAAAGTCTTTGGCCTTATTTAGACCCATGTGCATGATTCCCATTAAAAATTAGATTCATGTGTAAAGTGGGAGACACACCAACCTAAATGGGAGACCCATGATCAAGGTGGGAATCCTAACAACCTCATATTTTGACACATTCATGAACCACATGGAAAATGGCACCATACTTTTACTATTCCCTCTTTTAGCATGATTATTCACAATAAATGCTATAAATACCCCCCTCTCCTTCACACAAGGTTATGTTTTAAGTTAGTCTTTGGTTATTAACATCTTGTTTCAATTATTTGAATGAGGTCATTATTTTTGAGGTCATCCACATCTTGGAGGAAAATAATTCAAAGTAATGAAGCTCTACCAAAATTGCCTCAAGACATTTTCAACAACATCATCATCAACAACAAAATTCTTCTTCAAGCTTGGAAGGTAACATTTGGTTTTGTTTCTTCAATTTTATCTTTTCATCCCCTTGTATTTTTAATCTCTTCATCCCCACTTATCCATTTTCTCCCTATTTCATTTCATTATCTCAATCCATTTGCTCCCTTGCCATCTTTTTTCTGTTCACACCTTCACCACTTTTACCCTCCTAATCCTCTTCCCCTTTTTCCATATTAACTAATTACCTTCTTACCTCATCAACCATTAACCCACTTATCCCATTTAAATATTTAAATTTTAATTACCTTAACCATTTATCAACCAACCAAAACCACCTTTCTTTAATCCCTTGTTAAATTTCCAAACCAATACCATAGCCTTGTCTTGACTAATTTTCAGCATTAGTTATTCTATTTAGTTAATTTAAAATCACTTAACTTTCTTGTCTTAATTTTGTTATTTGATGTTATTTACTTGTATTTAATTTTAGTTATTTTCTTTTTTAAATTCAAGTATATCTCATTTTAATTCACAAACTTAAGTGTTAAAAGCAAGTAGATTGATAACCTCTTAGAAAGCTTTCACTTTTAGGATCTAGGTCACTCTAGGTAATACACCCAACTAATTATATAACCAATAAGTTTTGTGGTCCCTAGACAAATAAGATTTATCAAAAAGTCTATATTCAACACATGTGCATTCAATAGGTATTCTTCTACACACCCTTCTTAACTAGTTTCTTCTTTTGACACTTAAGAAAAAGCAAAAATTAGATAGAAATAACATGACAAAGAAGCTAAATCTAGAATCTTGACAAGAGATAAAAACATATATTTTTATGGCCTAAAGAAAATTAAGGGTGGCTAAAAACTTTTTGTGGAGATTAAAGCAATTCTGGTAGAGTGATGGTACTTTGGGTTATGAATTTCCACACTTTTGATCTCTGTCTTGGTTGTTGGTTCACTGGAGACTTTCTTGGATTTGCCAAAATAATAATACATGAATAATAAGCTCTAACATAAGAAGTTATTGTCCTCCTCTCTTTTATAGAAGGAAGGGAGAGATTAAATAATAGGTCTGACAAGAGGTTTAACAAGGTGTTTAATTTTAGCCTTGACATGACTAATTATGTATGTGGTAAAGAATAAAAAAGCAAGGTGAAGTTGAGATATAGTTAATCCTCAAGGTGGTTAAAGGATGATCATCACTAATCAAGTCTAATCATTAGTGGTTAGGGTTCGACCATCAGTGGTTGATGGGATAAAGGTATAATGGTCAGAGCTAGTTAGTTAGTTAGCCAGTTTGATTTAAGTTTCTAGGGTAATGGTCAAGAAGTGGTCCCTAAGGGGTCTTGAGGTGTTCTAAGGGTTATTGAGACATCTAGAACCATAGTGTGTAGTTTTATAGTGTCTATATTTCCCCCCTTTTTTATGTAGTTTGTATCAACAAGCTATAAAAATAAAAAATAGATGGAAGGTCAAAGGTTTGGTTACCCTGAGTATGGGAGGAGGTGTTCCATCTCAAATCAAGAAGTGATGAGGTAAAATAGAATCAGGTACATGTTTGATGAGTGTGTAAGTTGGTGATGAGATTGGTGATCAGTTAAGTATACAAGCACAAAAATGTGCATAAAGTGCAAAGAGGTCCAATATCTAAGAGGGCACATTGACTAGGTTGTCATGGTTGAATTAATCATTAAAAAATGTGGTATTAAAAGGATAAGTGACAAATGGACCAAGTGATCACATTTAAGTGTGATGGTTAGTTTGTAATTATAAATACAAGTCTCATAGGTAAAATCATTGTATTTTCAAGTATCCAAGGTAGATAGTGTTCTTAAGAAAACAAAACTATGTCAATGTGAAAAAGTAGCATGGGTTCAAGTTGTTCAAGATGGTAATGTAGTCACAGTGGTCAAAGTGACAAAGGAAAAGTTATCAAAAAACATGTAGAAGTTGGGCCAAAATGATCAATATTGTGGTTGATGTGTTTGTTGGAGTAGGTAATCTCCACAGGTATGTAGTAGTTAATTAGGTTGGGTTAAGTTTGTTTGTTTTAAAAAGTTATGGTTGTGATGAAAAAGTTGGGAGGTTGACTATCGATAATTAGGGTGAAGTGTCGATGGTTACCTAATGACTGTTGGTAGTTAGACATCAACCCAAAAAGGGGGAGGTTAATATTTTTCCAAGGCTGTTATTTGCTCATTTTCATATTAGCAACCCATGGTGCTTATACCCCTACCTAAGCAAAAAAATGGTGCCAATTGGCATTTAACTAAGAGATTGTTAGGTGGGTGGTTATTGGGTGAGAGTTGGTGAGTGAGAGTGAGTGGTTGGAGGTATTGATCAAAGAGGATGCAAAGAAGATGAGGGAGAGTATGGGGCACTAAGGCAGTTTTGAGGGTACCTCCATATTGATAGTCAAGAAATGAGGTAGGTAGTGAACTTATATTTGGTAATTTTATACTTGAATTTGTTTATTTTGGCTTGTTGTTTAGAGTTGTGGATTAGAAGATTAAGCATTGTGAAAATATGTGGGGGGGGCATGTTTGAGGTTGAGAATCTGGTAAATGGGTGAGATTTATAGGATTTATTTATAGTTATGAATTTAGTTTTATGATCATGATAATGGCTATGGTTAGTGAGGATGATGTTCATGATGATTATATTTATAATGTTATGATGTTGATATGACACTATTATGCTTATGATGATGTAACTGATGTTTGTGACATGGTTATAGTTTATGGATCATAGTTTTATGGATGTGATAGATGGTAGGATGATTATGATGGTATGACTAGGTGATGTGATGCTCATTATGTTATTATATGATGATGTTTGTTATGATGAGATGTTTTATTACACATGTGGATGTTTTAAATTAATGAATCTTTGTTTCCTTACCTAGCTAGGCATGTGATGGATAACATATGTGAATGATGTATGATTGAATGGTGATAGATTTTTCATGACTAATTGGTGTTTTTGGTTATTTGTATGAGATGATTATGATGTTATTTTTAGTAGATACATGTTGAGGTAGATTGTATGTGATGATTTATTAACTTATGATGTGATAAAAGGTAATGTTGTGATGATTATATGTTGTTATGATCAACTATGATGGTAAAGATGTTCTTTGTATTAAAAATAATTAAACAAGGCACAACACATAATTGGTTTTTAAATGTTTTTAATGAGTTTCATATGATTAGATAAAGATGGTTGAATATTTAAGAAACATAAAGTAAGTTAGATTATAAAACTAAATGTTAAAGAGATAGGATAATCAAGAGACAAAAATCATAATGAATGTATCAATAATTAGATATGATAGAATAAGAAGAAGGCACGATGCTTCTTCATTGGCAAGGACTAAGATAAACTTAAGTTAGATTGGATTATGAACATAAGTCCTTCGAGTACTTTGCATGAATAGTCGTTGGTTTTTTAAAAGAGTGTCTTGATCTCATAATGTTAAGTAAGCTTAAAATCCCTTGTTTATAGAAGGTATAAAGGAGAGATGGATGAAAATGGAACCTTTTTGTGAGACTATCATGCCTCTTTTTTAGGTTACCAAAGAGCTAGTATAAACAAGGCCATGTCATATAAGGTTTAAACTAAACATTGTGGGAAGTCTACTCATGAGAGCTGATTGCATCTTCTAAATTATTTTTTATTTTTCTAATTTTGATAATGGGTATTTCAATATTTTTTTACTTGGAGGGACAAGGAAGCTGATCGATGTGGGAAGATTCCAAGAAATTACTATGCTTTGACAAATTCTTTACTCAACCATCCTTCAAGGGAGTGGCCTAAGTTATTGAGCTTTGTTTAAGGATTTTGGATAGTTATCCTTCAAGGGAGTAGTCTACCTTATATTGAGAAATTTTGATATGTTTTGGTAGCTATATTTCAAGGGAGCAGTCTATGAATGATTTTTTTCATTTGCTCTTTTAATTTTTCTATTGATTTTTTATTTTAATGACATATAATTACTTATTTAGGCTTAGAGGTTCACCTTTATGAAGGCAAAACTAAAACACCAGAAGATGGATGATATGTAAAATAGATTTAAGGGATAATGACCATGGGAATTTATCTTGTAAAAGGGGTAAAAAGTACTATAATAATCATGCCATGGGTAGATCTGAGGTACCCATGCTCAATATTAGGCTATGATTGTGATAGATAATCACATGATTCAATTTTAATTGGTTGTCCCTAAAATAATGAGATGAATTCCTTTGAAAACAAGGGATGAGCTTAAGTTAGACAAAAGTGAATATGAACTTGTTTAAGAAAAGAAAGGACACATGTGAAACATTGAGGGGCTTAGGTTTTGGTTTTCTTTAAAGAGAGGACAATTGGTAAGATCCTGATCCATACTTATGCATTATGATATAAGGTCCAAGCCAATTGAAAAGAAACTTACCCTGATTTATTTTCTTTATATTGGTGACATGTTTATTTTCCTTTAAAACAAGGTCTTTAATGTTGAATTCTATCACTTTAAGGTGTTTGTTATAAGCATACTTGATTCATTATTGATATACATAAAGATGATTAATTATAGCCAAAAAAAGTTTGTCAACTAGCTTAAGCTGGGCTAAACACTCTTGATGATAATCATCTTCAAAAATTATATCCCATATGGATATGAAAAATAATGGAATCTAGACTTTGAGATGCAGGATAACCTCTACTCCAAAAACAAGAGAGAAAGGAGTAGCACCCATGGGGGTTCAAATGTTAGTATGATATGCCCATAAGGAGAAAGGGATGTGAAAATGCCAATCTTGACTAGATGCATTAACCATTTTAGTTAGCATGTTGTTAAGAGTTTTTTTAGAGACTTCTACCTATCCATTAGCTTGTGGATGATAGGGTGATGAGAAACTTAACTCGATACTGAATGTGTCAAAAATACCTTGGACTTGTTTGTTTTTGAAATATTTTTCATTATCAGTGATAATTTTATGAGGAACACCAAAAAGATAGATAATGTGATGGTTGATTAAATTGATAATATTTTTGGCTTTGGTTTAGGTGAGAGGAATAAACTCTACCCATTTGGTGATACATTCTACTGCAATGATGATATAATGATGTCACTATAAAGAATGGGGGTTAATTTCACCAATAAGATCCAAACCCCATTATGAGAAGGGCAAGAGATCCTTGATTACTTGAATACTATGGCTAGGTGCATGATGTAAATTTACATGTTGTTGACATTTAACACACTTTTTCACATAATCACAACAATCTTGGTTAAGGGTGGGCTAATAATATCCAAGGCAAAGGATGCATTTAGTGATGGATGGACCATTAATGTTTCCTCTATAAATCCCATCATGTGTTTATTTGATAGCATGAGAATATTCATGACTACATAAGAAACAAAAGAGGATACCATCAAATTGATGTTTAGAAATAATTCCCCCCAGCATGGTATAATTTGAGGTGTTATGAATAAACACTCTTCGAGCATTCCTAGAAAGGTTGGAAGGGATGATGAAAAGGTTTAGATAGTCAAAGGTCTATTGGTACCAAATTTTAGGTTGGGTTTCCTCTACATTGAAAATGGTAGGAGAGTCTGATTTGATATAATAAGGCTAGGTAAGTTGATGGATATAACAAATAGCTTAAAGTCATAGGTTGTAGATAGGATCTAGGAAGTGAGAGAAGCCATCATATCGGAAAGTTTATTTATAGATCATGGAGTGGTTTGGATATGTTAGTATTTAAATGATGTTAACAGAGCATCAAATAGTTATTTGTACTATTAAAAAACATTATTCTTATATTGATAAAATCCACTGATTTGATTGACCATAAGTTGAGAGTCACTAAAAAAGTTGATTGTTTTAACTCCTAAAATTAATGCAATTTGGAGACCTATCACTAGGGATTCATACTCAACCATATTGTTGGTACATGCAAAATATAGCTTGAAAGATAAAGGAAAAATTTCACCATGAAGGTGGATAAGGATAATACTAGATCCCCCACCATGTTGACACTTTGATCCATAAAAAAACATGGTCACTTGATAGGTGAAGTTTGCTTGAGAGAGGGCCATGATGAACTCATTTGGAAACTCAAGAGGAGGAGGTCAATTGTCTACTAAATGTGATTTAGCCAATTGGTCAAAAATTAATTTCCATTTAATTAACTTCTAATAGATGAAATCAAGGTCAAAATTATCTAAAATCCTAAGCCACTTGGCCATACATTGATTTTGGTATGGCTTGGAGTGTATATACTTGAGAGGGTCAGTGTTGGTGATGACAAAGGTCTTATATTTGCAGAGGTAATGGCAAAGCTTGGTGTCCATAAAGACCAAGGTGATGCAAATATTTTTAGTATGGGTGTACTAAGTCTTGTAATCTATAAGTTTATAACTTATGTAGTAGATGGATTGCTCTTTATGTTTCTCATCTCAATGAGCCAACATTGACCCTAAAGAGTAATTGGTGGAAGAAATATAAAGGTAAAAAGTTTTATCTTCTTTGGGAGGAATGAGGATGGGTAGAGATAGAAGGTAATATTTAAGTAAATCAAAGGCCTTTTGATATTTTTTATTTCACTTAAAAGATACATCCTTATTTAGAAGGTCGTAGAAAGGTTGCCATTGATTAGAGAGTTGAGAGATAAAGCAATGAATGGATTGGATCTTTCCCTACAAGCTATGGAGTTACTTGAGGTGGGTGGGAGGAGTAATATTGATTAATGATTTGATTTTTGTAGGATTGACTTTAATTCAATAAAAGGAGATGATAAGTCTAAGGATCTTTCTTAAAAAGACCCCAAAAATACACTTCTTGGGGTTAAGGCAGACATGGCAATGGATGAGTCATTTAAAGATAATATTAAGAATGGCCAAATGATCTTTAAAACATTTTGATTTCCCAAAAATGTCATTGACATAGTCTTATATGATTTTATGAATAAGGTCATGGAATATGTAGGTCATAACATGTTAGTAGGTTACACCAGTGCTATTTAGATCAAAAGGCATGACCCTATAGCAAAAGGTTCCCCATGGGGTGATAAAGGTAGTTTTGTGTTGATATTTAGGGGTAATTAAGATTTGATAGTAACAAAAAAACCCATCCATAAGAGACAACATCTCTTAGATGGATATAAGATAAATAAGCTAGTCAATACTTGGCAAAGGAAAGTCATCCTTTGGGTAAGCAAGGTTAATGTCATGAAAGTCTACACAAATGAAAAGTCCCCTTATAGCTTTAATGATAGGTACAATATTTGAGACCCATTGGGGATAATCAATGGGTTGGATGAAATTTATGGATAGGAGATTTTAAAGATCTTCTTTGATGAGAAGGGATATGTGAGGATGCATTCATTATTTTTTTTTGCCTATTTGGCTTGGCATCTTAGTTGGTAACTATATTGTGGGTAGCGATGGAGGGGTAAATTCCTAGAATGTCACTATAAAACCAAGAAAATGCTATGATACAGTCTTGTAGGAAGGAAGGGAAGTCCTAACGCTCCTTGGAATTTAGTGATTGACTGATTTTGATAATGCACAAGTTATCCAAAGTACCCAAGTTGATATCTATGGTAGATTTTTTCACCATGGTTAAAGTTTTAGGGTGGAGATATTTGTGGATAGAGGAATCTTATGCACCTAGGTAAGAAAGAATATAATCATCATCTTGACACCAAATAGTATTAATGGTAGGAGAGTCATCTACTACCATCTCAGGATGAGTTAGAGGAATAGTCATAATTGTCCTATCTTTTTGATAATTCAAGGGTTTAGGGAAGATCATGTTGATGAAAAAATGTTAGGGGGGATGATGTTAGGATCCTCAAATTTTGATGGTGGAGTGGATGGTCAAGATGGGATTTCTTCATCAATGATGGTAATAGGAGGCAAGTTGGTTTGCTTTTTAGGTGGCATGAAATTGAGACCATGATTTTCATGAGGTTTTCTAGTCTTGATTAGAAGTAATTCATGCATCCCATGTTCATACTGACCTAGATCAAATCTCTTCCAAGCACACCTATAAAGATATGTCTTAAAAAACTCTAGTTTACCCAAATAGGAGAAATTAGAGGTGAATGGTCAAGGTGAAAAAGAGGTGGTAGAAGTGTTAAGGGGTTTATCAAATCCACCATAGATGAAATTGGTTTGACAAGCTGAGGGCCTATGAGAAATAATGGCTCCAACATTAGGGTTATAATCAGGTCATTGGTCAAGATTCCCATACTCTTGGGGAGTAGAAAAAGTGTCAAGTGTCAAAAGGTGATACTCCCCTAATGAAATGTTTTGGAAGGTTGATTCTAAAGGGTTTATTATGGGGATTTGGGTAGAAGGGATATATGAACTAGTGGATGATTCATCGATAGAAGAAGATTGGGTATCATATGTTATTGAGGATGTATTGTTAGATGGAGGAAGGAGAACATAATTAGGTTAGTAAATCATGTTGCATGATGTAAAAGGACTTGAGTCAACTTGTATGGTAACAAATTGACCTTTATTTTCAAATTTTATGCATTAGTGTAGGGTGGATGACACGTAGGCCATGGAATGAATCCAAGGTCATACCAATAAAACATTATATTGGAACTCACCTTTTAATACATAGAATAGTTCAAGAAGTCTGTGATGTCCTAGACAAATGTGAAGGACAATAGTTACTAAAGTTGTGGCCATGGTATCATTGAATGATCAAAGCATCATTGAGGTTTCTGACATAATGTTTTCAAGTAATATGAGTTGGTTGTATGCATAAGAGGAGATAATGTTAATGATATATCCCCCATCAATCATGATCCTCTTGATGTGGTTTTATTTTATTTAAGTAGTAATGAAGAGGGGAGGATCTAGATCATCCAAATGGATGGAAGGTATTTTTGAATATTTAAAGGTAACAAGGTTGGAAATATGAAGAGTTATGACAAAGGTTGCTAGAGGTTGTGGGTATTTTAATTAAACATCTATGAATTGCAATGCATCTATCATTGCTTAGTGATGATGGGGTGAGGTATTGATTAATTCATAAAAATGCATATTCACCAGTGTTTGGTGAAGCTATTTAAGAAATACTCATTGGATTGATTTAGAAGGGTTGGATTGAGAGGGACCTAAGATGGATATCTTGGGTTTGGTTGAAGGTAAAGGTTCTTGGTGTTGGTTGGGTGATGTGGTGGAATATGGATATGTCTATGTAATAGACACATTTTCCTTTTCTTTATCCTTTTTTTGATATTATGATCGTGTGACCACATAGATGGTATGGATTTAGGGAGGAGTTAGGATAAAGGACTGCTTTAGTTCCTCCTCACTCTTGGATGAGAGTACAAGAGTAGGTAAGTGTTGGTTGATGGCTCTTAGTTCTTGGATCTATGGTGAGATCAAAGGAGGCTCATTTGATAATAAGTCATCCTCAAGATATAGCTAATGGATTAATAATTAGAGAGATTTACAATTATCTGTATCATGCCTAGGTCTTCTATGGTATGAACATACTAATTTATCATTATACAAGGATGGTTTAAGATTATGTCAGTCAACTGGTTTAATAGGTGGCAAGGTTAAGAAAGATGTTTATAATAACCTTTTTAGGATGGTTGAGTAAGACTTAGGTAAAGGTGTAAAGGATGTTGGATTTATGGTTTTGATTGTGGAAGTGAGAGCCCTCTTAGGAGTAAGCTTAGTATTAGGAAATCTGGGTGGTGGAGTATTCTTGGTAGTTGGTTTTTTAGAGGTTAGATTAATAGAAGTAGTAGGATTAGTAGTGGGTGATATAAAAATATAAGGTTTAAAAGTAGGATACTTGGTAGTGGAGGATTTATAGGTTAATGTCACAAAGAGGATAGGTAGGGAAATAACTATAAGAGTAGGTTCAGTTTAGGTTGTCTTTGGGAGATGTGTTTTTTAACAAAAGGATGAGGTCTTAGGATGATACAAGTATGTGATGCCAAAATGGAAAGAAATGTAGAAATAGGTGGTAAGGGTCTAGATTTAAGTATCTTAGGTGGTTCCTCCTTCTTGGTTGGCTTAAATTTTGGTAGGTTAGTTGGTGTTAAATCCACCTTTAGCAGAGGGTGATTAAGGCTCTAAGTAGGGAGTATGTCAATTTTTTTATGGGTTTGATAGTGATAAGAGAATCTACTTAGGCTATTTTGGGTGGAGTTGGTTGGGTTAGTTTAACTATGGCTTAAAGGGTATAGGTTTTTAGAGGTTTGGTTAGAGTTATGGTGGGTTTAATATTGGAAGTGGAAGGTTGGGTTGAAATTGGCATGGTTGGGGGCACTTACTTGGTTGGTAAAGGAAGCCCAAGATGATGCCAAAATGTGGAATGATCCATGTTGGGTTGGGATAAGTATGCTAAGTTTTTAACTAGCCTAGAGAAGGGTTTATAGATAGGTTTGATCCCTTAGATATTCTTCTCAAAGGATAAACCCATGGGTGGAGAGAGAGGAGTGGTTACCTCATCCTTTTCCTCAATAAAAGGGTCAAAAGTTTGAGAATATGAGTCTCCTATCGGAGAGGTAGGTAGAGTGATCCCATCCTTAGGAATGATTTTTAAGGGAATAATGGATTGATGTATGATGAAAGAGAAGGATACAGTGGTAATGGCTACTTATTTTGGTATGTCTTCCAAAAGAGAGGTGGGTAACTTGACTACCTCAATAAGTGGAGAAAGGGGAGTGGTTGTTTCTTTGGTCTCACTTTCCAAAGGAATGGAAAGTGATTCCACTACCTCAATAAGTGGAGGGGAAGAAAGGTGGTTTCATCAATGGTCTCTTGAATAATGAGTTACTTAAGAATGACATTAATGGTATAGACCTCATGGTTGTGAAAGGATTTTTTATCTATTATTTTCAGTGTTCATAAAAGGGGCATGGTTGGGGAATGGTTGTCTAAACATGTCAAGCGATTGATTTGGGGGTGCATTGGGGTTATCCAACACAAGTTCCCCCTTGTCAATCAGGCTTTAAACAACATTTTTGGAGGTATTACGCCTACTAACATCATATCCAATGACATGGTCGAAGGCACATAATTCATTCTCCTTATACCAACCATGTATATGAGAAGAGGAATCAAATTATTATTAAGGTTTTATTTAAGGAAGCTATACAATATTTGCTTCCAACAATTTCTCCAAGACCAAAGCATATAACTCCCCTAAAAAAGTGAATTATTTTTTTAATTATGGTTTGGGTTTCTAGTGTTATGATTAGATGAGTCAGAAGAGTTGTATTGGTTAATAATAGGTGGAGGGGTTATTTTAAGGACAACCACATTCACAGTTTACTTGTTTTTGGTGTTAACATTGGTTTGATTGTTAGGCTTGGAGGAGGTAGCCTCATTTGTTTTGAAGGTGGAATTCTTGTCTCTCAATTTTAACATCCCCTGATTAATAGCTTTGTTCTCTAACTTGTGTGCCATGGTAAAATCCTAATCAAAGGCCTTGAAAGTCTAAACCTATAATGTGGAGGAATTGTGTTTAACACAAACATGAGCAAAGAGTTCAATCAGCTCAGGTTGGGGCAAAGATAAAGAGAGTTGATTTATTAAGCTTCTCTAATGGGCTATGAAGTCAGCTATGGAATCATCATCAAATTATCAAATGGAGTAGATATCAGTGATGGAAACATTCTTAGAGATGTTTATAAATAATTGGTATAAGAAAATTTTAGCTAAATGGGTGAAAAGAGGGAGTGATTTGTAATAGCATTATACCAATTTAGTGCCAGACTAGATAGAGACATGGGAAAGGTACATAGAAGGATAACATAATCATAGGTAATCAAATAGTAAGAATGCCTAAATGCTCTTAGATGTTGTTGAGGGTCTTCCTTGTTATGAAATTTTGAAAATTTTGGGAGTTACCCTTGAGGGGGATAAGGTCGAATGGGGACATATGAATGAATTGGTTTGTTGTAGATTTATTCATAAGATAAGAAGTTATGGGTACTAAAAATAGATGAATCGAAAGTAGTCATTTTTTCTATTTACATTTTGAAAAGATCCATTTGTGGTGATGTACCCCCATAGTTATAAGGTAGATTATGTTAGGTTTGGGTAGGTATAGTATAAAGATAGCTAGTGGAAGGTTGGGAGGTTGTCACATATTGGTATGTGGACATGGGTGGTTGGGATGATGCCACTTTTGAATACGTAGAGATAGGTGGTTGGGTGAAAGGTAGAGGTATGTACCTTAGGTTTGGTATAATTAGAACCTATTCAAGGATTAATGTAGGGTGGGTAGGAGGTATGGTTGGGTTGGTAGGTAGAGGATATGTGGTAACTTTGGTACTGATGGGTAAAAGGGTAAAAGGTATGGGGACCACAAAGATCTAAAATAGAGTGGAGGTAGGTTGGTTAGGAACAAGAATAAGGCTAGTGACACTAATATAAGGTACTCCCATGGTAAGCAGAGTACTAGTGTCCAAAATTTGGGTTAATCCTATATTAGAAGGGTTGCTAGTTGTGGTAGAAGGTATTTGGGTGTTGTGTAGTCAGGTGAGTTAGTTTTAGATGGTGGCGTTAGTGGGATTATCAATAGAAGATGATGCCTAGGTAATTAAAGGTTGGGTGGGAATGGCGGCAATAGAAGTGTTTCTCTTAAAGTGGGATAGCATGCTATAGAGTGGGTCAGTAGGTGGAACTAATGTAGGGTTATGGTGGGATATGGTGTTAAGGTAATGTTGGAAGGCTATGGGGTTATTATCTATAAAAGTGATAAAATCAATATCACATTGGGAAACCATTTGAGGGATACTAGGACTTCCAAAAGGATCAGGAGAACTCTTTGCATCCAATACATACTTCATGGATGACAGAGAAGAGGAAGATGGATGATTAGTGGGTGTATCTTGATTTTCTTAGTATCTTAGTTATTTCCTAGTTAAAACCATGTAGATAAGGGAAAGAGGAAGACACATTTAATCTCATAACTCAAACAAAAGGAAGATAATAAAACTTTAAGGGAATGAAACACACACTAAAGAACATTAACTCCTAAGGTTCGTTTTTGTCTCTCTTGTGGCTTATTCCTTAATTTTGAATAATTTATGAAGACCAACTTAGGTTTGTAGAATGGGTACTAGAAGAAGATATCTAAGGATGCTTTTAGGTTGTTAAAAGCTCTCAAGATCTATATTATAACCTAGTACATGGCTTGATATTAGGGCCTACCCACTCACTTCACACACCATAGTGATAAGGGTGTTGGGTGCTTAGCCAAAATATAACAAGTTGCTAGATATTATACTCAACCAACATACTAAGCTGGTTCTCCTCTTGGTGGTGAAATCCAAGTAGGATAGCTGAGAAAGGTGACTGCTAGGTGATGAAATCTGAGTTAGGACTTATGTCAATGTCTTTATGATTGATTAGGTGTGAGTGGTTTGGTCTTGTGTGTGTGATAAAAGTGAATATATGATTAATTAACTTGATTAACTAAGTTATGTGAGCTAAAAATAAGAAATTAAATAATGTATGTAGTCAATTTTAAGCCCATAATGAAAATGTGATTTCATTGTATGAGCATAAAAAAATAATAAGCACATAAATGCAACTATGAACCCAAAAAAATACTCAAGGGTGCCATCTAGCGTGCCAAAATGTTTCACGTAAATATTTTTTTATTTCTAATAATAATGTTGTAAAACTTGAAAGAAGGATGGGGTTAGTATAACTTAGATCTAGTTTGCACTTTATGATCTAAACATTTGTAGATATTCCTATTTGTCTAGGGAAGAATGACCTATAGATAAGATATCACTAAAGGAATAGTTGATTAGTTAGATAGTAGGGTAGATTACCAAGCAAGCTAGATCCAAGAAGCACAAGCTTCTTTGGAGGCTTTCAATGCACACTTTTAAACAATCAAGTTTTGAAAATCAAAGATAAATTGCTTGCATTAATAATAGAAGATATTGAAATCAAATATAAGAAGTGTTTAAAAGAGACAAATCTATCTAATTATATAAATAAACCATTGGATATTAATTTTAAATAAATAAGACATGGTTCCAAAAATAGGGTAATCCTCTATAACTAGGTAAAAGGTTAAAAAAGTGGGGTTTGGTTAGGGTCTAATAGGTGGAACTATCTTGGTGTTAAAATTAACACATAATGACCATTATTGGTTAGGGGTAAATCATCAATGGTTGGGTGTCTATCAGTGGTTAGGGGCAAACTGTCAATGGCTGGGTGACTATCGATGGTTACTATGAGATTTGTCTTAGGTCAAGAATTTTTAGTTGGCAATGTTACATAAAGACATGACAAAAAATCTAAATCTTGAATCTTGATAAGAGATAATTACTTAGCTTTTTCTAGTCTAAAAAACATTTAGGGTAGCTAAAAACTTGTTGTGGAGCCTAGAACAATTATGGTAGAGTGATGGTACCTTGGGTTGTGAATTGCATACTTTTGATCTTTATCTTAGTTGCTAGTTCACTGGAGTATTTTTTGGATTTTTTAAAATAAGAATACTTTCATAAGAAGCTCTGACACAAGAATTTCTTGATGGTTTTGATCATCTCTTTCACCTATTCATCCTCTCTTTTAAAGAAAGAAGGGAGAGGTGAAACAATAGGTTCAACAAGAGGTTTAACAAGGTGTTTAATTTTATCTTTGACATGCATAATTATGCAAGTGGCTAATAATTAAAAAACAATGTGTATTTAAGTTAGAGTTAACCCTCAAGGTGGTTAAAGGCTAGCCATTGGTGGTCGAGTTTAACTGGTAGTGGTTAGGGGTCAACCACTAATGATCAATAATACAAAGGTATAATGGTCAAAGCTAGTTAGTTAATTAGTTATTTTGACTTAATTTTATAGGGTAATGGTTAGGAAGTGGTCCGTAGGGGGTCCCAAGGTGGTCTAAGTGTCAGTGTGACATTTAGAACTATATTGTGTGGTTTTCTAGTGTCTACATAACCAAGTCCCAATTATTAATATTAAATTCATGTTTAACACCCATGTTTGGTTTCCCAAATCCATATGGAGGAGGAATAGAAAAATCCATCAATAAAGTTAAAATCCAAATCATTTGAAATAAAATGTAATGATATACAAAAGGAAACATACAAATATCAAAAGTCAAAATCACACCAAAAGATGTGATTACAAGCACATGTTCTATCTCCAATTGAATCTCAAACTCCATGTTTGTCCTCACACTAGAACCAAGGTCCACTAAGGTATAGTAAGAAAATAGATTGGAATAGGATAATTCAAAAAAATCTATGGTGTTACCTACTTTCTCACATAAGTACTCAATCTTCACAATGGACAAATAAATTTGTAAGGGGTCTTGAGGAATGGTGAACACATTATGTGAAGGTAAGTCAATTTTAATTTTCATACATATGACCTTCATGGGATGATCTATATAATTAATTTATTGACCTAATACTTGTGTGGCTAGGAGAAGTTCTTCATATTCCTTAAGGTTAAAAGTCCTCTTATTTTGATAGATTTTATTTGAGTGTCTTGATTTCAATAAATATTTCCTCTATCTTAGTTTTTCATTTTATATAGATGACCATAAAAATGGCATACCATGAATGTGATCATGTTCCCTAAGGTGTGTGTAAGGGAGTATTATTGTAGAACTTGAAAGTTCATAGTCATATTATTTAACCCTAAAATATAGATATAAGGTGATCCTATTGTTAACTCCATATTTCATTTAAGGGGTATATAGAAATGAAATGTCACAAGGGTGATGATCAAATATATAACAAGTTAATTATATTCCAAACCTATAAATAGGCACCCATTAAATTTATTGTGTTGAGAAAATCTAATGTAGACACTAGAAAACCATACACTATGGTTCTAGATGTCATGTTAGCCTTTGAATCACCCCTTGACCCCATGGGACCATTTACTTACTTCTCAAATACTAACCATAATTGAAAATGGATAATTTTATGAACTTTGATTCTTTCTCCCTAACCATTGATGGTTGACCCTTGACCATCGGTGGTTGGCTCTAATAGTCAATGGTTATGTAACTTAACCTTAGCACTGCATGATCAAAAGAGTTAGCTATAACTTACTCTTTGCATGATCAATCCATGATAATCCATGTGATCAATTCGTGTTATAATATCCTTTGAACTATTTGTTATACTCCTTAGTTTCAATGCTTCTTTTCTTTATATTATGATATGAAGAGAAGAAAAGGAAGGGTGGGTATAAACACTAAAAAACTGCACACTTTTAGTTTTTGATGATTGAATGCTTTGAAACCCCCTAAAGACCGAATAAAATTTTCATAACCCTTAACCAAACCCTCTTAACCTAACCAAATCACTATTTTCCTATTCACATAATACTATTTAGAAGTACTATTTGAAAACACTATTTAGAAGTACTATTTGAAAGCACTATTCAAAAGTACTATTCACTATCACTATTTTTTGTGGGATCCACTGTCACTATTCATGATGACATGGAAAGTGACATAGCATGTAATATGGAAATTGATATGGAAAGGGACATATAAGGTGATATGGCAAGTGACACAGCTTGAAAGTGAGGTGGCTTAAGGTGGGACATCATACCCCACTTGAGACCCACCTCCAAGGTACCTAATGACATCATTAAGCACTAAAGGGCCCCTCCTTGGAATATGGCACATTTTTCCCCATGGTACCATCACTAAACATGTGCCTTTGTCCTCATGAATGGATAATAATGCCAAAATTCATGGGGAACTTAGCCAAAAGATGAATGTAAGTGGTGGAAGGTATTTTGGACCCATATAAGCCCATGTAAATGATTCCCTCTCCATTTTGGACTCTTTATCAATTTAGAAAACAAGAAAACCAAGTGGAATACCTATTTGATAAGTATTAATTTCACCCCATTTTATTTCATGACCATGCATGCACCCACATAGTGAATGGTGCCAAAATTCATGGGGCACTTATCCAAAAGACAAATTAGCTTGGTAAAAAGTCCTTTGGCCTAATTTGAGCTCATGTGCATGATTCCCACTCCAAATCAGACTCATGTTCAAGGAGAGAGATAAAACAAAAATTTGGTAATCCTACCATCCTTATCCCCTTTGTTATTTATAAACCCACTTTAACAATGGTGCCATACTTCTACTATTCCCTCTTTTGGCATGATTCTTCAACAAATGCTATAAATACCCCCTTCTCCTTTACCAAAGGTTAAGTTAGTTTTGTTTATTGCCTTTTATTATAAGTTTGAGATCATAATCCACTTGTTAAGGATTTCATAATCTTATAGATAAGATCATGAAGTAATGAAACTCTACCAAAATCATCACAAAGCTTGAACAACATCATAAACAATCATCTTCATAAAGGGAAGGTAATATTTTCTTTTGTTCTTGCATTTCATTTCTTTATTTCCATTTGGCCTTTCATTTTCTTGTTCTCCATACTCTTGACCCATTTAACCCTTTATTTTCATCTCATTTTTTCCATTTTACCCCTTTGTTATTCCTATTCCATTTACCTCTTTTACCCTATTCACCTCTTTGTCCCATTTACCCCTTTTTCCTCTTTGCCATCTTTACCCATCTCTATTCCTTTTCCCCATTTACCCATTAATATATTTTTTAATTTTCAGCCTTAATCATTTACCCAACCCAACTAAAAAATCATTTTGACCTTTATCATCAAGTTACCACACCAAAAACCACCATTTTGCCTTAACTAATTTTTCGCACTAGTTGATTTAGCTTAGTCATCTTCTAAGAAAAGTATTTAACTTTATTGTGCTAAGATTGGTTATTTGATATCATATCATTTTGTTTAATTTCAGTTTTCTATTATTTTATGCAAATCCTTTCTTTTTCATTTACAAATTCAAGTGTTTAAAGTAGATGGATTAACAACCTCCTACGAAGCTTTCGCTTTTAGGATCTAGCTCATGCTAGGTAATCCACCCATCCACTTGTCTAACAAAAAAGTTTTATGGTAGTTTTTTATTATTTTTAGGTATTATTCCCTATCCAAAGAATATTTATCCAAAACTATCTAGATTTAATGCATGCACTTACAACAGGTTTTTTCTACAAATTTAGAACATAGTTTCTTTCTTTTCAAAACTAAGAAAAAAACAAAAAATAGATAAAAACATTTTGGCATGCCCAGTGGGAACCTTGAGTTTTATTGGGTTCATATATGTTTTAGGAAATTTATAATTACATTAGTGAAATTAATTTAGTTGCATTCTTAGAAAATTAAGCTTTATGTCTTTCCTTACAAAACATAAGTTTTAGTTGCATTTTTTTAGAAAATTTTAAATTTCATTTTCCTTGCATTTCTAAAAAAGAAATATAAAAATATAAAAAGAAAGAAAAGAGCATTAATCCTAGGATTAAGATTGCACTTTATGTTGCATTTAGGTGCATTTTAGTTTTTCTTGTCTTCATTGAAAATAAATCAAAAAAATACTTCGGGATTAAAATTAACTTGCATACATAGTTTGCTTGCTTAATTAATTAGCTCATCTATTTTAATTTAAAAAAATCAAATTAACCATAAAATTTTATGCAAACCAAACCACTTGCACTAAAACAAACATAAAACACACTTGAGACAAGGCACAACTAGGTTTTCATCATCTAGCAGATCACCTTACCCTTTCCCAATTATCATACTTGGATTTAATCACTTAGGGGATAACCAACTCAGCTCTCTAGTTGAGTATAAACTCTAGATAACTGGTATAAAGGTTAAGCACCTACACTAATTGTAGGATTGTGATGTGAGGGGGGCAAGACCCAAGTATCAAGCCATGTACCTAATCCAATATAGACTTTTATTTTAGCACTTAAACACAATTTGAAACCAAACACATATTGCTTTCTATGACCTATTCAAACCAATTTCTTCTTCACACTTTTCTAAGTCATAAGCCAAAAGAGATATTAAAAAGAATCCTAAGACTCAACATGCTCTTAGTGAATGCATTGTTTGCCTTGAATATTTTTTTATTGCTTTTTGTTTTGAGGTGTGAGAACGTATCATTCCTTTCCCATTTTCTTATATGATTATTACTCACCAACAATGAAGGGACCTTAAGGAACAAAACTCACCACCAAGTCATCTAACATTTTCTAACTTGTCACCCATAGAATTGGTTCTTGAAACTATTGAATTCCCTCAATCTTTGGGAATTCCTACTCAGGTAGTCCTATAAGATGTAGATTTTGTTGCTTTCCTAAACAAAAATCATGTAGCCTTAGAACATTACCTTAGAAATATGTCTTACCAAATCTCATTTACAACCCCACCTATAGATCAACCTTATGACATGCCTCTCCACCTCATGGGGAGTACCTCCACTACCATTGGTACTACTCAACCTTTAGTTACCCAAGCCCTATCATCAACCAACAACCCCTTTAAGGCTACTACTCAAAATCAACCAACCCAAACTAACACTACCTTTATACCACCTACCAATCACTCTCATATAATATGAGTGCCTACCTCTATCACTACCCATCTCCCTCTAATTACCTCTAACCTATCAAACACTACTCCATTCCAAATCATTGTGGTGTTTATATCCTCTATGTTACCATTGATTAGTATAAAGGTTACTACCCTTCCATCAGCCACTAACCCAACTACCACTCCTACCTAACAAGAGAACTTTAATTATCTCCATAATCCACAAAGGTACATGGTCACTACCCAACCAACCAACCCTACCCAGCTATTGACTTCCACATACCAATATATCTCTTCCACCCAACTAATGGCATCCACATAGCAATATCTAGTAGCCTATCATCTAGATGGATAAAGGGTATTTCCAAATCTTTGAAGGTAACAAGGTTGGAAATGTGAAGAGTTCTGATAAAGGCTACTAAAGGTTTATATTTTTTTGACCTTACCTCTATAGTTTGTAATACTTCTATCATTTATTAGTGATGATGGGGTGAGGTATTGATTAGTTTATACAAACTCATTTTGATTGACATCTGATGAAGTTATTTTAGAACTACTCATTCGATTGATTTAGATAAATTAGAGTTAGAGGGTCCCAATATGGACACTTTGGGTTTGGTTGGGGTTGGTTTTAGCTAGGTGGTTAGGTAGAGGAAGATGGATACATCTATAGAATATACACCTTTGTCTTCCACTTATATTTTGGTTGAGCCTATGATCATATGACCACATGGATGGTATGGATTAGGGGAGGAATTAGGCTAGGTGATTAATTTGGTTCCTCTTCACTCTAAGGTGAGAGTAGAGAGGTAGGTAGGTGTTGTTGAATGGTTATTAGTTCTTGGATCAATGTTAGGATCATAGGGGACTCATCTGATAATAAGTCATCCTCATGATATAGCTGATGAGCTATTAATTAGAGAGATTTACAATTCTCTATATTATGCCTAGGTTTCTTATGGTATGAACATACTAGTTTTTCATTATAACAAGATGGTTTAAGACTGTGTGGGTCAAATGGTCTGATAGGTGGCAAGGTTAAACAAGATGCTCATAATAACCTCTATAGAATGGTGAAGTAAGACTCAAACAATGGTGGTAGAGGCATAGATGGCTTAGGCTTGGTAGTGGTGGTGGAAGACTTTTTAGGATTGGTTTTTATGGTCAAAGACTTAGGTGAAGGGTTTTCCTTGGTGGATGGTTTGGGTTTTTGTAGAGAGGTTAAGGGTTTAGGGTTAGAAGTTTTTGGGGTAGATGTTTGAGAGATAATATTTTTTTTAATATCTGGTTAGGAGATAGGAGGTATTCTAATGGGTCACTCAATGAAAATAGGTATGTACAAAATTAAAAGTGATGGTGTAACCAAAAGTGGTGGTTGGGTTTTGATTGGGATGGTTGGTTTCCTTATTAAGGTAGAGGGATGAGGTCCTAAAATAGAGGGAAAAGCTAAGAGAGAAGGTAGAGTTTTTGTTTTTAGGTGGTTTTACCTTCTTTTTTGGCTTATCTTAGGGTTTATTTGATAGGTTTAATAGGTTTAGGTCCAACTTTATGGATGGCTGAGTAATGTTGTGGGTAGGAAATGTGCCAAGGTTCTTGGTGGGTTTAGTTACAATGGTGGAAGGTGATTTTGTGACCTTGGGTGAGTTTAATTTTGGTGGTGTTGTTATGGTTTGATGGGAAAAGATTTCTAAAGGTTGGGTTGTGGTGATAGTGGATTTGGTAGTAGAAAGGGTAGGTTATTTAGACAAAGAAGTCTCTTGCTTGGTTCTATACAGGAGTCAAATCTATTACCAAAAGGTGGACAAGTCTAGGTTAGGATTGAATATAAATTCTAAGTTTTTTACCAATTTAGAGAAAGGTTTATAAATGGGTTTGAATCCCTTAGTGGTGGACTTGAAGGATAGACCTAGGGGTTGAGAGGAAGGAATAATTACCTCATCCTTTTCCTGATTAAAAGATTCTAATATCTGGGAGGGTTACTCCTGAGTGGGAGGTGTAGGTAAGGTGGTTTATTATTTAGGAGTGATTTCTAAAAAAAGAGTGGATTGTTATATGATTGAGGAAAATGATGAAGTGGGAATGGTTTCCTCCTCTAATGTGCATATGAAAGGAGAGGTTTGTGACTCCACTACCTTAATAAGTGAAGTGGGGGAAGATGTTATTTGTTTAATAGTTTCCTTAGTAATGAGTTCACTAAAAACCATATTGATAGTATAGGCATCATGGGTATGAGAAGATTCTAATTCATTTTCATTATTGGTAGAAGGAGCGTGGTTTAGAAATGGTTGTCTAAAGATGTCAAGTGATTGGTTTAGAGGTGCATTGGGGTTATCCAACACAATCTACCCTTGTTAATGAGGGTTTAGAAAATTTTCTTAAAGGTATTACACCTACTAACATCATGTCTAAGATTTGATGGGAGGTACCTAATTTGTTCTCCTTATACCAACCAAGTGTAGGAAAAGACAAATTGAATTACTACGAAGGTTTGACTAGGGCAAGTTGTATGATATTGGATTTTAAAAATTTCTCCAAGACTAAATCATATCACTCCATAATCAGGGTAAATTGCTTTTGGGTGTTATAGTATGGATTCCTAGTATTTTGATTGGAGGAATTGAAAGAGTTGGATTGATAACATGCAGAGGGGTAGTCTTAACAATAACCACATTCATGGTTCCCTTATTTTTGGTGTTGGTGTTGGTTTTTTTGTTGGGTTTAGAGGAGGAAATTTCATTTGATTTTAAGGTGTAATTCTTATTTATCAATTTCAACTTCCCCTCATCAATGGCTCTATTTTCTAGTTTTTATACCATGGTGAAATATCCATCAGTGGTCTTGAATCTTTGGACCCATAAAGTAGAAGAGATGTGTTTATTATAGGCCTAAGAAAAGATTTTAATCAACTCAAGTTAGAGTAGAGAGAAGGAGAGTTAGTTTATCATAATTTTCTAATAGACCATGAAGTCAGTAATGGATTTGCCATTGAATTATTGAATGGAGTAAAGATTAGTGATGGAGACTTTCTTAGAGATGTTTATGTTAAAGTGATCTAAGAAAATCTAAGCTAGTTGGGAAAAATAAAAGAGGGAGTGATTCATAATGTAATTTTACTAATTTAGTGTTGGACCTAATAGAGACATGGGGAAGGTATGAATAAGGAGAGAATCATCATAAGAAATCATATAACAAGAATGCCTAAATGCTTTTAGGTGCTATTGAGGTTCCTCCTCACTCTAAAATTTTGAAAACTTTAGAAGCTCTCATTGTGGAGGGTATGGTTGAATGGGGTTGGACAAGTGAATTAGTTCATTATAGATCCGGTCATATGATAAAATATTACGAGTTATAGAAATGGATGACTCTAAAGTAGTCATCTTGTCCATTAACATTTTTACAAGGTCAATTTGGGGTTGTGTACTTCCATAGTTATAAGGTAGGTTGTGTTGGGCCTGGGTAGGTACACCATATGGGTAACTAGTGGGGGGTTAAAAAGTTATCACATATAGGTATGTGGTCATGGGTGGTTGGGATGATGCTACATATGAATATGTGGAGATAGGCATTTGGCTTGAAGGTAGAGGTACATACCCTTTTGGGTTAGTAACATATCTCAAGTTTTGTATAATGGGTTCTAATTGATACTTTAATGTAGATTAGGTAGGAGGTATGGTTGGGTTAGTAGATAGAGGCTAGGTGGTCACTTTTATATTGATGGGTGGAAGGGTGGAAGGTATAGGAGCCACCAAGTTCTGAAATGGATTAGATGTAGGTAGGTTAGAAATAAGAGGAATGGTAGTGGAACTAATAGAGGATATTCCTAGTAAGGGAACAACCAATGCCCAAAGGTTAAGTTTTTCCTATACTAGGAGGGTTATTAGTTAGGGAATAAGGTGCTTGGGTGTTTCTTGGTTGAGTGGGTTGGTTCAAAATGGTGGTATATATGGGGTTATTGGTAGAGGATGATGCCTAGGTGACCAGAGGTTGGGTGGAGATGGTGGCTATAGAAGTGTCACCCATAAGATGGGATGGCATGTCATAGGGCTGGTCAACAAGTAGAACCAAATTATGTGTATAGTGGGATATGGTGTTAAGGTAATGCTGGAGGGATATGGGGTTTTCATCTAAAAAGGTGGTAAAATCTACATTTCCTTGGGATACTATCTAATGGATGGTAGGACTTTTATAAAGGTGGGGAAAAATATCTACATCTGAGATGTACTCTATGAATGAAGGGGAGGAGGAAGATGGATGATTAGGAGGTGGGTCTTGATTTGTTTGGTTTCTTAGTTTTTGCCTAGTAAAAACCATGCAGATGAAGAAAGGAGGGAGATACAAACAATCTCATAACTCAAATAAAGAGAAGACAAGAAATGATCATGGAAATAAAACCCACACTAGAGTACATTAAAACATAAGGTTATTTTTAGTCTCTCTTGTGGCTTATGCCTTAAGCTTTAATAATTGTGTGATCTAAATCAGCTTGTAGAATGGGTACTAGAAAAGAAGTTTATAGTTGGTTTTAAGCTGTGTTTAGGCTCTCAAAGGGATATATATTGGAGACTAGTACATGGATTGATATTATGGCCTATGCCCTCACTTCACACATCATAGTGATAAGGGTGTTGGGTTATTAGCTAAGATATACTAATTTCTAGATATTATACTCAACCAGATAAATGAGTTGGTTCTCCCCTTGGTGATGAAACCCAAGTAGGATAGCAAGGAAAGGTGGCCACTAGGTAATGAAATCCCAGTCAGGCCTTATGTCAATATTTTTATGATTGATTAAGTTTGAATTTTTTGGTCTTGTGTGTGTGATAAGAGTTAATCTTATTCTAAATTACTTTTCTTTCATTTTAAACTACATGAGATAAATTTGAAAGCAACCAATATATGTGGTTAATTTTAAGACCAAAATGAAAATTTGATTTCACTATATGAGCAAAAAAATAATAAGTACCTACATGTAACTATGAATCCAAGAAAAAACTCAAGGGTCCCATTGGGTGTGTTATAATGCTTCAAATAAATTTCACTTATGTTCTTTGGAAGGAAGAGAAAAGAAACTTGAGAAGGGTATGATAGAAAAACCTGATATGTTGTGATCAAGATGGTTGTAGATAATCCTCTCTAGCTAGGAGGAATGACATATAGATAATAAACACTCAAATAAATGGTTTGATTAGTTAGATAGTAGGGTTGATTATCTAACAAGCTAGATCCAAGAAGCATAAGCTTCTTTAAAGTCTATCAATCCACACTTTTAAATAATCAAATTTTGAAAGTAAACATATTTGCATATATCATAGAAGATATTGAAATGAAATACAAGAAGTTATTGATAAATAAATAGATGAATTTGACTAATTATAGAAATAAATGGATTGATATTAATGCTAAATGAATCAAGTATAGTCCATAAAATAGGGTAAGATTTTATGGTCAAGTAGAGGATTTGAACTTTAGATTTGGTTGAGGTTTGGTGGGTGAAAATAGCTTGTTGTTTATTTATCTAATAGTGACTACTAGTGATTGGCATAACCATTAGTGGTTAGGGTAACCATTGATGGTTGGGGTGACTATCAATAGTTGGGAATAGATAGTCAATGGTCAGAGTGAATATCAATGATTACTTTGGGTTTGGTTTAGTCAAGAAAAGGTTGTTTTGATAAGGTCATAATATGGAATTATTAGAGATGGGTTTGGGTTGGGTTGATTGCAAAATATAAACAAAGTAACTAAATGATTGAAAATAGATACTTAGCTTGCTGGTTATTGATCTGATGAATAGTTAAGGTGGTTGGATAATAAAATCATTGATGGAGTCTGGGGTAAGTTCAATAGAGTAATAATACTTAGTTGTTGGAAGATGGATGGCATCACTTCAAATATTTTTTACACTTGATGTTTCATTGGATCACTAAAAGAATACCTACAAAAGGAACTCTGATGTAGGAGGATCTATCTCTAGATGTGGATGATTGATCGATCTTAGATCTACCCTCTCTTCCTCTCTTCTTATGGAAAGGAAGGAGAGGTGTATTAATATGCTAATACAAGGTTCAACAAGAAATTCAAATTTATATTTCACATGCATTAGTTCACACATGATTTAAATGAACTAAATATAAAAAATAAAGCTAGAGTTGACTGTTTAGGTGGTGAAAACTTGACCAGTGGTGGTCAGGCCTAGCCTTTGATGGTTAGGGTGACCATCAGTGGTCAAGGGTCAAAGGCTAAGTTTAGTCAAAAGTTTTAGTAACTCAATTAGCTAATTAACTAAGTTGACTTAGTTTTACAATCAAAGGGTTAGGAGATGGTCCTTAGGGGGTCTCAAGGTGGTTTATGGGTATTTTGACATCTAGAAATATTATGTGTAGTTTTCTACTGTCTACACAAATTAGGACTGATCATGCTTAGAGAAGAATTCTCATAGGTTCTTGGAACAAGGAAATGTCCTTTAATCTATTCTAAATATTTGGTTATGACATTAAACCTTTTCCATAACCCTTCAAATTTTACACTGGTATATTCATCATATTGCATCTCTTGAGCATTTAAGATGTCTCTTTCATCAACCTCACTCAAGATTTAATCTTGATCTTTAACTGTAAATGAGGTTTGACTTAACCATCTAAGGTCTAAAATATCACTCCTGTCTTGCTCAAGCTCTAATCTACTTTCCTCTTTCTCTAACATATCATAGATATCCTCTATAGAGTGGATTATGAATAGGATCAATTCAAACATTAGTAATGAAAAATCATAAAAGAATGCATAAGAATTGACAATCTAAGCCAAACTATTCATCTGAGTGTTGCTAATGATAACAAGATACATATGAAAGAAATTCATCAACCATTACCTTCCCAAATGACTCCATTACTCAAAAGTGGCTCCAAGTGTGTTCTCCCCTTGATCTAGTGCTCTAGTCTTTGTCAAAAATAGTTTCTTTGTTCCTCTATTGCCTCAATAAATCTATGCAAAACCTAGGCTCATGAACTAAACTATCTATTTTGCCTATCAATGAAGCTAATCCAAATGTGAATAACATAATAATCAAAACACAAATAAATTGTGAATGGATTTTAACATTATAAGTTTACATAATTTAAACTTTAAAATGGTAGTGTGAGGCCTTCTATTTATAGATTTTTGAGATTGGTTAGGATCAACCATGATCATCTATCTCAAGATTGATGTGTGGCTATGAATTTATCTAATATTTGTAAATAAATCCATGAATATTATCATCATGGTTTAGGAATAAGGGGTATTAATTGTAAAATAGGAATTCGACTAAGAAAAGGATATTAGAGTTGTGTTAGTGAATGAAACCAAATTAAAAATACACTAAACTAACATCTTCAAGCCTAGTTACTCGGGTGATCTTAGTGAATAAATTCAAATGAATAAATCACAACTAAAATGATATAAAACACACATTCCTTACCTTCCTTGATGCTCCAAGAGTATTATTCAATTATCTTACTAGGTTTATGCTCATGAAGTCCTCATCAATGGAAGCTTGTCTACCTCCATCTCTCCTTGGCACCTTTGGCTTTTGCTTGGCTTGGAATCAATTTGAAATGGTAACACTAGTTTCATAAAGATTTTGGAACCAATATTGTATTATAACTTTGCACAAATTAAGCTTATAAATGATGTGGTAAGGCCTCTTAATTATAGATTTTTGAGATTGATCAGAATCAACTTGAACTATCCATATCAAGATTGAGATGTGTGGCTAAGGATTAATATAATTTTTTAATTAAATTTGATAAATAGGCTCATCAATATTTGGGATAGAGGATTAGTTAAGAGGCATGGAAGGATTTGATCAGGCATGGGAGGCATGAATCATGATATTTGTGGTATTTATGGCCTAGGGATGTCTTCCCAAGAAATGAGGTCACCTGATGATGTAAATATTCAATATTCATTTCCAAAATCAAGTCTTTGACAAATTTCCATGGAATTAGTAATTAGGCCTTGATTCGGATTAATTAGATCTTAATCATGTTTAAGCACTTTGCGCACAAATTACTCAAATTAATTATAATGTCTTGTTATTGGTCTAAAATTTGATTGAATAGGAATTAGAATGTGATGTTAGATGTGTTGGATCTGTTATTGCATTTAGTATGCTATAAACACTAAATAACAAAGGCACACATCTTGTGTAAAATATTTGATAGAAAAGAGCAATCTAAAGCACCTAGGTGCAAAATTGGCATTTTGATTTAGAATGATTTGATCAAAGTTAGCTAGTCCATAAATTCCATTGCCCCATTTAGGAATACACTAGATAGAATCAACATTTGAATATATCAATTTTAACTCATTTAATGCATTTTAATGTTTTTAGGACAAATTGTGCACATTAGGTAGAAATTGGTCAAAAGTCTATTTAGAGGTTATTGGTGGCCATATTTAGGTATCTATAGTTTGCCCCTGTTTGGGAAGGCATTGCAAGCTATAAGAATAATAACATCTTCTCAAAGAATGATAAGGTCCTATATGCCTAAAAATTTAATGATAATAAACTAACTACATGATGCCCCCTTGAGGGAATGGTTGGCACAAGTAAGTCGGCAAATAGTCCCTCAATAAGAAGTGAAATGAGTGGACCAAAGAAAGGAAAGTGATAGGGTAAAAATACAATGATATTGAAAAAGTAGTCAAAATCACTGAGAATACAAGTGGCATGGTGTATAATGGTTTTCCCAAAGGTAGTTATAAGCATTATACCCCAATAATGGTAATGTGGTATGATAACATAATGATTTGCCCAAATGTGGTTATAATCATTGAGAAGTTGGAGTTGCCCCAGTTAGGATAGACAAACAAGATAATAACATGACCTTGTATGGGCAAAAAAAGTAAAGTGGTGACAACATAATGATTTTCCCAAAGGTGGTTATAATCATTAAGAAATGTAGGTGGGATAGTGTGCAATGATATACCCATAGGTGATTATAATCATTAGACCTCAATTATGAAAAATAGGATAAACTTGGTCAATAATAATGATAACTTAAACCAGAGGGTAATGATGATTTGGAACAACCTACTAGTAGGGAGATGCTCATCCAAACCAATAAAGGTTGAAATCATTTCATGGTTAATTACTCTATTTGGGATATGATTGGGAATGAATCAGGATATGAGTGCCGAAGAGATGCCACCATCATTCAATAGACTTCTTGAAATTGAGGTTTTTTTAGCACATGTTAGTAGGCATCATGGTATAACATCATGAGGACTTGGCTGAAATATATATAAGAACTGACTCCCATTATCCAATACTCAATAGAAAATAATACACCAATGATAGAAACCATGCGACAATGTAAGCATATGAATATGGATAGATTCAAGTGTAAGTGTGGGCAAGGAATTACCTAATAAACACACATAAACTAAATTAAGGCAATAGTGTTGAATGTAAACAAAAAGGTACGTAAACAAAATAATAAAGAAACAAACAAAGAAATACTCAATAGAACCCTTATGAACATTACCCCTAGAAAATAGGTAAAAACTTAACAAATGAAAAAAATGGGGGAATAGAAGAAAAATAAGGGGGTGGCTGAGTCGTCTCCATATGCACTAGGAAAGTATATTCTACCTACATAGTTTCATGGATGTCATATCTATTTCACTAAATTTTGTCTATTTTAAGTCTAAAGGAAAATAGAGAGAAGGATAGGGATATGTGATTATAATGAACTAGGATTTGGTTTACACATCATATCTAGATGTTGTGAGCACTCATATTTGGCTAGGGAGGACTACCAACAAATGAGAAAGCACTACCATAAGATGTTTTTTAGTAGATAAATGAGTGGGCTACCAAGCTATGCACTTGTTCTAGGAAGTGTGAAACTTTCCTAGAGATTACAGTCCACTTTTGAGAGGTAAAATAATAATAAATAACTAAAAGAAAGGTAAATAGAGAGTAAAAGAGAGATAAAATTAACATTTTTAACAACCTATATGTAACAGAGAATGACAGGGTGCATGTGAGATGCTTTATTAGTGTTTTAGAAGTTGTTTAGGTAGGTTTTAAAGAGGCTAAGGAATTAATAGTCATCGACATCGATAGGTATGTGACCAATATCAATTAGGTTACCAAGGTCAGTAGTGAGCTGACTGACATCGATTAGGCTAATGAGGTTGGTAGGGGAAATAATTATTTGGGAGTTTGCAGAAGGCTTTTCTAGGTCTAGGAAATGGTTTGGATCAGGTCAGATAGGTTGAGAGAGTTAGGAGAGGGAGTTTATGACTTGGTTAAGTCTAGTCAAAGGTTTCATATGCATATAAGGGGAAACAAGCAAAGAATATTTGTAACTCCCTCATAGGGGTACAGTTAAAAATGTGTAAAGTAGTGTAGGGTAGATATAAATAAATAAAAAAATAAATATTTAAATGACCTACAATATCATTGATATACTTATTTGTGAATGATAAGTGCTAGGTTGATCATCCCTATTAGGGAGTTCGAACTTGAGTGCCTAAATAGAGAGAAAAAGTGGGTGTTGTTGGTCCTCAAGAGCTCAGTTTTTTATGGTGATTAAATTACATAGAATGATTGTAAGCCTAGATGTTGAAAAATAAAATACTGAGAGCCTGAATGAGAGTAAGAATTTATTTTCATAATTTCTATTGACCTAAACTATAGGTTAGAGTTTGGCTTATATTACTAACACCAGTGGTCCTATCGATGTATATATGTATCCCACTAACATTGGCCATGGGTTGATCGATGTCGGTGGCCCTAGAAGAGGTAAATCTTTCTATTTTTATTTTGTTTTCTATTGTTGTGCATGCCAAGTGTGACACCGCTTATAAAATAGTTAAAATAGGAGGTTAAGAAGGAAGTAGTTGTTTAAGAATTTAGTTTGGAAGTGGGAATAAGTCTTTAAGTAGTTAGGATGAGGGGACCAAGTCTTGAGGTGACTCACTAGAGGAGAATTAGTTATAAGGTGAGGTGGCTAGGTAAGGTGGCAATAGGGGTTTTTAATTATCTTAATGAAGTATTTTTAATTTAATTAAATGTGTGAGGGGTAAAAGTATGGTTTGGGGAGATTAATTTTCATTATTAAAAATGGGCTTAAGGGGGTTTCAACATAGGTATTTATGCATGCGTGTGTGATGTAATTTGTACTGACATGTTGCAAGACAAAAATATGAGTTAGATGTTCCAAGTATTGGATGAGGTATCCCCCCTCAAAATGAGAATTGATGGAGGAAAAACTAGAATCAAGTATCAGTTTGATAGAAAGGTCATTGCATGACTAGTGGAGAATGAGCATCATTATTATAATAAATTATAGTTGATAATGTTAAGAATAGGCAAGGTTAAGGAGGACTTGAATAGAAATAACTAAAACAAAAATTATAAGTGATAGCTGACAAGTCAAATCAATCAAAGTTGTATCTCTAATGGTTAATGTGTCCCAGGTATCTAAGGTAGGAAGTGACCCTAAGAAACATAAAAGGGTTGAAGGTGACAAGACGAGCTTAGTTGCCATCCATAATACCTAAAATACATGCATGTGCATAATAACCAACTATAGAAAAATAACATAAGCATTTAGGACAAGCAATGTGCACCTGGTATAAAAGGGTCAATAAGAGAGGAAATATTCATGATCTCCAAGCTCAATCATCAAGGGTGAATATTTGAGTTATCTTCAATGTCACTTTGTCATGATTGGTGGAGATATATGTTATCTCTAGTTGCCCCAATATATGGGTAAAGTTATGCAAAATTGGGTGTTTTTGTGTTGAAAAACATGGTTGGGAAGGTGTCAACATCAGTTTTATGTGTTGATATCAATAAGATAAAGTACCAATGTTGGTATAACTAGGGAAACATTACCAATGTCAATAAGTGTAAGCACTAACATCGACATGTTAGGACAAGATTATTGATGTCAGTGACTGACCAAACCTGACAAAAGGGGGTTTGGAAATTGACCAAAATCATTTATAACTTTGTGATTAGAGAGAAGAAATAGGGCTTTGAGATCAATCTGAGATGTTAGTGTAAGGAGGGGACCTAGCAGGAGGCACACAACCAAAGGAGCTAGTAGTGCCAGCTAGGAGGAAATAGTGAGATGAGGTAAGAGCTAAAACTAATTTGATTTGGTTTTTGTATGTTTTAGGTTAAATGAATGGTGCATGTGTATAAAATAGGATTGTAGGGGTATAAAATATGGTAGGGTAGGTGTAGGATGAGTTAGGGTATTTTGGGGGTAGTTTTTAGGGGAAATGTGTAGGTTAGGTTTGGGTTGTTCAGCCCTAGGGCTGAACTAGTCACTGATGTCAATGAGATCAACTGACATCAGCCAATGATCAATAAAAATTGACTAACATTGAGTTTGATAGTGTGTTATCAACATTAGTTGTTACATAGGCTGATAAAGCAATGACATCAACATTGATGCTGACATCAACTACTATTGAAAAATAACAAATAAGAGAAAGGGTTGGTTTTTAATTTTTAGTAAGAGTAGTCAACTAGCCTAATGGCTAAGCTAGCTTCAAAAGACACTGTGTCTTTTGATTTCTACCTACATAACCCAATTCAGGGCCTCAAGCCAATGTAGTTCTCTCAAAACTTAGGAAAAAGATATGAAAGGTTGGTTGTAGAAAAAAAAGGTAAAATAAAGATAGTTGAGAGGTCTAGTTTTTTTTATGTCAGGTTACAGTGTTAAGAGTCAAAAATTTAGGTGGTTAATCCTAGAGTTGGAATAGATAGCTAGACCTAGGGTAGAGAGAGAGAGAGGTAGTGAATCCTAGAGTTGGAATAGCTAGGTAAGCCTAGGGTAGTTAGTAAGGTGGGTTTATGGGTGAGCTAACATCAGAAGACCCCATGTCGACTGAGTGCTACCTACATATCCTAGTTTAGGGACTCATACCAATGTAGTTCTCCCAATAAGAAGGGAAAAATGTGGTGAGGTAGTAGATTCAAAGGGATGTGACCTGATTCATTTGTGTATGGATGTAGATGAGGATGGAGCTTACATTATGAGACTATCTACTAAGGTGAGGAGAGATTTTACTCCAGATGAGTGGGATCATATGATGGCTATTTGTTTATTAGGAGTGTGATGATACTTTTATGTTACATGAGATGTGTTGTTGATGATCACATTGAGATGTGGTATCATACCACCAACACCTTCCATATTTTGACAAGAGAGTTGATAGTGACATAGGAGGATGTCTATAGGATTCTATGACTACCAATCTAAGGTGAGGATATTTTTGTATAATCGAGAGAGGAGCATGATATACATATGGTCAATTTATATGGGGAGCATGTCAGTGAGGTAACCTACTATTCTATCATTTTTGCATATGAGCCACTCTACATGGCTGATGAGGAGCAACATCATCTTAGCATCCTAATGATGATCAAGATAATGGTTTATGAATTACCCAATGTAGATGGAAAAATATTTATAATTTATCTGATAGGTGTGCTTATGTAGATTATTGATCAATAGACAATTTTTGCCTAGGGTCTACTATTTTTGGCATAGTTATACAGAGAACTGTGAGGTTTGAGGCTACATCAGTGATATAGTTTATGTGTCAGCCATCTCCTATACTATTAGGCATATGAGCACATCATGATGACATGACCACTAGGGTTACCTACCATTATTCTATCTAGATTCAGGGTTGGATTTAGATGGTGGAGAGATAGGATGGCATAGACCTGAGTGGATGGCATCATGTGAGACATCACCTACTATAGGTGCATGATCAAGGGCTTGATCCCTACAAATATCATGTAGAGACCATATCTAGCATACATAATTTTTTAGAGGGTAATTAGATCAATTTATTAGGTTGTAGATCTCATTATGGGTCAAGGGGAGATAGGTTGATGTGTTGGAGATGGTACTGATGGCATAAGTCAGGAGATAGTTTGGGATTTTACAAGATATTCCACCTACCTTCCCTCAATACATGAGGAATGACATAGAGGCACCTTTACCATTGCTCAATGAGATTGAAGGGACATATTTTAAGAATCTTCTAGTAGGGGTAGGTTTTGGGGACCCAGGGTGTACATCTGCATATACAACTTTGTGTGTAGGGTTGCATCTAGTGGTGGAGGTAAAGAGGCCACTAGTAGACTTATAGGGGCTAGTCAAGGATAGAGATGCAACACTACAAACATAGGATATAATAATATTGGCTCAAGATGTAATGGTGTAGGTGTGAGAGATGGCCTAAGCAAAGGTCTTAGCCTTATAAAGGTAGGCAATGACATTATAGGGTCAAATTAGGGCTCTATAGGGTCAGGTCACAACACTATAGGGCCAAATGACTATTTTAAAGGGTTAGGTGACTACAATGATGATAGAGAGATATATTTTATGAGTAGCAGTAGGACAGGCCACTCTTCCTCCTCCTCCACCACCATAGTTATTAGTACAAGTTGGGTCATCATTAGGTGTCATGGGTCCTCCATAGACTATATCAATGGTGAGATATTTGATTTCCATAGATGAGATTGCTTACTATGAGAGGGTGATTAGAGAGTTCCTATAGATACAGTGATATTTAGTTTAGAGAGCAAGAGAGGTCGATGTCATGTGTGATATCTTCTAGCTCACATCGATGCAAACAGATAGAGAGTGGTGATGATATTGCATCTTCATGACCTTAGAGAGAGCCTCAAAGACCTTAAGTATCAGTGTTTACTAGTTTTTGTGTATATATGTTATATGTATACTAGCCTGTGAGTCAAAGATGTGAGATGTACATTTTGAGAGAGATTTATGATGTTTTGATGATGTAGATGAGAAACATGTATTTGATCACATATTTATATATGAGATGTTTATTTATTTCCATGTGTTTATTTGAGATGTGTAGCTTATGATTATAATGCTTATATGGATGATGTTTATTTATTGCTATGTTAATTTGGGTGTTAATGTTGATCATTTTATTTGATGTTAGATGAGCCTTTCCCATTGATGTGATAGTATATGTGTAGTTGATTGGTTAGCTCCATCTTGAAAATTTTCCATATTTGTGATGGTGTATGTTTAAAATGAGAATTTTGGTTATGTTAGTTTATTTCAACATTTTTCCATATTTGTGATGGTGTATGCATAACATAAACAGGTTAGTTAGGTAAATGTTGGTATGACATTATTTTTTCACCTCTAATAGAGATATTGACATGTGATGTGGATGAAAAAAATAAAAGGCAGAATGCTCGTGCATTGGCAAAGACCATATTTTAACACATAAATAGGCTCAAGAAAATGAGCCTCTTCATGCCTTATATCTTTAAACCATTATTTTTGTTAGAGAAGCATCATGTTTACCTCATGTTAAGTAAGATTCATAGTCCCTTGAAAGAGTATGAGGGGAAAATGGGTGGAATGATGGAAAATGTTTAGATAGCATAACCTACCAAGTAGAAATGATGTGTCCCTTTTGTGGGTGACCCAAGAGATAATATAGGCAAGTCCATGACTTAAAGTTTTTTTTTTGTTGTTGTGTAAGATAGTCAATGAGGGAAGCCTACAATGGGATTTTGTATAGGTTAAGGTCATGTAAAAAGATGAGGAGACTCTTGCATTTGTTTTTCCCTTTGAGAACAAATCTTGGCTTAGCCATCCTTTAAGGGAGTGGTCTAAGAATTTGTTTTAATTTTAAATACCAATCTTTCAAGGGAGTTATCTATTGATAATAGTAGAGGGAAGTTACACAACTATCCTTCAAGGGAGTAGTCTACATTGAAAAACATGACCCAAGATTTTATAACTTTTTCAAATGTCCCATTTTTTTTACTTTTAGTCATGGAAAAGACTATAAAGGCTTAAGAGTTTTCCACTATGAGGACAAAACCATACCACTGTGTAAGTTATCTAAGTGTATAGGAGTAAGGGTGAAGAGGAAGGGAAATGAATGTAATAGGGATGCTCAAGGGATGAGATCGAGTTAAACATGAAGTAAAGTGATTTTGGCTTAACAAAAGAATGGTCATAGATGTAAGGCATTTAAAGGCTCCATTTTTGGCCTTCCTTTGAGAGAAGATAAGCGATAAGTTCTTGAAACATACTTGTGAGTTATGATATAAGGTCTAAGATAATTAGGAGCAAATTTACCCCATTTTATTTTCTCCATGTTAATCACATGTTTATTTTATTTTAGGACAAGATATCCTATATTGAAATCTCACTCTTTGAGGTTTTTGTTATAAGAATGTTTGACACAATCTTGATAGATTTGGAGGTGGTTGAGGGCTATGAGATAGTGTTCATCAAGAAATTCAAGTTGGGCCAGATTTTCTTTGTGAATGTCATCATTATTAAGTATGTCATATAGATAAATGTGAAGAGAAGTAATCTAGACCTCAAGAGGTAAAACAACTTCCATCCCATATACTAAGGAAAAGGTGTAGCACCCATAGGAGTCTAAATGCTAGTGTGGTAAGCCCATAAATTAAAAGGAATGTGTGTGTGCCAATCCTTTCCTGTATCATTAACTACCTTTATGAGAATATTGGTCAAGTTTAGTTAGAATATTCTTCCTATCCATTAGCTTGAGGATAGCATGGTGATGAGAAACTTAATTTGATTCCAAATGCATCACAAAGACCTTAAATAGTCTTGTTTTTGAAAGACTTTCCATTATCAGTTATAATGTTGTGAGGTAAAATAAAAAAATAGATGATGTGATGGTTAATGAAGTCAAAAAATTTATTAGATTTAGTGGAGATAAGAGGGATGGACTTGACCCACTTGGTGAAGTATTTAATGGCAATAATGATAGAATGATGATGAAGCAATGAATGAGGGTTAATCTCTCTAATTAGATCTAAGCCCCATTGAGAGAAGGGCCAAAATTCTTTGGAAAATTGTAATGCATGGCTAGGATCATGATTAAGGTTAGCATGTTGTTGACACTCGACATTATGCTAGATGTAGTCAGCACAGTCTTGATGAAGTGTGGGCCAATAATAGCCAAGTTAAAGAATACATTTAGAAACTGTGTGACCATTGAAATGCCCACCACAAATGCCATCATAAACTTCCTTAATAATAAAGGGAGTTTCAATACTAGTTAGGCATATAAGGAGAAGAACATCAAAATTTTGCTTGTAGAGAAGTCCCCCTATTATAGTGTAATGAGCGACACATTTTATGAAGACCCATTTCTCATTATTAGATAGATCAAGAGGGCTAATAGAGAAGGAAAGATAATTTATGAGTTTTTTATACCATAAGTATTGTGGGTTATTTGTTACATTTTTGACAAAGATGATGTTATCTAAGACATATGAGGGTAATATTAAGTGATGCACAGTGACAGATTTTTGAAGAGGAGGATGAAGAAGGTATGTGTGTATTGGAGTTGTTGCTAGAATCCAGATAGTGCGAGTGAAATGGAGACGTGATCACACGAGTTGAAGCTAGTGCACACCACATAGATGCTAAAGCAATTTGAAAATAACATAAGAAGATAAATTGCACAAGACAAAATGGAGAAAACCAAAAATTGATTAACATGAGATGGCCAAAGTGAGGAATACAAATAGGAGAGTATGTAAGTAAATCTTCCACAAAAGGTGGACAAGGCACCCCAAAAATAGATTGTAACTCCTCCATGAAAGGTGGTGAGAAGGTGTTAAGAATAGAGAAGTAAGTCCCATCAAGGGAGTTACTTATGACATTCTTATGACACCTATGACACATCTATGACACACACCTCCACATAAGCTAGCCTATCCCACAAATGTAGGAAAACTCCATGTATGTACAAGAAATACAATTTCCATAATTAATAAATAGGGAAAAATAAAAACCTACACTAATACCTCCCCATAAGCACAACTTAGGTGGGTAGTGTGGAAATATAAAATGGGTCCCGACAACTAGGCCTAATGAGGTACCCATGTACAAATGCAATCTCCCATAAGATAGAGAAAAGGAAAAAAACCCATAGGAAAAAACTCTCCCCCCCACCAAAAGAGAGACATAAAAGAAAAAAGAGGCTAGAAGGCCCCCTAAAGATGATGCTGCTACAGATGTAGACCGCACCCCAAGAAGAGCTCGTAGATGAATGACCTTGCTCTCAGTGAAAGGTTTGGTGAAGATGTCTGCAACCTACTCTAAAGACTAGAAAAATATCAAGTCAATGACCTAATTATGAATAAGCTCCTAAATGAAATGCATGTGAATCTCTATGTGCTTGGTCTGCTGGTGCTGAACTAGATTCTTGTAAATTTGAATGGTACTCTAGTTGTCATAATAAATGATGGTGGGCTACCTGATAAAAATGCCAAAATCATAAAGAATCCCTTGAAACCAAATAGCCTCAGTAGCTACATTAACAACTCCCTTGTACTCTACCTCTGTGGATGATATAGCAATAGCATTCTGCTTCTTGCTAGACCAACTAATAGGACTAGAACCTAGAGAGAAACTATAACTAGAAGTGGACTTGCGAGTCTATGAATCACCAACCCAGTTTGAATATGTCTATCCAACCAAGTCAACCTCTATGCCAAATCTATAATGAATCTCGTATCTATGTGAACCCTATATGTAATACAAGATCCTCTTAGCTACTTTCCAATGTAGCTCATGAGGTTCTTACATGAATCTGGAGACAAGTCCCACTATATATGATATGTTAGGCCTGGTGTGAGTCAAGTAGATGAGACTACCAACAAGTTGTTGATACTGAGTGGCATCAACCAATGGTGAGTAAAAATCAGCATCAAGCTTGACTCCTAATAGAAAGGGAGTCATAGATGGCTTACAATCAGCCATGTGAAACTGAGTCAATAAGTTAAGAGCATACTTAGGCTATGCAAGAGAAATCCCTAAATTTGACTGTGAGATCTTGATGGCAAGGAAGTAGTGCAACAAACCTAAGTCTATCATGTCAAATATATCTTGAAGAGATGCCTTCACCATTGTAATAGCTGATGAAGAACTCCCAGTGATTAAAAGGTCATCAACATATAGAACCAAAATCAAGAGTGAATCATCCTGCCACAAGAAGTAGACATTAGGATCAAAATGGCACCTAGTGAAACCCATTGTGAGAAGGAAGGAATCCATCTTGGCATACCAAGCTCGAGGATCTTGTTTGAGGCCATAGATAGATTTCCTAAGTTTGCATACTAAGGAAGAATCCTAAACAAAACCTAGTGGTTGTTCCATGTAAATCTTCTCCTCTAACTCTCCATGAATAAAGGCACTCTTCACATCCATCTGATGCACATCCCAGCCATGTGTTGTAGCAATATCCAAGGTGAGTTGGATAAAATTCATCTTTGCAATGGGTGCAAAGGTCTCTGAGTAGTCAATGCCTACCACCTACGAGAAACCCTTGGTGACTAATTGTGCCTTATACTTATCAATCGACCCATCTGCTACAAACTTGCTCAGTATATCCACCTCCATCGAACCATATTTCTTACCTTAGGAGGTGAAGTTAAATCCCAAGTGTGATTTTTGATTAAGGAAGAATATTCTTCCTCCATAAAACTATCCCACTCAGGTACCCCCGATGCCTCTCAAAAAGTCCATGGATCTAAAACTATAGCAAAGAAGGCATGTGGATCTCTCTGAAAATCCCCCTAGTACATCTATCATCTGCGGGATCTCCTGCCCAAGTGCTAGCACTCTCAAGTGTCTATCTAGCCCAAAGTGTCCTAGAAGTGGGTAAGTTAGGTGCTAACTCCTCATCCTCTGACTGACTAGAGGGGGATGACTCTGCATCACTATCCTCACTATCTAAACTCAAAGAAGAAGAAGATGTCTCTAGCTCAAGAACCTAATATGGCTGATCTAAATCTGATGAGGAATCATCATGAAGAAGTAGATCCAATGAGGGAGAAGTGTCAAGTGTTGAGTCTCTAGGACTCTCCTAAAAATAGAGACTTCTCTTGATGAATAACTCATGAGTGACTGGATCTAGAAGGTGATATCCCTTAATACCATCTAGATATCCTACAAAGATTCAAGGCTTGGACTGACATTCCATAGCTTTGCATTTCTTCTTTAGAACGTGGGCCATGGCTGGGGATCTGAAAACCCTGAGGTGCTCAACATTAGGTTTCCTTTTATGCCAAGCTTCAAAGGGTGTTATCCCTTTCATAGCTTTATGAGGAACCCTATTTTGAATGTAGCAAGCACAATTGATGGCTTCAGCCTAGTACTATGGTGCTAAGGATTTGGAGTGAATCATATAGCTACCCATCTCTTTCAAGAACCAATTCTTGCATTCTGCAACCCCATTCTATGAAGAACTGTAAGTGACTGTGCACTACAAATCAATCCCCTCTGTGGTGCAAAACTGATCAAGCCTAATGTTGACATACTCCCCTCCATTATCAGTTTGAAGAACCTTGATGGATTTCTCTCTATTTCTCAATAAGAGCCTTGAAGTCTATGAAATTTTCAAACACTTTAGACTTTTGTTTGAGAAAATATATCCAAGTGTACCTAGAGAAATCATCAATGAAAGTGAGGATGTACTTGGCCCTTGTGAAAGATGGTTTAGGAAAGGGTCCTGATACATCACTATGGACTAACTTCAAAGGTTGTGAAGCCCTCCAAGTTTTGCCTTTGTCAAATGTTTCTTCAAGATGCTTCCCAAGGGAGCACCCCTCACAAAGTCCTTTTGAGAATTGGACACGAGGCAAGCCAATGACCATGTCATGTTTGCAAAGTTGCTCAAGGTAGCGGTAGTTAAGGTGGCCAAATTTCTCATGCCATAATTTGCTAACTCTATCTAAATGAGTCAGCAATGCTATTGGAGAAGAATCTGATGCAAAATGTGAGAAGGTGTATAACCTAGCTTGGTGATCTGCCCTACCCACTACCACTATAGTATCACTATGCAACTCTCTGATAGCCACTGAATCTAGTGAAAACTCAAATCTCATGCCCTGACCAATGTGAGTGATTTGGTACACTGATAGAAGATTGGTTGAAAGAGAAGGAACACTTAAAAAATTATTGAATGTTCCTCCTTCCATTTCAACTAACCCTCTCCTTGCAACAAAAATTGATGTGTCATCACCCAAACTAATTGAAGTCATGCTACAAGGCTCTAAAGATGAAAACTTAACTAGTGAAGAGCTCATGTGGTGAGAAGCACCCGAGTCGATGAACTATGAAGATGTAGAAGCTATTATAGCTACAAGGGCCTTGCCCTTTTCTTTTTCCTTACCCTTGCCTTTTGCCTTGGTATAATCTTGGGTAGATGAATTCTTCTTGATGGACTCAGGAACACCTATGTTTTTCTTCTCTAGAAGATGAGTTAGGTGATCTATTTGTTTCTTCATGCATTTTTGTTCATCATGCCCTGTCTTTTTACAATATGCACACATAACCTTCTCCTTCTTAGGTTTAGCATTGGAAGAGGAAGTCTCAGTGTTTTTTTGGTAGGATTGGTGTTTTCTTTCTTCTTCTCCTAGTCCTTGTTCTTTTTCTTCTTCTCCTTTGTTGAAATCTTATCCTTACCATTTCTAGCTATCAAATCTTGGGTTTGATTAGACTTCGTTGTGCCCATTTGAATTATCTTATCTTTCTCCCTAGTCAAGTTGGCAATGAATGAATCTAAAGAAGGCATTTTCCATGTAGTTCTAAGAGCACTTTTTGTGGCATGAAAAGTGGAGACAAAGACTGAATAGCTTGGACCTAACTTTGCAAGAATAGAAAGTATGAGTTGATCATCTTTCTTCTCTATCCCACATTCTTTCAATTGCAATCTAAGGGCCTTAAAATTAGTGAAAAAGACCTGTAGGGTGTCAAAGTCGCTAGGACCTAGACTTATGAGCTCATTTTCGAGCTCATGACCTCTCATCTCATCAAGCTTCCCAAATAACTTTTCTAAGGTGTCCCATATGTCAATGGGAGTCTAGGAGGATTTTATATGGAAGAGAAGCTCTAGAGACATAGAAAAGCTCAGTAATCCATAGGCTTCATCACTATGGTTGTACCACTTGACCTTTTCAGCATCAGTGTTGGGTTCTACTTCAGTACCCATGGTGATCTTATACAACCCTTTGCTTCTAAGAATGATTGACATTTTAACCTTTCATTCATGATAGTTGAAGGGTGTTAGGGGTTTAAGTTGAAAATAATCCATTTTAAGCTTAATTTAGGTGAAGCTATGTTGATTGCAAGTTGTGAAATTATGCAGAAAGGAAAATGAAAGAAAAGATTTACAAGTTGTGAAAAGCAATCACACCCCCCCAAAATATTGAGCCCCCCCCAAATATACAAATGCATGCTCAAAAGATGTATAACTCTTTCAAGAATGCATCTTAGAGCAATCAGTGTAAGACTAAAGCAAACAGGATGTCGAACTCAGTCGAAAATGCATCTCGAGAGACCCAAATTTTTGGCACTTTATAAATTACTGTGTTTTTGACAAATAACAAGCCTACACTATGGATAATTTAATTACAAACACTTTTGAAAAAAATGTCACCCAAATTTGAGCTACCGTTTGTAAGAGATTAAAGGTTCAATTTTCTCGTAAACTAGTGTTTTTGTAAAAAAATACTAAAACATTAAAAAAATGCCTGTTATGAGAGAGAAAGTGGCCTTCTAAACACTCATTAGATTCAGCACAAAATAAGGAATCCAAAGGAGGTTTGTGTGAGGGGGAATTGGCCTCCCACTAACCCGTGCCTCACCCTTCATCTTTGATAGGGGAAGATACAAGTTTTAAATAAAAACCCCCAAATTACAAAATTGTCTAAAAAATTAAATATTTAGTCAAATTGACTAATTTTTGTTTTACAATTCAATTTTTAACTAAAACTAATGAAGCATATATAGAAATGAAGGATGCCATGTGTCCAAGGGGCACCACATGGGATTCCAAGTAAGGAAGGGGCGCCAAAAACAAACAATCCAGATTATACTTACAGAAAAGACAAATGAACAGCAGATGTGGTAGTATGTTTTCACCAAAAACAAGGGTGCATCTCTAATTTTCTGTGCAAGAAAAGGTTAAAGAGTTTTTAGACTTCAACACATAGCAGTTTTACCAAAAAAAATGCACCATTTTTAGAAAAATAGACCTAGACGCCGTACGGCCTGCTTATATGGCAGAACAAAAGACTAGAAGCTAGGCATAGAAGCTTGGCATTGTTGAAGGCATCTTGTTGGAAGGATAATAGTAGACTTGGTAGAAAGGATGTGTTATTTTTAGAAAAACTATGCCATAGCAAGTTGGATGCCGTACAGCTGATGGCATGGCTGTAGAAGGATGCTGGAAGGACTGTTGTTTGGAGTTGTTGCTCTTCCCTTTGCTGCTTCACACAACAATAGCACCCAAGCTAACTGTTGAATAAGCCCTTGAAGTGAAGACAACCAAGACACCCAAAGGCCAAGGATTACAAGATGTAAGATACCAAAAATGATATATATTTCTATTTTAGATCAGATCTAGAAAATTAAAAAAACAAAGAGAACTCCATTCCTCTTGATTTCAAAATGAACTAAAAGCATAACCATACACACAATTACCATTTTTGCTCTGATACCATATCAGAGTTATTGCTAGAATTTAGATAATGTGAGTGTAATGGAGATGTGATCACACGAGTTGAAGCTAGTGCACACCACATAGATGCTAAAGCAATTTGAAAATAACACAAGAATATAAATTACACAAGACAAAATAGAGAAAACCAAAATCTGATTAATATGAGATGGCCAAAGTGAGGAATACAAATAGGAGAGTACATAAGTAACTCCTCTACAAAAGGTGGACAAGGCACCCCAAGAATAGATTGTAACTCCTCCATGGAAGGTGGTGAGAAGGTGCTAAGAATAGAGAAGTAACTCCCATCAAGGGAGTTACTTATGACATTCTTATGACACCTATGACACAACTATGACACACACCTCCACATAAGCTATCCTATCCCACAAATGTAGGAAAACTCCATGTATGCACAAGAAATACAATTTCCCTAATTAATAAATAGGGGAAAATAAAAACCTACACTAATAGTGTGAAGCAAGTTAATACATCATGTTAGAAAACTTGTTTGTAGATCAAATAATAGTTTGCAAAAGATAAGAGTTATATGATCCCAAAAGTGTATCTACATGATGTTTATACCACTGTAGAATTTCATTTTTGTATAGGTAAGAACCATTAACTTGGTTAACCACTATCTGAGAATCACTAAAAATGGTTAAAGATTTGATACCCAAGAAGAGAGCTATTTGAAGTCCTAGAATCAAAGCCTCATATTCTGCCATATTGTTAGTGTATTCAAAATCAAGTTTAAATGATAAAGGCATAGGCTCACCGTCTATAGGAATAAGTATGACTCCCGCACCCCCACTATTTTGACATTTAGATCTATTAACAAACATCATCATTTGATAAGAGATGTCAGTAGTAGAGAGTGTGGTAATAGATTTATCAGGGAATTCAAGGTTTGAAGGTTAACTGCTAGGTAAATGGGCAACATCTAATGGGTTAGTGATTGTTTTCCCTTTAATAGATTTTTGTTGAATAAACTCTTAGTTAAATTTAGCAAGAAACATGAGCCACCGAGCTACACGTTGGTTATGATAAGGTTTGGAATGCATATATTTGAGAGGATCAGTATGGGTGACCACATAAGGTTTGTGATTTAGGAGATAATGGTGAAGCATAGAGGTGGAAAAGACCAATGTAATGAAAAAAAATTTACTGTGGGTTTATCAAGTCTCATAATCGATAAGTGTATGGCTTATGTAATAAACTACCTACTCTCGATGTTCATCATCTTGATGTGAAATCAAAACACCTAGAGAATGGTCTATTATAGAGATGTATAGGTAAAAAGGTTGATTTTTCTAGGGTAGAATAAGAACTTGTGGGGAAAGGAGGTATTGTTTAAGTGCATCAAATGCTTCCTGGTAGTCTATATTCCAATAGAAGGAGACATTTTGTTTAGGAGATAGTGAAAGGGTTGGTAGCAATTAGACAACTAGGATATGAAACATCAACTTCACTAAAGTTTGCCTTGTAGGCTATGGAGTTGTTTGATATTAGTAGGTGGAGGCATATCTAGGATTACTCTAACCTTAGTATGATCAAATTTGATACCATGAAGAGAAATGATAAAACTTAAGAGTTTATCAGAAAGATCACCAAAGACACATTTATTTTGGTTTAGGTGAACATTATATTGGAAGAGACAAGTGAATATGGTTTTGAGAATTTTCAAGTGCTCTTGGTGAAGTTTAGACTTGCTGAGTAAGTCATCCACAGAATCTTCCATAATTTTGTGTAGGAGATTCATGGAAAATGTAAGTCATGGCACATTAGTAAGTTGCACCAACATTTTTTAGGTCTTAAGGCATGACCTGATAACATAAAGTCCCCCATGGGGCAATAAAGGTGGTCTTGTATTGATCCTAAGGAGCAACCAAGATTTTATTATATCTGAAGAATCTATCCATAAGTGATAGCATCTCATGGCCAGTTGTTAGATCAATAAGTTGGTCGATACTAGGCAATGAAAAATCATCTTTTAGAAAAGAAAGGTTGAAATCATGATAGTCAATGTAAATAAAGATTCCCTCGATCACTTTTATGATAGGAACAATATTGTAAATCCATTACGAGTAGTCGATGGTTTGGATAAAGTTAATATAAAGGAGTCATTAGAGCTCTTTTTTGACAAGGAGAGCGATACGAGGATGTATTTTGTGAAGCTTCTACTTAACAAGTTTATCATCTTGATTGGTGAAAATATTATGGGTGATGATAGAGGGGTCAATACCAGACATGTCATTTTAAGACCAAGTGAAGGCTTTGATATGTTCATTAATAAATGTGGCATAATCAGCTTGTTCAGAGGAATCTAAAAATTGGCCAATCTTGGGGATGCAAGGGTTATCGTGGGAGGCTAGGTTGATGTCAATATTTGATTCATTTAACATAGCTTAGGTTTTAGATGTAAGTGATCATTAGATATAATAATCATCTATACCCATGTAGGTGGGAATTGCATCATCATCTTGGCATTGAATAGTGTTAATAGTGGGAGAATCTTCATTAATTATTTCAAGATGAATGAGAGGAAGGAACCTTGTTTCCTTACCCTCATGATAGGTGAGAAACCCTAAATGGATGGAATTTATTGAAAAAAATTAGGAGGTATAGATACCTCTAATTCTATAAGTGATGGTGGAGAAGAAGGTGGAGAAGGAGAGACTAGGTCTTCGACAATTAGTTCATGGAAGTTTCTAGGGAGTTTATTTGGTTCATCATATCCCACCCCATGCCTTTTTTTGGCATTTTTAATGGTGTTTCTAGTATGATATTCAATATACATGTGGACAACTTGTTCATAATGACCCAAACCAAATCCTTTCCATGCACACCTATATAGGTAGGTGTGAGTGAATCTAGGTTTACTTAGGAAAAATAAGTCACAGGTAAATGTTTGTGGCAAAGAGGATGGATTGCAAATAGCAAGAGCTTGATCAATTACCCCATATGTGAAATTGGTTCAAAGGTTAGGGGGGCCATAGGGGATGACCATCCTAATATGGGGATCATAATTTAGGTGCATGTGAAGCCTTCCATATTCTTTTGGAGTATAAACATGTTGATTGTCAACAAATGATATTCACCAAGTGACAAACATTGAAAGGTCTCCTCTATGGGATCTTTGTCAAGAATTTGTGTTGTCAATATTTGTGTAACTATAAGAGTGAAGCTTATGGAAGCTTCAGATGCATCATGTAATAAATATGATGTTTTCAATGGGATGATAACATCATTGGGATTATAGGTCATATTACATGTTTTAAATGGAGGTGGGTCAGTAGGTATAGCATGTACTTATCCATCATGCTCAAACTTGACATAGTAGTGTAAAGTCAATGGTTCACATGCCACAACACATATACAAGGTCATATAAGAAGTATGTTATATTGGAACTCTCCTTCCATGACATACAAGATCTTATGAATTATGTGGGGACCTACACAAATATGTAAGACAATAGTGCCCACCATAGTAGCTATAGTATCATTAAAGGAATTGAGTACCGCATCAGTTTGAGACATGAAATTATTAAGAAGGGCTAGTTGTTTGTATGAATGGGTGTAAATAATATTAATATTGTCTATCCCATCGATCATAACTCTCTTGATATGAGTTTTATCAATATATGCAGTAATAAAAAGAGAAAAATCCTGATCTTTAGGATATTGAAGTGGAATTTTTGAATTATTGAAAGAGATCAAGGAGACAAAACTAAGGGAGTCAACCAAAGTTGTAAGAGGTTGGGGATCATTTAATTTTACCTTAATTACTTAAAAGACATTAGTCAAATCTTGACAGTGTTGGGATGAGCTTTGGATTAACTCATACAAAGACATCTTCACAGGAGTTTGGTGAAGTTGTTTCACCATTGAGCTTTGAATAACGTCTAAAGATGTTTTTATATGAACACCCAAGATGGAGATATTAGTGTTAATAGGGGGAGTGTATTTGACGAAGGGATGGTTCAAAGGTATATTGACCTTTTCCTTAGCTTTATCCTTTTGGTTTTGTGACCTTGTGGCCACATTAACTGTGTTAATTTGAAAAGTTGGTAAAGGAGGTGGTAAAGGGGTTGCAATTACATATTTGGGTTTGAATTTTAGTGGAATAGTAGGAGGCATAGTAGATTTCAAAGGTGGAATAATATGATTGTTAATGGTAGTGTCATCAAAAAGAGTGTCAACATTGAAGTGTTGTTGAATAACCGTTGTGAGGGATTTATAATTCTCAATATCATGTCCAAGTGAATGATGATATAAACAAACTTATGTATCATCAAACCAAGATGGCTTTGATCCAAGAGGACTATAAGTATTAATGAGATGAAGATTTATTACCAAATCTTGAAATATATGATGTAAGAAAAAGCTTTGGGAGCCTATACATGGGCTCACACTTGTTGTACTAATAAGAGTGGACACCTTCTTTTGTTTCAGTGTTGGAAGAGTAATTTTACATGGTATCCTATTTGGTGACAACAAAGTTACATTTTTTTCTATCACTTTTTAGTGTCATATGTGAGAGGCCTACCAGATGGCAAAGGCAGTAGTGGAGGTAGCTTAACCTTTTATTTGTCTTGGTTAGATGATATTATAACTAAAGTAGAAAGATGTGGCCCTAAAATGGATGGTAAAGTTAAGGGTTGAAGAAGGGATTAATGAGGTCTAGAAGGCTTAATATTATTCTATGTTTTAGGGTAGGAAACTCTGACTTGTGGTTGAGGAGTCAAATCTAATTTCACCTATGGATGAATTAAATTAGAAATGGGGCATACACCTAAATGCTTGATCTGCTTTAATGTAATAGATTCTTACAAGAAAAAACTTTGGGAGCTTGTACATGGGCTCACACTTTTTTTACTAATAAGAGTAGACACCTTATTTTGTTTCAGTGTTGGAAGAGTAATTTTACATGGTATCCTATTTGGTGACAATAAAGTTACATGTTTTTCTATCACTTTCTTAGTGTCATATGTGAGAGGCCTACTAGATGGCAAAGGCAGTAGTGGATGTAGCTTAACCTTTTATCTGTCTTGGTTAGATGATATTATAACTAAAGTAGAAAGATGTGGCCCTAAAATGGATGGTAAAGTTGAGGGTTGAAGAAGGGATTGGTGAGGTCTAGAAGGCTTAACATTCTTCTATGTTTTAGGGAAAGAAATTCCAACTTGTGGTTGAGGAGTCAAATATAATTTCTCATATGGATGAATTAAATTAGAAATGGGGCATACACCTAAATGTCTGATCTGCTTTAATGTAATAGATTCTTACGAGGATGAGGGTTTTGACATAGATGAATGAACTTCTTATGATTTTGGTGAAGAAGCTCTAGCTTTATCAAAGACCTTAGGGTAAAGTGTAGTAAGGGGATTGGTGGTAAAGGTCGACATCCATTGTGTTGGATATAGAGTTTTAAGCCAATCCCAAAATGCCACATTATCAAGCATCATGGAGTCAAGAAATTTTAGACTTTTTACCAAATGTGAGAAGGGTTTTGATGAAGTTGGCGTAGGCATTATAGTTGCATATTTAGAAAGATACAATGTTTGGTAAAGAGGGAAATTATTAATTTCTGCTACTTCAGGCCAAAGATGAGAAAGAACTGCAATGGGGTCTTCTTCGACAGAGACAAGAGAAGACACCTAATTTACCATGGGTGGTAAGAGAAGTAGGTTCCTCAAGAGGGTAAAGCATAGGTATTATGGATCCCTCAACATGTGGGTGAGGCATGGGTAAAGTATGATCCTCCATATGTAAAAGAAGGGGTAAGAGTGGTACAATTGGAGGAGGCAAAATAGGTCTCTCATCTATTATGGAAGTAGATGATATGGACTCTTCTAGGTGAAAAGGTGAAATGGGTGGGGTACCACTCTCTATAGGTAGAGGATAAGTAGGCAAAGAAGGTTCCTCAAGAGGGTATAATACAAGAATGATTTTCCCTTTAACATGTGGTTAAGGAACTAGTAGAGTGTTTTCTTTAAGTGATAAGAGGATATGTACTATTGGTACAAAAGAAACTAGGATTACAAGCTCCTCAAGTGGCAAAAGGAGTGTCAAAGGAATATCTTCCTCTCGAGGGGGTGGAATGGGTGAAATAGGCTCTTATACTTGAGGAGGAAGAATGGGAAAAATAGGTGCTACTGAATGTGGGAGAAGAGTCAATGAAATAGTTGTCTCTTGTCAAGGAGTTGACTGATAAAGGAGAGATGATATTAACTCTATGGATATTATGATCTTCAGAGTTAGTTGTGGACTAGATAGTATTTTGATTTGGTGAATGGTTGGGAAAAGGGTGTTTAAACACATCCATACTTTGATTGTGAGGTATGTTAGGATTATCCAAGACAAGCTCACCTCCATCAAACATATCTTGAACAATGTTCTTGAGCATCTTTTAATTATTAGAGTTGTGACCTTTGACTTGATGTTAACTACAAAACTCATCTTCCTTGTACCAAGTTGGAATAGGATGGGAAGGGTCAAATTGTATAAGAGGTTTAATCTAAAGAAGGGTTATGACACCTTACTACAATAGTTTCTCCAAAATGGATGTATATGATTCCCCAATGTGATTATATTATCTTTATTTATATCATTATTGGAATTACTTGGTCAGATTTTGAGAAGTCAAAGTATTCAGTTGGTTTGTGTTTGTGGAAGAGGTTGAATTAATGACCACTACATTAGTAGAGCCTTTAGCCTTTTGGTTAGAGGGAGAAGTTTTAGAAGAGGATTCATTTTTATTGGTATTAGGATTCTTATTGTACAACTTGCTTTGCCTTCATCAATAGTGTGAACCTCGAGTTTTTGTGCCATGGTAAAAGATTTATTAAATGTGTGGAAAGTTTGTACCTAGAGTGTGGACAAGATGTGATTAGAATATGCCCTTGAGAAAATCTAAATAAGATCAAGTTGAGGTAAGGAGAAGGAGATTTGATTGATCAAGCTTCTCCAATGAGTGACAAAATCAACAATAGACTCAACATCACATTATCTGATAGAATATAAGTCCATTACAAAAACCTTCTTAGAAATGTTAATAGAGAAATGGTCTAGGAATATTTGTGTAAGTTGGGTAAATGACAAAAGAGAGTGCTGAGGCATAGAACTATACCAATCCAAGGTAGCACCTGAAAGAGACATAGGGAAAGTGCAAAGTAGTAATGCATCATCATGTCCTATTAAATAACAAGCATGTCTAAATGCTCAAACATGTTGTTGTGGGTCCTCTTTACTCTAAAAATAAATAAATTTAAGGAGTTCCCATTGTCTTGGATAAGGGAAAATAGGCACAGAAGGATAAATTGGTTCATTACATATATGATCATAAGATAATACATTCTTTGAACTAGAAATGGATGTCTCTAAATTATACATCTTGTCCATTAACATCTTAATGAGGTCTAGAGAGGGATTAATTTGAGGGATTCCTCTTAAGTTATAGGGAAGCTGATAGGAAGCAAAGGGAGCATATGACATAGCTTGTTGAGGTTGTGTCAGGGTAACATAAGGATAATGAGTCATAGGCTGAGGTGCAAAGAGAAAATGGAATTGTCCCATTAGGTTAGAGACTATGCCTTGGTTGGTTGTTGTTACTGTAAGTTAAATTATTGGCATGGTTAGGCTGGATGAAGAGTGAGTTATAACTTAGGTAATTATAGGCACAAGGATGGATGGAATAGGTACCACTAAATTTTGGAATGGGGTGTGACTTGGCTGAACTGATTATGGTTATGAAAGTAGGGAAGTTACACTAGTGTTTAGGTGGGATTGGATGGTTGGAGATGCCACATTTTGGACATTATTTATAGTTGGGTTACTTCTTGAAGTGGGGGTTTAGGTAACTATAGGGACAATAGTGTAGGTAACTAAAACTAAGGTTATTTCCATCAAATAGATTGGCATACCATAGCTTGGGTCACCCATAGAATTAAGGGTTTGACTCATAGCAAGGTAATGTTGAAGGGTTACAATATTAGGATCAAGAAATTTAGAAAATTCTTGATCTCCCTTAAGCATAATGGGAATTTGGTTAGGGCTAGGAGTAAGAGGGGAAGGTGGAAGTGGTTATCATCTTGCATAATCATCAAGAATTTTGGCTTGAGCTCATGTCAATACCATGCAAGATGTGGTTTAAATAGTCTTACTACTCTATATTTGAAATAGAATTAAAAAACTAGGTTTGAGTAGAGAAAAATGAATTATTTTAGCTTGTTGTTTTGAAAAAAATAAAACTATATACTCACTGACATCAGTAGGTATGACCGATATCAGTAGGAAATGTTCATCGACATTGGTAGAACAACTGATGTTGGTAGGTATAGTTTGTTGATATTAGTAATGCTAACCAATGTCAGTCACTATAAAATCTTGGGAAATAAAAAATCTGATGTTTTAAGTAATTAGAGGCTAAAAATAGGTAAAATAATGGATGTAAAAGGTCTGTGTAAGAGGGAATAACACTTAGAAAACTTGAGATAATAGGTTATACAAACTAAGTTTTAGAAATAGTATTGATTTTTTGAATCAATAGAAAATCATCCTTACCAACTCAAAAATATAGAAGGAAATTGAAAAGGAGAAAAGAAACATGTAGCCAACAACTATTAAGTGATAGAGATTAACTTTAGTCTCATGTTGGCTTATGCCTTAATCAAATAGTGAGAGGAGAATTTGGTTATCAAAGGTGCTAGAAAGTAATCTAGAGCTCATTTTAGGTTTGTTTTGGTGCTCAAGAAGGAATCTATGCTAGACCAAGTACATGGCTTGTTATAGGAGCTTGCTCTCCACACTTTATGAACCTAGAGCTGAGCTAGGCAACTTAGACAAAATATGCCTTATGTTTAGAGATTATACTCTGCTAGAGAATGGAGTGAGTTGTCCCCTTGGTGGTGAAATCCAAGTAGGATAGCCAGGTAGGGTAAGGTGATCCACTAGATGATGAAATTATAAAGGGCCTTTTCTCATGTGAGTTTTGATGCTTGTTTATGTGAATATGATTTGGTTATGTAACATAGGTGTACTATGATTTATTCAAAATGCTGGTAATTAACTAGTTGAGTTAATATGCAACAAACAAACTATGAAATGTAGTATGTTTTAAAACCAAATCTTAAAAATTTGATATTTTAATGAAAACAAAGAGGAAATGGGAATATAATATGAATTTATCTATCTTAATGTTTATGTAAGAGGAAGTAAAGAAGGTATTCTCTTTTTTTTGTAAAAGAAAAAAAAAATTTAGAGGCAAAGAGAAAAGAAAGAAAATTTCAATTTTAATGCCTTTTAAATAGAGAAATAAAATATTGGATTTTTAATTTCTAAGAAAAGAACAAGAAAAAGTTCAAGAAATGAAAATTTTAATATACTTTACCTATATGAATATTTAAAACAAGAAATGAATCCAAAGAAAATTTTAGGGTCCCACCGGGCATCCCAACAATGTTTCACTAAATTTTGCCTATTTTAAGTCTAAAGGAAAATAGAGAGAAGGATGGGGATAAGTGATTAGAATGAACCCATATTTAGTTTGAATGTAGTATCTAGACATTGTGAGCACTCCTCTTTGGTTGGGGAGGACTACCTACAAATAAGAAAGCACTACCACAAGATGTTTGTTAGCAGATAAATGAGTGGACTGCTTAGCTACTCTCTTGTTCTAAGAAGTGTGAAACTTCCCTAGAGATGACAATCCACTTTTGAGAGGAAAAAGAATAATAATTAACTAAAATATAGGTAAATAAAGAGTAAAAAAGAGATAAAATTACTATTTTTAACAATTGTTACGTAGCAGAGAGTGACAGGGTGTAGGTGAGAAGCTTTGCTGGTGTTTTAGAAGTTTCTAGGTAGGTTTTGAAAAGGCTAAGGAATTTATAGTCACCAACATCAGTATGTGACCAATATCAGTTAGGCTGCTGAGGTCAGTAGTGAGGTGATCGATGTCAGTTAGGCTACCAAGGTCGGTAAGGGAAATAATTGTCCAAGAGTTTGTAGAAGGCTTTTTTGGGTCTAAGAAATGGTTTGGATCAGGTCATATAGGTTGAGAGAGTTAGGAGAGGGAGTTTATGACTTGGTTAAGTCTGGTCAAAGGTTTGGTAAGCATATAAGGGGAAAAAATCAAGTAAGCTTTGTAACTCCCTCATGGGGGTACGGTCAGAAGTGTGTAAAGTAGTGTAGGGTAGATATAAATTAATAAAAGAATAAATATTTAAATGACCTATAGTATCAATGATATACTTAGCTATGAACGATAAGTGCTAGGTTGATAATCCCTATTAGTGAGTCTAAACCTAAGTGCATAAATAGAGAGAACAAGTGGGTGTTGTTGGTCCTCAAGAGCTTAGTTACTAATGGTGATTGACTTACCTAGAATGATTGTAAGCATGGATGTCAAAAAATAGAACGTTGAGAGCCTAAACGAGAGTAAGAATTGATTTTCTTAATTTTTAATGACCTAAACTATAGGTTAGATTTTGGATTATATTTTTGATGTTGGTGATCTCATCGATGTTGACATGTATCCCGCTGACATCGACCATGGGTTGATCGATGTTTGTGGCCCTAAAATAGGTAAACCTTTCTATTTTGGCCTATTTTCTATTATTATGCATGCCAAGTGTTACACCTATTATAAAATGGTAAAAATAGGAGGTTAGGAAGGAAGTAGTTATTTAGGAATTTAGTTTGGAAGTGGGAATAAGTCTTAAGTATTTAGGATGAGGGGACCAAGTCTTGAGGTGACTCACTAGAGGAGAATTAGTCATAGGGTGAGGTGTCCAGGTAAAGTGGCAATAGGGGTTTTTAATTAACTTAATTAAGTATTTATAAATTAATTAAATGTGTGAAGGGTAAAAGTATGGTTTGGAGAGATTAATTGTCATTTTTAAAAGTGGGCTTAGGGGGGTTTTGACATAGGGAGTTGTGCATGTGTGTGTGACGTAATTTTGGTGTCTACTATATCTAATAAAAACTTTAGGCCAAATGTAGTTCTCCTAGAGAATGGGAAGAAAAAGTATAATTGTTGAAAAAAATAGAATGGAAATTGCATTAGATAAAAGGCAAAAGAAGATGGGGAAACTAAGTGACAAGTGGTTTGCTTGAAACTTTGTAAGGGTTCCCAGAATCCTTAAGGAAAAGAAGTAGTCCATATTTTTTATTTTTTTTTCCAGTAGTTTTATGAATGATTTTGGAATTGTTTTGGAGTATCTAAACTCAATAAAGAATGGAGGAGACACTAAATTTTTCAAGCTCACAAAATAGTGAGAGTGTTAAAACTTAGGTTTCTCACAAAATGGTGAGAGCATTCAAACTTAGGTTGCTCATAAAATGGTGAGAGTGTTAAAACTTAGGTTGCTCTAAAAATGATGAGATCATGGAAAGGGGGACTAAGATGACCTCAACATAAATTTAGCATGACCCACATAGTCCTAAAATGACCTCAAGTCATAGTAATTCCATCCACATAAAAGGTAGGGAAAAACCAACTAGGTCTAACAAGTTCTCAAATCTAGCAAATGGCCAGTCAAATGAAAATAGTAATGGCAAGGTTATGTGGCCATGCATGGTAAATAAGTGTTGCCCCTAATTTTCCCATAGGTGGTTATAACTAGGATACAATGGCATAGGTCAATGGTAATAAATTGCCCATAGGTGGTTATAATTAGTAACAAGACTAGTGAGATATTGATTTACCTATAGGCAATTATAATCAGGCTCACATAAACAAACTTAATAGGATGAAAGATAGCTTGCTAGATCAACTATGACACTAATTATAGACTATCATTGTAAACATGAATTGGATTGATTATTGAAACTTGATTGGAATTCTCTCACAAAAAGTGCAAGAACCAAAGTAACTAAGATCAAAATAGGCTTTGGTCTAGATAGGAATGGAATGATAGGATAGATAAAATGGTAAGAGGGTTTTTCCCCAAGTGATAGGGTGAATGGTAGGAATATGCAACGGAAAATAGATATGTAACAATGGCAATGTCATGGCAATGAAATGGTATGCTACATGTTTTTGGCATGGGTATGGTTTTTTATTCTATTATTCTTGTTGATGGGGAGATGCATGTCCTAATCAATAAATGATATAAATATAATACTTTAGCATGTTAATTACTATCCCACACCTCATCTAAATAGTTTCTCTATCAAGAGCTAGATATATATTTGGTTGTCAAGAAGCTTTTGTAATCTTTGTTGGTCATTGATTCTGATTTTGTCAAGCATTAAGATAAGGTATATTTGTATCCTCTACAAAAGAAAGTGTCTTCATGTATGGTAAACAAGGATAAAATTTGGATAATAGGTTTGTTTTTGAAATGGAATGGTAGATGATAATGAAATGAGGAATGGTAGGAAAACAAATGAAGATCAGGACTTTCAGTTACACATAATATTGTTGATGTCAGATTTGACATAACTTTGGATGTGGTAGGGCCAAAGATTTTTCCTCTCAATAGGATCACTATATTTTTCTATTATTTGATCTTGAGAGTAGATACCATCTAATTAGGCTATAGATTGGAAGCTATTTTGATTTGATCTTTGATTTTTTCTTCATCAAGTAGTGAAGAACTTTTGTGCTTAGATATTGTTGCCTCAATGAGATTTTCACCAATGAAGTTGTCTTGATTATCTCGTATCACCTCCAAGAATGTTTCACTAATGAACATTGGCTTTTAACTTTGATTTTCTTCCAGTGCTTCTAAAAATGTTTCACTAGAAGATGTTGAGTTATTACTTTGATTTTCCCCTAGTGCCTCCAAAAAGGTTTCACTAGGAGAGTGCTCTTCTACTACATGAATGTGGTCTTGGCCTCCTTGTTCTTCTTCAATTATGATGTCACCATGGATGCAGTTCAACAAAGTGTGAATCTATCAATCCCAATTGACACTTATGGGAGATATAATGTTAATAATATGGCTATCTTGGTTGATGGTAATGGCATGTGGAATGGGTGTTGGCATCATAATCCTTGTAAAAGATACTAGGAGAACTTGTGTCAAATCTAAAATACTCATCCTCAAAAACCATAGAAGGATCAAAAATATATTAAATTGATCTATAAGGCATGCATAATCAATATTGTAACAACCATGAACATATTATTCTTTTAAATCTAATTCTAACTTAAGGGACTCTGAATCTAATGTTAAGACTGATGTTGATTTAGATTCTGATGGTAAATCCAATGTCAGTTCAAGAATATAACCTGAATCTAACTCTAATTCTTCATATGATGGTTACTCTATTACATTTATGTTTTGTTGAATTTTAGTATTGGAAAAGTAATAACATGTAATGGCATGATGGGCTCCACTAAGACTATTTTATCAAAGTGAGACTTCTCTAGAATGGGAAAAAGGTCAAGAGACAACTCCTCAAAGACTGGTTTGTCAATAGGTGGCTCTTAAAAAATAGGCATATGTTCAAGGTAATGATTTTCCCAAAGGTGGTTATAATCATTAAAAAGTGACTCAGTAAATACTAGCTCATCATAGTGAGACTCCTCAACAACTACTATATGATCAATAGGTGATTAATCATAGGTTAACTTATCAAAAAAAATTGGTTCAAAAAAAACATCTTAGATTGGTTGGTTATTTTGACCTTGGTTTTCAATGAGTTATAAGATACCAATTTTGAACATAGCTTGGTCTTCGAATGATTGGATCGATTGAGGTTTATATGGGATTGGTAATGGATGAGGAATGACTTGTGGTTGGATAATGTTAAGGAATTATGGAGCATGATTTATCATGTGAGCCAAAAGATGAAGTCTTAAAATGGTAATGATAGGGTGTTGTGGGGCTTGATTGTTCACACAAGCCAAAAGACTAGGTCCTAGAATGATGAAGGAGCATTGTGGAGCTTGATTACTTACAAAAACTAAAGAATGAGGTCTTGGTATGGGAATGGTGTGATATTGTGGTCCTAGAATAGAAATAGTTCAATGTGGTGGAGCTTAATTACTCTTATAAGCCAAAGCATCTAATTCTTCCTCATAAACCATATCATCCCAGTTGTGAGTTGGCTCATAAGTTGGTTGTTGACTATGTTCCATGTATTGATTATTATAAAGAGGGTATGGATCTATATCCCAAACAACATTATCTATAGTTGGGTCTTCAAAATCCTCCTTATAAGCCTCTTCATGCCAATCAAAGTCTTTATTTATTTTGTGTATTTTGATTATATTCCCCATATAGAGTATTGTAGGGATAATAATAAAACTCCTTAGAAAATATTTATTTATAAGGGTTCCTAGTGGGATTTTATGTGGCCATTATATCATAAGTTTGATTATACGTGACTTCAACATAAGTGTAGTGAGACATATTCATGTAAATGATGAAATATCTGAAACAAAAAGTCTTAGAATTCTAGAAATTCTAAAAAAACTATGTCCAAATAATAAATGGTTCAAGCTTGGTCTGACTTGGTCAAAAGGTGGATTTGTAGCTCTAATGTGGTCTAAAAGTGGAGCTGTATCACCAAAATGATTTATGATAAGACTTGGCATAAACAAACCTAACATAAATTGTCTAATGTCAAATATCATATGCACAAAAGGTCAAGTGTTTGAATAAAAACCAACATGTCAAAGGTCTAGGTCAAAGTGTTCCAAACAAGGTCTAAAGTAGGCAAGGGAAAATTTGAGTTACTAGATATTTTATCCAAACATAGAGTCAAAATATAGGTTCAAACAAATAAGCATATGCTAGGACTTTCGGCCAAATGGCATCAAAATCTAGACTTGAAACAAAGCATGATGTGATTTGATTTAATCTAACAAGTTTAGAAATAACTTTGACATAGACTCGACACATGAAATCAAACATAAACATGATCAGTTGGCATAAGGCATAAGGAAAAAGGCTTTTGGATAAAGGCTATATTTTCCCAAATAAAGGGACAAATAATGATAAAGATAGGTACCAAACAAACAAACCATCAATAGTTTACAAATTTGGGTAATTGATTTACTGAAGTTATGCAACCCAAAAGAGAAAGATCTATGTATCAAGCCCATGAATTGAGGCCTAAATAAAAATCAATCAACGTTTGAATCCAAACTTGACAAGTCTAATTAAAAACTCAATGTTGAAGACTAGGATTTGACCAAACAAACTAGACAAGATTGGACAACATGATGGCACAAGACAAAGGTTCAAATGGTATACATGACATGGTTTTAAAAAATGTTTTTTATATACAAAGTAAACTAGTCTTGAAGTAAATTAAACAACCTAATGGTGTAATCATGCTTGAATGATGTGATATATGTTATGTTTCAAATACTCAAAAGGCTCAAAATGTTTTGACATGATTTAGGCAGCATAACGCTACCCTCCACAACTCAAATGACACACACACAAACAAGTTTAGAAAAAAATTCAAGTCATAAGTGTGGTGTAAAATGGCTATCATAATTCCTCTTTAGACAAAAGAGTGACATATAGACAAACTAGTTTTGACATGGATTTATGAACAAACAAATAAGTTTAGTCTCAAAAACACCAAGTAAGATAAATGACTAAAATACACTAAGTATAATCATCCAAATCCTAACAAGGGTATGGCAATGTGGGGTTGACTAACTATCAAAAAATTTAATGTTTCTAGGAGAATCAATTTCAAAATGACTTTCACGTCAAATGATGAAAAAGACAAGCATAAAAATTGGGTGACCATGGCATTAGTTAGTTATAAAAAGGTCTAGTCTTTTTTACAACCACTATATCTTATTGTTCGCTTAGTGTAGTGCATTGTACAAATGAAGATACGTCTTATGTGTAACTCCAATTAGGATCCAAATGAATTCAATGTCAGGAAGTGAAACCCTGGGTCAAAGCTTCCCTAAAAAACTCATGGGAGGTGATGAAGTTACCCTCGTAAGCCAAGTTTGCATGAAATAAAATACTAAAAGAGAAAGACTTTAGGGTCATTTTCAAGGTCACCCAAACTTTGACAAGTTTTTGGAGAGTGATTTAGATGACATTATTTCTATGCCTTGGACTAGGAAATTTAAAATAGTAATGACACTTTTTATTCCAAGGGTTCCCTAAAGGGGACAAATGGAAGAGCATAAATGTAACACCCCTCTCTTTGCTAAATAAAATTAGATCAAGCAACTATTAAAGACAAAAATGACAAGTTTGTTTAATTTTGAGCCCAAACAAAAGATGTGGTGGTTTTCATTTTACCCCTTAATCTTAAGATTGTGAACTTTGAAAACTAATTCTAAACACTTACTTAAGCACCAAAATATTGTACCTAGTTCATTTTAAATCATGAAAAAGATGTTTTAAACATGTTTTAGCAATTTTCCAAGTTGGTCCAGAAATAAAAATGTTAGAAAGAGGTTTAGCTTTGAATCAATGAAGTTAAAAAAGCTCTTAGGTTGTCATAAAGGTGCAATATCGCTACTTGATAGAGCAATCTCATTACTTATAGGACAATCCTACAACTGTAAGAGTTGTGGTATTGTAACTTAACCACAAGTGGTTTAGTCACAATACTATGACTTTAAATGACAATCTTGATAGTAATAGGACAATGTCATAACTTTCAAAGTTGTGGTATTGCAAATAACAATTTTGCCACTCAGAGTCACAATCTCACTACTTGGGGTAAATTGAGATTTTTTGAAAAAAATATACAACTTCAGTCTAAACTAATTACATATTATGAAAATTTAGGAAAAAAACATGGTTTAAAAAAATAAATCATCAAAAATGGAGTCCAAATTACCCCAAATGAAGCTCTAAAAAATGACCTATTATACACACTACAATACCATGACTCATAGTTACAATCTCGCTAATTGCAAGACAATCCCAACACTTTAAAAGTAGTGGTATTATTGACAATACCATGACTTGGTTTAGCAACCCCATGAGTTATAGAATAACATCAATACTAAGATAGTCGTGGTATTATTAAACCTACATAGAAATTCAAATTTAGTCTAAAAATAAAAAATCTTGGCACAATATTATGAGTTGCAAGATAATCCCATGACTCAAACCAACAATGCCATGACTATGTCAAAACAAACTTATGACTCCTAGAAAAACATGTTTTTACACCAATTTTCACTCTTTTTGGCTTCTTACTTCAAGATTATGTAGGGAAAATATTATGTAGGGAAAATATTATTAGGTTGCTTGAAATATCTTCATGATCATTTTTGTGAAGCTAGGAAGGTCCCACCAGGCGTACCATTATGTGAACTAGGAATTTGACTAAGAAGAGGAGATTAATGTTGTGTTAGTGAATGAAACCAAATTAAAAACACACTAAACTAACATCTTCATGCCTAGTTACTATAGTGAGCTTAATGAAGGAATAAAAATTAATAAACCACAACTAAAATGCAAGAAAACACACATTTCTTAGCTTCCTTGATGCTCCAAGAGTATTTTTTAATTGGCTCTCTCGATTTGTGATCATGAATTCATCATCAATAAAAGCTTGGCTACCTCTATCTCTAGTTGGCACCTTTGGATTTCACTTGGATTGGCTTGGAATCAATTTTTCATGGTAACACTAGTTGCATGGAGCTTTTGGAACCAATCCTGCATTATAACTTTGCACAAATTAAGCTTAGAAATGACAGGGTAAGGCCTCCTATTTATAGATTTTTGAGATTGATCAGAATCAACCTGAACCATCCATCTCAAGATTGAGATGTGTGGCTAAGTATTAATCTAATTTTTCAATTAAAATTTATAAATAGGCTCATCAATATTTTAGATAAAGGAGCAATTAAGAGGCATGAATCCTGATATTTGTGGCATTTATGGCCTAGGGATGTCTTCCCAAGAAATGAGGTCACCTGATGATGTAGATATTCAATATTCATTTCTAAAAGCAAGTCTTCAACAAGTTTCCATGGAATTGTTAATTAGGCCTTGATTTGGATTAATTAGTTCTTAAGCATGTTTAAGCACTTTGTGCACAAATTACTCAAATTGATAAAAATGTCTTGTTATTGGTCTAAAATTTGAATAGATTGGAATTTAGAATGTGATGTTAGATGTGTTAGATCCATTATTCCATTTATAATGTTAGCAACATCAAATAACAAAGGCACGCATCTTGTGCAAGAGATTTGATAGAAAAGAGCAATCTAAAGCACCTACGTGTAAAATTGGAATTTTGACTCAAAATGATTTGATCAAAGTTAGCTGGCCCATAAATTGCATTGCCCTATTTAGGAATACCCTATCTAAAATTAGCACTTGAATATATCAATTTCAACTCATTTAATGCATTTTAGTGTTTTTAGGCTAAATTGTGCACTTTAGGTGGAAATTGGTCAAAAGACAAGTTGGAGTGTGGCCAGATTTAGGTGTCTACATTAATGAGGCATAAGAGGCATGGGAGGCCATAATTTAGATATTTTATGCATTTATGACCTAGGGATTCCTTCTAAAAAAATTATGTCATTAGGTGATGCATATATTGAGTGTTTATTTCCAATAAATAAATAATCAATAACCTCCATGGAAAATCCACTTAATCTCTTGATTTGATTTAATTAAATTTAAACATGATTAGTTCATTTTAGTGAAATTCTTTGGAAATTGGCCCTCAATTAATCAAAATGGTCAAAAAGACATATTACTAGGTCGTAATTTGACTTGAGAATAATTGGAAGGTGATGTTATATGTGTTAAAACCATATTTCTATTTAGGATGTTGCCAACACAAAATAAAAAAGGTATGTGATGTGTACCAACTAATTAGAAGAAAAGAGTGATCCAGAGCACAAAAAGGTGAAATCCTCATTTTGACTTGAAATGAATTGATCAAAGTTAGGAATCACATAAAATGCATTTCCCCATTTTGGGATACATTGGTCTAAATCAACACTTGTCTATGACAAGTTTGAACCATTTAGCATTTTTAAGGATTTTGGCCTAAATTGGGCATTTGAGTGCAATTCAAGTATGATTGAAAATTTCAATATAAATGGTGTTAGCAATTGGATGTCTATAGTTTTCCCTTATTTGAGAAGGCATAGCGAGACATTTAGGCAAGAAACATTTTTTCAAAGAAAAGAGTTGTTAGGAAGAAATGAGAAATGACATATGATACCCCGTTGATAATACATACTAAGATGAAAGAGAAAGATGGACTCTTGAAAAGAGAGGAAAATTTAAATATTAACCCATGGAATAAATCACATCTAGGTGGGCTAATTCTTGCACACATAGTTACCATAAATGATAAAAATATAATTAGAGGTATAATAGGCCCCAAAGATGGGGAGAATGGGAAGGATTCAATCTAGACATATAAGTGACACACTTTGAATGCACTAAATTTGAGAGTACAAGTTACACACTTATGACATTAATCAATCGCAAGACAAGTTGTACACTAAAAGGTTACCATCATGGGAATTAGTGTGGAGAGATTGGAATTATAAGAAAAAGGAGAATTTGGTCCCCAAAATATGATAATAAGAAGTTCCCCAGTAGAAAATATTTGATCATGATAAGATAGTTGTGCCCTAGTAGGGATAATTTTGATCATTAATAAAAAAATAAATAATGTCTTGCCCCTATATATCTGATTTAGATTTGTTAACCAATTCAAATGTTGTGCCCCAACATGGATAAATCAGCAAGTAATTAGCTCAAGGATATAACTATTAGACATAGTCATTTAGGTTTGAATAATTATAATCAATGTCAAAGGTAACATGTACCATCATGAATTAATGTCAAAGGTTGAGTTGAACAACTTGTGGAGTAAATCAAGTGTGTGAAGTGCTTTTACTTATAAAATAAGTAAATCAATGCAAAGAACCTGACTTGGTCTTGTGGTGTAAATTGGGGTTTTAGAATGACTTTACTTCTCTCATGTTTATAAGTTGAGCAGTCTCAAGAACTTGAATGGGTATAGTGAAGTAAATAGGGTTTCTAGAACAACCTTACTTCATTCAATTTCATAAGCTAAGTAGTCTCAAGAACCTAAATGGGTCTAATGGAGTTGATCAGATTGTTGGAATGACTTAATTTCTCTCATCTTTATAAGTCAAGTAATGTGAAGAACCCAAATGGGTCAAGGAAGAGTTAATTAGGGTTATGGAATGACTTTAATTCATTTATTTTTATAAGTTGAGCAAAGTCAATAACTTGAATGGGTCTAGGTGAGTTAATCGGGTTTATGGAATGACTTTACTTCTTTCATGTTTATGAGTTAAGCAACGTGAAGAACTTGATTGGGTCTAATGAAGATAATCAAGGTTATGGAATGAATTAACTTATTTTGAACTTATAACTCAAACAATATGGAGAACCTAAAATGGTCTTGCAAAAATTAAGATTTTTTTCAGAAAAATGGTTGTCTTTTTAAAAAAAATTGTCCCAAACAAAAGTTTTAAAGGGGTTGTTGAAAAAAGTTCAAAGGGAAAGTGGAACAAATTAAAGTTTTTGAAGGGTAAGTGGACCATTCCAAAAAAATTTAAGGGATCATTTTAATAAATCTGAAGGGCAAGTGGACCATTCAAAAATCTAAAGGGATCATTTCAAGAAATCTAAAGGGTAAGTGGACCATTCAAGAATTCTGAAAGGATCATTTAAAAATGTTTGAAGTGTATGAAGACCATTTAAGAATTTTTAAGGGATTATTACAAAAAACCCAAAGGGTATGTGGACACTTGCAATGTTTTCAAAAGATCCATGTGAAAATTTATGAAGGGTACATGCTAAAAGTTCTGAAGGACATTTCATCAGGGAAGTTGTCCTAAAGCATTTTGTCAATAAAATTATCCTAAAGTATTTTGTCAAGAAAATTATTTGAGACAAAAAACTTGAAATAATTGTTTCAAAGGATATGATCTAAAGGGTATGTGCCACAAACAAAAGTCCCAAAGGATCATTACAAGTCTTTGAAGGGTAACTCAGAAGAAGCTCTAAGGCAAGTTAAATTTGAGCAAAGTCTGAAGAGATCAAATGAGTGAAAGCATCTCAAAGAAGATGAATAAAATGAGATGAGATCAACATGAAAAATTTTAGAAACCAAAGCCAAGATAAAGACTGTGCCTCTTCAGAGATCAAATGGCATGTAGAAATAATGATTAGAAAGATCCAATGAAGTGAGGTATAATCAATAAATAAATGTGATCGATGATTAATGGAATAATAGAAGGATAAAGATTGACCATATCTAAGATAATCAAACAAAGAAAAGATTTCATGGATGAAAAAAAAAGTGAGATGAAATCAAATCTGCCAAAGGTTAACATCTGACTTGGTTAATTCATGCATCTTTAAGAACCTGATGAAGTCAATTTAAAAAGTCTAGCATGATGGTTGAAGGAATTTTAATCAATTTTTCTTGTAAAAATGGTTATTCTTTTTAGTCACCTGTATATTTCAAATGCTATAAATAAAGTGATGTGATTCAAAATTCCAAAGTGATGAAGAACAAATAAGACAAACAGTCATATTCATTTTTTAGAATGAGAGGAGTTTGAGTTATAGGTGCAAAAATATGAAACTCGTCTGAGCATGGAGAAGTAGTGTCAAATTGGAGAATATCTGAGTGACAAATAGATAAACTCAGACATAGGGAAAGGGTGCAAGAAGAGTGAAGGATAACTGAAAGTGTGTTAAAGGAGAAATGATTAGTTGTATATTGGACCTATAATAAAGAATAGAGACTTGGATTATTTTATGAACCTAATTTATTAACTTGAATTGTAATTCAAGTATCTGATTGGTTGGTGCCTTTAGATTGAATTGGGTTGGTGCTCAGTATAGGGACTAGGTGGTTCCTTAGAGTTTGTGCTCTTAAAGTCAATGGATTGGTGTCTCCTTGGGATAAGTGTCCTTAAATGTAATTAGTGAGGTTCAGTCAGTGAGACAAACTTTGTGAGGCTAGATTAAAATAGTAGATTCTAACAGCATTCTCACTATGTTTTTTTCTCTTTGGGTTTCCACGTATAAATCAAGTGTTATTTGTTGTGATTATATGCATGTGATATCTTTCTTTGATTTGTTTAAGTTTGTATTTGTTTAAATTTCATCCTGAAAGTTGTAAGTAGCTAGGTTTTGATATCTATTGATTCAACCCCCTCTCACTAGAGTATGTTTAAAAATTGGTATTAGAGCAAGGTTCCTAGAGAGAAGTTTAAACATCTCAGGTGATTCTTGGATTCTGAACACAAAATGACTAGCCATGAAAGAACTTCATCAAACAAGGCATATTTGTTTGATGGGTCTAACTATGCCTTTTGGCACATAATTATGGAGGTGCATTTGAATTCTTTGGGGTTTGATGTCTAGATGTCAGTCAAAAATGGATACACACCCTTTATAGTTCCTTCTATTGATCAGGAAGTGAAAAAGGCATGTGAAAACAATGTTAAAGAAAATAATACCATTCTTTGTGGATTGTCAAATAGAGAGTTTGAGAAATTGATACACTATCAAAGCATAAAAGACATATGGGGAAAATTAAAGATCACATATGAAGGAGATGATAGAGTAAAATAAGCAAATCTTCATACTCATAATGGATAGTTTGAAAGCCTCACGATGAATGAGGATGAGAATATTGTAGATTACCTTATGAGGGTAGATGAGATTGTTAATGCAATTAAAGGACTTAGAGAAATAATGGATGAAGAAATTATTGTCAGAAAGGTTTTAAGATCTCTAACAACAAAGTAAAATTCTAAAATATCTATAATTGAGGAAGTAAGAGATCTAAAAAAGCTAATAGTAGATGAGTTACATTGAACTTTCACTACATATGAGATGAGGTTGGGAGATGTTGAGTCATCCAATAGAGAAGCTACTTTCAAAGTTTCTATGTAGACAGAAGAAGAAGAAGCTCCTAATTTTGAATCTAAGGAGGTTGATGATGTAGAGGCCAATTTCATTAGAAAGTTGAAGAAGGGCTCAGGCAAATACAAAGGTAATTTACCCTTCAAAATTTTTAATTGTGGAAAAATAGGTCACTTTGCTACTAAATGTCCACATAAAAGGAAGGATGACTCTAATTTAGTTGAGAAAAATCAAAAGGAGAAATGTTATTATCCAAAGAAGAAGAAAAGCTTCTTTAAAAATAAAAAGGGGTTATACTCAAAAGAATATAGTAACTCGATTGATGACATCAGTAATTCAAGTGATGATAATGATAGTGCTTTTATGGGCAAACAAAATCAAGTTCTATTCATGAATTATGAATTAACTTCTTTATGCCAAGAATAAGAGGACTCAGATGATGATGCAGAAGTAAATTTGGAATGTGAACTTATCTATGCTTTAAAATAAATTGATAATATTAGAAAAGAAAATTCTAAACAAAAGAAACTTAGTTAAAAGGAGTTTAATAAATTGAATAAAATAAATTAGGAATCAGATCAAATTATAGTGATCTTGAAGACTCAAGCTGAGTAGGCAAAGAGGATAGAGGATGTGGTCTGAACTAATTTACAAGAAAAATTCTTAGAATGCTTGAAGATTGAGGAAGAAATCATGGACCTAAGAGAAAAGATCAAAAAGGCCAAAGAACAAATTGATAAAGGCCTAAAACTAAAAGGAGGATATACTATATTGGATGAGATGATTAGCTCATAAAATCCCTCCAATGAAAGATTAGGTCTTGGATATGAGAAAGGCAAGAGTTCCATGTTGAGTACAATTGGGAATCTATATGAAAAATTCAAGGCTATAGCAGAATCAAGAATCAGAAAAGAAGTAAAGCACATTCCTAAGGAGAAGAAGAAAATTAATAACTCTGATCCTAAAAAAACCAAGGTTGCTGCTACAAAAAGTAACATAGCAGTAAGGAATGTGAATAAAATAAAGCTCAGGATACCTCCTTTATAGTCTCAAAAGAGAATGATAATGAGGTATTTTTCATCATTTTATGGATATTGTTATAACTATAATTAATTTGGGCATAAATCAATTAATTGTAATATTGTACCTAAGATAAAGATAAGTTTCTTGAGTAATAATTCATTTTCCCCTCTGCTAGATCTAGATATTTTATGCTAAAATTTAATAATTTTGGACATATAGCAAAACATTGTAGAATAAAACATATTAAATCAAAGTCTAACAATGCAAAAAGGGTTGAGACTCCTAAAGAACAAAAAGGCTCACAAATCAATATCATAATAAAGAAAAGTACATTCAAGAAGCCAAAGGAGATATGGAAAAAGAGAAATTAGTCTATGATCACCCAAATAGCGTTGTATGCTAAAGATAAAATCTATGGGTTATAAATAACGTCTGTTCAAAACATATGATGGATGACAAGAGTAAGTTCACCAATTAGAGCTAGTGTAAGGAAGGGACTGTCAGTCTGGGAGACAATACAATAGTCAAAATCAGAGGTAAAGGAACATTGCACATTGACAACAAGCTCCTTATACATGATGGTCTTTATGTTAAAGGACTAAAACATAATCTGTTGAGTGTCAGTCAAATGTGTGACAATGGCTATAAAATCATATTTGATGCTAAAGGTTGTGAGCTAAGAAGTCTAGTAAAATAGTTGCTCAAGGAAAGAGGACTAAAAGCAATATATATAATTTGGTTGAAGTAAATAATATAAATTATCTCATGGGAAAGATTGATGAGAGCTGGTTATGGCATAAAAGGATGGGCCATGTTAACTTAAAAAATTTAGTCAAAGTAAATTCTAATAAATGTGTAAGACACATGCCAAATATATTTAAGCCTATAGACACATCATGTAGAGAATGTCAGCTCGGTAATTAGACTAGAGTTTCATTTTAAACTAAAAAATATTCAACTATAAAGCCCCTATAGATAGTTCATATTGATCTTTGTAGACCAACCAAGACAAGATGATACAAAAGAGTGTATTAATTGATGTTGTTTGTAGATTAATATAGTAGAATGACATGGGTAACTTTATTAAAGGACAAGTCTCAAGCCTTTGAGAGATTCAAGATATTTAGAGCCATGGTTGAAAATAAAATTGGCAGAAAGATCAAGTGCCTCAGATCTAACAAAGGTGGTGAATTCACTTCAAATGAATTCATATAGTATTATGAGAAGCATGGAATTAAAAGACATTACTCAGATGCAAGAACTCCACAACAAAATGGAGTGGTTGAAAGGAAGAATAGGACTATCAAGGAGATGGCTAGAACAATGTTGAAAGAGGCTAACTTGTTAGATGGTTATTGGAGAGAGGCAATCTAGATAGCTATATACATCTTGACCTAAGTTTAGTTGAGATTAAACAATGATAAGACTCCATAAGAACTATGGTATGGAAAGCATGATTCTGTCAAGTACTTAAGAGTCTTTGGAAGCAAATGTTATATATGAAGGAAAGAGAAAAAGCTATGAAGTTTTGAATCAAGGTGTGATGAGGGAATATTTCTTGGTTATTCTAGTCATAACAAAGCTTATGTCTACTATAATAAAAGACTTCATAAGCTAGTAGAGAGAATTCTTGTTAAATTTGAAGATAATCTCAATGAAGTGACTAAACCTATAAAAGAGATCAGTATTGAAGAGATGAAAGAAGAAGAGGAAGATGAAACATCAGATAATGAAGAGTTAAAGAAAAGATGCCTCCCAGGTTTGTTCAAAAGGATCATCCTAAGGAGCAGATCATTGGAAACTTGCAAGAAGGAGTCCAAATAAGGAGAAGGGTAGAAATGAGCAAAGAATAGGTAAGTTTTGCTTTACTATCTAAAATTGAGCCCAAAAACTATGTTGAGGCCAACAAAGATGAGAATTGGAAAAAGGTCATAGATGAAGAACTAAGTCAAATAGAAAATAATAAAACATCGTAGCTAGTTCCAAGACCCACGGACAAGAATGTCATAGGCATAAAATGGGTCTTTAAAAACAATTTGAATGAAGATGGAGTTGTTTTAAGAAACAAAGATAGACTTGTGTGCAAAGGATATGCTCATGTAGAAGGAATAGACTTTGAGGATACATTTGCCCCAATGGCAAGATTGGAAGCAATCAGAATTTTTTTAGCATTCTCAGTATTTAAGAAGTTTAAAGTCTATCAAATGGATGTTAAGTTATCTTTCCTGAATGGAAACTTGGATGAAGAAGTTATATTGAACAACTTGAAGGTTTTTAGCCAATAGATAAGGAAAACTATGTGTGCAAATTGAAAAAGGCACTATATGGTCTAAAATAGGAATCGATAGCATGGTATTCAAGGTTGGATCAGTATTTGCAACAACAAGGATTTATCAAAGGATGTGTTGATAGTAATCTTCATGTTAAGTGTAAAAATAGACATATGTTGATCATAGTTGTCTATGTTGATGGCATTTTTTGGTGGAAGCAATAATAATATGTGCAAAGAATTTAAAAAACAAATGAAAAAGGAGTTTAAATGTCCATAATGGGAGAAATTTCATTTTTTATTAGCCTACAAATTTCACAATCCAAAGAAGGGATATTTATATCTCAAACCAAGAATGTGAAGGAGATTTTCAAGAAATTTAATATGGAGGATAGTAGACCAGTTATCACTTTCATGATAACTAGATGTAAATTGAGCAAAGGTGATGAATCACCTAAAGTAAATCATACAATGTATAATTCAATGATTGGTAGTTTTACATAGCTTACTACTACAAGACCAAACATTATGCAAGTTATATGCATGGTTACCAGATTCTAGGCTACTCTAAAAGAAACACATGTAAATGTAGTAAAGAGAATATTCAAATATATCAAAGGTACAATAGACTATGGTTTATCATACCCTTCAAGTGATGATTTAACTTTGTTAGCATACATAGATGTTGATTGGGATAGAAGTACAAATGATAGAAGATGCATTAGTGGTAGTGCATTCTTCCTAGGTAATAGACTTGTCTCATGGCTGAGTAAAAAACAAGAGTCAGTTACTCTATCTATAATAAAATAAAAATATGTTGCAATAGTAGCATGTTTCACACAAGTTTTGTGGATGAAATAAAAACTAAAAGATATGGAGGTGGAGTTCAAAGGACCAATTCACATTCTGTGTGACAATTCAAGTGCCATATATATATATATATATATATATATATATATATATACAAGAATCTAGTGATGCATTCTAGGACAAAGCATATATCTATTAAGTATCATTTTTTGAAAGAGAAGGTTGTTGATCAAGAGGTTACATTATAATATGTACCAATACAAGATTAAATTTTAGATATATTCACTAAACCTCTATCTAAGGACCAATTTGAATATGATACAATGGCTAGGAGTAGTGGCTACCACACCACATCACTAGTTTGTAGTGATAGCGAATGAATCCAAGGGGAATATTGAAGAAGCATTATTAACTCCTGTATTAAGAGAAAAGGTAGCCTATTGAGAAATATGTAGTCCCTTTGCTAGTTTATGACAAAGGAGTTGCAAAAGAGAGCTAATGTACCATTGCCTGAGGGGGAGTTCCTCACAACGTATTTTTTCCTATTAGGTCCAAGGATCAGAACAACCAAGATACTAAGAAAGGAGAAGATTATTGAAAGATTATGGTAGAGACTCTTTGTCATTAATGTCAAAGGGGGACAAATCAGAATGGAGATAAAAGAGTTAAGGCATTGTGATGATGAGTGATGAGTTGCCATCAATGACAAAGGGGGAGATTATTGGACATAGTAATTGAGGTCTAAATGACATCATGTAATGTCAAATGTTGAGTTGACAACTTGTGGTGTAAATTGGGTGTGTGAAGTGCTTTTACTTATAAAATAAGTAAAGCAATGTAGAGAACCTGACTTGGTCTTATGGTGTAAATCAGGTTTCCAAAATGACTTTACTTCTCTCATGTTTATAAGTTGAGTAGTCTCAAGAACCTAAATGTGTCTAGTGATGTAAATCAGGTTTCTAAAACAACTTTACTTCATTCAATTTCATAAGCTAAGCAGTCTTAAGAACATGAATGGGTCTAGCAGAGTTGATCGGGATTCTAGAATGACTTAACTAATCTCATCTTTATAAGTCAAGCAATGTAAAGAACCTAAATGGGTCAAGGAAGATTTATTTAAGGTTCTGTAATGAATTTACTTCATTTAATTTTATAAGTTAAGAAAAGTTGAGAAGTTGAATGGATCTAGATGAGTTATTCAATTTTATGGAATAACTTTAATTCTTTCATGTTTATGAGTTGAGCAATGTCAAGAATATGAATGGGTCTAATGAAGTTAGCTGAGGTTATGGAATGACTTAAATTATTTCAAACTTATAAGTCAGGAAATATGGAGAACCCAAAATGATTTTGAAAGAATTATTTCAAAAAAATGGTTAAGTCTTTTTCATAAAAATTGTCTTGAACAAATTTTTTGAAGGGGTTGTTGTAAAAAATCTAAAGAGCAAGTGGACCCAAACAAAGTTTCCAAAGGGTAAGTGGATCATTCCAAAAATGTTGAAGGGATCATTTCAAGAAATATGAAGGGCAAGTGGACCATTCAAAAAGTTGAAGGGATCATTTCAAGAAATTCGAAGGGCAAGTGGACCATTCAAGAATTCCAAAAAGATCATTTCAAAAAATTTAAAAGGTATGAGGACCATTCAAGAATTTTGAAGAGACTGTTACAAAAAAGCCAAAGGGTATGTGGACACTTACAAAGTTTCTGAAAGATCCTTGTGAAAAACTCTGAAGGGTACATGTTAAAAGTTTTGAAGGACATTTTGTCAAGGAAGTTGTCCTAAATCATTTTGTTAGGAAAATTTTATCAAAGTATTTTGTCGAGAAAATAGTTCGAGACAAAAAAATCAAAATAATTATTTTGAAGGATATGCTCCGATGGGTATGTGCCAAAAATAAAATTCCCAAAGGACCATTGCAAATCTGTGAAGGGTAACTTAGAAGAATATTTAAGGAAAGTTAAAAGTCAAGAAATTTTGATGAGATCAAAGGAGTGAAAGCATCTCAAAGAAGTCAAAGAAAATGAGATGAGATCAACATGCCAAATTTTAACAACCAAAGCCAAGATAAAGATCATGCCTCTTCAGAGATCAAATGGAACACAAAAATCATGATTAGAAATATCCAATAAAGTGAGGTAGAGTTAGTAAAGCAAAGGTGATTGATGGTTAATGACATAATAGAAGGCTAAATATTGAGCATACTAAGATAATCAAACAGATTGAAATCTTTCATGAATGTAATAGAAAGTGAGATGAAATAAAATCTACCAAAGGTTAACATATGACTTGGTTAAGTCATGCATCTTCAAGAACTTGATGAAGTAAGTCAATTTAAAAAGTCTAGCATGACAATTTAAGGAATTTTAATCAGTTCTTCTTATAAAAATGGTTATTATTTTTAGTCACCTATATATTTCAAATGCTATAAATAAAGTGTTGTGATGCAAAATTACAAATTTATGAATAATAGGGAAGACTAATAGTCAAATTCATTTTTTGGAATGAGAGGAGTTTGAGACATAGGTGCAAAAATATGAAACTCATTTGAGCATGGAGGAGTAGTGTCAAATTGGAGAATAAATGAGTGTTAAATAGATAAATTCAGACATAGAGAAAGGGTGTAGGAAGAGTGAAGGAGAAATGAGTAGTTGTATATTGGACCTATAATAAATAATAAATATTTAGATTATTCTATGAATATAATTCATTAACTTGAATTATAATTCAAGTATTTGATTAGTTAGTGCCTTAAGATTAAACTAGGTTGGTGCTTAGTATAGGGAGTGGGTACTTCCTTAGAGTTTGTGCTCTTAAAGTCAATGGATTACTATCCTTAAATGTAACCATTGAGGTTTATTCAATGAGACAAACTTTATGAGGATGGATTAGAATAGTAGATTCTAGCAACATTCTCATCATGGTTTTTCCTTTTGGGTTTCCATGTATAAATTAGGTGTTATGTGTTGTGATTCTATGCATGTGATATCTTTCTTTAATTTTTTTAAGTTTTCATTTATTTAACATTCATCTTGAAAGTTGTAAGTAACCATGTTTTGATATCTACTGATTCACCCCCCTTATTAGTAGATAGGTGTGTTTAACAATAACATATTACATAGATTAAAAATAAGTGGGTACAAACATATATGTGATGGTGTAATTGCTACAAAAGCCAAAAAAAACCAAGCATACAAGAATACACAAAGTGATGAATGATATGAAAAGAAGAATGAAGATGGCCAAGATAACATGAGATACATCATGTATCCAGTGCTACCTACATAGTCCAAATAAACCTCAAGCCAATGTAGTTCACCTAAGATTGGGAGAAAATGGAATGAGGGATGATGAAAAATAAAAAACAATTGATTATACTCATAATGTATGTGTAGTCATATAAAATGCAAAAATTGGTAACTTTAGTGTGGCTAATGACACCCAAACCATAGGTCCTCCTACTTGCTTGTATAACCTTTATAGGCTTTTCTTTCACTGATTCCTGATCATCCATATCCTTTTGGACTTAACCCTTATAGACCCATGAAACTCTTTTAGGCCCAAATACATCCCCCTAAGTCTCATTCCATCTAGACAATAACACCTAACTTGGATAGGAGTGCTGAAACCTATGGTGTCCTATTTCTGGCATTGTTGTCCAAGTGCAAATTTGGTTTAAAAGGTCATATTTTCCTAAATCCTTATCTTAATTCATGTCAGCCTAACATGAATTCATGTAACCCATGATCATTAGGTTCCATATAAAAATTCCATTCAAAGTCTATTTATAAGGGTTGACACGCATTTATAAGAGAGAAACAAGAATACAAATGAGTACACTCAAGAACTTTTCCCTATTCTCTACATACAACCTTCCAATATTATTCCAAGCCTATTAAAACCCTTGCACCAGTCCCTAGCCATCTAAATTACTCTCAGTTTCACATCTAGTTGCATTCTCATACACAAATTGCACTAAGCACTTCAATGGGAGAACTACATTAGCTTGATCCCTCCTCACAATATTGGTATATAGGCAACATGCCCATACATGAGGTATGAAGTATGTCTATCATATCCTTTACACACTAACCCATTTTATCTCTTTCCCAAGTTATCATTCAAGTTTAATCACAAATAGATCTTAGGGATTTGAAAATTAAAATAGATGCACAATGAGCTCTATAGACTTTTGAGCTTTGATATTTCACTGATAGGGTAACACAGACCTACCAAGCAGAACCTAGAAAACTTAGATCACCTAGACAATAGCACTAAAAAAAGGATTATAACACTGAATAATAGGGTGCCCCACTTTTAGCTCTCCTATCTAATTAGAAAACAAAGTTTAGGAACTTATTTCTAATATTGTCCCAGTCCTATACATGAATTCTCAGACCTTGTCTCATAACAGACAACTCAAAATAAGCTAAGTCATATTTTCTCTCATTAATTACTATTTTTAGAAAAGGACAAAATACAATTTGTTTACATAAATAAGTGGTTCAATTATTGTACATTATCTATCTGGTTTACTTTACTCTAAACCTATTTATTAGTTAGGAATCAAACTCTATTATTCTTAAAATAAATAGAATATTTGGTGAACCTGACTTACTTCGAATTTCACTAAAAACCCTAGGGTAAATTATTTATGACTTTTTACCATAATTTCTTTATTTTTACTATATTTAAAAATAAAAAATATACAAATTAATTTCAAAATTATCATATATTTTTTTTAAACCCTACTTTGCACATATCGGGTCCTTTTTGCATACAAACACATTCCAAACACTAGGAAAAATATATTGCTAAGTTTGGATTTTTTCTAAATTTTTCAAGAAAAATTCTACAAAAATTCTATAAATTCATATCAATTTGTTAAAATTATCATTTTAATTTTAAAAATTCATTCAATAATCCCTAGTTGCATTAACGAGCTCATAGTTATTTTCCAGTATTTTTCCAATCATTTTTATGAATTTTTAGTTACATATCAAACTCAAAAAATCAATTTTAAATTCAAAAATTTAGATTATTTTACATAAATATTTTTGAGAAATCCTTAGTTGTATATACTATCACCTATTTAATTTTTGTGTTATCACTTTACATGTTTGGGAGCTCTGTATCTTATTTACATAAATTTCAATTAGCTATTTTTAGGGCTTTGCATTTCTTATATTCAATACTTTCCTTTTCTATCACATTGCCTATTAAAACTTATTGAAAAACATTCAAACACATTATAAATTGTTTTCCTACTCTCACAATGGCTCAATATACTAGTTTTGATGAAAATGATAAAAAATAACTTCAAGAACTCCGAACAAAACATCTAGATATGAAAGATGACATGCTTAGAATTATAAAAGATGAACAAAAAAAAGTGAACAATGGTCAATCTTCTCAAACCATAGATAAATCAATTAAATGACACTATAGGGGTAACTATGTCTCAATAACCCCCTATAGTAGCCCAATCTATCTCTATGCCACCAGTTACAACTAGTACATCCCTCTCTCTTGATGTGGAGACCCTTGTAAAAGAGATAAGATATCTTAAATCAAGGTGCTACATCTTGAGTAAGGTACCACTAGACCTATGTAGGCATTGAATTCTTTTGCTTTACTGCATACACCATTGGTATGTCACATTAATTATACACCCTTTGCATAAGGTTTTATTCAACCCAAGTTTACTCTTTATGATGGAAAGGGTGATCCAGAGACACACTTGAGAGCATTTCACATAGCATGTTTGGACTATGTACCCAATGATTAGATACTTACCAAGATATTTCCATGGAGCCTAAAGGATTATGCTTTACAATGGTTCCATAGTCTACCAAATCAATCAATTCATGCATTTAATCTTTTAGCTAACATGTTCTTATCACACTTCAGCATTAACATTGGTGATAAGGTTTCATATGCTAAAATTTATCAATAGAAAAGATGACCAAATGATCATCTCACAGACTATGTTCTTTAGTATAAGACCATCTTGGCTCAGATGACTAATCCCATGGTAGATCAAGAGTTATAGGATCTCTTTAAAAAAAGCCTTCTACTAGCATTACATGAATTTATTATGTTTAAAATATTCTCTTCTTTCACTAAATTGTGTCATACATTAAAGGAAAGAGAAATGTACCTCATTTCAATGGGCAAACTCAAGTATACAAGAATTATATACATAACTAATAAGAGTAATATAAAATTACCATACAAGGTCAATTTCAAAGATATAAAAGGGTAGAATCAACCTACAGTAAATGTAGCTTCACAACCTTCTTAGTGTATAGTTTTATCAGCACCCCCTCAACGTACTTTATCACATCTTCTAGTTCCTCTAGTCAGGGTTTTATAATAGCTTTTGGATTTTAATGTCATATCTCTCCCTCATATTAAGGAAGATGATCCAACCAAACCTATTCCTAATGTATATGATCAACAAGAATTATATGATTACCATAGGGCACCAAGCCACACTAAAAATATATGCATAAGTTTAAAACATAAGATATAAGACTTGATAGATGACAACCTACTTGATCTTGGAACTTTAGCTGAGCCTACATAGGTAAAACCAAAATCTTTGATAATATTATTAGACATATTTTCATAACATTGAAAATAGGATATAGGGGACACATCATGGGTTCACCATGCATATCATGCACATCCACCACCAATTACATACCAGACACCTTCAGTTGAGTCACATCCTTTAAGTGGTATGATCAGTGTGTATGAGTCTAGAGTTATAGCTAAACCTTTGATATCCTTCTTAGATCAAGATATTATGGAGGATAATTTAAATTATAATGCACTCTTTATTAGAGCACATATTCATAATCAACCCATTCACAATGTACTCATCGATAATGGTTCTAGTGTTAACATGTGCACCATTCCATTATTACAACATTTGGGTTATTTAGAGTAGGATATCACCTCGATAGATAAAATTATCAATGGATTAAATGGGCACATTTAGATTTCATTTGGTGAGATTGTACTTCCTTTATAGACTGGTCCAACACATGTTACCACACACTTCAGTATAGTTCCAAGTGTAAGAGTTTTTGATATGTTACTTGGTCACCCATGGATTTAGAAAATTTGAGTAGTACCATCTATAGTTCATAGATGCATGAAATTAATTCATGTTAATTAGGTTATTAAAATTGGTGGATTTCCATATGAGTTACCACTACCCACTTTAGATCCATCTACTTTGTAGTCACCAGTTCTAGCTTTTCCACTAGTTGTAGTTTCCTCACCAGTTACAGTTCTTCCTCCGGTATAGATTCAAACACAATTGACACATCCATCACTAGTGCATAAGGTTCATACACCACCATAGCTTTGGGATTCTAGATAGCTTCCAACTATAGTTTTCACACCTAGAGTAGTTTCATTGAGATCTCATGGGTCTACACATAAAGCACATGTTCAAAGAGCATATCCTACTTCTAGATGGGTTCTAAAGAGCCCTACAGTTACATCCACTTCTTAGAGTTATAGAGGGACCCCACAGTTAGTTTCTACTTTATATATTTAAGAGCATCTATATCATATATAACTTTTAGATCCATAGTCTTAACATTTTCATCATGAATCACATTCACGCATGATTCTACTCCTTCATACAAGACACCATGATAGGGAGTCTCCTATGAGACTCATTGGTTAGTATCATCCTATCCTAGCTTAATTATACATAATATATTTTGATTGATTGTACATAACTTATATAAAAATACAAAATTTCAAAATACAAAAACAATACAAAATTTTAAAATACAAAAACATTTAAATAATTCAAAAAGACCAAAAACATTTAGATTGTATGCATCATCCATGTTTTATATTTATACTACTATGTTAGAATTAAATTTTTTGTTCTATGCTATTGTTTGTCGATTATCTACATTACCATGATTCACTTGATTTTCTTTGAGTGTGTGCAGTGACATCTAATTATTTGATTGCTTCACTCTACCAATTGAGGGGGCATCCTACTTATACATTTAAAATGTAAATTGATACATCTTCCCACTATGGGCATGTTCTACATGACTACACCATCCAGGTTATATCATTATTACACCACACACTCTATTTATCATGTTGACATACATTACTTACTAGATTACATAGATTACCACATCAACATTCACTAGTATCTTGCACTTGTGTATTTCCTAGCATATACCTAGTCTTGTACTAGCATGTCTTGCATATTTTCAATCTTGATTTTATTAGTTATATGTTATTGTACCTTTATAGTTTTTACTTTCTTTCCTTTCTTGCTTTGTGTAGCTAGATATGATGGCATTTTTATTTCTAGATTTGTTTCTTATGTGTGCCTTAGGAAATTTTCTAGTGTCTTTTTCTTCTATTCATGTGTGTGTACCTTTAGACATTTTACAATGTCTCTTACTTATAATATTCTATGTAAATGTGGCCCTCATGCCAATATTTGCTTGTTTCGAATTGTATGTGTATGTGGCATTTGAACATGCCTTATATGCTTGCTTTCTAGTTTCATTGACATGTGCACATGTCCCTTATTTGTGTGGCCCCTTAGCCAACCTTGTATGCTTTTTGATTCTTGCTTTGTATGATTTTTGATTTATTTCTTGTCCTAGTTTGCAATGTCATGATCCATATCATGCATTTACGTTGCTTTCTTGGATGCCATGATAGACATAATGCTCTATCTCTCCTTAACAACTAACAACTAAAATCTAGCATTTCTAGTTCTAGTTCAATACTTTACACATACTTTTACATTATTATATCTATCTAGGCATACCCCTATTTATTTAATAATCTCTCAATACAAACATTGGTATATCTAGAGATATCTTGTCAAATGTCATTGTTATATCATGTATCTATTTAGCATAACACACTTGCAAGACTCTTTTATTCTAAGGGTAGTCATTGTAGGTTCAACCATTCCTACCCTTAGAAGAGGGGGAAACAAGTAAGGGTTTTATCATAGAGATAAAATATCTTAGAAGTCAAAATAGTAGCATTTAGATCACCTAGTTCCAAATCTAGAGGTCAAACTAGTCAAAACAAAATAGAAAAATAGTGAAAATTCTAGATTAACAACTAGTTTTTACACTCAATAATAGCACTAAAAATGGATAGAAATTCCAAACACAAGGGTGTCCTCATTTTGGCACTCTTGTCTAGGTAAAAAAACACCCAATATTTCTAGTAATAGTCAAAAAAATTAGCTCAACTATAGTTTTTGCACATCTAGATCAATCAGAATCAATAGTTTTAGTACATTTTTCTTAGGGAATCTAGATATAGGGGGTATCATATGTGGAATGATGGCTCTCACTTCTAGTTTTAGATTATGTAATTGACATAAATACTATATTAGAATCCATGTTCCAGACACTAGTGATTGGGGGCAATATGCATGGCATATTGGTCTTCTTTTGTTTTTGAGTTTAGTTTATTACTTAGGCATTATCAACAGTTTCATGCCTTACTCCATTTGTAAGTGATTGGAATCATTTTCTAGTTGAACATTCATACAAGTTTAACTTTCCATGTACTTAAGTTCTTAAGTTGGATTTCACATAAGTATATTACATCAGTTTTAGAGTGGCTTTTATACAAGCCTAACCTCCATCTTTTGAAATGGCAAAGAGTGGCCTAGAATCTAGTATACATTCAGCTATCCACACCACATTTTCAACTTTTTAGAGTATCCATGGGATCCATTAGAAATCTCATATGAAATTTATTCTATACTGATATCACTCCATAACTTCACTTCATGGGGTAATGATGGAGCTAAAGGGCTAACTTTGTATTCTTGAACCACCTATTTAGAAGGATTAGACACACAATCCAAACATCAATTGACACATGCATGATTCATTAGCTTTAATTAGTAGGTGATGATGGATCTAAAGGGCCATATTTTGTATTATTAATCCAATTTCTAAGGAATTGATCACTCACATTTATTCATGATATTAATTTTAGTACAACATCATCCAAGATAATCTAGCATTACTTAGCCTTACTCAAGATTAATATAGGTTTTGTATTGGTTTGCATACTCGATGAGGTGTATTCATTCCTTTCTCTTCCTTCTTATTTTACTTAGCTTTTGTATGTTGTTTTTTTATATCACATATAATAAAAATTGATCTACTCTTTATTTCATTTTACAAATTCACACTTTCACAATGTTCTCTTTATACACTATCCAACATTACTCAACATCACATAAGCTTCATGGGCTTTATTTTTGTAGGTAAGTTTAGGTACATTTTCTTTTTCTTTCCTTTATCCTAGTATTTCACTTTGATACATCAATATAATAAAGGTGGGGCAAATGTAGTCATATAAAATGAAAATTTTGGTGACTTTAGTGTGGCTAGTGACATCCAATCCATAGGTCCTCCTACTTACATGCATAACCCTTATAGGCTTTTCTTTCACCAATTCCCAATCATCCACAACCTTCTAGACTTAACCCTTAAAGATCCAAGCATCTCTTTTAGGTCTAGATCCATCCCCCTAGGTCTCATTCCCTCTAGAAAATAGTGTCTAACTTGGATAGGAGCACTGAAACACAAGGTGTCCTATTTATAGCACTATTGTCCAAGTGAAAATTTGGCTCAAATGGTCATATTTTCCCAAATCCTTATCTTATTTCATGTCAGCCTAACATGAATTCATTTAACCCATAATCATTAGGTTCCATATAAAAGGCCATTCAAAGTCCATTTAGAAGGGTTGACACTCACTTACAAGAGAGAAGCAAGAATACAAGAAAGTACACTCAAGCACTTTTCCCTATTCTTTGTATACAGCCTTCCAATATTATTCCAAGCCTATTCAAACCCTTGTATCAATCCCTAGACATCTATAACTATATAAAATGTGAAATTAGATGACTTGAGCATGGCTAATAGCACCCAACCTATAGGTCCTGTTTCTTGCTCAGTCAACCCTTCTCAACTTGACTTTCACTAATTTCTAGTCACTCATAACTTCCTAGACTTAGTGTTTTGAGACCCAGGAAACCCTCTCAAATCTAGATCCATCCCCTTAGGTCCTATCCTCCTAATAAAATAACACCCAATTTAGATAAGAGCACCAAAACTTAGGAGTGTCCCATTTTTGGTGTTGTTGTCCAAGTTCACTTTAGTCTCAAATGGTCATATTTTCTCAAATTCTTATCTTTTCCCTTATTAGCCTAATGCAAGCTCATCTAACCCATGATCATCAATTTGCCTATAAAAGGCCATTCAATGTCTATTTAGAAGGGTTGACACTCATTTTCAAGAGAGACACAAGAATATAAGAAAGTACAATCAAGAACTCTTCCTTATTATTTACATACAACCTTCTAATATTATTCAAAGCCTACTCAAGTCATTTTAGCAATCCCTAGCCAGCTAAAACACATCTAATTTTGCATTCTAGTTGCATTGATCATACACAAATTGCACCAATCACTTCAATGTGAGAACTACATTAGCTTGATCCCTCTTCAAAGTATTGGTACATTATCAGTGTGCAGACACATGGGGTGTGAAGTACATCTAGCGTATCCTTTACACACTAACCCCTTTTCCCATTTGATGAAGTTTCCTCAAATTACATAAAAGATAGAAGCACATGAAGAATCATCTCTACAAGGAGTTTTATTGATAGTTAAGACCTAAAGTTTGGTACACAAGGTCATACTGAGTAGGTGAACAAAACCCAAAAAAAATTGGCCTCAGAACAACAACACTAGGGATGACTATAACAACAAAAACAAGGGTGTCTAGTTTTTAGCACTCCTATCCAAACATAAAATGAAGTCCAAGGATCTATTTTTGACTATTTCTCAGTCTTGATCCTTAAGTATCAGACCTTATCTCAATCTAGATCAACTAGAATAAGCTAAGTTCTAATTTATATCACCCATTGATATATTTAAAAGAAGGAAAAATACTATCTATTTACACAAATTAGTAGGTTAATTAAAGCACATTTATTTATTGATTTACATTGCTCAGCCCCCTTATTATTTAGGAATATAACTCTAATATTCTAGAAACAATAAAAAATTTAGTGAAATCAAATATATTTATGTATTATTGCACAAATCCATGCTCTCTATCCTTTTTTATCTATATCTCATAGGTAAAAATATACAAGTTTATCATGCTAAACACATTAGAAATGTCATAGCACATGTCACAGTTTCTCATACATACATTGACAAATTCATGCATTTTATCCCTTGTTTACTATCATTCATGTGGAATGTTCTTTATAATCATATTGCTATACAATTTATAACTCCACTTACATGTATTTTAGCCTATATGCATAGTCTCTACCTAGATGTACATGCCTCTTTAACTACTCTTGTTTCAATGTCATATCTTATGTAGAAGAAATAAATCCCTTCTCCTCCTCTCCTTCAAGAGGGTGATAGCCACTTTCCCTCTAACTAGGTCCATGATATCACTCCTCCAAAAGGTGAGGTAGCCTCTACTATTGTTCATAATGCATACATTTAGCTTAAAACATTTTTAAAACATATTTAACATATGTGCTTACATGTTCAATTGGAAGCAACTAAGGTTTACACTCATGAGACTCTAAACAATCAAATCACCAGTATGAAAAAGATAATTTCAGATTTACAAACACATAATCAAATATTACATGAAAATATCACAACATTGTAAAATTAGATTACAATACAAAACCTTCTAAGATACCCTAGTGTCAATCATGTATATGCACCTTCACATAGTCAATTGGTTACAAGCAACATTACATATCAAAATAACAAATCAGAATAAAGTAATTCTACAACTAGTGATTTAGAAAGCATTCAAAGATAAAATAAGAGTTCAAGTAAGATACTAAGGAAAATTATTAAATCTAACTTGATCAAACTACCTCCTCTACATCTAGTGAGAATATCTAGATATTATTATGCATATCATAGAATACATGGGCATCACACCGATACATGTTTGGCATTAAAAAATCACATACAAAAGATAATTTTAAATGAGAACCTTATACAAGGTAAATCAGTCAAGTAATCCACAACAACATAGGAACACATTCATATAGGGTCAAATTTAGAAACAATGGTTACCAAGTAGAACTCAAAATAACAAAAGGATCAACAAGCAAAATTACAGAAACAAATAGTACCACAAGCACAAGTCAAGCATGAAAAACATGCAAGTTTAGCTCTCCAAAATGAGGCTCAACTTTCAAAGCAGTATGGGTTTGGTCAAAGATATCTAAAATAGTTTGATTATCAAGGTCAAGGGTTGGACAAGCATGCTTAAAGCATTACTGCTCCTATTCTAGTAGATGATAATTTTTGTCACTAGGGTTTAGGATTTATTGAATATCCTAATACAAATCATTCATAGACATAATTTATTAAAGGAAAAGATCTAGATACAACAATAGTCAACACTAGCATTCCATTGGTTCAAAATCACAATGATAATGATGAGTGGAACAATATAGGTTATTATGATTTTAAAGATACTGATAATGAATCCAAATATACAAATTCATATTCTTATCCTTCAATCATGTTTCACAATCATTCATAATTCCATTATTTGATATAGGGCACCATGATAGTGGGTCTCATCTGAGACTCATCACTTAGTATCATTTCTTTTTAGCATTGGTTGTACATAAACTCTTATGCTTGATTGTACATAGTTCAAATATTTTCAAAAATATAAAAAACAATATAATACTTCAAAATAGACAATATAAAAACATTCAAAAAATTGAAAAAACACCAAAAACATTTTTTGACTATATGAATCATCCATGTTTACATTACTAGTATCATGCTAGAACTTACATTTTCTATTTCATGTTATTTTATGTCAATTTTCTACATTACCATGCTTCACTTGATCTATTTTGAGTGTGCATAGTGACATCTAGCTCTTTGATTGCTTCAATCTATCCATTGAGGGAGAATTCCTACTTATACATTCAAGACACACATCGATATACATACCCATTGGGGGCATCTTCTACATGACTACACCATTTAGGTTATGTCATTACTACACTACACACTCTGAGTTATCATGTTGATGTGCATTACTTTATAGCTTACACAAAATACTATATTAGCATCTCACTAGTATCTAGTAGTTATGTATTTCTTAACATATACCTAGTCTTATACTACACATGTTTTGAATACTCTCACATGTGCTTTGATCAATTAGATGTGCTTGTCTCTTTTTAGTTATTACATGCTTTCTCTACTTACTTAGCATAGCTTGTGTGATTACATTTTGAATTATAGATTGTGCCTTAGGACATTTTCTAATGTCCTTTCCTTCTTTTTCATATGTGAGCCTTAGGATACTTGCCAATATCCTTTGCTTATACTCCTCTATGTGCTTGTGGCCTATGTACCAACTTTTCTTATTTCACTTGTATGTTTATGTAGGATTTGAACATGCCTTCTATTCTTGTTCCCAATTTGAGTGACAAGTGCCCATGTCCCTTATTTGCATGGCCCTTTGGCCCATCTAGTATGCTTCTTGCTTATTGCTTATTTTATTGTTATTTTTCAAATGCCTACAATGCCATGATCCATATCATTCATTTTATTTTCTTTCTTGGATGCCATGATGGACATCATGCTCCATCCCTCTACCTAACAACTAATAATTAACATTTCTAGTTCTAGTTCAGTACCTTACACATGATTTTACATTGTTATATCTATCTAGGCATACCCTTGTGATTTAATAATATCTTGATATAGAAATTTATTATATCTTGAAACATATTGTCAAATATCAAATGTTATATCATATATATATTCAGATTAACACACTTGTAGGACTCTTTTCTTCTGAGGTCAGTCATTGCGAGTTTATTATTACTACTCTCAAAAGAGGGGGCATAAAATAGGGGATTTTACATAGAGATAAAATCTCATATCAATTGAAACAACAACATTAAAAATAGTCACCATAGAATCCAAAGGTCAAACTGGTCAAATTCGAGTTGAAAAATAGGAACAGTCTTAGATCAGTAGTTAGTTTTCACACTAGGCAATAATGCTAGAAATGGATAGTAACACCAAAAATGGATAATATCACCAAAAATAGGGGTGTCCATATTTTTGCACTCCTATCTAGGTATAAAAACATTTAGGGTTTCTATAAATAGGCAAAAAAATTAGTTTAGGGATAGTTTTCTCACTTTTAGATCCTTCAGATTTGATTGTTTTAGCATAATTTTCTTAGATAAAAGGGTTAGCATGCATGGCATGATGGTTCTCACTTTTATTTTAGATTAGGAAAATAACATAACTTCTAGATCAAAATCCATGTTCCAGACATCAGTGATTGGGGGTAATGTGTGAAACACATTGATCTTCTTTTGTTTCCAAGTTTAGTTTATTCTAGGCATTCTCAACAGGTACATGCCTTACTCCATCTACAAGTGGTTGGTATCACATTCAAGTTAAAATTTCATACAAGTTTATATTTATAAGTACCTAAGTTCTTGATTTGGATTTCATATAAGCCTAGTGGATCAGTTTTGGAATGGCTTTCATATAAGCCTAATCTCCATCTTTTGAAATGGCCAAGAGTGTCCTAGTTTCTAGCACACATTCAGCTATCCACACCATAGTGTCAGATTTTTAACACATTCATAAGTTCCATGATCCATCTCATATGAAATATATTCTATACTAGTATCACGTTATAGCTTCATATCATGGGGCAATTATGGAGCCAAAGGGCCAACCTTTATATTCTTAAGCCACCTATTTAGAGGGATTGGACATACAATCTAAACATTGATTAGCACATGAATGATTTGTTAACTTCACTTAGTTGGTGATGATGGAGCCAAAGATATAGCCTTTTAATTCTTGAGCCACATTTTGTGGAATTAAGCACTCAGCTCCATTCACAATATTACTCTTGATTGGACACATACTCAGCACAATCTAGCACCACAATAGGTTTTGTATTTTTTCACATACTCGATAAGGTGCATTCATTCCTCTCTCTTCCTTTACTTAGATTTTGTATGTTATTATTTTAAATATAGTTTATCTAGTAATAAATGATCTACTTCATGTTTATAATTATAGATTCACATATCAAAATGTGCTCTCTTTATGCACATCTAGTTTCACATAGCTTCATAAACTTTTCCATTATAGGTAAGTTTAGGTATGCTTTCTATTTTTATTTTATCCTAGTATTTTGCTTTGATGAATCATTATAATAAATGGGGGGGAATGTAGTCATATAAAATGCAAAATTAGATGACTTAGGCATGGCTAATAGCACCCAACCTATAGGTTCTCTTCCTTACTCACTCAACCCTTCTCAGTTAGACTTTTACTAATTCCTAGTCATCCATAGTTTTTTGGACTTAGCTTTTTGAGACCTAGGTAGCCCTCTTAGACCTAGATTCATCTCCTTAGGTCTCATACTCCTAAGAAAATAGTGACTAATTTGGGAAGGAGTGCTAGAACTTAGAGGTGTCTTATTATTAATATTATTGCCCAAGTTCACTTTTGCCGCAAATGGTCAAATTTTCCTAAATCCCTATCTTTTCCCTATCATCCTAATGTAAGCTCATCTAACCCACAATCATTAGTTTTCCTATAAAAGGCCATTCAATGTCCATTTAGAAGTGTTGTCACTCATTTTCAAGAGAGATGCAAGAATATAAGCAATTACACTCAACCACTCTTCCTTATTATTTATATACAACCTTCCAATATTATTCAAAGAATACTCAAGTCATTGCACCAGTCCCTAGCCAACTAAAACATACAATTTTGTATTCTATTTGCATTGATCATATACAAATTTCACCAAGAACTTCAATGGGATAACTACATTATCTTGATCCCTCTTTGAAGTATTGGTATGTAGACAACATACCCACACACGGGATGTGAAGTGTGTCCAACATATCCTTTACAAACTAGCCCCTTTTCCCATTTTCTAAATTTTACTAAAATTACATAGAAGACATAAGCACATTAATAATTATCTCTACAAGGAGTTATGTTAACAATTAGGCCCTAAAATTTGGTACACAGGGTCATACTGAGCAGGCAATTTTTTTTATAGAAAACTTTAGCCTTAGGAAAATATCATTGGGGAAGACTATAGAACCAAACATAGGGGTGTCCAATTTTTGATGCTCCATCCAATCAAAAAATGAAGTTCATGTATCTATTTCCAACTATTTCTTAGTCCTACTCCTCAAGTATTAGACCTTGTCTCAGTCTCGATTAGTAGGAATAAGCTAAGTTCTAATTTCTCTCACCTATTGTTATATTTAGAATAAAGCAATATAATATATATTTACATAAATCAATAGGTTAATTAAAACATATTTATTTACTGATTTACATTGCTTATCCCCTTTATTATTTAAGAATACAACTTGAATATTCTGAAAATAATAAAACACCATCTAAAGTACACCTAGTTTCACATCTAATTGCATTTTCATACACAAATTTCACCGAGAACTTTAATGGGATAACTACATTAGCTTTATCCCTCCTCATAGTATTGGTATGTAGGTAGTGTTCCCACACATGAGGTGTGAAGTACATCTAGGTTATCCTTTACACACTAATATGTTCTCTCTCTTTCCCAAGTTGTCATTCAAGTTCAAGCATAAAGAGCTCTTAGGGATTTGAAAATTAAAATATATTCAAAATGATCTATAAAAAATTTTGGGCTTTAATATTTCACTAACAAGGTAACACAGACCTGTCAATTAGAACCTGAAAAACTCAGATCACCTAAATAATAACACCAAAAGAGGATTACAACACTGAATAGCAAGGTGTCCCACTTTTGATGCTCCTATCCAATAATAAAATGAAGTTTAAGAACCTATTTTTGACACTTAGTATTTTACTTGAATTATTAGACCCTCTCTTAGACTGAACAAATTAGAATAAGCTAAGTCATATTTTCTCTCATTTATTACTATTTTTAGAAAAGGCAAAAATACACTTTGTTTACATAAATTAGTGGTTTAATTATTGTACATTATTTATCTAATTTAATCTACTCTAAACCTATTTATTAGTTAGAAATAAAACTCCATTATTTTGTTAGACAAATAAAATATTATGCAAAGAGATGCACATCTATACATAGAGTTAGGTGCTAAGCCTTAAGCCTAGTTTATGCATAGTGTTCTTAAGACCTATTGATTGGATATGTTTTGACATTAAGACTTGAACTTAGAGAATAAATTGATTGCAATAGTAAACTAAATTAGGCATCATAAGTATGAATAACTCATAATGACATAACATTTCAAATGCATAGATTCGGTTAAAATGTGAATACCTATAACTAAAGATAATAGTAGACAATGACCAAAACTAGAGTTACAACTATTTAAATTTTTAAAAAAATGAAAGACAAAAAAAATTTAAACATAAATGATCTAAACTTAAAATAAATATATGAACAATCAAGACTTAAGTAGGAACACAAATATTTATAACAAAAAATGAAGAAAATAAAGAATCAAAACCAAACAGGAAAATAAAAGACCAAACAACACCAACAACAATAAAATAAACACAAAAGAGACAAGAAAAAACATACATGGAAACACAAGACCGAGGTGAGACAAGAAGTAATAAAAGGAGAAAAGGACAATAAATAAATGGAGAGGTATGAAAGTATAACCAAACACCAAGAAAACACAACAAAACACTAATAAAACTCAAGTAAACACACAAAAACCAAAACCAAGTTAATGTGGTTTAAACACAATTATTCATGCATGTGTAAAATTTAGAGTAAAATAAAAGACCAAAAACACCAACAACAATCAAATAAATAGAAAAGAGACAAGCAAAAACATCCATAGAAACATAAGACCAATGTGAGACAAGAAGTAATAAAAGTAGAAAAGGAGAAGAAATAAATGGAGAGGTACAAAAGTATAATCAAACACCAATAAAACTCAAGTAAACACACAAAAACAAAAACCAAGTTAGTGTGGCTTAAACATAAAAACAAGGACATAAAAGTTGTTCTCTAATTAAAGAGGAAGAATGGTAGAATAAATAGAGGAAGAGAAGAAAAGGAAGGGGTTAGCTAAGCTAACTCTAGATGTACAAGACAAGTAGATGTTACTTACATATTTCCATGGATGCATGTTCCAATATGAATTTTGGGCCAAATGTAGTTCTCCCAAAAAGTGGGATAGAAGACATGATGATGAGCAAAAACATATGATTAATGTTGTAGAAGAAAATGGAAGACAAGATAAACGAGATTGGTCTTACAAAATGGAAAGAGTGTGAAGATGAGATGACTTGCAAAATGATAAGCCAATATGACTTAATTTACTTGAAAAATGGAAAGATCATGACATAGTGGGACAAGAGAGAATAATCTTACAAAATGGCAAGTATGTGGGATAAGATAACTCACACAAAAAATTTAATATGATAAAATTCTTAAAAAATAATAAGAGGGTGAGGATCAGAATGTTCAAAATCACAAGATAATATTTTTATTATTTTATAGATTATTTTTTATTGTTTTTAGTGTTTTGGGGATAAAATGTGTACAAAGGGGGAACCAACTAGTCAAGGAGATACTCGTCTAAGAGTAGAAACTTCAATAATAGCTAAAGCTAGCTATAATGATAATCATGGATATAAATAATGTACTAGGGAGCTAACTAAGATTTATAATAATATCTAAATCTAACTATAATGGCATATGCTCATAGCCAAACTATTAGTCAATTCAAACATTAGTTATGAAAACTCATAAAGAAATGAATAAGAATTGACAATCTAAGCCAAACTATTCATGCATAGGTTACTAATGATAAAAAGATACAAATGAAAGAAATCAATCAACCATTACCTTCCCAAATTACTCTATTACTCAAAAGTGGCTCTAAACATGTTCTTCCCTTGATCTAGAGCTCTAGTCTTTGTCAACAATGGCTTCTTTTCTCCTCCATTGCCTCAAGAACTCTATGTAACACCAAGGCTCATGATATAAATGATCTATTTTGCCTATCAATGAAGCTAATCCAAATCTAAATAACACAATAATAAAAACACAAAGGAATTATTAAGGGATTTTATAATTATAATTTTACACAATTTAAGATCAAAAATGGTCATGTCAGGCCTTCTATTTATAGATTTTTGAGATTGGTCAAGATCAATCATGACCATCCATCTCAAAATTGTGATGTGTGGCCATATATTAATGTAATATTTGTAATTAAATCCATAAATATCTTCATCATGATTTTGGAATAAGGGGCATTATTGAGGCATGGAAGGCATTAAAGAGGCATGGGAGGCCATAATTCAAATATTTTATGCATTTATGGCCTAGGGATGCCTTCCCAAAAAATGATGTCATTAGGTGATGTAGTCAATAGGCATCAATTTCCAAAAATAAATATTCAATAACCTCCATGGAAAATCCACTTAAGCTCTTGATTTTAATTAATTAGCCTTAAACAAGATTAATCAATATATATACAATTGTTTGGAAATTGGCCATCAATTAATCAAAATGATCAGAAAGGCATATTATTGGGTTGTAATTTGAATCAAGAATAATTGGAAGGAAATGTTAGATTTTTTGGAACCATATTTCCATTTAGGATGTTTCCAACATAAAATAAAAATGTTATGTGATGTGTAATAATTAATTAGAATAAAAGAGTGATATATAGCACAAAAAGGGGAAATCGTCATTTTGACTTGAAATAATATGATCAAAGTTAGGAATCCCATAAAATACATTTCTCCATTTAGGGATAGTTTTTCCTAAGTCATCACTTGCAAATGATAAGTTTGAACCATTTAGGGTATTTTAGTGATTTTAACCTAAAATGTGCATTTGAGTGCAATTTTATTAAGATTGATAATTTCAACACAAATGGCGTTAGGAATTAGATGTCTACATTTTTCCCCTATTTGAGATGAGATATTTAGGTGAGATAATGTCTTTTCCATCCATAAATATAATGGACACACTTTAAATGCACCTAATTTGAGAGTTCAAGCTATGTGCTTACGACATTAATCAATCCTAAGACAAGTTTCCGAGTGAAAGGTTGTCATCATGGGCATTAGTGTGGAGATCTTGGAATCAGAAGAAAAGGGAGAATGTGGCCCCCAAAATATGATAATAAGAAGTTCCCTAGTAGAGCATATTTGATCATGATAAGATAGTTGTGCCCCAACATGGCTAATTTTAATCAATTATAAAGAATAATTAATGTCTTGCCCCAATAGAGCTGATTTATATTTGTTAACTGGTTCACGTGTCATGCCCCAACATGGGCAAATTGGCAAGAAATTATCTCAATGATTTAACTTATTACATATATTATATATGAGCAGGTGTAAACATAGATGTGATGTTGTAATGGCTGCAAAAGCCACAAAAAACCAAGCATACAAGAATGCATAATGTGATGAAAGAGTTCAAAATAAGAATGAAGATGGTTGAGCTGACCTGAGATACATCATGTATCTAAGTTCTACCTACATAGTCCAAATGGAACTCAAGCCAATGTAGTTCACCCAAAAAATGGGATATAATGGAATGAAAGATGAAGAAAACTAACCAAATTTTGATTAGACTCATGATGTATATGAAAAGATGCACATCTAAGTAGAGAGTTAGAGTGTTAAACTTATTGAGCCTAGTTTATGCATAGTGTTCTTGAGAGCTATTCATCAGAGCTTTGTTGATGTTTATACTTGAGTCTAAATCACAAAGTTCTTGATATTTTAGAAGAAATTATGCATCATAAGTATGAGTAAGTCATAATGACACAGAATTTAAAATACACAGATCTAGTTCAAATGTGAACAATTATAACTAAAGATAATGGTAAAATAATGTCCAAGACTAGAGTTACAATTGTTTTCATTTAAACAAAAAAGAAAAGACAAAAAAAAGATAAACATAAATAAACCCAACTTGAAAGCAAGATATGAACCATCAAGATTCAAGCGAGAACAATAACATTTAAGAATAAGAAAAGAATAACTTCATAACATAAAATCAAGATCTATGTGGACCATTAAGATGTTTTTGAACTCAAAAGAGAAAAGAAAAAATCAAATAGAAAAACAAGACACCAATAACAATCAAATAAACAAAAAGGTTTAAGAACAACTTAATATCATGAGATCAAGATATAAATAATCAAGATACATGTGGAAGGAACATCAAGATGTTCTTGAAAATAAAATATAAAATCAAAAAACATATAAGGAAATACAAGACCAGGAGAGACAAGAAAGAATAAATAGGAGAAAAGGAGAAGAAATTAATGAAGATGAGCGAAAGCACAACAAAACACCAATAAAACTAAAATAAACACACACATATAAAAACCAAGTTAGTGTAGTTTTAAAATAGTTGTTCATGCATGTGGAGTAGAGGAATTACTTTCCACCATAATGTAATAAAGATCAAGGACACAAAATTTATTCCCTAATTAAATAATAACAATGGTAGAAGAAATGGGGGAAGAGAAGAAAAGGAAGGGGTTGGTCAAGCTGAATCCAAATGTACAACACAAATGGACACTATCTACATAGTTCCATTTATGCATATTCCAATTAAAAATTCAAGCCAAATGTAGTTCTCATAGGAAGTGGGATAGAAGACAAAGCTGATGACCAAAACATATGATTAATGTTGTAGAAGAAAAGGGAAGATTTGAAAAATGAGATTGGTCTTGAAAAATAGAAAGAGAGTGAGGATGAGAGGGACTCAATTTACTTTCAAAAATGCAAGAGAGTGACATAGTGGGATGAGAGAGAATAATATTGTAAAGCAGCAAGTGTGTGGGGCAAGATGACTCACATAGTGGAAAGTTAGTAGGATAAAATGCTTGCAAAAAATCAAGAACATGAAGACAAAATATACAAAAGCACAAGATAAATTTTTTATTATTTTATAGATCATTTTCTAATGTTTTTGGTGTTTTGGGATAAAATACTTATAAAGAGGGAACCAATTAGTCAGGGAGATGCTCATTAAAGAGTAGAAGATTCAATAATAACTATAGTTAGTTGTAATGAAAATCATGGATATAAACAATGGAATATAGAATTAATTGAGAGTTTCAATAACAACTAAATCTAGATGCAATGGCACATGTTCACAAATTGGTGAGAGCAAGGATCCTAAAAAGATAACAATGTTCACCAAAGATTAGTAAATGTAATATAAAATAGTGTGCAACATGAAATCAATCTAAAAAACCATATGGTCAAGTAAAGATCTTGAGCGATAAAGGTGTTCTTATTCACTTATCTATATAAGAAGTTGTAAAATACTAGCATGGCTAAACTTATTTGTAGAATTAGCATCAAAGGTGTTCATAATGATAATGAGACATAATCAATATCATAATTGGTCGAGGTAAAAAAGTGTTTGGGTTACAACAAGCCCTATGTATAAATTATAATAGGGTTATCAAATAGAATGACATAGGTTATGATAAAATGTATCTAGAGTACCAATGGTCTAAAAGTTTTTCATTGTATAGAGTCATGTAAGGAAGAGGGCTCATGTGAGAGCAGTCTAGGGTAGGATAAAATTGTAGGGTAAAATTACTTCATCACAATTTTCCCCAAAGTAAGGCATCTTGTAGATAATGGTTTGAAGTTGTTTAGGTGTAGAACCTCTTAAGGTGCACAATATTCATGGGATCTGGAAGTTCTTCACCATTTTGTTTAGCTAGTTGATATGCCCATGATCCATAGTTTACCATGATAACAAATGGTCCCAAGTAATTAGGTTGAAACCTAAATTTCTTATTACATTTAATGTTTGTGTTCTTTTGGTTCTCTTTTAATACCAAATCACCAATCTCAAACTCCTAGGGGATAATATGCTTGTTGTATCTTTTTTATAATTTGTTCTGATAAGATTGCAAGTTTTATAGGGTATTTAAACACTTGCCATCAAGAAGTTCTAGTTCTTACAAAATTGAGACTCTATATTCCTCATCATCTTTAATATGCTCCAATAATACTCATAAGGATGGTAGCTCTATCTCTATCAAGATAATAACTTCTATTCCATAGTTAAGTGAGTATGGAGTGGCTCCTATTTAGGCTAGATGATTGGTTTTGTAATCCCAATGGGAAATAAATATTTACAAGTGTTAATTATGGCCAACATCATTAAAAATCTTCTATAAAATGGCTATAATGGTTTTGATTGATACCTTAGTTTGTCCATTTCCTTGTGGGTTATATAGAGTTGATTTCTTGTGTTTGATCTTGAATTTTATGCAAAGAGCATTTACATCTTGGTTTAAAAAGGATCTACTATTATTGAATATAATGCATGTGGGGATTCCATATTGATAGATGATATGGTAATGGATGAATTTGGAAATCTACTTCCCAGTGATGTAAGTGAGAGGAATGGCCTCAATCTACTTAGTATAATACTTAGTAGTAGTCAGGATATGCTTATGGCCATATAAATATGTTGGGTTTATTTTATTGATGAGATCGAGGCCCCATGTTGAGAATGGCCATGGTTTTTTGATTAGTTGTAGTGGTAAAGAAGGTGCATGTATCAAATTTTGATGTTACTGACAAAGAAAACACTTCCTTACATAATTATAAACATTGGTCTCCGTTTTTGGCCAATAATAGCATGTTTTAAGGAGCTTCTTTTCTAATACTACACCATTGGTGTGGGCCCTATAGATTCCTTCATGAACCTCCCTTAGCACTTTCTTGGATTCTCCTAAAGATAAACAACAAAGAAGCATTCCATCATAGACTTTATGATAAAGTGTGTCTCCAAGGAGGGTATAACATGATAAATGGTGATGGAATAGTTTTTATTGATTATTGGATAGATCAACTAGGAAAATGTCATCATGAAAGTAGTTATAAAAGACTTAGAACTAGTGTAATTCAAGTGGGGAATTCAGACCAGTAATAGTGCATAACCTTTCTAAATCTGGTATAACATGTGTAAGTTGAAGAATATTTTTAATCAGAAACTGATACTCTTTAGCTCCACCATCAATCTATATCATGAATCCAATTTTTAGCATTGTGTTGGCTGATATATTATTTTTTCTTGGAATTTGTTCAAACTATAGAGATTTAAAATGACCAGTCAGATTACAAATAATTTGATTGTAAGGAACAAGATTTTCATCTCTATTTTGATACTAATTAGTGGTCTAGCTGATGATTAATTGGGAATCATGACATACTTTTAAGCTCTGAACATCCCACTATATGGCAAGGTGAATCCATACAATAAATGCCTCATAGATGGCCATATTATTTGTATAATGAAATTGTATATGAAATGCTTTGGGAATCATATCCACTGGGGTGTAATAAATAATCTGCTAGCTCCAAATCTATGGGATGTAAAGGAACCATCAAAATATAGCTTCCATTATTTAGGTTCTTGTGATGCTTATTTTATTTCCATAATAGAATCATCTAGAAAGTTGAATGTCAGAGGTCGAGTATCTATGATAGGGACATCTGTAAGTTGATCAACAATAACATGCCCCTTGATTATTTTTTGATTCTAATAGTCAATGTCAAATTACCTTAAGAACATAATCCATTTATCTATGCATCCTTAAAAAGTTTTTTTGGACAGTAGGAATTTGAGAGGGTCCACCTTGGTGATGACAATAGTTTTATTATTTAACATATAATGTCACAATTTTTAGGTAGCAAACACCATAACTAAATGCACCTTCTCAATAGCCATATAATTATGTTCATAAGCCACCATAGTGTGGCTTAGATAATATATCACATGTTATTTACCTAAATCATCATGTTGGGCTAAAAATACCCCTAGTGCATGCTCTATTGCTGATATGTAAATAAGTAGTGGTCTTCTAGGTGTTAGTGGTTTCAAGACTGGCAAATTGGCCAAATATGTCTTGAGTTTTGAAAATGATATCTAATAATATTCATCCCACTGAAAAGTTACCCATTTTTTTAAAATGTGGGTAAATGGGTGGAACTTATCTACCAATTGAGAAATGAACTTATGTATAGATTGGATATTTCCTTTTAGGCTTCATAGTTGTTTAAGATTTTTTGGTGGAGGAATTTATATAATGGCCTTGACCTTGGTAGGGTTAAATTTAATCCTTATTAATGATATAGTGAAACATATCAATTTACCTGATGTGACTCTAAAGACACATTTCTTAGGATTTAAGTGGACTTTATGTTAACAAAACCTCTCAAAGATTCTTCATAAAACATCTGGATGTCCAAATCTTGTTCTTTATTTTGATATTATATGATCAACATAGTCCTCAACAATATGATGCATTATTTCATGGAAGATGATAATTTTGGCATGTTGATATGTGTCTCTAGTGTTTTTCAAGCCAAATGACATGACTTGGTAATAAAATGTTCCCCATAGAGTTATGAATGGAGTCTTTTGTTGATCTTCTTAGGCTATCTTAATCTCATTATTTACAGATAATCCATCTAATAAGGACATCTCATACCCAATAGTCAATTGAATGATCATGTCGATGTTGGGTAGAGGAAAATCATCTTTGGGGCATGCTTTGTTGATATCTTTAAAATCAGTATAAATAAATATATCTAGGGTTTTTTATTCACTAGGACTATGTTTGAGATCCATTCAAAACAATCTAGTGGCCTAATAAATCCTACTCCTAGAAAATTTTCTAGTTCTACTTTAACTAATAAGGAGATGCATGGATGCATCTTCCTCAATTTATGCTTGACTAGTTTACCATCAAGATGGATAAAAAGGTGATGGACAACCAAATTTGGGTCTAATATTGGCATGTAAGAGTATGCCCATGAAAATATGTTGAAATAATACCTTATAAGGGATATGGTTTTTTCATGTTATGCTTCAATAAGGGAAGCTCCAAGATAAACATTTTTGGGATCCTCATAGGTTTCCAAGTTCACTTCTATCATGTTTTCCACAAGGAGTGTGGATTCATCTTCATGAATTATAGGCAAAGGTATGATCATGATCATTTTATTTTTCCACATATTCTTTTTATTCTTCCCAAAGTTCTAGATAGTGTGATGAATCAAAATCCAACATCTCAGGTAAAGGCCAAGTAGCAAAATCCTCTATAAACTCTAGGAGAAGATGATCAAACATTTTTGGTTGTTATGAAGAGATGTTTGTATTGGATATAGAATTTAGGATAGATGGACCTTCTACATCTTGAGGGAATGAGAAAACTTTCATACCTAAGAGTGCCTTAAAATGTTTTCACTCAGAGGATTGTCTTTTTATTTACTTTTTCCCTGATCAACAAGTGACTCAATGAGGTTTTCACTCAAAGATCTCAATTTTTGATCTTTATTATGACTAAGAAGGTTTTCCTTCTCTCCAAAGTAGGAAAAAATATCTAATGAAAAATTAAATCCTTGTTTGTGATCACCAATGGGAAATCCATCTCTTAGGCACATGTATTTTGTAAGTGATTCTTCATTTTGAAACTCATCAAGGTGTATGACCAAATTTTTTTAGTCCCAATCAATGAGTTTGATATGGAAAAGGCATAGGGAATAATGGGGTTTTTATTTAGGATGGGAATATCCAATGGTAAAAATATGATGTTCTACTTTAGGATGGGAAGCACCAATAGAATAAGTTCTTACCTCAAGGGAGGAAGCTCTAATGGTTAAGTTTAAAATGGAATTTGAACCAAATGTGTTGGTCTAAACTACCTCATCAAAAAGGATATAATGGGATGCTATGTCACTTCCAAGAGTCTCATTACTAGTCAATTTGAAAGAATCACTATCAAAAGTTATGAGGTCACCCTGAGGTGGTATAAATTTGAGACCATGATTCAAATTAGGTACTCTAGTTGATAAGGGTTCTAGGATTCCTTTCACTCATGGGCCAAGGCTTTTTCTTGTATAATAAAGATGATCCATGATTTGATTAGGGATAAGATACTTTGGATTTTGAAAGTAATTGGTAAGGTCTTCAGAATATAACTAGTCTCCCTCAGTAAAATCCTCTCAATCTTTCTTCGGTGCAATAGTAGGTACAAAAACCATAGGTGCTTTTTGTTATTTTTTATTCTATTACCAAATCATTATTGGTCTGTTAGGATTCTTTTAAGTTTTAGGCTTATTGAATGTTTTTTTAATTTTTAGGTAACTTTGAAACATGTAAAACATCCTTAAGATTATATGTGGAAATGCCCACATCTTGAATAACAACCTACTTCACAAGAGTTACAAGAAATGAATTCACTAAACTGGAAGTGAGACGACTAGGGTTGATATAATTGGATGGAGGTGGATGTGAAATTCTAGCCTTATTCTCCTTCACAATGAATTCAAAACCTAGTTAATAGTTATAATTGTAGAATTGGGCCTCAAGATGTTTGAAATATTCATAAGGTTGTTAATTGATGAGAATAGTAACCTCAATCTCATCATGAGGAAACTTAAGGCACTAATACATGGTAGAAATAATGACATGTACATCATGGATATAAGGATGACCAAGAAGTATGTTATAAGGAAATTAAATTTCCACAATATAAAGCAATGTATGATGTGAAATGAACTCAACAATGATTGGCAACTAAATATTACCAACAGACTCCCTTTCGGTGTTGTCATAAGCCTTGATAGCAATCATTTTTAGTTGAATATATTTTACAGTGTAGCCCAATCTTTATACTAGCTTAAAAGATATGATGTTTATCCTTGAACCATTATTTATAAGAACCCACTTGATCTTTTGGTTTTTAATGATTAACTCAATGTATAGTGGGTTATTATAGCTAGGTCTAAGTGTAGACATGTATTTTCGATCAAATGTTACTTGATGAAATATATATAAATGTCCCACAAGGTTCTGGAATTGTTTAAGGTTTATATCATTGGGAATAGTGGACTTTTGTAAAAGATTGTTTAGGATAGTTCTATAGACTTCAAATGTTTGCAAGAGATCCAAGATGGAAATGTGTGCAGGGTTTTTGCTCAATTGTTTTGATATACTATAAGGCTAATCAACATTGGAATGAGACAACTTGCCTTTGGTTAGGATAGTAATTGGATTTAGATCCATTGGTGTAATGTTCACATTAGATTTTGTGGAAGAAGTAGGTGAAGGGCCCTATAGAGTAATTATAGAGTTTTTAGTTATGACTGCACAACCTAGAGGTGGTGGGGAGCCAATATAATTAGAAGATGAAGGTAGAGGGCCTTGGAGGGTGACTCATGGGCATCTAGTTACATTGATGCAATTTTGAGTTGGTAAAGAGCCATTATAATTAAAATAAAGGTATTGTCTAGAAATAGTAACCGATGCAAATGGAGTTGCAATATAATTATGAAAACTCAATATAGTATTACTAGAGAGAGAGGTGTTGACCCTATAATGATGGGTCCCATACAATGAGGAGCATGAGATGGTTCATGTGGTTTAATAATACTAGTGGTAATATGGGTTGAAGAAATGCATCCCACAATATTGTTATAGTCATAATACATGTTGTTGTAACCCACATTACTAGTATGGGTATTATGATCATGATTATGCTCATGTTGATTATGATTTTGACCTTGATTCTAGTTATACTTTTTCTTCTATCCATAGTTTTATCTTTGGTTTTGATTATTCTTTGGTGGTAGTTGATTATGTCAAGGAAAAGGGTCCTTGTAGATTCCCATATCCTAATTTTTGTCTTGATTATGGGCTAATTTAATCTCAAATTTACCACTTTCAATGAGATATTTAATAATATGTCATAATTAGACATAACGATAAGTACCATGACCAACTACATGATGAAATTTACACCACTCATTCACTTTTTACCACTATAGTTTCAGTTGATCTTGAAGAAGTGGCCTTGGTACTAGCCATATAATCAGGTTAGTTACTACAATCTTTTGGAACACTATTTCAAATAGTTTTCCAAATTTTCTAAAGATCATAAAATCATTATGGTTTTCTCTCTATGGAGGTTGTATCTATAAATTAGGTGGTGGGTTAGGGGGAGATAATTATACATCTGGGGCTAATGGGCATTCCTTGTTTTAGTCACCCCATTTCAAACCATGTTCTTATTCTTGTTAAAGACTTTAGGCTTATCATGTGTAACTATTTAACTATAAGATTGGGTTTGATTTGATGTTTGAACTTATGAAAATATCTTAACAAGGCCCTTGGAAATAAGATCCTTTTTAATTTATACACATTTATCTATGATCTCCTTAAATGAGTTAGCATAACTAAGATGTAGTTTGTACATGACCTCAAGATGTAAGTTCTATGAAAATATATCTGCTAATTTTTATCTAGATAATTATGTTGAAATCAACCTGTTAATGCTATACATATCTATAAATAGGTGGCAAAACTTTCTCCATCTCATTATTTGGCTTTACACAAGTTAAAAATGATCAATTCATGCTCTATGTTGTATGAGAAATGGTTGACAAACTTTTTAGATAACTCATTCCAATTTAAGTAGCCAATATAAAGCTTGTCCCACTAAAATTTATAGAAATAATTGAAGTAAAAACACACTACTATAAGCAACCTATTGGCATAATAAAAAAATGCCTTGATATATTCACATGGGTCACCCTTTCCTTTGTAATTATCAAATTTGGATGCCTTGAAATGACATGGAAAAGTGACTTGAAGAATGCTTAAATCAAATGGATATTGACAAATCTCATAAAATTTATACTATTTGATCTTGTTTTTAGTCTCCAAATATGACATAATATCTTTCATGGAGTTCCACTCTTACATCTTTGGTTCATTCATGGGTGTAACATAGTTCTATCAGGGTGTAATGTGCCCCTATTATTAAGTAGATTTGTGAGGGATGTACACCCTACATTATACAACTTAGTTTTGATTTACTCCTAGAGTTGAGTAAATAAGTCATTGATTCCTTAGAATCTATTGCCTTGAACTATATGTTCTTTGTTAATTTTAGGGATTACTTGGTCTATTAACCAATTTTTGCATTGGTTGAGATGAACTAGCCAAATTGTCTTAATTTAATTTCTCATTTTAAACCAAATGTTTGGGCTTCTATGTTTTTAAAGTGACAAGAGGCTCTTGGTGATTAAAGAATGTTTGTTCTATGTCTTGCAAAATATTTTGCACAACTTCTTGTGTTTTTCTCTATTCATTTGAGATACCTTGATCAATTGTTGTGTTCTTAATAAATGTTTATTCATATGTTCAATCACATTTACTTATTGCTTTGAGGCATCATTATGGATTGAAGTAGCAACTAGAGAGTTGGATAAGTCCATGATAAGCTAATTGGCATACCATTGATTTATTTTCTTAATCTTATCGACATGATCTTGATCAATTGGTTTTGAATCTATAAGTATTTATTTACCTTTATTAGAGGAAGAAGGTATGTTTGATTGTGAAATTTTTTATCTTTCAATTTTTTTCCTCCTTATCAAACTAAGGTGTGCAATTTATTTCTAGGAAAATCTTAGGGTAGTATAGCACTAGATTATATCAACCTAAAGAGTGATTCATCTTGGTTCTCTTGATATTTAGTATAATCCCCTTCAAATCCTACAATTATAAGAATATATTCAAATTTAATGGAATTGTCTTTTATATCATAAAAGTGCTCATCCTCATATCTAGGGATATGAGGGACCCCACTACAAGTGAACCTTTGAGTCATGTCTAGAAAGGGTTGATCTATACATTTGACTAAATTTAGATCAATTTTAAGCAAGGTATGGATTTTGATCTTTCTTCCAAAAAATGACTAAGGTACCAAAGAGACTATAAAAAGAGGGTGGATTGGAACCACGCACATTTAGAATAATGTGTTCACAAAACTATTCAACCTTTAGGTAGAGTTTAAATCATATAAATTGGAAGAGGGTATGATAAATTGAAATTCTAAGAGTGTCACTAGTACACTAAAATGTAGACCTTTGAAATATGTCAATATCATAAAAACTAGTTCAACTTTGATGAGTTGCTACTAGAAAACTATAATAAATCCCTTTGGATTAGGAAGGAAATAATTCAAACCAAGAAACTCATGATGTGGAAACATACAAGAATTCCTAATAAAGCTAAAACTAAATGGGTGTTAGAACATCACCACATGGTAATAGGAATGGTTTTATAAAATGTGTTCTAGGACTCAAAGCATGAGCAATACATAAGATGACTTGAGTCCACCAAAGATTATAATGTGATGATGAGTCTCTAAACAACCCTCACTTCAAATGGAAAATTGAACCCAAGTTAAAACAAGTCAAGTGAAAATGGGATACCTAATTTAACACATCAACATTTAAAACTTAAAAAAGTATGATTTTAAATTTAACTTATCAATGAGGGACTTAATTAAATTTGACAAATTATATAGACTCAAATGGGTAGCATAACTGCACCAAAATGGATGATATGACACAATGTTTTAGATGTCAATTTGAACAAGGAAAAAGGTGATTTTGACTTAGACAATGTAATAACTCTTTATTTAAGAAATTTGTGGATAATGTGTTTACTTATGATGTTTGTTTAACAGACAAGTTTTGACCCTAAAAAAGACCATGTAATCTAAGACAAAGATAAATTAACTAATTAATTATCTTAAACCCTAAACTAACAAGGTGTGGAAAAGTGGGGTTGATTAAACTAACAATTTTTTGAATGTTTCTATATGGATAAAATACATATGAATTTCATGTCAGCATACAAAATAAGCACACATCATTTGGGTCTGTGTTATATGGCTTGTTGTAAAAAGGTCCTGACCTTTTTACAACCACTACATCCATCACTTGCTCAGTGTAGTGCGATATCCAACATTCTCAAACATCCCAGAATTAGCCTCTACTAACAAAGATGGTTTGACCACTCAAACCACCATCTTAGTGAGGGGATCCTGATTTATATACCCCCCATGGAGAGGGGTTGAAGATGATGTCAGGAGATGAAGCCTTGAGTCAAATCTTCCCTAAATAACTTATAGGAGGTAATGAAGTCCCCTTCATAAGATAAGATGAAATGAAATAAAAACTAAGTAAAAGAGAGTTAAGGTTATTTATAAATCACCCAAGCCATACAGATATTGGGGAGAGCCTTCACAACATCTCTTTTCTGCCTTTGGACTAAGGCAATTTAGAATGAATATGGCACTTTTGATCCCACAAGTTCCCTATAAGGGATAGGGGGAGAGCATACATGCACAACTTCTTTTATTCTCAAAAAAAATTAAACTAAGTATATAATGATACATGACTTAATTAAAATAAAACTTTGAAGTGATTTTAGTTTTAAATCACTAAATTTAAATGTTTGGTGGTGTTCTTTGGCCCTTTGGCCTTAAGTTTCAAAACTTTTGAAGAAGAAATCACAAAATCATTCAAATAATCATCTAAGTTTCTATCCTTAAGCACCTAAAAGAGGTTTAAAAAGATTTAATTAGGCATGATTTTATCACTTTCCAAGTAGTTCCTGCAAGAAAATTGTTAGAATGTTGTTTAGCTTTGAAGCTCTTTTTCAAATGATACAAGCAAACTTAAAAAGTATGATTTTGGGTTTGGATGACCTATCAACCTAAAGTAAAAACTGTTATGCTCATATATACTTTTTATCTCAATAAAACACAAAAATTAATATTAAACTTTTGAAAACATGCAAACAATAAGTTAGAAGGCTAAAAGCAATAAAATCAAATACATAAAACATAAAAACATGTTTCTAGTGTTTTAATCATAACTTTTACAGTATATACTAGTTTGTCACAAAATGTTTAAAGGTTGTTTATATATCTAAGGCACACCTATATACAAAAATTCAAGTCAAAAAAGTGAACAAAAAAATTATTAGCTCTATACTAGCTATTTTTACCTTAAAAATAGAAAATAAAAAGTGAGAGTCACTAAAAGAGTAATGAATTCTAAACTACAAATCAGTTTTTACTAAAATTTTGATAAAATTAAGATGAAACTAGTAAGAACAATATATCAAAAATTAAGAGAAAAAATAGTAAATAGATTAAAAATAAGAGCTAGTTTAACAATCATTTTTGTTCAAATATGTGGGGTGCACAATCGTGTCCCACCAAGCATGCCAAAATGTAGATTGGATTATGAAGAGGATAAATTCAAACAATAGTCATGAAAACTCATAAAATAATGCATAACAATTGACAATCTAAGTCAAAATAGTAATGCAAGGGTTACTAATGATAAAAAGATATAAATGAAAGAAATAAATCAACCATTACCTTCCCAAATAACTCCATTACTCAAAATCAGCTCCAAGCATGTTTTCCCCTTGATCTAGATCTCTAGTTTTTGTCAACAATGGCTTTTTTACTCCTCCATTACCTCAAGAAATCTATGAAAAACCTAGGCTCATGATATAAACTATCTATTTTTCCTATCAATGAAGCTAATCCAAATGTAAATAACACAATAATAAAAACATAAAGGAATTGTGAATGGATTTTTGCATTATAAGTTTACACAATTTAATCTTAAAATTGGTAGTATGAGGCATTCTATTTATATATTTTTGAGATTGGTCAGGATCAGCCATGACCATCCATATCAAGATTGAGATGTGTGGCCATGAATTAATCTAATATTTGTTATTAAATCCATAAATATCCTCATCATAATTTGGGAATAAGGATCATTAATGAGACATGGGGGGCATTAAAGATGCATGGAAGGCCATAATTCAGATATTGTATGCATTTATGGCCTAAGGATGCCTTCCCAAAAATATTGTCATTAGGTGATGTAGATATTGAGAGTCTATTTCCAATAAATAAATAATAAATAACAATCTACATGTAAAATCCACTTAAGCTCTTGATTTAATTAATTAGCTTTAAACATGAATAATCTATTTTAGTGTAATTTTTTGAAAATTGGCCCTGAATTAATCAAAATGGTCAAAAAGTCATATTATTGGGTCATTATTTGACTTGAAAAGAATTATAAGGAAATTTTAGATGAGTTGAAATAGTATTCCCATTAGCATGTTACCAATACAAAATAACAAAGGTATGTGACATGTACCAATGAATTAGAAGAAAAGAGTGATCTAGAGCACAAAAAGTTGAAATTGTCATTTTGATTTGAAATGTATTGATCAAAGTTAGAAATCACATAAAATGCATTGCCTCATTTATGTATACATTGGCCCAAATTTTCACTTGTATGTGACAAGTTTGAACCATTTAGTGCATTTTAAGTATTTTGGCCCAAATTGGGCATTTGAGTGAAATTTGAGTAAGATTGACAATTTCAACACAAATGGTGTTAGGAATTGGATGCCTACATCCTCAACTGATACTTCATCTTAAATTTGACCAACCTCAAGCACTTTTTTATGATCCTCTTCTTGATCTATGTAGGATGGACCTTAAGTATTCCATTCAAAGTCTACTATATTTTCAACTTGAGGATTGCCTTCATCAAGATTTAGTTCATTAGTGTCAAACCACACCAATAAGGTTATTTCAAACCTGATTTTCCCCCTTATGAATGAAGTGGGATGCCTATTATGATCTCCTCATCATATACACTTGAATTATCCTCTTCAGGCTCACCTATGACTGCAAGCTCATCCTCTATCCTTTGTAAAATAGGCTTTGTATCTAATAGGGAGATGGTGGGAGGGTGAATAATTTCACTTTTCTTATATCTTAGGAGGGTATCATTCTAGATATGGATGTTGAAGACTCTTCTAAGTGGATCTTGAACTGGTGCCTCCTTTTTTTGTGTGCCTTCCTTTACTAATTTCCATGATGTAAATGAGTATGGAATATACACTTTTTCTTCCTTTTGAATGGTTATAGGATAGGGTGGCCTCACAAGTGAGGGAATGACATAGATAGGGTTGAATGTGTTGGAGAAGATATATGATGGAATGGATTCATGTTCTTGAGTGGGAATGGGTGTAAGGGTAGGAGAGGGCAAATTGGTTGACCTAGGTTTGACATACTCTTTCTCCCACTACTAAAATACCTTTTCAATGGATAATACCCACCCTTTCAATTCTTTCTTCTCAACTTGTGGATATTCAGCTTCCTTAATTAGTTCCCACACATTAAAAAACTCTTGTAAGAATATTCCTATTCCCCTCCATGGCATGAATGGAGAATTCTTGTCCACACTTAACCCCCACATTGATTTTCATGATTGTTCTCCCTTGGTCTAATATTGCCTCTTTGAATTTTGACAAGGATGGACTTTGAAAATGTTGACTAGTGGTTTATTAGGAACTCTTAAAGGTTGATATTGAGGCACTTGGAGGGGAGAGGACACATAAGACTAATCTAAATGAGCCTGTTGATCTTCATAATATATCAAGACATTATTTTCATTCTCACACTTCTCATCATTACTATGTCCTCATTCTCACAATATGACCATTGTTCACCTCATAAAGTAACCATCTATTTTTGACCAACTAAATATGACTCCTTGCCTCTTGTAAAACATGGATAAGAATGACTGGAGAAAACTCCAAACCCTTACCAATCTCCCTTATCAAATCAATATAAATTGGTAATGCTAGCTTGACTCCTAACAAAGATGTAATAGGATAATCTTGGTCTTGACAAGGGGAATTAGAGGATTGATTTAAATTCAAAGGAGGCTAACCTTGGTCATATGTAGGGGTGGGAGGAGGGAAAATTCCATGATAGGGGGATGATGGGTTATTTGAGGGCCATTTTGGGGGAAAACATAAACATTATTTGTTTGATAAGTGTGATGATAAGGTAGAGAATAAACATACTTATCAAAATATGGTTGATTATACATATTAGTTTATGATGACTAGGAACTTAGGCTAGTTAAACTAGATGAATAATACTTAGAGTCACCATTGATGTTTTCACACATGCCTTCAAAGGCTAATTAGATTAAAATAACACCAAAAAATTTCACTCATGAATAACATAATAAGTCCCTTAAGTTATGCCAAAAATTGTTATGACATGAGATTGTACCCTTATGGAGGAGTTATTTAAGTTCCCCCACTCCTAGTCACAATATTGGGATAACCCTAGGCTGTGGGTAACTTATGATGGGGCCAAACCTTTGGAGAAGGTTGAGTTCCTTCTGATGAAGCACCTAAAATAATGTTAATGTAGGGAAAAGGGTTATAAAGGGGGAAAGGGATCTTTAAAAAGTTAACCAAGTGATGTACCAAATAAAAATGGAAGAATCCCATAAGCTTGAACCCACACTAGATCAACATAAGACAATGCTAGATCACACACCCTCACAGACCAAAATATTACATAAGTGTTTCATAGACTAGGTTTAGGAAGTAATGAATGGAAAGAGGGAGGGATTATAAGACCCACACTAAGCCTACATTAATAACATAAATAACATGAATCTAAACCTACAAACAACTTGAAAACAACTTAGAAGAGGCAATGAGGGAGGACAATGGATATGGAAGAATCTCCTTCATAAGGCCATCATCCATAAGCTTACTAAACATTGATCCAAGGCAAGAGATAGGTAAATAAATACTTTTATTAAATCAATAGGTAGTTCTTACAAATTATTAATAGGATTTAGACTTATCAAGATGAGTATATCTTGACAAGCTATCTCAGAGAGTCCCTTGCTCTTCAAAATCAAAGAGTCTTTATGGGAATCTAAAATTAGAGAGTTACAATGAGAAAGAATATGAAAGAAATAGAGAAGGGGTGAAGAGAGAGGGAACACGCCACCCCAAATCATTAAATTAAATAACACCTTTTATGAATTCTCCACCATATTTATATCAAATTAGGGTTAATGCATCACATACAAGATAGATTTCATTTTTCCCAATAGTCCCTAAATCTTCTCATTAGCTGAGAAATACACTAGAGGACAAGAAAGTGTCTTAGGATGATGATTCATGATCATATTTATGAAAGAAAACCTTTAGAGACCCCTAAAAATTTATTAAATGATCTATCTACTTTCTCTAACCACCAGATCTCCATCTTGGGACTTTACACTATCTTCTACTTAACCTAGTTATGAGAAAAAAATCCTCACATATATAATCCTAATAGAGCCATCACCATGTCTATTTTTAGAAGCCATATTTACCTATTTTTTGGAGCTATGATTGTGTCAAAGGATGAGGCAATCCAACCTATCTCATTTATGTATGTATTTACCCCAAGCTGGATATGGATATTTACTATAGATAGAAACCAATCCAATATAATTATTTTCATATAGTCATTATATCAATGAAGATCTATAGATTATATAACCTCATTGTTGGAAAGAATTATGTTTAAATAAACCTATCATGACTCTAAAATTTAATGGTGATAGATATTTGGTATGAACAATCTTGACTGTATGACTACGTCTACTTAATGGTATTTGACTAAGATCTAATGGTGGCATAGCCCTTTGAAACATTGTTCTTAGTTTGACCTAAACCATATTCACCTCTATTTGAATTTTCCTAGCTTTGACTTTTAATATTGGCTACTAATCTTAATCTGAGATCCTTGATTGTGAAACTTATTAGTTACTCATTTATCCTCAAGATCCTACTATTATTTTTATCTACTCCTATGCTTGTGACATGTGAAAGACTCCCATTCATCCTTAGGGTATGCTAACTCATTCACCCCTTTCTCACCATCAATTAGCTTACTTGTGCACCATTAGATGCTTTCTTGAATTGAACATGTGTTGTCAATCTTCCTTTTATCTGATCAAATGTGAATCATTGGATCCTTTAGTTCATTGATATCATGTCACTTTTCATCCCTTTGCTTAATCTAAAGATCTTTTGACTTTGAGCTCACCATTGCTCTTTGATGCATGATTTAACTCACTCTGTTGGATCTTTTAGACCCACTAACATTTTTGATCACCCATTCACCAATAGATCTTGACTCAAGATTATATAATCTTGACATCTATCATCTTCATGTTAAACCTAATGATCATTTGGGGTTTTTGAATTTGAATGGCTATTCACTATGACTTTTATTTGACACCCCCAGTGCACATCTCATTTGGATTTTTTAATTTTAAACATTTGTAACTTGAGATAGACAACTCATCAAGTCAAAAATTTTAGAGAATGTATAAGGCATGATGAAACTCATGTCTGTGTAATCCTTTAGATTCGAGAGGCCTCCTAAGTGAACTTATGAAGTGTGTAACTAGACTAACCTATCCATTTTTTCATGATGTTTGATGATGATCTGATACATCTTATTCACTTGCTAAAGTCATTTGATCATTTATTCAATCAATAACTCTACTCAGATAATCTATCTAGGAAAAATATTTGTATGTGGTCCAAATTTATCTAGCAACAAGATCTAGTTTAAGGCACTATTTAGTCAAACTTCTACTCTAAGCTTAACCATTAACACCTTACACACTATATGACCTGCATAGAACATATACTAGCATCTAGGTGAGGCAAGGAACTGAAAAGGGAGATAAACCTACCACACATGAAAATAAAACAATCATAACACACTAGATACTAACATGAATAAGCTGCAGCAATCCATATATCAGTCAAAGATGTCTATAAGATGCAAATCTAGGTAGAGTTTCCTCATACCCAATTGAAGGATGATTGCATTTGCCTTAAGGCCTAAATTTATAAAAGAATGAGAAGGTGAGAGAGGTAAATATGGCATGTAAGTGGAATGTATAATTCATTAATGACCATAATCCACTAACATAGTAGTTATAATAGCCCTCATGACTCCCTTCATGCATTGCCTTCATGGTTAGTGGTCTTCAATGAGTGCTTTAGGCATTGAAGTGGAGTGGGGGAGGCTAGTTCAAATTTTTTTAACTACTTTAAAATCATGTACACATAAAAATATGGTAAATTATTCATCCTTTGGTATTTTAACATATTTGAAGTGGTGTAATTAGGCCTCCATGGATCATCTAGTAGCCCACTTTATTTTTATGCATGTCAATTAGGCTAAGAAATTACAAATTATCCATGATGATCATATAATTTATTCTTTATTCCTTAAATTCATCAATTATATGGTTTTTATGAACCTTAAACCTTAGTATCCCCATTATGCCATTAGTCCTCCTCTTGTTTGACCAAATAGGTCTACTAGGCCTAGCCACTTGACTGCAAGTTATTTGAATGAATAAGAAACCTAAATAGAAGCTTAATAATAGGTAAATAAACATTATAAAATTTTATAAAAGTTTACTAAACCATGAATTAGGCATTTTTACATAGTGGAAACCTATAATTCAACCTGACTTAGGTGATTAGGCTACCTCCCACTAGCATGTATAGACTAGCCATTTGGTGCAAACTTGTAGAAGAATTTATAGGTAGAGTTATGAGAATTTTATGATGTAAAAAGGTGTAATATGCCCCAAATTACCTTTCAAAATTATTTTTATCTTCTCAACAAGTTATGCACCCTATTTTCCTCAATAAATCATACAAAAACATGGCTTTCAAGGGGTATGTAAAATTATTTGTATAATATAATACCATGGAAATGACATTATTAGAGTTTATCATGTGTTTTAGGTATTTACCAGGCCATAACAATGCAACAAGAAGTAAATTCTTCAATATCTTCTTAGTCAGGTCATTATTAGGGTTTATGTAGGGTTTTGGAGGTTTACCATCTTAATGATGGTTCATAGAGTATAGACCTATAAACCAAATTTTTTTGTAATGAACATATATAAAACAAACCCCTTAAAACATATTGAATATCTCTTAGTCCCATGTAGATTACACAGTGATATATCAGTGGAAGTTGGTGACCCATGAACTCTTAGCAATCATTCTATGTAGGTTGTAATCATAGGGTTTGTTCATAAATATGATATCCATAATGAATATATATCCTTCATGTATGGTGAGTGTATAAGTGTCCCAAACTCCTCCTAAGATAATTTTTTTAGTCCTCTTTTCATGAAAGATATGAATGTTTAAGTTTTTAGCTTGAGGTGGCAAATTGTTATGTTATAGCTCAAGGGAGGTATTGAGACTAAAATGTCCACTTTTATACTTTCCTCTTCCTAAAAAATTATACTTAGGGTATGTAATATCACCCCATACCTTCTCATTACCATAAATATACTTGGGGTGTATGATTTAATCACCAAGATTGAGGTGAGGTCTTGAGTAGTCAAGATTGGCTTTAGGCCTAATATGCCTAGATTGAGTCTCAAGGTTCTAAGTTACCTATAGGTAGTCATTTATGGTTTAAATTACATAATATAATCCTTATAAATCCAATATATACCTTTTTAAATTTCCCTTATTAACCCAAAAAACCATTTCTGCCCTTTTTCTCTTGTAGGTCTGCTTAATAGTCCACTACCTAGTTTGAGTGCTTAAAAGTTGGTGTTAGAGACCTAGAATAGGTTTTGTGTCTCACTTATTGACTGTGGAAATAATGTTTTTGGGGTATCATATAAAAATGTTTTATAGATATTATATCACCTTTTGAGATGAAATTCTCTTTAATCTTTCTCTCTTTACTCCCTTACAGTATTGCCTAGGGTTTATGAGTGGTCAAGCCTATGCAACCCTAAAGGTTAGTTTTGACTGCCTTATCTTATAAATTGAGATTTATATCATCTTTGATATTTTTATATTCCTTTATTATTTATTCTTTAGATATCTTCAAACCTAAAACAACCTCCAAACCTATATATGCCTTCAAATATTATACATGATCCCATATAGGCCTCTTTAGGCCTATTTAGGTTATTAATATCCTTATTAATTTGAAGATAAAAGTGTTTAGATGGAAAAAATTGTGATATTTTATGGAAAATATAAAGACACTCTCTTCTCCTCCTTTCACTTTACTCCTCTTAATGACTTCTTGTAGTATCACTCTTTACTAAGGACCCTACTTGTAGGCAGTAGTCTTGCACCTTTGATTATGTTGTTTGGTGAGAGGTAAAATTTATTACATTATGGAAAATCTCCCCCACTCACCTAAAATAATAAAACTCTCCATAGTTTTTATTATTCTCAATAAAATCTCCTCTCCTTGAATACACTCTGAAATAGGATTGATATTCAAGTTGTATTTCATCTATAGTCAGGGCTTTAGATGGCAGTTGGCACCCTTGGTTGTGTGAGAGAGTGGACCCCCTTATGAAAAAACTATTTTAATTCATCATGTTTATCATTTATTAAATTAATTTTCAATCCATTTTTACTTCACACCCTTTAAGGCCCCTCAATATTAGATTCTATGTTCAACTATCCTATTGCTATAGTCAGGTTTGTAGATGGTGGTTTAGGTCTCTTTGGCTATGAATAAGAATTTAAGAAGTGGGATTGATGTTAAATTATTTAATTTGGACATCATCATGTGTATGACCTCTTGTTTCCCCTTATAACTCTATGTATATCTTTATAACCTCATCATTCCCTCAATGTTCTTGAATCTTACCATTGTATCCTTATGTGCATGGAAAATTTGACTGAGCTCTCATCTTGAGGTGGTTGAGATGGTGTTGATCATGTTTTCCCCTACTATTTTCATCTCCATACTTCTTAATATGTCATATTAATAAAAATTTATCTTTCATACCTTCTAAATCTCAACCCAGTGTGGCTACCTTACCTACTTAGTATACCTTGAAAGACATGTAATGACTATGAAAGTTTACCTTTTAGAGCTGAGGTAAAGTTTTGATCTTTATTGGACCCTATTTAATCCATCTACTATATTTATCCATAGGTCCTTATGAATCCCCTTTATTTATTTATATTTATTCAATCCCCATGTAAACAGTCAATACCTCATTTGCTTAGTTTACCCAAATAGGCCTGTAGGTGACTAAGTGAGGGCTTGTCTCTCAAAGACTTTAGGTATGAGAATGGTTTGAGTATAGGGTAGTGAGGGAAATTGGGGAAAAATAAAAGAGCATAAATTAGGTATTAATTACAAGTATTCCTTTTAAACCAATCCTTATGGTTCTTTACAACCTCCCTATTCATACTTGAAAAGAGACCACACTACATGAATGATAATCACCTTAGAGATAGGACTAGAAGGATTTGTTTGGCCTGATCATGGCTCAAATATGATTTTGTAAGAAGGGAGAATTAAATGGCTCCAATTAACTCACCATAACATTAAAGCCACCAAACTTTATATTTTATTCACTAAAGACTTTATAACATGAAGAAACTTGTTTACAGCCTATGGATAAGGAATACATAGAGGGGATGTTAGTCTTGTCTTAATCTCAAAAAATAAATGAAATAAATCACACTAAAATCTTAACACCAATATCCAAGACACTAGGGAGAGCTTAACTAAAAAAACTACATATGAAATCACAATAAAAAAATTAAAAGAATGTGCTCTTCTACCTTCCTTAGAGATCAAAATGGCTTGTTGAATGGCTTGCTCAGCTTGTACATCAAGAAAATTTTGACAATGAAGCTTACTTGGCTCCTTCTCTCCTTGGAACCTTTGCTTTGATTGCTTGCATTAATATTTTATCATGATAACACTAATTTCAAGGAACTTAGGCATTATAACAATAAATCAAAGAGCTTGTTTAATATATCTATGCACAATAACTTTACACCAAAATATCTTAGAAACCAATATGCATGGCCTTGAATTTATAGCCTTAACAATTAACTCTCACCCAAGGTGAGTTAAGGTTGATTTTAGGCTTATAATGGTTTTAAACTAACCCTAAGTGAGTTAAAAATAACTCTAATTGAGTTAATATTTGTCATGTAATTATGATTTACAATTTATAGGCATGGCTCTCAAAACAAATATTTTCAAAGAGCTTGACAACTCATAAAGGCAATGATGAAAGACTTGATATGTTGATTTTTGGAATTTCCACTTTTATAAATTCATTAATTGCAAATGGATAATTAAACTAAGTGTTTAATATTGTTTAATTAGTTAATTTATTTTTATTATAATTTTATCTCTTTTAATATTTGATAATTATTCAAGTGCCCCACATAATAGGTCCATAGGCCAAATTGATAGTTATGATGTCGCAAGGTGATTAGGGATGAATCCATGAGAGGTTATTGTTGGATACAGGCTAGTATCCCAAATAGGTATGCCTCAACATGATTTTAAGAATTGATGAATGATGCTCACAAAAATTTTGGATGTTCAATGATTCCTATGATTAATTTACAGTGGTTGGTAGGAATTAGTCTAAAGTCCGATCAGAAGCTAGTTGTGGCTAGTTTTGGGTGTCTTCACAGCCTGTACATGTAACAACTTAAATGTTTCCTTGCCTTTTATGGATCACATGTGTGATACATGGATAGAGAGTGATTTATATGGATATTTATTACTTATATAAGACATGTCCAAACACTAATTGCATCAGATAACTGAAATTGCACTGAAACTATTGTAAGTTTGACCCCTACATAGATGGAGAAGGAAACTATGACTAATTAACTTATTGATGTTTGTTCATAAATAAAAATGGATCAATATTTAATCCAATTACCAATAATACAAAGTAATTAGACCTCCTTCCTATAGCCAAGATCTTGAACCCTCACCTTATCTCCCCTATATGAATTGAGCACAAACCTGAAGTGTTATTTATGGCTACCAGAGAGCTTGGTGGAATAAATGGACTAGTTATTGTCTTGTTTTGCATATTTTGGATGTGAAACTTCTCTATAATACATACAATATACCTTTAATGAATTACCTAACCTGTTCCAAATTTGACATGGTCATACGAATCTATACAAGGGATGGAAACACGTATAAAGCCTTTATTTTCTACATTTTTTAACATTTAAAGCCTTGAGAAGCCATTAGAGGGTAGAGGGAGGGAAAATAAGAGTCAAACATGTTTTAAAATCAGTTATTATTGGTGTGGAATTTGAAAGGACACATTTCTCATGTGTGGGGCCCATTTGATGAATAAAAGGTGGTTTGGCTTCTAAAAGGGTGACCTTTTATGCCTATGAACATGTTTTCATGACTTACAATGTTAATGAGGCCCCTTTTAAGACCCATTAAAATAAAATGTGTCCTTAAACAATTCCCCTTTCTAATTTTTTACAATGCAAATGACTCATATGAGGTGTTTGAGGGTCATTTAATGCATTTGAAGGGCTAGTTAAAGCATGAAATAGGTTTGGGTAAGTATACCATGAAAAATGACCTTGAATACACCATTATAATTCACATTATAATAAAAAATTTATTTGGATATCCTTCACATCTTATAGAAAGGTCTATTTCACAAAAAATGGCTTGAAATAGACCAAAAACCAATGAGAACTAGAAACCTTAACTTTGACAAATTACCTTAATTTCTACTAGGAAACCTTAATTTTGTCAAAAAATGAAAGGATCACTCATATAGGATTCAAAATAACATGAAAATTCTTTCACTCACTAAAGGACCATCATGAGGACTTGTCACATAATCTAAAGGTCTAAAATAGTTATGACATGACGATTTCACAAGTAGGCTCTAATACATATCATGATAGTTGACAACTCTAACAATGCTAAAATGCTTACAAAAGAGACCAAAGAAGACATAAAAATGCATATGGGTCACCATGTATGAGCTTGAATTGGTTTCATCAACAATTTTTTGATTGTAAGGGTTAATATTTGGCCTATGAGGCTAAATTTTCAACATCTTTGGTGACTCATGAAAGGTGACCAATCTACTAGTCAAGAGAACCCACTAATTCTCCATGATAGTCATGACCCAATTGAGATGACAATATGAATTAGATGACCATTAAATTGTATTATCAAATAGATTATCACCTTATAAAACCTATTTAAGGACTGAAAGAACTTCACACACAAGGACACCAAAGCAAACAACACCTAGCATCTAAGAAAACAACAAGATAAGATAATAAAGCAACTAAGATAACATACTACACTTGTATTGACACACTTATTTGAAACAAGATAGTAATCTAATATAAAAAATGAACATAAACCCAAATCCTTTATCATTTATGATCAAATGGAAAGGTAATTTGGTCACCATATCACCATGAGGTCAGATTACCATATGATAACTAGAGTCTTATCAGGTCTTACCCATTAAATGAGAACTTCCACTTGCAACTGGAGATATTAGCATACTTTTGGCTTCTAAGAAAATCAAATGGATTCTTTTATTCCATTCTCAACTGTATGAGTTTTCTATGTGAATCCAACACCTAGTCATAATCATCTCATAATTGTTTACTTTTCATGAACAAAGTCAATTTTACCTCACACATAGGCTGCTCTTGATCAAGACAAACAATTTGGAGTGGCTCTTATAGCATGCATTTAGGGTTAACTTCCAATAGAGATGAGTATAGATTATGACATATTGAGGCCATTATAATTCAATCTCATTCACTAAGAGTGAGGAGGTATATGAAAATTGAAGGAGGGGATGATATCCTTATTTTAAGATCTCAAATAAGTCATCTTCACATGAGACATCTCTTTGGGATGGCATGGTTGGAGGGATATCTTCATATTATTTTATGTAACTATCATCCTCAATCTAAACCTATTCGTTATATGCCTTAATAAGAGAGTAACCTGACTTTATGATGCTAAATAGGTCCTTTGATTGATCTTCACATAATTCAAGTTTGTTTGGGCTCTCCTCAAATTGGATAGTGGTTGATGTAGGAATAGGTATAACACTGCTTGAGTCAAATTTAAAAACTTTATCCCTTTGACTATGCTCATTGGGATCTAAACAAATTTATGCCATCCCAATATATCATTAGAAGTAATCTCATCTATCACATCAATCTATTCAACTTGTATGGCATTAAAGCTACCTTCAGAAGGTCTTGATAGGATAATTTGCATCTTTCTTGGCCACTTGAAACTTATTGATGGTTTTCTCCTTGTCCTACATATAATGCAAGTTGAAAAAATACTACACTTTCACACTCTTTAGGACTATCATAGAAAATATCAGCTACCATGTCATGAAGGAGATATTAAGGTCATCTTCTTCTACATTATTGAAGGTTGAATTTTACCTCTCTTCACCAAGAGGTGTACCAATGGCTATTTCTTCTTCAAATTCATTTAAGTTTTCTTCATTAGCTACCATCTCAAATTAACCTTATTCACTCACTTCCTTAAAAATAGGCTCCTTTTCAAGAAGTGGAATGGGAGATTATTGAGAGAACTCATTAATAGAGGTCAAGTCAATTTGTGTTATAGATGCTTAATTCTTCTCATTTAGCTACCCACCTTTAATAACCAACACATCATCTTTATTTTTGCATATTTTCTTGAATGGACCTCGATGATGGAAATGCTTTCGGTTCTTAAGGAGGGAGGGGTGTGGATTGACTGGTTCCATATTTCTCCTTGGATTTAACATCTTGGTGTAGGTTTTATTGATATTCCTTTCCCCATGACTTCACTACTTATTTCCAAGTTGGAACCTTGGATTTAGGAGCTTATTCTATGGACATGAGTGAAGGTACCTTCTCCTGAGATGGTATTTCTCTTAATGCTACCACTAATTGAAATAAGTTGTTATTTTCAAGTTCCACTTATATAGATATGTGAGATTCAAAGTAAAGTGTCATTTAATTAGATATCTCCTCAAGCTAGTTAAGAAGTTAATGGAACTAAAATTTTTGATTTAAACCATGACATTCAGTTCTTTCAACACACACTTCTTCCCTTTCTTGCACTCTTCTCTTGAACAAACTTTCAAGTGGGAAAGGATTGAGGATTTTGTGGGGAAATTATAAGGTTTTAACACTCACTTACTTTGGTCTCTTAAAGGAGGATGGGTTGTTCAATATAGGACTAATATGGGATGGAGGAGGGAACACAAGGCTAATGACTTTAGACTTATTACCCCTTATGGACCACTAGATTATCTTCTATTTTTAAAAATAGACCACTTACATATAACATTTTATTAGTGATACCTAAATGATTCTCTCTGATAATAAATGTCCACTCTTTCTTAGCTTGCTACAATGAGGCTCTCAGACTATTAATAAGATGCCTAAGAACCTCTTGACCATAACTCCTTTGTGTGTCAATCCATACCATATATCTCTCATAAGGTAATAATGTTTTATTTAAGTTTGAAATGAATTGATTTTAGACATGGATAGGATGAATAGAAGTATCAAGATGTTTCTAAGACTAATTAAGAGGATGGTTAGGCTACCAAGACTAATCAAGAGGATAGGTGGAATTCTAAGAAGGTGAATAGACTCACAAGGAGATCAAGGGTGATATTTATGGTAGTAAAGAGGCTCATATGACTAGTTTGAACCTTGATGTTATTGATAGTGGTCAATGTAGGGTTGATAGGGTTCACAATGGGTCTAATATGGGTCATATGGCTATTGATAAAGAGGTATAAGCTAGAATTCTGCTCCATAGACAACCATTAAGCATCATGATACAACTAAAAATAAGGTGAACTATCAACCAACAAGATGCTCTTACCCTTAAGAGGAGACCTTCTAATTTTAGACACCTAAAATTGGCCACCAATGGCTTTATATATGAATTTAGACCAATTCTTGCCAATACTTGAATACCTAGCCCAAGAATTTACATAAGTCTCAAATTTAGTGTCATAACTATGAAATTAAATCAACTTGGCCCATAAATCAATTAATTTAGGTAAATGCACATTAAGTTAAATCAAATATTGCAACAAATGAATAAATTCCTAATGGGATTAATTAAAATACAAATCTTGATCAAAGCCTAATTAAATTCATCCTTGAGAAAATGAGCTAATAAATCAATTACCAAAAAGGAAAATTCAAATATCAAGAGCATTTTAGAACATCCTAGAAGCTACTCATTACATTTGTGAGTTGTCTCAAATGGAAAATATCTAAAGAATATCTTAGAAACAAGCCAAACTCAACCAAAGTTAATAAACTTAACTAAGGTTCCAATTTAACCCATTCCAAGTGATTTTGAAGCCTATAAAATCAATCCTAGATCTCTTCAGTTAGAGAGCTTGGAAATAGTAGCGTTATTATGTATGAATTTGGTCATGAATACAAACATAATGTTATAATGCTAAAATTCTTCCAAGTCAAGCCAAATCAATCCACATCAAGCCAAAGCCAAGCATTGAACAAGGTGTCAAGAGGAGATGAAGGTATACATACTCCATTGATGAAGACCTTTTGAGCACAAATCTGATTAATCTAATGAAGAAGTATTTGGGAGAAATCAAGGATTTGGGTAAGGAATTTGTATTTTGTGTTTAAATTTTCATTTCCTTCTATTTTTAATTGTGTTTTCAATTGGTTTGTTCACCATGCTCCACCCATGATCTAGGCCTAGAGTTGTTAGATTTTTAATGAGTTGATTTCATTGTTTTTCAAATTAACACTATACTAACCTCCTTTCTCTTTGTCAGATTCCTTGATCACAATGGCACACTCGGTGGGACAATATTGTGCACCCCACATATTTAAACAAAAATGGCTATTAAAATAGATTTTATTTTTAATATATTTACTATTTTTTTTATTAATTTGTGATATGTTGTTCTTAAATGTGCCTTCCTAATTTTCTCTAAATTTCATTAAAATCTTATTTTTAGTTTAGAAGTTATGACTCTTTTAGTGACTATCACTTTTTGTTTTCTATTTTTGAATAAAAATTGTTAGTATAGAGATAATAACTTTTCTTTTGTTTACTATTTTGATCTTATGTTTTTTAGGAAAATGTGAATTTGAGGTATTAACAACTTGTATAAATTTTGTGATAAAATAATTTATATTTTAAATACTATGGCTAAAATACTAACTATAGGCTTTTATGTTTTGTGTGTTCAATTTTATTTTGTTATTTGCATGTTTCAAAGGTTTAATTTTCTTTTTTTTTTTGATAATTTTTTTATATTTTTACTAACCTTTACCTAATATAATGTGTTTATCTTTTTTGTATTTACCTTAGGTTTGATAGGTCACTATCGACGGTTGTTATTGACTGGCAACAATTCTACTTAAATCTAAAACCTGAGAGCTCAAAACAAAATCTCATTTACTAACACTTGAAATTTATTCTAAATAGGGGGTTACTCTCTTATTTTTTTAAAGGTAAAAATAATATTTGAACACAAAATTATTTTATTTAACTAACAAACACTTCAATTTGGGTTTAAAATGAATTAGTCAAATCTTTCACACTTTGTTTTGGGCTTAAAACAAACTAGTCAAATCCCACACATTTAGACTTTTGGGATTAAAAACAAACATCGATGTTTTGTATCAAGTTGTGTTTATGAAAATCCTTTCAAGTTGGCTATGAAAATAATCCAAACATTTCAATTGGTGTTTAAATAATGATCCTAATCAAATCCTAAGATGTTTTCAAACTTGTTTACATCATCTATTTGGGGTCTAAAAAGAACCTAGTTTGTTTTTATGCCATGGATGTTTATCAAGATTTTTCAAGTTCAATAAAATCCAAATGGGCCAAAATTCACAACACATTTAGTTTGGTGTCTTAAAATGAGCATTAAAATCATGTAGTTTTGTTGATTTTTATAAGCATTTATTTATCATGCCTTGTTTGTTGATTGTTTATTTTCATGAGAAGAGAGGTGTGTGTATATTCTCCCACCATCCCATTTAGGGAACTCAAGTGATCAACAATGCTTTATCATCACATTTTAGTGCCTATTCCAAGGAATATAAATAACATAATTTAAATCCCTCCCTTAAAATTAACATAGTATTGTGTGATCTTGAGGTGACCATAAAGTCTTTCTATTTTAGTCATTTATTTTCATTGTATCATGTCTTGTAATGGGGAATTCATTACCTTCCATGAGTTCTTTAAGGAAGATTTGACATGGAGTTTTATATCCTAGCATCTTCTCCAACCCTTCTCCATGGGGGGTATATAAATTGGGATCACCCCATTGGGATGGTGGTTTGAATGGTTAAACCATCTCCTAGCATTGGGGCTAAGCCTCAGACATTTGAACACATTACACATCACACTACATTGAGTAAGAAATAGATGTAGTGGTTGTAAAAAGGGCAAGACCTTTTTATAACAAGCCAAGTGTCATGGACCTAAATGACATGAGCTTATTTTGGCACATTAGATGTGAAAGTCCTATGCAATTGATCTATCTAGAACATTCAGAATATAATTAGTTTAGTCAACCCCACATTACCATACCCTTGATAGGATTTGGATGATTATACTTAGTGTATTTTGGTCATTTTTTATTAGTATGTTTTGAGACTAAATCTTATTTGATTATAAATACATCAAAAACTAATTTATTTATATGTCACTCAGTGATCAAAGAGGCATTATGATGGCTATTTTACACCACACTTGAGCCTTGCAATTTTTAATAAACATATTTGTGTGTGTGTTACTTATTTGAGATGGGTACCATTATGCTGTCCACATCATTATCAAGTTTTAACCTTTGAGTCTTTGAAATATAACATTGATCACATCATTAGATCATGCTTGCGTAGTTAGGCTGCTCATTTTTTTTCAAGGCTTATTTGACCTTATATAAAAAACCATTATTTCAAACCAACCAAACCATGTCATGTATGTCATTTGGACCTTGTTCATGCACCATCTGCTATCCAATATTATCTAAATTATTTATTCAAATCATATTTTTCAACCATTGAGTTGTCAATTAACCTTTCCAAGATCAAATTCAAAGATTGGTTGATTTTTATTTAGGCCTTGCTTTATAGGGGTTGATACATAGTTATTTCTCTTTTGGGTTACTTAACTTAGGTTAATAAATTACTCAAATTTGAAAACTATCACTTATTTTTTATTCAACATATCCTCATCATTGTTTATACCTTTATTTGGGAAAACATAGTCTTATCTCCAAGTGTCTTTTGCCTTATGGCTTATACCAACTGATCATGTTTATGTTTGATTATATATGTTGGGTCTATGTCAAAGTTATTTCAACCTTGTTAGATTAAATAAAATCATGTCAACCTTTATTTCAAAGTCTATATTTTGACACCATTTGCCAAAATTATTGGTAGCTCATGTTTGTTTGAGCTTAGCTTTTGACTCCACATTTGGATAAAATCCCTAAGATCTCAACTTTTCCCATTCCTAGTGTAGACCTTGTTTGGAACACATTGTTCTAGACTTTGACATGCCAATTTTTATTCATTTCTTGACCTTTTATGTGTATAACATTTGACATTACAAATTTTATGTTAGACTATTTTATGTCAAGTTCTATCATAAACCATTTTAGAGACACAACTCCATTTTCAGACCATGTTGGAGATACATATCCACTTTCGACCAAGATAGATCATGTTTGAACCCTTTATCCTTTAGACATAGTTTTTCAATGTTTTCAAAACTCTAAGCCTTATATATATATATATATATATATATATATATATATATTTCATCATTTATAAGGATATGACTATATACACTTATGGTGGAGTCATGTACAATCCAAGTTATGATATAATGGTTACACAAATTGACTATAACCAAATACCTAGTTATGATCCAACTTGAGACCTTGATTGGTATGAAGAGGCTTGTGAGGAGGACTTTGTTGAATACGCAAATATAAACACTATTATTTGGGAGATGGATCCATACCTTCTTTACAATGATCAATACATAAATCATAGTCAAGAACCAACTTATGACACAACTCGATACATTGATTGGGATGAAATGGTTTATGAGGAATACTTGATGCTTTGGCTTGGGTGAGAAATCACCCTCCATGATTTACTTTTATTCTTTTACCCACAGCTACGCCTAACCCTCCATATTATATGAGCTACCAAGTTCCACAATATCCAAGGAATATTATTACCATTCTAGGACCTCATCTTTTCACTTGTAATGGAAACCAAAATTTAAAATGCCCTATCCATACCATTATATGACTTATTCCTTTGGATTGTGTGAGAAATCATTATCCATAATGACCTATTATTATCTAATCCAAACCTCAACCAATCTAATCACAACTTTAACTAGCCATTTAACTAATCCAATCACAACCCTAGCCAATCATTCAACTACAACTCTACCCAGTCCAATCATTACCTCAAACAAGATAATTATTTGAGGACCAAGCTATATTCAAGACTATTGTGTTACAACCAAACATAAACAAAGGCCAAATCATTCAAACAATCAAAGATGTTTTTGGAACCAACCATTTGTGATAATTCAACCTATGATGAATCACTTTTTATCCCTATGTCTATTTCTTAAGAGCCTCCTATCAATAATATTATATCTGAGGAGTTGTATCTTGACCTTTGTCATACTATTTATAAGTCTCACTTTGACATGTTATTCCTAGTGGAGCCCATTATGCCATCATAGGCCATTATTTGTCCAAAACCAAACATTTAATATCACATCATTATAACAAAGTACCCATCAAATGAAGAATCATAATTAGAATTAGGTTTTAATCTTGAACCAACATCAAATTTATCATAAAAAATAACATCAACATCAATCTCAACCTTGGATTCAGATTCCTTTGAGTTGTAATCAGATTCAAATACAAAACATGTTTATGACTATTATAACATTGGTTATGCATGCTTAGTAGATCAGTATGAATATATTTGTGATCCTTCTATAGTTTTCGATTATGAGTACTTCAACATCACCACAAGTTCTCCTAGTTTTTTAATGAGGATTGTGCAACCAAACCCCATTCCATTACCACCAACCAACATAGCCATATCATTGATATTTCATCTCCAACCAACATAGAAATCACCCTCCATATTTACTTTTATTCTTTGACCCACAGCTATGCCTAACCCTCCATATTATGCGAGCTACCAAGCTCCACAATATCCAAGGAATATTATTACCATTCTAGGACCTCATCCTTTGGCTTGTAATGGAAACCAAGATTTAAAATGCCCTATCCATACCATTATATGACTTATTCCTTTGGATTGTGTGAGCAATCAATATCCATAATAACTTATTATTATCGAATCCAAACCTCAACCAATCCAATCACAACTTTAACTAGCCATTTAACCAATCCAATCATAACCCAAGCCAATCATTCAACTACAACCCTACCCAGTCCAATCAATACCTCAACTGAGATAATTATTTGAGGACCAAGCTATATTCAAGACTATTTTGTTACAACCAAACATAAACAAAGGCCAAATCATTGAAACAATCAAAGATGTTTTTTGAACCAACCATTTGTGATAAGTCAACCTATGATTAATCACTTTTTATCCCTATGTCTATTTCTTAAGAGCCTTCTATCAACAATATTATCTCTGAGGAGTTATATCTTGACCTTTGTCATACTATTTATAAGTCTCACTTTGACATGTTATTCCTAGTGGAGCCCATTATACCATCATAGGCCATTATTTGTCCAAAACCAAACATTTAATATCACATCATTATAAAAAAGTACCCATCAAATGAAGAATCATAATTAGAATTAGGTTTTAATCTTGAACCAACATCAAATTTATCATAAAAAATAACATCAACATCAATCTCAACCTTGGATTCAGAGTCCTTTGAGTTGTAATCAGATTCCAATACAAAACATGTTTATGACTATTATAACATTGGTTATGCACGCTTAGTAGATCAGTATGAATATATTTGTGATCCTTCTACAATTTTTGATTATGAGTACTTCAACATCACCACAAGTTCTCCTAGTTTTTTTAATGAGGATTGTGCAGCCAAACCCCATTCCATTACCACCAACAAACATAGCCATATCATTGATATTTCATCTCCAACCAACATAGAAATCACCCTCCATGATTTAATTTTATTCTTTGACCCACAGCTATGCCTAACCCTCCATATTATATGAGCTACCAAGCTCCACAATATCCAAGGAATATTATTACCATTCTAGGACCTCATCCTTTGGCTTGTAATGGAAACCAAGATTTAAAATGCCCTATCCATACCATTATATGACTTATTCCTTTGGATTGTGTGAGCAATCAATATCCATAATGACCTATTATTATCGAATCCAAACCTCAACCAATCCAATCACAACACTAGCCAACCATTCAACTACAACCCTACCCAGTCCAATCAATACCTCAACCGAGATAATTATTTAAGGACCAAGCTATATTCAAGACTATTGTGTTACAACCAAACATAAACAAAGGCGAAATCATTGAAACAATCAAAGATGTTTTTTGAACCAACCATTTGTGATAATTCAACCTATGATGAATCACTTTTTATCCCTATGTCTATTTCTTAAGAGCCTCTTATCAACAGTATTATCTCTGAGGAGTTGTATCTTGACCTTTTTCATACTATTTATAAGTCTCACTTTGACATGTTATTCCTAGTGGATCCCATTATGCCATCATAGGCCATTATTTGTCCAAAACCAAACATTTAATATCACATCATTATAACAAAGTACCCATCAAATGAAGAATCATAATTAGAATTAGGTTTTAATCTTGAACCAACATCAAATTTATCATAAAAAATAACATCAACATCAATCTCAACCTTGGATTCAGAGTCCTTTGATTTGTAATCAGATTCAAATACAAAACATGTTTATGACTATTATAACATTGGTTATGCATGCTTAGTAGATCAGTATGAATATATTTTTGATCCTTCTAAAGTTTTTGATTATGAGTACTTCAACATCACCACAAGTTCTCCTAGTTTTTTAATGAGGATTTTGCAACCAAACCCCATTCCATTACCACCAACCAACATAGCCATATCATTGATATTTCATCTCCAACCAACATAGAAATCACCCTCCATGATTTACTTTTATTCTTTAACCCATAGCTACGCCTAACCTTCCATATTATATGAGCTACCAAGCTCCACAATATCCAAAGAATATTATTACCATTCTAGGACCTCATCCTTTGGATTGTAATGGAAACCAAGCTTTACAATGCCCTATCCATACCATTATATGACTTATTCCTTTAGATTGTGTGAGAAATCAATATCCATAATGACCTATTATTATCGAATCCAAACCTCAACCAATCCAATCTCAAATTTAACTAGCCATTTAACTAATCCAATCATAACCCTAGCCAATCATTCAACTACAACCCTACCTAGTCCAATCAATACCTCAACCGAGATAATTATTTGAGGACCAAGCTATATTCAAGACTATTGTGTTACAACCAAACATAAACAAAGGCGAAATCATTGAAACAATCAAAGATGTTTTTTGAACCAACCATTTGTGATAATTCAACCTATGATGAATCACTTTTTATCCCTATGTCTATTTCTTAAGAGCCTCTTATCAACAGTATTATCTCTGAGGAGTTATATCTTGACCTTTTTCATACTATTTATAAGTCTCACTTTGACATGTTATTCCTAGTGGATCCCATTATGCCATCATAGGCCATTATTTGTCCAAAACCAAACATTTAATATCACATCATTATAACAAAGTACCCATCAAATGAAGAATCATAATTAGAATTAGGTTTTAATCTTGAACCAAAATCAAATTTATCATAAAAAATAACATCAACATCAATCTCAACCTTGGATTCAGAGTCCTTTGAGTTGTAATCAAATTCAAATATAAAACATGTTTATGACAATTATAACATTGGTTATGCATGCTTAATAGATCAGTATGAATATATTTGTGATCCTTATATAGTTTTTTATTATGAGTACTTCAACATCACCACAAGTTATCCTAGTATTTTAATGAGGATTGTGCAGCCAAACCCCATTCCATTACCACCAACCAACATAGCCATATCATTGATATTTCATCTCCCACAAGTGTTGATTGGAAGTGACATAATCACACCTTGTTGAACTACATACATGGTGACATATTAGATGAATAAAATTAAGGAGACCAAGACCACAATCATATAGTAGAAAAACACTCTCCCAGTGAAATCTTTTTGGAGGCACTAGGGAATAATCAAAGTCAAAATTCAACATCTTCTAGTTAAACCTTTTTGGAGGCATTAGAAGACAATTAAATTCAAAATCCCATGTTACTTAGTGAAACCTTATCTAAGGTGCTATCAGAAAATCAAGATAACTTCTTTGGTAGAAACCTCTTCAAGGCACCAATAGTTGAGCACATAATTTATTCAGTATTTAATGATGACATTATCAAAGATCAAATCAAACTAGCTTTCACTCTATAGCCTAATCATATGGAAACTACTTTTAGTCCCAAACAACAAAATAATATGGTGGTATTACCAAGAGAATATTTAGAAGTTTTTGGCCCTACCACATCCAAAATTAGGTCAAATTTAGAATCAACAACATTGTGTGTGCCTGAAAATATTGATCTTCATTTATTTCCCATCCACCATCCTTTACATTATAATCCACCATTCCATTTCATAAAAAAACCTATCAACCAACATTTATCCATATTTACCATCCATGGTCACACTTTCTTCTATAGAGGGTATGAGGATATCTTATCTTGACACTTGAAGGCATCAGAATCAACTACTAATAAAGATTACAGAAACATCATTACCATCCAGAGTTTTATCAAGTTCTTGATGGATAAGTTATATAGATGAGGTGTGGGCTAGAAATTTACATGATTTAATATTCTAGTTGTATCATTTATTGATCAAGACATACATCTCCACTTTAGTAGAAAAAATAGAATCATTTATCATAACTAAGCCAGAATCAAACATGTACCATATCACATCAAGTTATCAATCCTTTTGACATTGTTGTGTATCCTAAACATTTTCCTTATCACTTGGGGAAAACCCTCTTACCATTCTATCTAATCTATCAAAAAATGTATGTAATGTCCCCATTTTCATGAGCATCACTTTGTAGAAGGATTAGCCTATTATGTGACCTTTGTAGGCTGATAGGATGGATAGAGGGTCATGATAGAGCTTGGCTTGGCTTCGACTATCAAAAATTTTCCAATTGGCTTTCATTTCGGCTCTTTCGGACACCATTTTCCTGAGTTCCTATTTCTTAGGGATTTTTGGTACTCAGTAGAGCACCCCTATTTTGGTATGGTCATGTGTGGAATCACTCCCTTATTCGCCAGCTTTAGATGGATCAAGAATCGGACATGTGTCGAGGGAGATATTAATATTTAATTGATTTAATTAAATATTAATTGTTTGGCATAATTATAACTATGGGAAAATTAAAAAGAAAAGAGAACCCTAATTTTTAATTATGAAACCCTAATTAGGGAAAATTTCACTTTTCTAAAGTTATAAGGGTTTCTCATTGGGAAGAGAGCCATATTGATATATATTCATGTTGAAGACAAATTTTGCTAAGTGTTTTTTTGAGAAGACTAAGCCAAGGGTTTCCAGTATTCTTTTGCATTGGAGAACATGCAATCTTTAGTGTGTGAAATTAAGAGGCTGTGAGATATTAGTTGATCTATTTCTAGTTGAGAGATAACTTCACACAGAGGTTATCACAGGGGTTCATAGGTATTTATTACATCAGGGTTTGATCCAAAAATTATCCAGAACAAGATTCAAGGTTGTGGCACAATTTTATAGGGTTTTGGAGTACATCCATACTAGGCTGTACCATTTTTTCTACCACTATACAGAATCCATATGGTACTGTATCAGGCCATATAATACCAGTAGGGGCATTTTCTCTCTCTTAGGGCAAAATGCCTTTTTAGAAAAATTGAGGATACCCTTTTGAGTGCCTACACTTCTATCATCTTTTTGTACCTTCAAAATCATGGAGAGTGGGGTATTTATTGTAGCTATACCAACTATACCTGATCTAGGGTTTGTTGGAAAAATTAGGTTTTTAACAATATTTTTATATTATTTTTATATGCAAGACAGAGATATTCTATTGTAATCATCTAGATGAATAATAAGATCATTGATTATCTAGTTAAGAGATTATTCTGCTATTTATTATTTATTTGAAATTATTTTTGTAAAATCACATTCTTCTTCATTTCAAGTAAAAACCCCAAAAAAAATCAAAAATATACAAAAATAGTCAAAAAATATTCTGTATCAAAATTCAGGGAAAACAAGGGTTTCTACAATTTATTATCTTAATCAATCATTATTCTATCATATCCTGTTCTACCATATCATTCCTATTTAGAATAAAGCCAATTTTTAGTCATCCTATCTAGTCTTGTTTTGATCTTGGTTACTTTGGTTCCTCCCATAATTTTTCCAAAGGATTTTAGATCAAGCTTCAATAATCAATCAAATTTTTGTTTACAATGACAGTATATGAAATTAGTGAAATATTTGATTTGGAAATATATCTTTCATTTTATGTCCTATATCAAGTTTGCTTATGTGATCCTGATTATATTACCTCTTGGGGCAAATCAATTTTCACCAATATTGATAATAATTATAAATACCTATGGAAAAATTAGTATAAATGATTTAATCCATTGTATCTTAGTTATAATTGCGTATGGATAAAATAGGGGAAACATTTATTTATCATACATTTCCACATCACCTTGTCATTACTATTTTCATTTGATTGGCCATTTGTCGTATATGAAAACTTAATGAGACCTAGTTAGTTTTTTCCCACCTTTTGTGTGGACAAAATTACTATGAATTGAGGTCATTTTGGGACTATGTAGGCTATGTTCAATTCATTTTGTGGTCACCTTAGTCTCCCTTTGCCATATGCTCTCATCATTTTGTGGAGAAACTTAAGCCAATGCTCTCACCATTTTGTGAGTAGGTATCTTGTCATTCTCTAACGAGTTAAGATACCTCAAAATTTCAAAAACATTTGTAACATTTCAAAATTCAAAAACATTTATCCTATCTAAGCCTAGTTCATCATCCTTGATATATCCTCTTGGGGCAAAGTCATTGTTAAATTGCTTTATTTTGCTTTTGATTTCAAGAGTTTATTTATTTGAGTGCTTTCTATTTGTTTATTTATTTGTTTTTCTACTTACTATTTTTCTGATTTCAACATTGTTACCTCAGCTTAGTTTATATGCATTCATTAGGTGATTCCTCAAACACATTATTCTTGAGTCTATCTATATTCATATGTTGACATTATCATCATGGTTATTATCATTGGTGTATTATTTTCAATTGATTACTAGATCATGAGTCAGTCCTTATGCACATTTTGACCAAGTCTTCATGGTTTTCTATCATGAAGCCTACCATCATGTGCTATAACAAAAATTAGATGCAAGAGGCCTATGAGCAATGGAACATCAAAAGTTTATCCTTGGCACCTTGACAAATCCTTCCACACCCATCTTGATCAAATTAAACATTGACCATTATTTGTATATCAATGATAATTATGAAAAGTATCTTCACATTGGTAGGTATAACTAAATCATTCCCATTAATCAATCTCATTCTTCTACCCATCTCTTTCATCACTTTGTGCATTCTCATATGTTTAGTTGTTTATGGATTCTTTAGTCATTATACCATCACATCTATATTTGTGCCAACTCATCTTTAATATATATTATAATTTATATCCTTGAATTATTCTTGCTAATCCACCCTACTGGGGCATAAACTTATCAAACATCATCTCTATCAAACAATCCAGGTCATCTTAATGATTATAATTACCTATGGGAAAATCATTATTTTGACTTTTTTTCCTAATTATAACCACCTTTGGGAAAATCATTACCTTATAAATTAATGCATGCAAGCATTTTCTCATTTGGATTAAAATAATCCATGGGTTAATTCTACCTTTCTTCTTGCTTCTTTTCGAGGGACTATCTGTCAACCAATATGATGACCACTCCCTCGAGGGGACATCATCCTAGGATTCACAAACATTGTCAGGATATTTTTCTTCAACTATCATCTTCTTTTTGGCATACATGCCTTTCCTCATTCTTTGAGAAGACATTGTTGTACCTATGGTTTTTCAACATCTTCCAAAATAAGGGCAAAATCTAGACACCTAATATTAGTCACCAATGGATTCATATCTATCATTATACCAATTCTTGTCAATAATTGAATACCTAGCCTAATAATTTCCATAAGTCTCAAATTTGGCTTCATAAACATGCAATTAAATCAACTTGGTCCATAAATCAATTAATTTGGGTAAATGTGCATTCAATTAAATCAAATATTGAAACAAATGACCAAATTCCTAAATGGGATTAATTAAAGTGAAAATATTGATCAAAGCCTAATTAAACTTATCCTTGAGTAAATGAGCTAATAAATCAATTACCAAAAGGGAAAATTAAAATATCAAGAGAATCTTATAACATCCTAGAAGCTACTCATTACCTTTGTGAGTTGTCTCAAATGGAATTTTTAAAAATAATATCCTAAGAATATTCCAAACTCAACCAAGGTTCCAATTTAACCCATTCCAAGTGATTTTGAAGCCTATAAAAGCAACACTAGAGCTCTTCATTTAGAGAGCTTGGACATAGTAGTTTTATTATGTAGGAATTTGGTCATGAATGTAAACATAATGTTATAATGCCAAAAATCTTCCAAGCCTAGCCAAATCAAGCCATATCAAACCAAAGCCAAGCATTGAACAAGGTGCCAAGAGGAGATGAAGGTAGACCCACTCCATTGATGAAGACCTTTTGAGCACAAATCTAAGCAAGCTAATGAAGAAGCATTTTATAGCAATCAAGGATTTAGGTAAGGAATTTGTATTTTTGTTTAAATTATCATTTCCTTCCATTTATAATTGTGTTTTTAATTGGTTTGTTCACCATGCTCCACCCATGATTTAGACCTAGAGATGTTAGATTGTTAGTGATTTTATTTAATTATTTTTGGAACTAAATCTATACTAATATCCTTTCTTGAGTCAAATTCCTTGATCACATTGACGACCTGTGATATGAGATCATGACTATAAATCTACCACCTGAGTGTTTGAATCTACTTGAGATGACCAAGTTCCACAAGTAGTTTCTCTAATTAATCAAATCATCAATTCCACTAGGTGTGGTATAACTATTAACACTCTAAAATTCACCCTAAGAGGACAGGTTTTTTAGGCCTACCTCCAAGTTTTGGGTAACATGGGAATATCTCAAGGATGTGGGCGACCTATGGCTATGCTAAACCTTTAATTTATGGAGCTAGATCCCATTGTGCATCTAGTAAGCTCAAAATCACTAAACTTACTAATTTTTTGGGGTCAAAATGAATAGAGAAGTGTATAAAAGTAAACTTAATCTAAACATGGTGATGCACCAATATAAGTTATCCACTCTCTTTAACCTTAAATAACACTAAAGGACAATATATGAAGCTAAATAACTATCTCCAAGAGCTTCTAGGTAATAGTGTTTCATATAGAGGCTATATTAGATGACTAGAACATGAGGGTATTGAATGGAAGGTCTATTTCAAGGCACTTACCACTCAAACTTCCACTCTAATCTTTGACATTAGCACCCTACACACTATATGACCCACATAGAACATCTACTAGTATCTAGGTGAATCAAAGACCTAAAAATAGAGAGAAACCTGCCACCTATGTAAATCAAACAATAATAAAACACTATATACTAACATGAAGAAGTTTAAATAGTCCATATATTAGTCCAAAAGGTATATAAGATGCAAATCTAGGTAGAGTTTCTTCATACCCAGCTGAGGGATGATTATAATGGCCTTAAGGCCTAAATTTATAGAAGAATGAGAAGGTGAGAGAGTAAAATATAGTATGGAAGTTTAATTTAGATTCATTAATGACTATAATCCACTCAAAAAATAGTTATAATATCCCTCATGACATCCTTCATGCATTGCCTTCATGGTTGGTAATCTTTAATGGGCCCTTTAGGCATTGAGGTGGAGTGGTAGAGGTTGGTTATAACTTGTTTCACCTATTTAAAATAGTTTACATTCCAAAATATGGTCAATGGTTCCTCCTTTGGTATTTAAAAAATGTTGAAGTGGTGTAATTAGGCCTCCATGGATCATCTAGCAACCCACTTTCTCTTTGTACATGTTAACTAGGCTAAAAAACTACTCATTATCTATGATGATCATAGAATTTGTTCCTACTTACTTCAATGAATTAGTTAAAGGGGTATTATGACCTTATATTTACCTCTTTAACAACCCCTCTATGCCATTAATCCTCCTCTTATTTTACCAAGTAGGTATATTAGGGAACTAGGCCTAACCACTTGACTGCAAACTATATGAATGAATATGAGACCTATATAGAACCTTAGGAACATGTGAATAAACATGATAAATGTATATACAAATTTCCTACACTATGAATTAGTCCTCTTTCAATAGTGAAAATTTGAAATTCAACATGACTTAATTAATTAAACCACCTCTCACTAGCACTTGTATAAGTATTTAAAAGTATATTTGTGAACATTTTATAATCTAAGAGGGATAAATATTCCACACACTACCTTTCCTAATGGTTTTAAACTTCTTAATAAGTTTTACACTATACTTTCCTCATCAAATCTTATAGAAACATGCTTATTAGGGGCTTTGTACAACTATCTGTTTAATCTAATACCATGGACATGACCTTCTCATAGTATATCATGTGTTTAAGGTGTTTAATAAGATATACTAATGCAAATGGATGCAAATAATTCAATATCTTCTTAACGAGGTCATTATTAGGGTTTATACAAGGTTTTGGAGGTTTACCATCTTAATGATGGTTAATAGATTATAGACCTCTAAACCAAAACCTTTTTCCATGAAAATCTACCCCAAATATTCATATAAATATCTTTAATATCTCTTGGTCCCATGTAGACTATAAGTTGAGATATGAGTATAATTTGGTGACCCTTGAGCTCTTGGTCAGCATTTTATGTAGGTTAAAATCTTAAGGTTTATTAATAAATATGAGATACCTAATGAAACTCTCTCCTTCATGGATGGAGAGTGAATATTTGTCCTAAAATACCCCTAAGATAACTAGCTTTGATTCCTTTTTCCATGAAAGATATGAATGTTTAAGTTGTTAGCTTAAGGTGGCATATTAGTATGTTATAGCTCGAGGGAGGTATTAAGACTAAAATGGTCACTTTTATGTTTTCATCTACCTATAAAATTATCTTTAGGGTCTATAATATACCCCCACACCTTCTCATTACCATCAATACTATTTGGGGTCTTATTTAGTCACTAAGATTGAGGTGAGGTCTTAAGTAATCAAGAATGGCTTTAGGCCTCATAGGCTTAGACTAAGTCTCAAGGTTATAAGTTACCTGTAGGTAGTCACTAATAGTTATAATGAAATAATAACATCCTTATGAATCTAATATATAACCTATTCACTTTCTCTCATTAACCAAAAACATTATCTTTTCCCTTTTTCTATGATAGGTCTGTCTAATTGGCCACTACCCAACCCAAGTGCTTAAAAGTTATTGTTAGAGACCTAGAGTAGGTTCTCTATCTCATCTTATTGAATATCGGTATTTTTTTTTTTTTTTGGGGGGGGGGGGGGGGGGGGGGGAGAGTGGGCACATATATCAATGTTTTCCATATTTTACAACACTTTTTGAGCTAAATGTTTCTTCAACCTTTCTCTTTTTACTCCCTTATAGTCTTGCCTAAGGTTTATGAGTGGTTAGGCTTGTATAGCCCTAAAGGATAGGTTTGTCTACCTTATCTTCTCAAATTAGGCTCATATCATCTTGAAAACATTAATATTACTTTATTAATTCTTCCTACAATGTCTTTAGACCTCTAAAATCCTCTAAACCTTTATATGCCTTCAACATTTATACATAGTCCCCATTTAGGCCTATTTAGGCTATTAGGTTCCTTCTTTCCTAGAGGATCAGAGTGTTTATATGGAAAACATTGTGATATTTTAGGGAACTTATTAAGAAACTCTCTTTTCATCCTTTCACTTCACTTCTCTAAATGACTCCTTATGTTCTCACTCCTTACTAAGGACCCTACCTATAGGTGGCAGTCCTATACCTTTAATTGTGTTATTAGGTGAGAGTTAAAATTTATTCCTTAATGGAAATCTAACCCACTCACAAAATTAATCATCATCTCCATGGTTTTTATTAGTCTCAATACACTATCCTCACCTTGAAGACATTTTAATATAGGGTTGATGCTCAAGTTGTCTTTCATCTACAATCAAGCTTGTAGATAGCAATTAACACCCTTGGCTATGTGAGAGAGTGGATACCATTATGAAAAACTTATTTTTATTCATCAAATTTATCATTTATGCTATGAATTTTTAATCCATTTTTACTTTACACCCTTTAATTCCCCTCAAGATTGGTTTTTATTTTCAATTATCCTGTTGATATAGTCAAGCTTGTAGATGGTGATTCTAGGTCTTTTTGACCATGAATATGAATTTGATAAGTGGGCATGATGTTCCATTATTTCCTTAGTTCATTAATATGTGTATGACCTCTTGTTTTCCATTCTATCTCGTTGGATCTCTTTATAACCTCATCATTCCCTCAATGTTCTTGAATCTTACCATTATAGCTCTATGTGCATGGAAAACTTGATTGAGCTCTCATCTTGGGGTGGTTGAGATTGTGTTGATCCTATATGACCCTAATATTTTCATCTCCCTACTTAATCATATGTATTATAACTCCACAATGATATTTTATACCTCTTACATCTCAACCCAATAGTGGCTACCTTACCTACTTAGTCTGTGTTGAAAGGTCTATAGTGATTATGAGAGCCTGCCCTTTAGAGCTGAGGTGAAGGGTTGATCCTTATTTTAACCTATTTAATCCAAATTTTATATTTATACATAGGTCTTTATGACTCCCCTTGAGGTTTCTCAATGTCTTCATGCCCCATCCAAACACTCAATACCTCATTTGCTTGGTTTGCCCAAATAGGCCTATAGGTGACTAAGTGAGGGCTTGCCTTTTAAAGGCTTTAGGCATGAGAATGGTTTAAGTATAGGGTAGTGATGTACATGAGGTAAACATCAAAAAATCATAAATTAGGTATGAATTACATGTATGCCTTTTAAACTGATCCTGATGGTTCTCTATAGCCAGCTTATTCATAGGTACAAATAGACCACACTACATGAATTATAGTCACCTTGGAGATAGTACTTCAAGGATTTGTTTGGCCTAATGTTAGCTCAATTATGCTTGGGAGAGAAGGAATAATTTAATGGATCCAAGGAACTTCTTGATGATGTAAATTGTACTGTCAACAAAACCACCCTTTTGCCTATCATGAAGGTCAAGTTAGAATCTTCCCAGTCTAATCATGGGGTTCTAAAGGTTCATATAAGATCCTAAAGATGAGAGGGGTTTTTTATATTATAAGTCCTAGGTAATAATAAAAAACCTATAAAAACAACTTATTCCATCTTAACAATCAATAATCCATCTATCAAATCATGAATAAGTCAAGATAAGAATATATAATCTATTCTATTTGACAGAGAAAACATATGAGTTAGATAGTCTCTTGAAGAATAGAAATTTTATTAGATGATATATATATATATATATATATATATATATATATATATATATATATATATATATATTAAAATAATATCTTTGTTTCTTTTTTGGAATGTTCTCCAAGTAAAATCTTAAAATAAAAGAGATAGATCAAAGAAAAGAGAAGAGAACCAAAAATGTAAGTAAAAGTGTGAGATAACAAAAAACCAACTAAACATATAAAAATTAATTAAGACATCTATTCTAACTAAATAATTAAACAAAGAGAAAAGACCAAAAAACATTAAAAACTAAATCTAAACATAAATAAACAATCAAACTGTCTAATGATTAAGTCTAAACACTTAAAATATCCTAAACTTTAAATACATCTAAGAAAATAGTAATCTAAGAAGGGTTAATTATTATCTAGATAAAGAAAGAACAAAATATAAAATAAGAAACTATTTAGAAACTAAAACAAAAAGAAATTAAGATTAAAAATAAAATTAAGAAGATAACCAAAAAATAGAAATAAAATCAAATTTAGAAGAAATATGAAAGATTTAATTATATTAAAGTTAAAGTCAAAAAAATTACAAAAGAATATGCAAGTCTCAAGGGGAGATTCATCTTAACAAAAAATATATATTTATTAATAAAACCAACATTCTTCCTTTACAAAAATTTGAATGACAACTTTACAGTCCAAATAGATCAATGAAGTGTCACAAAATAGCAAAATGTTTATCATTATTTAGGATGAATACTTGAAATCTATGAATAGGACTACAAATAGCAATCATCAAAGATGCTAATCTTAACAAACTTTAGATAATTAGTATTAAATGATAAATAAAGTTGGATATACCTATGTTGTATAAGCAATTACTCAAACATTAAATAAAGTACCATTGGGTCTATCTGCAAAAGTTGTACTATCTCAAAGAAGTTACATAGAAAGAAGAAAGATGAATGATTGACTTCAAAAAATATCTGTCTTCAATATCTATTATTCTTCTATCTTCAAATGAATCCTTGATCTCTTCTTATACCTTCAAAATTAGTTACAAATAAGTTACAACTAACTTTAGTTAGTTATTAGTTTATGTTAACTAATTGAATTTTTTTCTAAAGTCAATTAATTATAACAATTATTAGTTAAGGATAGGTTTTTATTTAAGACTATAAAGTCTTAATTGATTAAGTCATCTAAAAAAAACCTGGGGGTACTAATCTTAACGAGTGGGGACCCATATTAATTAATAATATAATAGAATACACATTTTACTCATAAAATAAATAAATTGACAATTGATAAATCATATGCTTATTAATCCATAATGCATATTAATTAACTTAAGCATATATATTTATGTCAGAACTCTAAAATTGTTGTATTTTCAAAATTCATCAAAGTCTGATACTAAAGTATCAATCTATAAAATCATGTTCTGCCATGAGAAATTCAATAAACAAAAGTATATCCCCTAGATAACCAATAATCTTTTGAATAAGATAATACTTTAATTACATGTTTGTCTTATTCATGAAGACAAACATTATATTCTATCTCTATAGAAAGAAAGGGCACCAATATTATTCTTGAACCAACTATACAGTCTCAATCTCTAATTTAATTCTCTTTAACATCCTAACTTCCCTTGGTGTATCTAGTTTAGATTGACTTTCAGTAGTCCTCTTTTTCATAGTGGAAGGTGGAATATCAATTGTCTTCTTTCTACTAGCATACCCTTGGATTCCCATATTTAATCTCTTAGAGCCCAAAATAGGTTCACTATGAGAAGCATTCAAACCCAAACCTTTACCTTTCATGATAGGCTATCTATGGTAAGGATAAAGTGCACCAGAAGTAGTGGCCATGTTTCTAAAATATTTGGCATGGGAAATCTCAATTTCTAACTATGTAGTCTAATTTACAGCTAGAGATTCAGTAGCAAGCTCAACTCTATCAACATTACGAGGTTGGAGTGGCAAACACTATGGATTATTGTTCAAAATATGGGATGAGCTACTTTGAGAAGGGGTTTGAGATCTAAACCTATGACCAAAGAAATCCATGTTACCTCTATAACCCCTATTAGCTAGATTAGTAGGCAAATTACTTAGAATGTCCTAAAATTGAAGATCAAAAACATCAAAATAAATGGACATTTGTGTTCCTCTATAGAATTTAGGGCCAAAGCTTCTTGCTTAGAAACCACCCCTATGAAAACCTTTGATGGGTTGGTTAATATCACTATTAGAACTCTATCCCCATCCCCTATTATCATTACTCCTTATTGAGTCTAGTTGGTCCCACCCTGACATTATGACCAATCTAAAAATAACATTCAAATCTAACATTTGGGAAACAACTAATATCAAAGAGACAAAACTAAAAATTGCTTTAACAAATTGAAACCAAAGTGTATCATGAATTGAAAACCATATATCTTAATCAAAATTTGTCCTTAACACTCAAATATTATCATAATATTATAATTTCATTTTAGAATATCTTAATGAGATTTAAAATGTAACCAAGAATGTCTCAAAATATCTCACTGTTCTAACCACAAGTGACTGTGTTCAATCTAAACTGAATATAATTATCATCATTTTATCTCACAAATTCCTTGATAGTTCATGAGACTCTATATTGTAGTGATTTATATAGAATTGAAATGAAAAATGTCAAGAGACCTTAACTTCAATATCCATTTTCAAATTAAAACCCATTACTTCAATTTGGAGGTGTAATTTTAACAAAAACTTCATAGTCTATCCAATCTCATTGAAAATTAACACTTATAACTAAACATCAAATGGATTATTTAGAAAAGAGATAACTTTGATATAATTCCAAAAAAAGGTTGAACACATTAAATATTATAAATTGTCTCCAAAATTGAGATTAGGAAAAATTTATATCTCCAAAACTATCACAATAAATCAAAATTGCATGAGAAACTTATTTTGAAAATTAAATGAGTTGCAAGCATCAAGATGGACTAATGAACCAACATATTCATATTTCCAAAATTGTACATTCTAAAATACCCATTTTCACAAGAAAATCCCACAGGATCTTATTTCAAACAAACTTAGCAAAGAAAGACTAGAATTTTGAGAAAAAATGCCCAAAATCTTCAAAATTTAACATAACTCATCAAATGTCCAAACTTAAAACAAGGTTGATAATCAAATCATTTATACTAAAACTAAACTATAGGCTTTCTAAGATAATCACAATATACCAATTATGTACTAAATATCCAAATTAAAATTAGAACATCTTCATTATTTTGCAACTCAGATATTCCTATACCATAAATATACATGAATCATAATTTCAATGGATAAGTTGATTATGTTTTATTTTAATGCAAGTAATTTCATGCATGTAAATCCCTTTGAATCTAAATGCCATATAGTTAGGATAAAACCCCTAATTCATTCCGTAATTTCTTAGATTTTGATCATATTAAAGAAAACAAAATAACAACCTTGATAAGTTGATAACCAAAGATTATGTCAAAGCCACATTGACTGTTTATAAAATGAAAGCCTCAAAACCCAACCACTGACTAGCTACAAAAAATAAAAGAACTATCCAATTTTATAGATTCTCATAACTTACTAAATTGCTCCCAAAATATGTAAGTGACCTTTTTCATCAAGATTGACACACATGCACCACTTATCATGTTATCTAACATTCCTTGAAACAATATTCTAAAATAATCACTCAAAAATAACAAAACCATGTTCATATTTTGATAGTTAAACCTTTATTATTTCACCAACCTAGAATAACTCATAAACTAGAGATTATTATTTGTGCTCAAAAGGGTTTCAAATATTCATGCATGAATAACTATTTATCATTTAACTTATATTCAACATGTATACCATTTCATGCACATCAAACAATACTCTCAAAACATTCAAAGAAACCATTTTAACTTTTCAAATAGTTTGCATGTAGCTCAGGTCATATGCTTTCCTCAATATAGTCCACACTCTTTTAATGAAAATCATATAATAAATACTGAGAGCTTTCAATCACATACGTAGAAATTAAATAGAACTAATCCTTTATTGAAACTATAAATTTTTCATAAACACCATGATATTTCTAGAAAATAATATAACCAAGGTTTGTATCAACATACCTGGAAATACACCAAATATTCCTTAGATAATATCTTTCCATAAAAACCTTGCTCTATAACTCAAATGTCATCCAGCTAGGGATCTAATTTGGTAAAAAAGTTTGTAACTATGAACAATAACCAAGAAAATTGAGACTTTTATTTTCCAACTTACCTCCATAACAAAATTTATGACATGTTCACTCTCTATTGGCCTACATTTACTGATTATGTACTTATAAACTTTTCTAAATTATTTATTAGAAAATCCAAAGTTAGAGATAACTATTATTCATACTAAACCCTCATGTTAAACCTCAACTAATTTATTCCATTTGAGTTAATATCACCTCACATTAACTCCTTATACCACCAAATCTACAGATGATCTCAAAGCATCAAAACCATACCTTTAGACTTTAATGCTTATGCTAACTCACATTTCCATAGTGTCAACCAACCTCCAACTCAAAAGATGATTTATCTTGTTACTTAATCAACCAAAAGGATCCTTAAGACTTAGTGAATTATGCAAACCTCATGGTAAACATTATATGTTTTATAATTATCAATGACTTAACATCATAGTACAACTATGATAGGCCCCTTTGGACTATTTAAATATCTCAAACCAATTAAACATAAATATAAACTTCTTAAATCTCAAATGAATCTTTATAATATTGATATTTTACTCCATGAACAAGTCCAAGGTTGATAACTAACTTTATATAAGTTTATACCTAATGAATAATGGTGTGCATGCCTTGATGTTATATTCACCAAAATGAATACTTATTCAAATCTTAAGATGAATGAGACTTGGAATATAAACTAGGTAATTATGATCTAAACCATGTAGCCAAGCAACCATATCATTAGATAAAAGGAAAAATTATGCAAGATAGATGAAATATAATGACAATATTACCAAATTAACTTAAGCATATTGGTACTTCAAATATCCATCATATCATTAGTAGTGAATGAGATTGAGCCATAAATCAAATCTATATCTTCAAAATAGATTTTGAATGTATAAATTTCAAATGAAATGTTTTAAAAAAGATCATATCACCATTATATATTTTGATTAATCAAATAATATCACATATTATCTAATACTAAAAATGCATTCTCCATCTGAAACTACCTCAAACTGAACCAAACTAAATTATCAAAATAACTGATCACAAATAACTATATATGAATATATTTTTTTCATTTATCCATCATGATTGTTTAAGCCACTTAAAACATAAGTAGGGATTCATCAAGTAAGCATTATTATTCTATAATAAAAAATGCATCTAAAAATACTATCAATCAATAGGGTCCCCGACATAGTTTTAAGTTTTATGATAGGGTCATCTCTATGGTAGCAAGTATTAGATTTTTAAAAATTAGGGGGTGTATAAAATATGCATAAAAAAACTTAAAATCAAAATAAAATAACCAAACCTTCCATTTTATGCACTAAAGGCTCTTTAACATGAAGAAACTTGTCTACAACTTGTACATGTAACAACTTAAATGTTTATCTACCTTTAGGGCTCACACATGTGAACTAGGGTAGAGATTGATGGATAAAGATATTGAGGACTTTTATAATACATATCAAAACATTTATCACATCAAAAAATTAAAATTGCACTAAAACTATTGCAAGTTTGACCCCTTCACAGATGGAGAAGGTAACTCTAACTGCTTAACTTATTAATGTTTATTCATAAAACACAAGTGATCAATCTTGAATCCAATGCCCAATATTGGATTTTCATTATACTCCATTCCTTTGGACAAGATCTTGGACCCTCACCTTCTCTCTTTTATATGAACTGAGCATAAACCTAAAATGTTATCCATGGTTTCCAAAGAGCTCAATAGAAGAAATGGACTAGTTCTTGACTTGTTTTGCATCTTGTGGATGTCAAATTTCTTTAGCATACCTGAAAGAGACATTTCATGAAGTACCTAACTTTTATAACTATAGGATGACATTATGGATCCGTATAAGGGATAGAAATACCTACAAAGACTTTGTTATCTACATTTTTTCAAGTTTGAATCCTTAAGAAGCCATTGGAAGGTAAAGGGAGAGAAAAGAGGAGTTAGACATGTTTTTAAATCATTTAGTATGAGTGGGAAATATAAAAGGACATGTTTCTCATGTGTGGGTCCCATTTGATGAATAAAATGTAGGTTTGGCTTCTAAAAGGGTGACCTTCTATACCTATGAACACCTTGTCATGACTTAGAATATTAATGAGACCCATTTCAAAAATCATTCAAATATAATGTGACATTAAAACATTCCAATTTACAAATTATTATAATTAAAATGACTCATATGAGGTGTTTGAGGGTCATTTGATACATTTTAAGTGATAGTTAAATCATGGAATAGATTTGGGTAAGTATACCATGTAAAATTAGCTTGATCATTAGACTTCACATTAAAAACCAAACATGATTTGGATAGCCTTCACATATGATAACAAAGTCTTTTTCATAATAAGTGGCTTGAAACAAGCATGAAACTAATGAGAACTAGAAACCTTAACTTTGTCAAATTACTTTAATTTCTACTAGGAAACCTTAATTTTGTCAAATAATGAAAACACCACTCTTCTAGGATTAAAAAGTACAACAAAACTCTTCCACTCATTTAAGGACCATCATGAGGACTTGACACATCATCCAAAGGTCGAAAATAGTTATGACATTATGATTTCACAAGTAGGCTCTAACACATATCGTGATACCTCTAGCAATGCTAAAATGCTTACAAAAGAGACCAAAGAACACATTAAAATGCATAAGGGTCACCATGGATGAGCTTAAATGGGTGTCATGGATTTTTTTTTTTAATTTTATGGGTTGAAATTTGGATTGGGAGGATAAACAATCAACAGGCATTGGACAATTGCATCAAGACATGATACTAACATTAACACTAGTGTTTGTCCCAAATGTTAGTGTCTAGGGAGTAGGAAAGTAGGTATAGGTTCAAAACATGTAGAGATGGAAGATAAGTACATTTTAAGAATTTTTTATAAGATAAAAGGTACTATTTTTAAAAATAATACTAGTTAGACTAAGATAAATAGGCCAAGGGGAATAAGATAGATCAGATGCAAGACTTTCAAAAGTGGGAAAGGTATTGAACTGAGAGGAACAACCAAGGTCTAAGTTTTCCAAGTGTACAATATTGAGGTGTTATATAATCATAAAATAGTGTATACAAAAACATAACTTGTATATCATACATCTCATCTAATCAAATAATACCATGAAAATCATGTATGTAAACTATGAATGAAAAAAAACTCTAACATAGGAATATATGTATGTTATGTATCCATCGATAAAGATAAATGAAAATAAAATTATATTTTTATATTTTTTATTATTTTTGAATCTTTGTAATTTAATATAAGAAATAAACATGTTAAAATCCATGGGATTAATATGAGAAAATGAGTGGATCTCAATAAAATAAAATAAAATCCATTGATTTCAAACAAAATAAGTGAGTAAGATCAATTGAATAAAAATAGAAGAAAAATGCAAAAATTAAGAAAAAGATGTAGATAGGAAATCCAAGGGGTGAAAAAACACTATAATAATATGAGAAAGATTCCAAATATCTTAAACCTTCCCTTAAAAATCAATATATGCTAGGATGGAATGTATCAGTATATATATTGACATCACTAGGAAATATAAGCATGAATTTGGAATAAGATAAACAATAAAAATGGAAAATGTTAATATTGCATAGAAAGTAAGAAAAAACCAAGTGTCTAGAATAATATCAAGGTAAAAATAATACAAACTCCAAAAAAATCAAATCTAAAAAAATAAAAGGAATGTAATCAACTCAAGGGAGAAAGGCACATGAAAAACATGACATATAGAAGAAATAATCTATTTAAACAAAAAACTATAATACTAACTATATGTGTGGGGGGGGGGGGGGGGGGGGCGGGGGGGGGGGGGGGGGGGGGGGGTGGGGGGGGGAATTGCATCCATAACTAATAATCTAATATTTAGTGTGATAATCCAAAATATTACAATCAAATGTGTCACTCAAAGTATCGAAAAAATATACACGAGATGTGTACTAAGTGAATTCATTATCCCAAGAAGTAAATTGTGGAGTGTGTTAGAAGAGCTACCAAAAACTCTATAGAATCATTTTTAAAAATATCTCATTATAAAATATTTTATTGGATATGATCCATAGTAATAAGTCATAAAAAAATCTCATAAATGGGTGGATACAAATTGTTGGACTCGAAGGTGTGACTATAAGAGACAAATCTTGAGGATCTTGTACATGAGATAGTGTTTTCATTAAATATGAAAGTTTAATATAAGTAATAATTGATGGAGGTTATGTCATAGAATCAAATGTATTATCAACCATAACTGATGATAATGGAATAGTAGCTTGTGTCACTTTAGATTGGATGATTCATACCTCATGAAGTAAACTAGATGATTTCATGTGTGATATTTGAAGTAGGATATGAAGGTCATAAGGCATACCATAAATGTTTTGTACTTGTTTATGATAGAAAAATTGATATAATTATGTCATGTATATTGTATAACACTTATTTTATTAATCCATACACATCCAAGTAGTAGATCATATAACCACGTATCAAGAAAGACATAATAGAAAACCATAAGGGTCATAGGATCAACCATAAATGGTAGTGAAATAACACTAAGTGGTGTTCATGACATGAAATTTTAAATACAAAATATCATAATTGTGATAAGTAAATCTCATTTAGTGTAGCTTTGAATATATATAATTTTCTTACAATAATTTTTTTATAGAAAAAATGTCAATCATGATGCCATGTACAATCAAATGGTGATGGGAAAAATATATGTGAATATATATAGGACCATTATTTGTTCTATCATTAATTATTTCATGGTCATATAGTGTAATGGAAGAAACTTGCTATTGAGAACATGAAACCATGAAAATTATGTTATCAATCACATGTTCAAGTGAAATAATTAAGAACTATATATATGTTGTCATATGTACATTGTATTTATTTGTATTATTATGGTTTCGATTTATATTACATGATCAATTGGTGTACACTAGGTGTAGGATTAACATTGATATGTATATATAGGAATTGATGCCTTGTTATGATAAATGCTAGTTACAATGGATGCATGATTGGTATTTTTTAATATGTCCAAGTCCAAAGGATGAAATATAATAATATTATCATCAAGGCACATTGGTAAATGGATTGGTAATATGAGGAATAATAGAATCCTTAGGTTGTATATGAATACAATTATTTACCTGAGAAGGGGATGTAGTGTTAGGTGAAGGTATATAAGTATCAATAGTAACATGAGGATTATTATCCTTGCCAAATAATGTAAGTATAAAGTCTCAAAGAGTTAGAGAAGTATCATGAAATAAATGTATAAGGTCATGCTTAGTGAAGGATTCTTTATTCCTAATTCATTTTTGTATAGTTTTCAACTCCTACAATAAATCTTATAAACATTTAGGATGCTTGTTAGATTTAAAATTAGAAATGATAATAACTCCATATTGATCAACATTATTGGAAATATGAAAATCATCACAAAATTAATTGGTAACTATCATCATTGGAAAGAGTATTAAAAGGTAATTTACCATTAAAATATATACTATTGGCACCAACATCAAACATAAAATGAGGAATATCACTTGAAGTATCCATGATCAATGTCATAAGCCAATAGAAACAAAGGAAAAAATTAAAAATTAGATTAACAAAGGAGATGATTGAACCCTTAAAAAAACTCTAAATATAAATGTGGTCAAGGAATAAAAGCACATTCATCAATTTTTTTAAAATTTATTTAATATGAAAGTAGAAAGAGGTGAGTAGAAAGTTAAGGTTTTATCAAAGTATGTGAAAATAATATCTAGATCTGAAAAACAAATATTAGTTAAACATCCCTAAGGATAATATTCAAAATATATATGTGTTTGAAGAGTGGAAATGTTAAACATTCTTTTGACTAAAAGCATATTAGGGTGAATTAATATAAGCACAAATAGACAAAGTGGTTTCACAAGAGAGATATAGAATATAATAGTATAAAAAATATATAATATATATCTTAAGGGATAAAATTAGTAATGAAACATAAATTAAATTTATTTGACAAGCAATGAAAAATATGAAAATTTAAATTTATGAAATAATGACACATAGGCATAATCATTTGATTTTATAAGTGCACTAGTGTTTTAAAATGGATGAATTAGTGTTGTGTAATTTTGGAGTACTTAATGTCAAAGGAAAGATTCAACACCTACTTGGGTACTAATGAATCTATTTAGGGAGGTCTTAGGATTTCCAAGATAAGTAAATTATTTTTAGTTAGGATATGTAATCAGATGTGGGACTCAAACCACACATAGGTTATAAGACCACATATGAGCATTACATAGTGTAATGCATGTATTTTCCTCTAGTTTAAATAGTGAGACTTTACCACCAAGTCACTCAATTTAATCTAGGATTTTGGATCTACTTAGAATGTGAATAAATTTCACCCAAGTTTATAGTGTTATGTGTCATTTCAATAGTTGATTTGGATGTAGAAGGCACCAGGGTATATAAATAATGAAAATTGGGGGTCTAGACCCTAATTTGTTCTACAACACCTAACTTAAATTTTAACATTCAAATGTATACCTAATTAGGATTTGATCCCCTAATTATATTTTGGACCTTTTAAAAATGCCAATCCCTTTGCTAATTAGGAGTTGAAATCCTGATTAGCACTAGAATTTGAAATTTTAAAAAAGTGTGTCATTGTTGCTCCCAGAAGATTGATTAGGTTTATAGTCATTTTTTATCCCATTTTAGTTTTTTAACCATGAAATTTTGTGCATAATAAAAAATACTCATGTTTTAGTGCCACATTTTGATAAAGGTATTTTAATTAGAAAATTATAACTTATCTTTGTCATTTTTAAAAGGGAAAAGTGTAAAATAGTGAAGTGTGGCATGAAAATTGGAAGGAGGATGTACTTAGTGATAGCAATTCATGTTGCAAATACATTTTGAGGGAAAAATGTGTTCCCTCTTTGGAGCTAGATTTTATATATAATGTCACATTGTAGACGTCTAAAGAGTGGGATTTTTATTCCCCAAAAGATAAATATTGATTCAATCACTCTCTTTTATTAAGTTTAAAGATTTTATAGTGTAATTTATCTCCCTTATTTATTTGCCCTACCATTATGATGTAAAAAATTGCAATCAATTGATTGTAACAAATTTATCTTTGTTATCAAATCAAAAATATTGATAAATTGAAGGTTGTGGAAATTTTATTTGTGATATGCATATGTGAATGGTGGTCATATTAATTCATTTCATAGTTTGGTTTCCATTATATGCTTTTATTATCTCCATTGTGTTTTTAATTTGTTGATCAAGTGAGATATCAAGTTCATGAGTTTCATTAAACTAGGAATTGGATTCAACTCATTTTAGAAGGGTTTTTTCCTATTTCCCCCTTTACTTTTCTCTTTTTTATGCATCAATTAACTAGGATTAGTTTATATCTGATCATAAATTATTACTACATGCTTTATCTCAATTACATAATCACCTTTCATTCTTATTCCATTAATGCACTTATAAATATCTAAATGTAATGAAATGAATATACAATCAGTTGTATTCTCATTATTAAAACCTAGAAATGTTGATTTTAATCATTTGGGAAAATATTGAAGATGCATTTTTATTAATGTTCTCCAAAACATGATCAAAGAAAACATAAATGACTAACTTGAATTTTCCCCCTAATATGTTAAAATTTATAAAAAAAAACATTTAAAATTTATAGAACCAACAAAGGCCCCTTGTATTTAAACAAACACTCATCAAGTGACTAGGTTTCTACCATGTCATGACCCAATGATTACAGTCCTTAGGGAGAACTTTGGGACTCCTTTTAATATATAATGGATGAGTGACCATCCCACCTAGTTTTGGTGTTGCAAATGATCCATAGACATAATTAACACAAGAGGGAGGGGCCAAATTAAATTTTAAATGAAAAATCCAAAATTTGATATTCTAAAAGGATTTACTACATTTAGGTTGTAAAAATTAAATTGGATATTAAAAAAAAAAACTAGATAAAAGTCCATTAAGGGTGAATTTGAACTCATACAACTTAGTGAACACTAAAAACCTATAGAAAATAAAGGAAAACTAAAAAAATATGAATTCACTCAACTAGTAGGTTGCTTATAGTCCTTACTCCTTTTATCAATCTATTCACTACTCCTCTAAACCCACCAATGGTAGTTAATCCTTCTTGGCTTGGTGAAGGTAACTTCCCTATGAGTATCATATGAGTTTACAATGACTTACCAAATAAACTTATTTTTCTCATATAGGTATGTGCATGGTGGAATTCACATTGTCGAAGAGGATTTTCAAGTGTTCAAAGATGTAATTATTTAAACCTAAATTTAACATGAGGATGTGTATTTCCACCTATTTCCATACACCTTAGATGAAATCAACTATGACTTGTATTTAGGATTTATTGATGGGTATATCGACTCTTGGAATGATACAAAAAATATATTTATTAATCATTTTAGATTGCATATAGACCTCGTTATCCTATATCATTAGTTTGTCATAGACCACCTCCAACCAAACGAAATAATGAGCATATTTAACACATTTTTTCATAATATTTATAAAAGGTTGAAAACACATTACATGAAAATAGAGGTGGCTTCCATAAAAACTTATATAAGAGCCTTAGACTCAATGACCTCTATGTTCATCTAAAGGACTCCCATAACACTTGCATCTTTATCTTTGGTGTCTAATGAGGATATCCCAATTGATCAAAAAATTATTCTTAAATGGTATGGGGATTTTCCATTGCCTTCATTAGGGTATATGGGTGTATATAACCAAATTTCTATGATTAACCAAGCTCTCATGCATAATATGTCATTGGTGAACCAAATCCTAGGTGATAAGTATTCGATCCAAAATCCACTCTATAACCTAATGAAATTGAAATACATGGCTAATGGTTAATAATATTTTCCTCCCAATCAAGTTTTACCTTTGTAAAATAATCACCAAATCATCTATGTGGCCTACAACAACATTGTTTGCATGCCTATCACCAACATTTTTATTGCCCCTAATAGTAATCAACAGGCTATCCTATCATTCCTAAATAATCAAAAATTTATTAATAATACTCATAACTAGATACATCCTAATGTCCCCACATTTATAAATGCTTTGGCACTATGGTTAACCCACTACCATAAGTGATAGATCAATAAAATGCTAATGTGAATTTAGAAGTAGTAAATTTATAGTATATAGTTCAATGATTGACAAATGACATGCTTAATTTTTAGAAACAAGTGATTCAAAACAAAAATAAATATAAAAATAACCCGTATCAAAATATAAACTTCAAATTTCAAAGAGACAACCTCTAATGGAACATTAGGCCAAACAATGAGAATATACCCAATTTTCTTGGTAGCCTCAACTAGAATAATAAAAATGCTTCAAGTTACACCAACTTAGATTATTTGGCATTTACCACCTAGTGTAATTTGCATAAAAAAATAAGCCATGTTGAAACCAATTATGATAATTTTATATTATCGTAAAAGATATTCCAAAAATAAATGTATAACATTGAAATAGTCTAGGCACTTGATAATAACATGAATCAAAATGAAGGGAATATAGGTACTACTTTAGTGTTGGAAACCTATGAATTCCTATCTAAGAGCATAAATTATTATAAATACACCTTAAATGAGGTTCACACATTTGAACAATTTCAAAGGTGAATATTTACTTGTTGATGAGTAAATTTAAAAAATACTTTAACTACATATACTCCTACAATCGACATTCAGGTTACACTTGTTTAGAACTCAAACAAAAACTCATTTCTACTTAAAGGGATTACCATATATTATCAACTAAATAACAAAACTACACCCCTAAAAATTTAAAAACATGTGGAATAAAGTAAACTTTGATACAACATTATCGAACACTTGAATAAAACTAAGGCCAATATAACCATGTGTGAATTTCTCTAAATTTCCAATTAGAAAGATTTGTTATTAAAAGTTTTATCTTCTCCTAAAAGAAAAGAAACTAAGATATTAGTTGAAAGTAATTATAATTTAAAATTAAAATAATGAAACACATCCCTTTATCCTAATAGTATGAATTTTTGGTAATAACTTACACAATTGTTTGGTTGATTCAAATTCTTCAGGAAAAATAATGCCTTACTAAATTTTCCATAAATTAGGCTTGACTCCTAAAAATTCAAACATTAAATTAGTTTAGTTGGATAAATTAGAGGTCAAAGTGGTTGGTTAAATAAAACACATTTACTTTCAATTGGATTTGAATCCAAGAGTGTGACATTTTATTGACATTTAGATGGTTGACATACCTAATTCATATGGTATGCTTCTCAAAGAGATTGGTTCAAAATGTTGAGTGGGTATATGGTGATTGATTTATCTCACATGTTGCTCCCATGATACAACATGCACAATAAAATTATAATTTAACATGATAAAAAAATGAACCATATGATCACAAAGTATAATAATATAAATGAAAATCATTTTGATTAGTCTAGACTCGAGGTCAACATGCCTAGAAAAAGGTGAAAGCTCATTAGAATCTAACCATTAATTATTCATTCCAAAAAAAATATATATTAAAGATATTGAATAGATATATGAATAAGATAAACCATAAACACCTAAGATAACTTCATTCCATAGTACTTCCCTAGCATTTATGGATTTCAATTGTGTTAATCCATTGTTAAGGCTTAGGATTCTAATTCTTCTTTCAACATTGGGTGTAATGTAAATAAAAATTATCAAGATGACATAGAGTTGTGCAAGTGAGTAGAGTGAGTTTTAAATATTTTTCAATGATAATATTTTCATTATAAACAACCTAAGGCTTACTTGAGCCATAAAGGACCAAACTAAGAGATCATTATCAACCAAAAATCAAAGTGTGGGTTTCCATAATGTTTGTAAAAGGACCAAAGGGGTCAATGTTTTAGTATCACATACTTCTTAGAGTTTGATATAAGAAGTTTAAGATCAATTTTGGACCTTGAAGTTTGATGGATCTAAGTCTAAGTTTAGGTGTGGTGTTAGGGTTGATCTCATTAACTCAAGATTAAAATCTTACTTGGCCACTTTCAAATTAAAAATTTCTTTCATAAATAATTTTGTTGAGTATGAGGTGTTGGTTCATGGCCTCTAATTTTAGTGGAAAAATAAATTCAAGAACCTAAAGGTATTGGGTGATGCAAAGCTAGTGGTAAATCAAGTTAGAATCTAGTATGATTATAATGATAAGCACTTATATAGTTATCAAAACCAAGTATGGAATTTAATAGATAATTTTTATGTATTAAATATTCAAATAGTACCTTGTATAGTAAATCATAAAACATATGGATTGGCTACAATTACAAGCACCCTGAAACTAAATTATGATTCTAAATTGAATATATTCTCAATGGAATTAGTCTCTACTCTTTTTGTTCTTGATAACATCATAAATGTTTATGTATTCAATGAAAATAAACATATTTTTAACTTCATCACAAACATAGAGGTATTTAAATCCTAGGTCATAGATGAATATTATAGGGATGAGTCTGATTTGGATGAATAAGGGGTGATAGATTTGAAAACAAAAAACTTACTGAAGGGTATGGTCTCAATGAATTATTTATTTGATATATATTATCAAGGTGAATAAGAGAAAATAAATCCTACCAAAGGTATGGTACATGAGCATTACAATCAAAGAAATGTCGATGATTCAAAAAAATGTGTTTTTAGACACAAATTTCACTAAAAATGAAGAAAATGGGATTACACAAACTCTAAAGGACTTCAGATATGTTATATCCTAGAGTTATGAATATTTTAAGGTATTTAGTACTTCCATCCTTACACATACCATCCCTCTCAATCTAGAAGTGAATTTTTTCATCAGAGACAAAGGCCCATGAATCCATTGCTAGAGCATTTTAGCTTTAAGGAGGTGCAAAATTTAATTTCATTAAAGATCATATTTTCAGTTAGGCACTCTACATGGGTGGAAAATAGTGTACCAATTCAAAATAATAATGGATAAATACATATTTGTGTGCACTTTTGTAACTTAAATAAAGCTTTGGATAAGTATAATTAACCACTAACCTTGATAGATGAAGTGTTATAGATAATGAATGGATCTCAAATTATGTCATTTATGGATGGATATCCATGCTAAACTTAGTTGATGGTCAACTATGAATACTAGATCAAGAAAATTTTTACAATGAAATGGGGTACATTCACATATAAAAGGATGTTGTTTGGTCTAATAAATGTTGGTGATACATTTCAACATGCTTTGGAAATTGTATTCAAATACCTAATTTAAAAGTGCATTTTCATCTGAAAGGATGATTTAATTATCTTTTTAAATGACAAAAAATACCATGTAAGATATTTGATAATGTTATACATATGTGTAGAGAACATGGCATCTCCTTGAACCTAAAAAAGTGTATATTAAAGGTTATTGAAATAAATTTTATAGGTCACATAATTTTTGAAAGAGGTATATCCATTGACATATATAAACTAGAGTCAATTCTAAAAATGTCATTGCCTGGTAGTAGAAAAGAGTTGAAGTCATTATTTGGAAAGATCAACTTTGTGCATAAATTCATCTCAAGATTTAAAAATATTCTCTTACTATTAGACAACATACTAAATAAGTATGCCAGATTGAATGGACCATTAAAGTGTAAATTTTTTTATAAAATTAATAAATAAATCATAAACATTATGGTGTTGATGAGTCTTGATTATGCACGTCCCTTACACATATAATCCTTCACCTCAGAACACTCAAGTGTTGTCATATTGACTCAAAAAAAGAAGATGGAGATGAGATACTAGTGTCTTCCATGAGTTCTCAAATAATAAATTATGAAATTAAATATTCAAAAATTGATAAACAAGCTTTTGCATTGATCAAGGTAGTCAAGAACTTCAAGAATCACATCTTAATTAGTAAAGTATTTATCATTATCTTTTTCCTTACCATAAAAGTTATACTAATGCAAATGAGTTAGGTGAAAGAAAAGAAAAGTGGATGATCATTCTGTAAGATTTCAACTAGGAGATCCAACCCATGAAGACAATGAAAAGATAAGGATTAAGTAAAGTAATGGCTAAAGTTGATCCACAAATTATTTTCCAATAGTATAGTGAAAGTCATCATAGAAGATGATTGATAACAAGACATAGTTTGTTACCTATTGAACAATGAGTCTAAATAAATTTAGATCCACTCAAAAAAGAGAGTTAATCTTGATGAGTATAAAATTCATGATTAAATAATTCATACTATATAGAAATAATAATCAAGGTACTTATTTGATAGTCATGAATAAGGCTAAAGTGGTTGAAGTACTTAGAGATTTCCACATAAAATATCAAATTAACCATGGTTTAGGTAGTGTTAAATCCACTAGATACTCTTGGAAGGTTATTACTAGCCACACATCTTCAAATATACTCATTCACATGTTAAAATATACCATGCCTTTCAATTTGATACACACAAAGAATGCAACCTTGATATTCCATTATAGTCAGTTATTGAGGTTTGGCTTATACAAAATGGGATTTGGACTTTGTAGGAGTTATCAATTATAATTTATACATCGATCATAATTACATACTAAAGGGAACTAACTATTACCATCATTAGGCCAAAGTACATGCATTCTATAATTCTAAAATGGACATCATGTTCATCTTTCTCTAAGAGCACATCATCACCAAGTTTTGGATCCCATTTCTTATGGTATGTGATAATAATATTTCCTTATCTTCATTACAATTTATTGAATAGGCATAAAAACAAAAGGCAATCCTAAAATTATAATCTAATTATTATTTGTAAGGTTATGGGTAGATGAATCAATAAACAAGAATTTGTTAGATGTAATTATGAAAATCCCAGACAAGAATCCCAAAGAATGGTATAATATGTTAAAATTTTCATTCTCGACTAGAATTAAATCTTCACTGGGTATGTATTCTTATCATTTTTTATATTTCCAAGATCCCATATTTCCTATGAACTTAAGAATGCCAAACTTACATTTTATGAGAGATAACCTAAAAACTAACCCTAAGATAGAAGTTTGACTCTTGAATATAATACAACTTGAAGAAAGACATGATGCAATCCTATTTCACTTTACAAAACACTAAGGATTAATCAAGCATATGTTTGAAAATCCAACCAAATGGAAAGCTTTTTGGATCTTGTATTTAGTCCTTTTATGAGACAAGGCTCATGAGAAAAAAGGACAACATGACAAGTTACCCATGGTTGGTTCCTTAACAAATTTATGAAATCAGGGGTGTGAATGCATTCCATATCAAGTGTATAACTACTGAGGATGTCCCATTTCCTATCAATGGGAAATTCCTCAAATATTACTTCTAGGCCTAAATTGGCCTAGTAAGCTCTAGTATATACTTTATTTTTTCCTTCTTGCTTTGTTTATTTTTTATTTTTTAGTTTAGGTTGCTTTTATTTCTTTTTGTAATTGGTTTGGACTCAACATTTTTCCTTTCTTGGTCTAGTATTTCTTATTTTTCCCTTGTGGGTGCCTCATGTATCAAATAAGGAAGAAAGGTCTATCGGAAAGTAACACATATTATGTTATGGTTCTTAATTACTCTAATTAGTTTATGGCTTAATATTTAGTTTATGATTTAGTTTTAAAATATTATGTTTTTTTTTGTGTTCTATATTTTTTTGTTTTTGGATGATATTTGAGTAAACTATTTGGCCTTTGAATGTATTCTCTCAAATCTACTCACTAAAAATACCATTTTAATGATTTCTACATTTGTTTAGATGAACCTACTATGACTAAGGTATAAGGAGAAAAAACTATAATTATACCTTTCATTTTCCATGGTGGTACCCAAATCAAAATTGAGGTGTTAAAAATAAATAAAAATAAAATAAGAAAGTAAATAAAATTAATTTTTAGAAAAACTCAACTTCTAGGTAATTTAGGCAACCTCTATCATGGCTATAGACACCTAACTAGAAGTAGATCAAAGCCATGAGTGGTATTAGAAGAAAGTAATTTAGGCATATGGATTCATATCTATCATTATAAAAATGTTTAGGTAAGCATTCTCAAGGTGGAATTCATTAGCCTGATGTTTGAGGCTATGGTAGCTCTAATAAGTGTTGATGAATTCATATACACACACATGGGCAATGAAAATAATAGATTTAGTCTCTTATCCATTCCCTTATTTTCCTATCTAAATTTCAGTAATATTACATGTTTTTTCTTATCCAATCATTCTATGTTCATAGACACGCTTCTCTAGTTTTAAAATACTCATGAGTATTTTCTATCAAAGTCACCATTTTTTGTTACTTGCATAACATGCCTTAATTCCTCAAAAATAATTTAAATCCTTTTTTAATTTTTTATTCACTCTTAATTATGCTTGTGGATATTATTTTAAATCTATCTTAAGTTTATTTAGTGGGTCATTTTATTTTGTGTGTAGAACCATCTCTAAAAATCCACTCCATTGAGGAGACCACATTCATGATATAAAACTTCATATTTAACACTTACCATGAAATTTTTATGACACTAACTAAAATGACACTAATAAAACTTGAATCATATAAATTAACAATACTTTTAGATAATTTATAAGTGTAGTAAGTGCTCCAAAGTTTTATTTGCACACAGAGTGTTTTATATGAAAGTTTACTGCATGAACTTGGTCATATCAAAAGGATAGGGTTTAGAGTTCGATTCAGAATGAAAATGAAGATGACCTCTGATAGTGTCTCAAGAGATTTGAGAAATAAATAATTTTAGAGGAAAATTGAGGCTTTGGGTATTATTATACCTCCATATTTATTGCTCTAAAATATTAGGCTGACATTTTACAATGAATGAAAAATTATATCTAAGAGCTTTTTTCTTTTCAAAATCCTTCTAGATCCCCATTTCATGCTTCATTTTTTCTTGCACTATCTTTTTAGATTACAATTTTACTCTTTTAATTTTTTTTTTCATCATCTATTTAGTATATACAATATCTTCTAATTTATTACATATAATCATGCAATTTATTGTGGCATCTAATAGTCATTTTCTACATGTTATTCATTTTATCTTTTCTTGGATGCAATACAATAAACTAAAAAACTTAAATGACACTAAGAACAATTGAATCATAAAAATTATCAAGACTTTTAAATAATTTATAAGTGTAATAAGCACTATAAAGTTTTATTTTCACATAAAGTGTTTTATATGAAAGTTTACTACATGAACTTGGTCAGCTCAAAAGGGCATGGTTCAGAAGTTTATTCATTATAAAAATGATGATGACTTATGGGAGTGTCTCAAGAGAGTAGAGAAAGAAATAATTTCAAAGGAAAATTGAGGCTATGGGTATTATTATACCTCCATATTTAGTGCTCTAAAATATTGGGCTAACACTTTACAATGAATGAAAAAGTATATCTAAGATCTTTTCTTTTCAAACCCCTTTTAGATCCCCCTTTCATGCTTCATTTTTTCTTTCACTATCTTCTTAGATTAAAATCTTACTAGTTTAATTTGTGTGTTCATCATTGGTTTAGTATATACATGTTCTTCTAATTTATTACATAGAATCATGTAATTTATTATGGCATCTAATATTCATTTTTAACATGCTCTTCATTTTATATTTTCTAAAATGACACTAAGAAAACTTGAATCATATAAATTAGTAAGAATTTTAGATAATTTATAAGTGTAATAAGTGATCCAAAGTTTTATTTCACACAAAGTGTTTTATATGAAAGTTTACAAATTTGGTCATCTCAAAAGGACAGTGTTCAAAGACTGATTCAGAATGAAAATGAAGATGACCTTTGGGAGTGTCTCAAGAGAGTCAAGAAAGAAATAATTTTAAAGGAAAATTAATGTTATAGGTATTATTATACCTCCATATTTATTGCTCTAAAATATTGGGCCAACGCTTTACAATGAATGAAAAAGTATATCTAAGAGCTATCTTTTTGTCAAAACCCTTCTAGATCCCCCTTTCATGCTTCATTTTTTATTGTACTATATTCTTAGATTAAAATATTACTATTTTAATTTTTGTGTTCATCATGGGTTTAGTATATATGCATTATTCTAATTTATTGCATAGAATAGTGCAATTTATTGAGGCATCTAATATTAATTTTCAACATGCTATTCATTTTATCTTTTCTCAAATTCAATATAAGCAATTAAAAATCTCCTTCTCATACTTAATCTCTTATTATTAATATACATGCTTATTTTACCTCATCCTATCCTCTACTTTTACATATTATTTTTGTCAAACCTTAAATAACTCATTTCTAGCTTATATTGGGGTTTAAGTACCTACAAAGTATAACTACACTTTTGGATAGGGAATAGGTAAGTATGATCAAGTTATTTTTTATCCCATATTTCCATTTCAAAATAAAGGCAAAATAGGCCTTGGTTATATATGAGCACCCACCTCTTGTGGACATGGTTTTGGTAAGCCATGTCATGAGATTGAACCCTTTATTTACACCACTTATTTTGACATATAGTCTAAGTTTATTCCTATCAACACTATATGTTAAATAGATTTTTCTCTACCCTTTATATCTCCTTCTACTAGACCTGAACCCAACCCCATCATATCCTACTCTATACCTCTTATTCATCCACCATTTATTTTATATGATCAAGTGTACGTTGTTCAAACTAGATGTGGATGACCTCACTTGGTTTCTGAACCTCAAACACCTATTTTCACTATTCCTCCACCCCTATCCAAAATTCAAAATATGTTTCCTACCCCAAAGTGTATGATCTCATTGATAAATTGTGTACTATAGCAACCAAAATTTCTATTCTAGAGTTATTTTAAAGGGAACCTACTTATAAAGATATTATCTATGTTATGTTAAGAAATATTAACATTATTGTGGACACATAAAAAAATTAATTTACTTTTATTATGAGCATATTCAATTATATTGATAATATTATTTGTTTCGATAAAGAGGATCTACCCCTCCAACACATTATTGATCAAACTATACCCTTATCCATCTAGGTTCAAATTTATGGGAGGATGATTAAGAGGGTTTTATTTGATAATTCTTATGGAATAAATATGTGTAGTTATGAATTCATAGCAAAATTGGGTTTTTATAATATAAATCTTCAAAATTTTGTAAAACTTATCCACAAGTTTGATAATACTCCAACATTAGTATTAGGAATCATCATGTTGGATATACTAATATGTTATAAAATGGTGTCTATGGTATTCCAAGTTGTTGTTTCTCCATTATAGTATAATATATTATTTTTATGACCTTTGATTCATGTTTTAGGAGATATACCTTATATATTTCATAGGTGCATGAGGTTTATATATAATTCACATGAGTATAAAATATGTGCAGATGCTACATGATTTTAATATTTTAAAATCACACAATCAGATAAAGTGTCCTTCAATGCACCTAAAAACCTAATTCCTTTTGTATAAACACATACTTATGAAATGGGTGAATCTATTAAAGTATCTAGTCTTTAAAAAAAATCTCCAAGTCCTCAACATACTAAAGAGCCTCTCTAATAAACTTCTTAACAAGAACACATCTTTGAAAAACTTGAAGAGCCTCTTAAAAATGAACAAAAGAAAGAGTTGCCCCTTACATATTTTATACAAGCCACTAATTCATTACTTCTCTTGGAAAATATGAATTATTATTATTTCAAAATAGAAGATTAGTATAGTAGTGATGATGAGAATACACAAGAGTTAACAAATGATAAAATATGTAAATCATCATTCAATCCCATTGATGAAGATGGCAATCTCTCTCATTCATTATTTACATCTATTACTCCTCTACATGTAAATGGTAAAGAAATAATTACTCGTCAACATGTTGTGTAAAATGATTACAATACCATATCACAAGATATTTCACATATGATTACATTCTCTAAGAAGCAAATGCAAGTCAAATAGGTACAAGCTCAGATAATGAAAAATTTGAAATTATGATAAGATGTTAATATATTCAAACATGGATTTATAAATAAAGGCTCACCAATGTAAGAATCAAATAATATTCTTCCAAAATACACTCCAAAGAAACTTGATTTTTATTTGGATCCTCTCATGGAAAATCCACTAATAGATAGCAAAAAATGTAATAATCTTATAGTTACTCACTTATAAGAATAAAATATATGTAGTATTTATCATTTCAAATATTTTGGATATGAAAAGTGAATTCTCCTTCAAGGTAACATTCCTTACATTGCATTAGATATATTATGCTACTTGTCATATTAGGGCCCAAATCATGTCTTACATTATTTCATATTGATCCTACTTTACATAAATATAATGCAATAATTGGGATATCATGGAAAAAATATATAAAATATCTACTCACTACTAATTATGATTCCCTTACATTTTAACAACATATTTCAATGGTTATAATTTCAAAATAAAATATAGTTACAATCACTTGACAAATTGATAAAATATATAAAAGATCTGTTGTAAATATGACACATGAATCAAAAAAATTGGCACAACTAAAGCCTATTCAATTAGGTGGTTTATTGTAATCTAAGGAACATATATACACTCTTTATGTAGACACTCCATGTGAGGTTTCTTCTACCAAAATAATTGGTTAGGCATGCTTTCCTAGCACCTACTTATGCATAGATTATTTGTTACTCATCTCTTGTTGATAATTATTCTACACACATAAAAATTTCTTCTAGCCATTAGTTTTCACCTTTCACTTTAGGTTTCTCACTCATTTTTTTTCACCTCTATTTGAATAACCATCTTACCAAGATTTAAATATACATATCTTTCATGCCAGCTTATTTACTTAATTATTGCACATCTATACATGATATAAGATCTCATAAGTACATTTAATGTTCACATCTAAATAATTATACATAAATTTGGATGGCCACACTCTTGATATTTACAATATTATATTTATGGTTGGGGAACATCATATTCCTCTCTCCTTGTCATGATTTTATTCAACACCTTGTTAAGGATTGTGACATTGATTTCTTTCTTATGTCACCATACACCTAGCTTCTATGGTATAACCATGCCTTATGTATGTGACCTTTATACATCTATAATTTTATCACATTTTCATATCCATTTTATTCATCATTTGGGATCCATGTGTGATATTTATGAAAAACCTTTTATTACTCTTTGTGACATTTTGCATGTCCCTTGTATGTGGCCTCTATGCCTTCTTGGATGAAAAATGTGTGACATTGATTACATGTTTACTATTTGGATACTATGGTGTGATGATTATTATCATGAATTACTATGTATATACTTATTTACCTATGGAACCATGATATATATCATTCACATACTATCTATGTGCTTCAATGCTTCAAATTTTTAGTATATTATTTTAAAAACACCTATGAAAGAATCACAAATGATATGTTATTCATTCAATACTAGAATGTTATATCACACTTACATGATGAAAATAAAATACGTAAATTTTTAAAATGATTTAATATTTAATCTATAAAATTTTCAATCCAAATTTAAGATATTATAATAATATTACATGCTTATCTATCTTTAACAAATTTTCTCACTTTTTATTTTGAGACAAGTGATTTCTAATAAATATACTTAATCCCAAGGGGGGGATTATAATGGTCTTTCACAAGAAATACTTTTTCATAAATAATAATTTATAATATGTACAAATATAATAATTTTTATATTATGGGGGTATTCAACTTGATCATGTATTCCACTCATGCAATTACTCGATAAAAAACACAATTGTGTGAAGACATTATAAGGCTTAAAATCATTTTTAAAATATCACATTTGGGAATTTATACAATACAGGGGGAATGATATGCATTCATGACCAAATTACTACTTTGAAAAATAATATTTCTTTTTAAGGTACCAATCAATTTTGAAATTTTACATTTTGAATCTAGATCCATCTACAATGATTGGATTCATCTTTTAGAAGTGAAACACATTTAAGCTTAGTGACCCTTTATATTTTGGTTTCACTTTAGCATGCCATCTATTGGTTCCCACCTCTTCTCTTTTAGTTTATCAAGTGGATCACATGAAAACTTAGTGATACTCAATGTTTTTGTTTCACTTTATTGAACCACTTTATTGGTTCCCATATCTTTTAACATTTTTAGAGTAACTTATGAGGGTTGGAGCACAACTAATTCCTACTCAAGCATCTACACTGATTCTTCAAATTGATACTTGATCACTCTCAATTCAATATTTCCCCACATGCCTCAACAAGGGGGAATGCACATATCATGACAAATACAAAGTGTGCATACACACGTAGGTATTACATTTCATTTACTTTGGTAATTTATGCATCACTAAAATATGAGGGGAAATGTAAACACTAAGACTTAATCAATAAATAATTGAGAATATTGGTTATTGACATTTTTATGTTTCTTGGACAAATCACCATTATGATAATCATATATAAAATATGGGGGGAAATGTAAACACTAAGACTTAATCAATAAATAATTGATAATATTGGTTATTGACATTTTTATGTTGCTTGGACAAATCACCATTATGATAATCATATATATATATATATATATATATATATATATATATATATATATATATGAAATACTTCAATGTCATTTAATAATAATAACATCTTCCAAACTTCCTTAATTTATTCCTATTCATCCCTAATTAATATATACTTCACTATCATTCTATTTTTAGCATCTATTGTCCATTTGAAACAAGTGCACACTAAAAAAATAAGAACATACTTCTCACCTATCCACTATTTTGGACTTTTATATAATTATCTAATGGCTAAATTTTTAAAATTACTTTCTTCCTAACAACTTTCATGTTCATTAAAATAGGTAGGTTATATAAATAATTCAAATATTCTCCTATAAAAGCACATCAATTATCTCACTTCAAACCCTTAGTTACATTATCTAACACTCTCTTGTAAATGAAATTCAAAAGCACTTAACTATTAACAAAGAATCCTATTGCATTTAAGCTATAATGATATAGTCACTATCCAAGTTAAAAAAAATTCTTATAGGTTGAATCCATCCTTTGCCAAGCATTATTTATAAATAGTTAGTTGCACTCATCTATGATCCCCATAGGGATAACTACATGACCTTGAGGTCCATTCAAAATATGTAGGAAACACTTAGTCAATGAGGGGTTTTCTAAGGATAACTTGGCCATATCCAATGTTCCAATGTTTTCCCCCTTTAAATTTGAACTTATTTATTTCCTTGTGTAGGCTAGGGTTTTTATTTTGTAGGTGATCCATGCATCAAAATAAAATTCACATATAATTAGTTTATCTATAGATAAAACCAAACAATATTAAACTTTTAGATTCATCACATAATCCACAAAAACAAATTCATAATAGAGGACAATGGTGCACTATGATCCTATCTAGCTATTATTCACTTATCCCAAAATACAACGAAGTAAAGTTTTAAAGTAACACCATATTTTCAAATTTATATCAACATTTTTATATAGTCACATTCAAAAAAATCATAATATTAAAAAAACAAAAAAAATTCAGGGACATCTCTCTAACCCTAACCCTAGTTGTTTTTAGTAATTTATAACTTTTATGAATTATGTATATCATTGTGTTTTCACAATAGGCTGATTTATTTATCTCCCTTAAATTATATTTCAAGTTTGAAATCATTTAGAGGAAGTTTTCATATGCTAATTAATTATAAGGGTAAATAATAACCCACAATAATATTTTTCATGATCATGGTACACAAAAATCATTAAGATAGGATTAAGTTCAAATGTGGATTCTAAAACACTACATCACAAGAGGATCTATTTTATTTTAATCTTATTTTTATTTTTATGAAAGTGAATAAAAAACACAAAAGGGTAATTAAGGTATCCTAACACAAGGGTATCTTTCCAATTTTGTTTATTTTTATTTCTTTAGTGTAAGAAGACAACTAAAATTCTTCCAAGTTCAAACATATTCAAGATAAAAAAATATTGATATTACATTACAAGATACTAACGATAGTGCTACCACCCTATGGATATAAATGGAATATACATACTAAATTATTAAATAAACATTACTATGTGCAATACAAAAAAATCATTATTATTTATATCATAAGGCAACATCTATCATCTCATAATAATAATAATAATAATAATAATAATAATAATAATAATAATAATAATAATAATAATAACAATAACAATAACAATAACAACAACAACAACAACAACAACAACAACAACAACAACAAAAACAACAACAACAATAATAATAAATATAAATATAAACTAAGGGTTAGAAACATCATAGTTTTAATATTGAATTCTTACACAAGTAATATATAAATTGGATCAGAAGCTAACATAATGAATAATGATGAGGAACCCTAACCTAACATAGGAACTAGGAACTAATGCACCCTCATCTTGGGTAACCTACACATTTGCTCCTTAGAATCAAGATCAAATATAATTCTCCTATTGAGATTGTGAATAATATCATCCATAATATGTCATCACTAAAAATGGATTGGTGATATAATACAATAAATAAATAACTATCACAACATGAATGAGCTTATTTATAGATAAAAACATCCAAAACTAAATGAAAAACTTGAAATAATATTTTTCATAAGACACCTCTATATCCTAAGGTTATTGTGATAACACAAAAGAAGTATCTCACAATAATACACAAGTGTTGATATAAATGATACAAGAACCTATATTCTTTTGCCTGGAATAATTTTGAAGTCTCAACAAATTTTAACCTCACACTACTCAGAGTAGCTCTGAATCTCAAGAGTGTCTTCATCAATGACTAAGACCTAATAGGATTAATCCTTATTTCTAAGTTCACTCAACCTAGTTAACCAAATATAATTGCCAAAAATATAAAAAATAAATTGCATATTTATTTTTCATTATGTTCTTCAAGGTTAACAAACTTGAAAGAATGCTTAACACATAAGGAAGGACATATTATGGTTAGTAACTAGATCCCATGCTAAAAAATACACCATAAAGGTTATTAATCAGTATTTGTACTCACTTATTGAGCTAGATACATATTTTATATGACCATATTTGTATGTATAATCAGGGTTGGATATAGTTCACATGTTACTAAAATGATTCTTAGTTACTGTGAAGGCAACCAACCTTCACCACTTAGCCTCATAATTAATGATTCAATGTTAACCAATCAATAACTTAGTGGCCACTAACTAGCCCACACATAGTTATATTATGTCAAGGTTACTATGTTTCACCCTTTTATTTATAATAATTTTTGTTATACTACATAATTATAACACATGATTAATAAGAGTTCACACTACTCTACTGCTAACTGATAACTTTGTTAGAGCTAACTAGAAGTAACTAAAACAATATCCATAAGGGTTATGTTTAAGGTTATTATTTTGGAATAGGGTTTTGAAAGTATTCCTAAGGATATAAAAAATATATAATACTCACTAACTATTTTTATTGTGACCAAACAAGATAATTCACATACAAACAATTCAAACACTAGCCTTAATACATCTATTCTAAGCTAGGAAAATGTTGGAGAAAAGATGTATAATTAATTACTTAATAAATATATTAGATGTACTAAATAGTTTTTACTTACATTTAATAGTATTATATCACAAGGAACTTATCTATCCATTTTATCTAGGAAGGAAAACCCCAATAGTCATGGCAAAAAAATAATGATTTCAAAACATTTATTTTAACTATAGTTTAAAGTTTAAAAATTGAGTTCAAGAAGACCCTTAAATTAATTCATGGAAGAGGTGATAAATTTTTAAGATGGTTTATACATGTTTTATATGCTATAGATAATATTATTTCAGAATTGGATAATTTTTAAATATAAAATTAAACAATCATTTTGAAATAGTTTGATAAGTTGAAAAGTTCCTCAACAAATTTCACTTGTAAAAACAAATTAAAATCTATTCAATTTATATTGAATTTTTTAATGATAAAATTATTTATTTATTTTTGTGATAAATCTTATCTATTTAAAATTTGTTTCAATCATGATATTTGATAAATTTTATCTCTAAATATATAATTTATTTATTATTTAAATTGTCTTTATTGACATAAAAAAGAACCCAAAAAAACTTCGTACGAAAAAGTCTTCCAGAATCAACATAATTTATTTTCAAACATTTTGGACAAAAAATAATTAAATATTAAATTTATATTTCATATCCATTATAAATTCAATCCAATATTTTGAATTCTTTTGACATCGAGTATTTATTTTATTTCAAATCTAAATGGGTTTTGCCAAGGTAAGAGCGGGGTAATAGAATAATAAAAACTTCAGTTGTTTGATTGAAAGAGACAAAAGTTTGTTTATTTAATTAATTTAAAAATAAGATCCATTTTGGAGAACCAAGGTATTTTTGAAATGGTTAATTAAATTGAAGACCTAGCCTTATAGTGAGATTTCACTTTTGAACAAGATACTTCATAGGTCCTACTTATGTCTCAAGTTATCTTCTAAGTTTTATATGAAGATAAATTTAAATATAGGTGACTATAATTTTATGGTTAAGCTAGGGTTTAATTTAAGTGTGTATAAGTTAACTAAAACGTTCCTAAGAGCAAATAATCATTATGATCAATCTTTCTTATTGTGTAAGGGTGTGTAATTTAAAACTTTGATTTACTTTTGTAAAATTTAAGTATTATTTCAATTAAATTGAAGGTGAAAAAGTATTTTGAAATGAAGAAATAAAAGGTTTTCCAAAATATTATATCTAATGTAATATACAAAAAATTTAAAAGATTGAGCAAATAATCCTATTTGACAGATCCACTAAGCCTCCTAAGGCAATGATCAAATTTCCTACATTTCATATTGGATTTAGTATTTAATGAAATTGAATGCTTATTATTTTTGTTTTCAAGTTTGATTTTAGTGTCACAAGATATAAATATAATATATACATAATGTATTTATATCAATAATTAAACTACATAAAATAACCATTCTTATCTGTTTGAGATAAGTAGGAATATATGATTTTTAGTGTAAGATAATGGAACAACTTCATACTTGTGTGTGTATATTCACATACATATTTACACCCAAAAATGCATGAATAAAATAATATATAATTATTTATAAAATAAATTTAAAAATAATAATAATGAAATCTAAATAGAATATAGTAAAGGCCAAATATTATAATGATAGGTGGCGAAATCATGCCCCATCTATAGTCCAATGAAATTATGTAGTCCCACTATTTATCAAAATGAATTTAGTTAGGGGAGACACTCTTTGCCTCACACAAGGAAAATAACTAAGGGTGACCTTGCCTTTAAGGCATGGCTAGCTAAATTCCTTGATCGAACCTCATTTTATAAATTTTTATATATTGTTAAATATAAAACTTTAAACTTTATTTTTTTATTCATTTATATATATGTTGGTATTCTTCTCAACTAGCTAATGTCTTAACCATAAATACCACAAAGAATTTTCCTTTATCATACAAAATTAATACTTGTCCAGGCTAACAATAGAAAAGCTTCTATTGACTGTGTAACATGGTAAGAATTAAACCCTTCAGATAACACATGATAACCTAATTGGAGAAAGGACATATCTCATAAAAACATGGCAATTGAATTTTAAGGTATAAATTTAGTATTTATAATGTAGTATTGAAATAAAGTAGATATAACATATAGAGAGTTGAGTGTAATAATGTAGAGTATTAAGAGATTATAGAGCAAAGTAACATTTGTAATAACATAAGGTGGTATAGTGTAAATAGATATAAAAAATTATATTTTGAGTTTATTATATATAAATGAAAGAGAAGTTAGAGTAGGAAATATTGTGTATTATGTGCTTAATCCTATGAATAAACACACCTACTTATTTTATTTCATGAGTGTATGAGATAACTATTTATACCAAACACTAACCCCTACATCATATTAGTTCTAACTGAAGTTAGCTTAAACAACATAAACCATCTTTACCCAATTGTTTCAGATTTTATGTCAACATTTGGTGGTGTGCATATAATTTAATTAACTAATGTTGGAAATATTGTCATTGATGTCAAAGGTCTAGCATTATTGGTGATAAAGGCCCCATTGCATTTAATGATGTTTGTAATAGATATATCTTGGCTAATAGGAGTTAATATGTATTTAATATTAACAAATATATTTTTGGTTGCATATGAGATAAAAGAAGGGCCCATGGAGAAGTCAAAGAGCCACGGGGTAAAGATAAAAGAAGGATGGGATGCATTTTCCTATGAAGGGTCATCTTGGGGAATTTCAAGAGTCACCAAGTGAAGACAAAAGAGGAAGGGCACAATTTCTCATGAAGGGACACTTTCAGGAATACAAAAAGTTACCAAGATAAGGACAAAAGAGGGAAGGACATTTTTACTCATGAAGGGTCACCACATGACTTTTCAAAGGCAAGGATATGAAGGGTCATAAAAGTTTGGTGCCATTTTCCATGAGGATTGAAGGGTCACAAAGGGGGAAGGCCAAAGGTCATTTGGAAAGCTATAAATAAAGGCTTGATAAGCCATTTGTAATATGTGTGAGAGAGGTTGATTTGATATTGTAATATCTAGCTTAGAAGAGCAAAGGTGAGAGAAAGGAAAGAGATGTTGTAATGAACTATCATTTATTGAGATAACAACATTAAGAGATAGTTGTGTGGTATACACAAAGGGGTTGGTGCTCATATAATTATTGGGTTGGTGCTCGGCAAAGGGGTTGGTGCTCATGTGGGTTGGTGCTCATGAATTATTGCTAGGTTCGTGCTCGATAAAGGGGTTGGTGCTCAGTAAAGGGGTTGGTGCTCCTATGGGTTGGTGCTCATGAATAGTTGTTGGGTTGGTGCTCAGCAAATAGGTTGGTGCTTGCAAATATTTTTTGGGTTGGTGCTCATTCATATACTTGAGATTATTCTTCATGGTTTTCCCCACATTATATTTCCATGTTATATCTGGTGTCTCTCTCTTGTGTGGTGTTTATTTTTTTCGTTTTATTACATATCTTGATTGTTTGATTAAGTGGAATTTGATTAAGGGAAATTTTTATAAGATATATGATATACTAAGGGTTTTATTGTTTTAGTTTTATTAAATATCTTGAATGTTTTTTCTCATGAAGGATCACCACATGACTTTTCAAAGGCAAGGATATGAAGGGTCATACAAGTTTGGTGCCATTTTCCATGAGGATTGAAGGGTCACAAAGGGGAAGGCCAAAGGTCATTTGGAAAGCTATAAATAAAGGCTTGAGAAGCCATTTATAATGTGTGAGAGAGAGGTTGATTTGATATTGTAATATCTAGCTTAGAAGAGCATTTGAGAGTTAATAATATGATTTGTATTTTTTATATCTAGCTTAGAAGAGCAAAGGTGAGAGAATGGAAAGAGATGTTGTAATGAACTATCATTTGTTGAGATAGCAACACTAAGAGATAGTTGTGTGGTATATACAAAGGGGTTGGTGCTCCTGTGGGTTGGTGCTCATGAATAGTTACTAGGTTGGTGTTCGGAAAAGGGTTTGGTGCTCATGTGGGTTGGTGCTCATGAATTGTTGCTGGGTTGGTGCTCGACAAAGGGGTTAGTGATCAGTAAAGGGGTTGGTGCTCCTATGGGTTGGTGCTCATGAATAGTTACTGGGTTGGTGCTTAGCAAAGGGGTTGGTGCTCTTATAATTTGGTGGTTACAAATATTGTTTGGGTTGGTGCTCATTCATATACTTGATATTGTTCTCCGTGGTTTTCCCCACATTAGATTTCCACGTTATATCTAGTGTCTCTCTCTTGTGTGGTGTTTATTGTTTTAGTTTTATTACATGTCTTGAATGTTTGATTAAGTGGAATTTGATTAATGGAAATTTTTATAAGATATATGATATATTGTTAACAAGTAATGTATAGGGGAAAGTATCTACTATAATTATAGAAAATAGTGCTAAAATAAATAGAAGAGTGGTGGGAAGAGAAACTTAAAACAAAATGAGATTAAATGAATAGGTGAAGTATTACCTAAAGCAAAGGATTCATTCTTTTGATCTCAAGAAGAGGAATTTTGGTCACATTTTCACAACTCCTATGGCGTTGGATACTGAAACAAGTTAATAATACAAAAAAATTAGACTGCACATTAAAAACCCCATCAAGTGGGCAATGGAAATTTTTAAATCACTCTGATACATTGATACACATTTAACTTGGGATATCAATTATTGTACTACTCTTGACTCATTCATCATATTTTGGTTTATATATGGTTAGACAATATTTGACACAAAGAAATATGAGTTTTTTGAAGGTGAAAGGAAACATTTATTGTACAAATTAGCACTCCTCATCTACAATCTATTTTTTAGATAGAGGGTTTGTGAAATAAGGTAAACATTTTATTGGTGGAGGTTTTATACACACCATAGCCATAATGGGGTAGCTTCTAATGTTTTAGGATCTCAATGGAAGTAACCTCCATACTAGGGCATGAGTTGTAGGTATGTGGTTTATTTCAACCTATTGATCAAATAATAGGTAAGGCATGGAGGTTGTTGACAATGTTTTTAGATGGAGATGTGGTTCCTAATAGTGGTAGTGAATCTCTATGTGAGTTGTGTGGGTGCTTGGTTGATAATATAAAGTGGGTAGACCTCAAAACAAACTAAAAAGAGGATGGAAGGGTAAGGCAAAAAAGAAAGCTTATATGTTTTTTAGGAACTAATCCCTTGGCTAGTTTTTAAAAAGACAAGTGCTCTCAGAACCTATACCTATTGCTATAAGTAATTGTACACATATAGTTAGACACAACCAAGAAGTCTAAAGAGATAAAGATGAAAGAGATTCACAATCCTCAAATAAAGGTTACTCCTTTTAGGGCAGTTATTGCTCATCCTTAATCAATATATTATGGCTTAGGCTAGTGAAGTATCTAAGGAAGTTACACACACACATAGAAAACTATATCCAAGAAAACACTCATGCATAATCTCAATTATAAATTAATTTGAACTTGACTATCTTAACCAATATATTTACCAATATTTCAATAGCTATTACACACCTAAAAAATAGTACATCAATGAAAATAATTAAGAATCCATTCACAGATTTTGAAAACTAAATATTATTAAAACATACAACTAATGAAATTAATAACTAATTACAAAAAAATGGGAAAGAAAATATAAAAACACATTTGTTGATGACCAAAATTGATACTACTCAAGTATTCAAAAATTTCCTAACCAAAATCCAAGTTGCATTATAATTGTTTATATATACTTGGGGAAGGGGTCACTTCATCCTTGAAGTTCATGCAAGGTCATTACATGTGGTAGTCAAAACATTAGTTATACCTATGGTCTAAAACCATATAAGAGTCTACTTAAAATTATCCATTTAATTTAGACTTTGCAAAGCTATGAAACATGTGCATGTGTAAAAAGATAGAGGCAAAATTTAATAGTTATGGATCCAAGTATATACAAAATTTAGAATATGCATCATTTATCAAAACTACACTTACCTCCTTTTATAGGTTGTGAGAACAACCTTCAAATATAACTCTAACATATGTATGAAGGACCAAAATTTCTTTACCAATGTTTTAAAACTAGTGGTACTACTAATAGCTATGACTAATCTGAACTATGCATTGCATGCTCACCTATGCCTTTTATAAAATCTGGATCTTCATTTTTATATTCATCATTTAAGACATGTATTTTCATACTCCTTGTCTTGACTTTGAGTCCCAATATTTTTTGATAAATATAGAATAAGTGTTTAAAGATATAAGTATTATGCCCATAATACCTTGCTAGCTTCTGAAATGTGACATGTGTTAATACTTGATTGAGTATAGGACATTTGAAAATTCCATGTTGATCTCACACCATCAATTCTTATGTATTGTTTTATTGTATTTTAGTTCTTTGAATCACTAACTCCCATGAACTTGACACTTTTTAGATCCTATTTTTCTTCTCTTCATATGTGTGCCACTTAGTAGTTGCTCAAGACTCCTAAGCTCTATGTACTGGGCTCCTTGCTTCTTCCCATGGGTCATTAAATCTATATACTATGCTCTTGTGATGGTGACACTAGTCACTCTCGTATAACTTTTACATTTATACTATCTCTCATCTCATTTTATCTAATGGGCTAGAGTAGATGTGCACTGTAGGATCTTGATTTGAATCCAAACGAGTACTTTATGAGGTTAACTTTGATGTTCACATGATTATCAAATTTAATCTTATAATTTTGACATGTTTCTGATGTTAAATTTGGAATTCATGTGAATATTAAATGACATCCATGAGACCATCAAATGACATCCGTGTGACTATCAAATTTAATCTCGCCAACTTGATATGTGTCATTTCTTTAGGATTCCCTACTCCTAAAGTAAACAAAAAGTGACTTAGCATAATACTTTAAGTATAAAGTAACATGCATGAATATTCTAGCCTAAGGTTTTAGTATTAATAAAATATGATTTGAGTCTGGGCTAAAATATTAAATTAAGCTCAAAACATAATGAAGTGCTCTCTAAGTAAAGATGTCACTAAGCAGTCTAGTATTTGTTTTCGAGTAATTATTGTAAGATAATTGTCATGGGATTTCTATATGAGGGGAATTGCTTCAAAAAAATATCCATAATACTTTTCCTGAAGGATTATTTTCATCAAAAAAATTATCTGAAGGAATAGGTTGAAGGGGAAAAAACGGATCGAACAAAAGTCCTGAAGGAATTGGTCGAAGGGCAAAAGGCTAGGGATAAAAGTTCTAAAGGGTAAGTGGTCACTTTAAAAAAATTTAAAGGTCACTTTCAAAATGTCTGAAGGGCCAATTTATAAATTCTAAAGGAATTAATTTGTCCTTGAAAAAACTTTTGAAGGGTAAGTTGGAGACAAAGGGCTATTCAAAAGTCTTGAAAAAATTCCATCAGGGGAATGATTTCAGACAAAATGTCTACAATAATTCTCTTAAAGACCCAATTCTCTTAGATAAAATGTCCAAAGGAATTCAATTGGCTGGGGTAAGGTGTCTCAAATAGAATATCCAAAGGAAATGGTAAGAGTGTGGGACAAAAGTCCCAAAGGGAAAGTGTAGGATAAAAGTCCTAAAGGATAGGTGTGGAGGGGCTAAATGGCAATTTGTAAAAGGTCTAAAAGAATTTTTTTGGAAAAAATGGCTATAAAAAAAAATCTAAAGGACATATTTCACATACTTGAAGGGTAGGTTGGTAAGGCAAAAGGGCATTTCAAACATCTTGAAGGGTATTTTCAAAATGCTGAAGGGCACTTTGGAAATAATCTAAAGGGTCTAATTCATAGGGATATTATCCATGACAAAAGTCTCAAAGGATCTACTTCGTAAAGGCTAAAGAATAATCTCAAAAAGACCAAAGGGTAGGTTTAAAGAGGCTAAATGGTAATTCTATTGATAAAAGTGTATTAATAAGATTTTTCACAAGAATAAGTCTGATTCAGGGAAATTATTTTAGTAGAATTTGTTTCTATGCTATATTCACTTTTCAAATTCAAAGAAGGGAAATGAGAAACTAAGAAGGAAATGGTCTAAGGCTTGTATGTACCTGGATATAGTTTTGTGCACTAGAATTCAGATGATGGTGAGAACTCCTCTTTGGTTGTGGAGGATGACACCTGAAAGAGACAGACACTAAAACACAAAAAATGTTAGCTGACAAAAGGGTGGATTGCCAAGCAAAAGCTTGGTCCTAGAAGTGCTAAGGCTTCTTGGAGGATGACAATCCACTGTTAAAATAGAATATGATAGAGATAAAAATGAGAAATAATAAAAGATTGAAAAGAAAGAATTGAAAGAAAATGCATACCTGATAATCTATGATCTACTTTTCATAGTCTCCAACGTCGGTGATATTGCTAGCATCGATCAGGAAGGTCACCGATGTCGGTAGGGGAAATGGATGAGGTCAGCTAGGGCAATAGTCAGGGATGAGTTATAGGGATGGTCTTGGTCTACAGAATGGACTGAGGCTTCATCTGAGGGTCTGAGGGTCTGTGTGGGATGGTAAAACAATAGATAGAATCTTTAATAAGAACTAAGGCAGAGGGTATGTTGTCATAAAAAGGGGTAAGGGGTAGGAAAAAGGCCTTTCGGCCTTTTTAGGAAGTAATTTAGTCAGGTTGATCAGGATGGCCTTAAGAGGGTCTATAGGTCTCTGATAGCTTGTACTGAGTTGATTGGATAGAGGGTGTTGTCTAAAGAGAGACTAAACGGGTGTCAGAGGCAAAGAAAAGGGAATAAGGGGTGAGAGAAGGCTTTTCAGCCTATCTGAGAAGAATAGAGAAGGTTGGGTCAAGGATGCTTGGAATAAACAGTAGACAAAATGCTAATATATTTGAAATGACACTAAAATAAAAATAGTACAAATACTTAGCTGTGACACGAGTTGGCAAAGGTGCAGGAGCTATGTTTCTGTTATCGCTGGTGATGGAGATATCATGCAATCCCTATGTAGAATGTATGATGCAAGACCTTAGTGCCTAGAAAATGCTATCAAGAATGCTGATCCCTGTAAGAAAATAAGAAGCTAGGACACTGGAAATCAAGAGCACACGAGAACTTTGTTTCGTCGGACGAGGATTCGAGATTCGTGATTAGCTCCAGAGATTAACGATTTGTGATTAGCTTCACCAGAGGTTTAGAAATTTGGTTTAAGTAAAATCGACGTCGGTGATCTTGTCAGCGTCGGCCGACATTTGACCAATGTCGACGGGTGGAGAACGAGTAAAAGAGCCACCAAGCCTGTTCTCCATCTGCCAAGTGCACGATCCGTTGGAGAATTGTCAAAGGTTGGGCTAAATATGCACGAGAGTTGGTTAGGTGGTTAGAAAGAAGTAAGAATAGGTCTTGGGTGAGTCATAGGGTGGGAAATAGTCCAAGGCGAGGTGTCAGAGGAGGTGTTATAGGTGATGTGTCAAAGGGGAGGATATCAATAATAAATTATTATTTTTAAATTAGTAAGTGCATGGTTTAGGAATGGGTTAGGAATGGACCAAGAGGGAGGATGACCAAGGGTTAGACACAATTTCGGTGTCTACATTTGCCCCTTTTTATCTTGTTGGTTGTTCTAGATGAACTGCAAGACAAAAATAAGAGTTGGTTGCCCCAGGTGTGGGATAAGGTTGACTTCATCTTGTTGGTTGTTTAAGTGAACTGCAAGACAAAAATAGGAGGGTTGGTTGCCCTGATTATGGATGAGGTATTCCCCCTCAAAGCAGGAGTCAAGAGAAAGGAACCTAGAATCAGGTGCTGATTTGACAAAGAGTGGATGAAAAAAGGTGAAGATGGAGTGTGAACGTTGTAAAAGTCATGATTGTGTGTATACCACTTCACGAGATGGTCAGGTCAAATTGTCACAAGTCAAGGGTCAAGGAGTGCCAAAATTGAAATAATCAGGCCCCAGCATTTGGTCGTAGCTGATCAGGTTATTCAATCTAAGCTGAAGTTCCAATGGTCATCATGTTCTAGGTATCTTGGGCTTAGGAAGCGCTCCCAGAAACATGCAAAAGTCACAAGTAGTGGGGATCAACCGGCTTGTGATCCTATACTTGTGAAGGTCAAAAATATGCGCACAATTTTGCTAACCAATCATGAGGTAGCATACATGCAAAAACAACCAAGGCAAAGTCACTTTGGAAGTGGTTGTAGTCGAAGGAGATAGTCGCGATTTCCATGGTCATTGGTCGAGGTGGATGGGTGAAGGAATGGCTGAGCTAACCTTAGAAGACCCCATGACAACCGAGTGCTACCTACATAGCCCCTGTTGGAAGGGCCTCATGCCAATGTAGTTCTCCCAAGAGGGAGGAAAAAAAAGATCGAAGGGTTGATTTTGGTCATGATAATGATATAGCACTTCCTACTTGTCTGAGGGTACATGCTTTGAAAGGATGAGGAGAAGATGATGCTATAGCCTTTTCCAGATGTTGTATTCTGTAACATTGGTCGGGGTTCTTCATCCCTAACAACTATCCATATTCGCAATGGATGTATGCTAAAAATGAATTGCAGGTTGATTTATGCTTCAACGAGTAATGGTTTATGCTTGACATAAATTGTGTGGTTGATAGTTTCCATGTGTATTGATGTCTATGGAAACCAGAATGAGTAGGCTATGTGAGTGGTTTGAAAAGAATCGGATTGAATTGTTTTTGACAAATGATGTGGTTGAATGTGACCAAAGTGTAGGCAAAAATTAAAAGGCATAAGAGCCCTTTTATTGATAAGGACCATAATGATAACATAGGTAGGGGGTTTTTAGAAACAAAAAACCCCATGCATGTATTACGTCGATGACCATAAGTTGTGTTAGAGCGGTAATCGAATCACTTTGACATTAAAATGAGCTTGAAGTCCCTTGAGTAGGTAATATGATATGTGAGGAGAGGGTAACCCCTTGTTAGTAGTGATAACTTTGCCCCTTTTTATAGGAGACCCTGAGACAACTACAAGCCAAGTCCATGACCCATTTTTTTTTTGGTGCAGACTGATCGATGCAGGAAGTCTACATAGAGATGTCATCTTTGCTTGGTGGTCATTTGTGAAGCTGATCGATGCGGGAAGCTTCTAAGAAAGTGTTGTTTGTAGAAAGATTTAGTCATAGCCATCCTTCGAGGGAGTGGTCTATATTTTTACTTTATATATAAGGGATTTTAAATAGTTGTCCTTCGAGGGAGCAGTCTATTAGCTAAAGCAATGATAGTACAGCTGTCCTTTGAGGGAGTAGTCTACTTTTTTATTTGATTTTATGACCTTGGATATTTTGACATCTTGATTTGTTTTTGATAGAATTTTGAGTCATGGACAAGACTATAGAAGGTCAAGGGCTCCCTTTTATTAGGACGAAGCATCCATACGTCATAAAAGGGTTGTAGAGGATTTGTTAAGGGAAAAAGGGTGGAAAGGATTGAGGATTAAAAGGATAGGGATTGCTCAAGGGATGAGCTCAAGTTAAATGTCAAGTGGATGAGTACTCGACTAACAGTAGAATGGTCACAGATGCAAATTATTAAGGGGCTCAGGTTTTGGTCAGCCTTCAAGAGAAGACAGACAATAAGTCCCTAATCCATACTTGTGCATGATGATATAAGGTCTGAGCCAATTAGGAGCAAATTTGCCTCATTTACTCCATTCCATATTGGTCACATGTTGGTTTTCTTTGAGGATGAGGTCTCCGATATTGAAATCTCTTTCTCTTACATTTTTGTTATAGGCTCATTTGATGTAATTTTGATAGACATGGAGATGGTTGAGGGTAGGAAGATGACGTTCGTCGAGTAACTCAAGTTGAGCTAATCAATCTTGATGAAAGTCATCGTTAGAAAGAATGTTATGCAAAGAAATGTAAAGAAACGGGATCTATACTTCGAGAGGTAAGACAGCCTCTAATCTGTATATTAGAGAGAAAGGGGTAGCACCTGTAGAGGTTTAGATACTAGTGCGGTAGGCCCACAAAGCAAAGGGAATGTGAACGTGCCAATCCCTTCTAGTGTCGTTGACCACCTTCATGAGAATTTTAGTTAAGATTTTGTTAGAAGCCTCGACCTGCCCATTTGCTTGTGGATAGTAAGGTGAAGAAAAGCTGAGTTTAATGCCAAAGGAGTCACAAAGTTTCTGGATAGTTTTGTTTTTAAATGACTTTCTGTTATCCGTGATGATTTTGTGAGGTACACCAAAATGATAGATGATGTGGGTGTTGATGAAGTCAACAATCTTGTCAGCTTTTGTGGAGACAAGAGGAATAGCTTCCACCCATTTAGTGAAATACTCGGTGGCAGTGATGATGGACTGATGATGAAGAGACGAATGAGGGTTAATTTTGCCGATGAGATCTAAGCCCCATTGGGAAAAAGGCCAAAAATCTTGAGCAACTTGTAAGGCATGGCTAGGGAGATGAAGCAAGTTAGCATGTTCCTAACACTTGATGCAACGCTGAACATAATCGCTATAGTCTTGATGAAGAGTGGGCCAATAATAACCTAGGCGAAGGATGCACTTAGCAACTGAGTTACCATTGAAGTGTCCACCACAAATCCCATCATGGGCTTGTTTAACAGCAAGAGAGGCTTTAGTGGAGTGTAAACAGTGAAGAAGAAGGCTGTCAAAACCTCTTTTATAGAGAAGGCCCCCTAGCAGGGTATAGCGAGTGGAGCGCTTGATGAAAGCCTACCATGCATTGCTAGAGAGGTTGGGAGGAATAATAGAATGAGCCAAGTAGTCCTCAAGTTGTTTATACCATACATCTTGTGAACTAGAGTTTATGGTGTGGACGAGGTTGATGTCAGTGGAAATGTATGAAGGCAACGGCACGTGATGTACCATGACATAAATCCTTGATGAGGATGATGAAGAAGGAATATGCGAGGTGAGGGAAGCCATGGTGTCAACAAACTTATTCGTAGATCGAGGAATAGTCTGCAATAAGTGATGGTTGAAAGATGCTAAAAGGGTGTCAACATGGTGCTTGTACCTTTGTAAAATTTTGTTTTTACAAAGATATGAACCATTGATTTGATTGACGACAAGTTGTGAGTCACTGAAGATGTTGATGGTCTTGATGCTTAAAGAAAGGGCAGTTTGAAGTCCCAAAATTAAGGCTTCGTATTTGGCCATATTATTGGTACATTCAAAGTTGAGTTTGAAAGATAGGGGCATGGGCTCACCCTTATGTGGTATGAGGATGACCCCCGCACCCCCACCAAGTTGACATTTAGAGCCGTTAAAGAACATCGTCATTTGGTAGAATGTGTCATCAGTCGAGAGAGTGGCAATAGATTCATTGGGAAACTCGCATTGAGAAGGTTGATTGTCAGGAAGAGGGGCATCCACTAGTTGGTCAGTGATTGTTTGCCCCTTTATAGATTTTTGCTAGACAAATTCTAAGTCAAACTCAGCAAGAAGCATGAGCCAACGAGCCATACGTTGGTTTTGATATGGCTTAGAATGCATGTATTTAAGAGGGTCAGTGTGAGTGATGACAAAGGTTTTGTGATTAAGAAGATAGTGATGAAGCTTGGTAGTGGCAAAGACTAATGCCAAACAGAGTTTCTCGATATGAGTATATCGAGTTTCATAGTCGACAAGTGTTCGGCTTATGTAGTAGACTGCTTGCTCACGGTGTTGCTCGTCTCGATGCGCGATCATGGCACCTAATGAATGATTGGTTGCTGAGATGTAGAGGTAGAAGGGCTAGTCATCTCTTGGTGGAATAAGGACTGGTGGAGAAACCAAATAGCATTTGAGCGCTTTAAAATCCTCTTAGCAATATTTATCCCATTTAAAGGAGACGTCTTTGAGGAGATGATGAAAGGGTTGGCAGTGGTTAGAAAGCTGCGAAATGAAGCGGTGGATGGATTGGAGCTTCCTTTACAGACTATGAAGTTGCTTGAGATTGGTCGGAGGTGGCATCTCGAGGATAGCGTAGATTTTGGTAGGATCTATCTCGATGCCACGAAGAGAGACGATGAACCCTAGGAGCTTTCTTGAGAGGACCCCAAAGATGCATTTCTTGGGGTTAAGACGGACATTGTACTAAAGAAGGTGAGAGAAGATCTTGAGGATAGTCAAATGGTTGCGACGAAGCTTAGACTTGACAAGCAGGTCATTTACATAGTCCTCCATGATTTTATGGAGATCGTGAAAAATGTAAGTCATGGCATGCTGATATGTGGCACCTGCATTTTTCAAACCAAAAGGCATGACCCGATAGCAAAAAGTTCCCCATGGTGTAATGAAGGTGGTTTTGTGCTAATCTTCTGGTGTAATTAGGATTTGATTATATCCTAAAAATCCTTCCATGAGTGATAACATCTCATGGCCAACCGTAAGATCAACAAGTTGATCAATGTTTGGAAGAGGAAAGTCATCTTTGGGACAAGCCAGGTTGAGGTCACGATAGTTCGTATAGATTTGGATTCCCCTAGTTGCTTTGGTAATAGGAACGATGTTAGATACCCACTGTAGATAATCAATGGGTTGGATGAAAGAGATAGAGAGAAGATGCTGAAGCTCCTCTTTGACAAGAAGTGTAACATGAGGATGCATTTTGTGAAGCTTTTGCCTAACAGGCTTAGCCTCTGGGTTTGTGATGATGTTATGAGTGGCAATGTTAGGATCGATGTCAGGCATGTCACCATAGGTCTAGGTAAAGGCCTTGCGATTGTCTAAGAGAAATGTGGTATAGTCGATCTGCTCTTGGGTGTCTAAAGATTGACCAATATTTAAGACATGAGGAACACCAAAAGATGGAAGGTTAATGTCAATGGTTGATTCATTTAACATAACCTGCATTTTAGAAGGGAGGGAGCACTAAATGAAAGAATCATCGACACCCATATAGGTAAGAATAGCGTCGTCATCTATGCAATGGATAGTGTTGATGGTTGTCGATTCATCGTCTATCATGCTGGGATAAATGAGAGGTAGAGACCTGGAAACCCCATGGAGTTGATAGGTTAGGGGTTCCAAGTGGATGGTGTTTATGCAAAAAAAAAAACTAGGAGGGATGGAAACCACCAACTCCATAGGTGAGGATAGAAGAATAGGTGAGTCTGGAAAAGATTGGTTGATGGTGGGTTTGAGGCAAAGATTTGTGGAAGCCTCAGTGGGTTCTTGGAAACCCAATCCATATCATTTTTTGGCATTATCATCATTGGGTTGTTTGATGGGCTGATGGGAGCCTTGTTCGTAGCGCCCAAAGCCAAAACCCTTCTATACACACCTATAAAGGTAGGTATGTGTAAAGGTAGGTTTGCTAAGAAAGGAGAAATCGGATGTGAATAGTTGAGGTGAGGAGGAAGGATTCCCGTCAGTAGGAGCTTGATCAAGCCCCCCATAGACGAGATTGGTTTGAAGGCTAGGAGGACCATAAGGAATGACCATTCCGATCTAAAGGTCATAGCTTGGATTTTGATGAAGCTGTCCATACTCTTGAGGAGTTTGGAACATGTCTAGAGTAAGTAAGCAATATTCCCCAAGTGAAAGTCTTCAAAAGATATCGTCTATGGGGTCCTTGGTTGTCACTTGAGAAGGTGATGTGATGACAACTGTTGTTTGTGTACTAGTTGACACTTTCACAGATGGAGATGATGTTTGGGTTGGTGCCTTGAGAGGAATAAGAACACCATTTGGTCGATAGGTTGTGTTACAAGTCTTAAAAGGGGATGGGTCGGCAGGAATGACATGGACTTGTCTATCGTGTTCAAATTTGACACAACGGTGAAGTGTTGAAGGGACGCAAGCCATGGCGTGGATCTAGGGTCATCCTAATAACATGTTATATTGGAATTCTCCCTCAATGATGTAGAAGAGCTCTGAGATTGTGTGCGGGCCAATGTGAATATGGAGGACAACAGTGCCAATAGTGTTAGCGGTGGTGTCATTAAAGGATCTAAGGATTGCGTCAGTTTTCGATATGCAATTCTTGGGAGGAGCCAATTGATCAAAGGCATGGGTAGAAATGATATTAATGCTGGCACCCCCATCAATCATAACTCACTTAATGCAGGTTTGATCAACGTAGGCTATGATGAAAAGAGCAATGTCTTGATCTTCCAAGGTAGAGGTAGGAATTTCAGAATCACTGAAAGTGATAGAGGCAATGGGGGATAAAGAATGGACTAGGGCAGCTAGTGGTTGAGGGTCTTTAGGTTGGACCTCCGCTGCCTGTAAGGCTTTGATTAGAGCTTGACGATGCTGGGGGGAGCTTTGGATAAGGTCATATAAGGTCATCTTCACAGGCATTTGGTGAAGTTATTTTATCATAAATTCTTTGATTGCCTCTGAAGAAGGGGGTTGAGATGCACCTAAGATGGAAATCTTGGGTTTTGGTGGTTGAGGTAACTGGACAAAAGGATAGGTCCAAGGAATAGTAGCTTTTTCTTTTGCCTTATCCTTTTGTGACCTAGTGGCTATGTGGATGGCATTAATTTTGAAGAGAGGAGGTGAAGGAGGTGAAGGGGTCATAGTCGATGAAGAGGTTTGAGGGATATGGGATGGTGTCAGATGTCTGATGACAGTGTCCTCAAGAAGAAGAGCATCTTTCTCCATGTATTGGTGAATGACTACTTTGAGGGCACAGTAATTCTCAATATCATGTCCTGGCGTATGATGATATAAGTAAATCTTCATATCATCAAACCAGGAAGGTTTTGACCTGAGGGGTTGGAATGGCTTGATAGATGGAAGGGTTATGATAGAAGTTTGCAAAAGTTGGCATAATATCAAAGCATATGAACCTACTAAGGGGTCCATGCTTGTTGATGCATGACACGTTGGTGACTTTTGCTTGGGAGGTGTTGAAGAAGGCTTCCGTACCACCTTTTGGGTTGGTGGTGCAGCCACATGTGAAGATGGCACTTTCTTCGTGAGAGGTGTTGAATTTTTGAGAGGGGGTAGACTTGTTGTTGGCAAAGGAAGTAATGGAGGTAATTTGTTTTGGTTAAGGGTCGGAGTAAGGAGCACTCCGATTAGGGTAGAAGGATGAGGGCCTAAAATGGAGGGTAATGTAGATGGTGGAGGGGTTCGCTTCTGTGGTCTGGCAGTCTTCTTTGACTTGGTTGGAAGACTATTATTGGTCAAGGTCTGGTCTAAGTCCACCTTCACTTACGGGTGAGTGAGGGTAGAGACAGGGTAAACACCGAGTGACTTGATCAGTTTAGATGGGGTAGATGAGGGTTTGTGTTCTGATATGAATGGCTGGTGTTTCAAAGGTTTAGAAGTGGAAGTCTGATTTGTGTCAAAGATTTAGGGGGATTTTGTCACAAGAGAGTTAGCGGCATGAGATGAGATAGGGTGAGTAAGATGAGGAGCTTTGAGTTGCTCCCATAATGCTTGATGTTCCACTTTCCTTGGTTGGAGAAGTCCTAATTTCTCTACTAATCGAGAGAATGGTTGGAAAGTTGTAGGATGAGACTTCGGTCCTTCAGAAGATGTGAGTGGTTACAGGGATGAAAATGTGTTAGGTGTGGCAGTAGTCTCAGACCCAAGGTGTGTAGGAGTTATAACTAGATTGTCGTTGGTCGAAGAAGATGGAGAGTCAGGTTCTTCTCTTGGTGGAGAAGGAACTGGAGAATGTGGCTCCTCAAGCAGGTAAAGGGTAGGGATGATGGTGCCCTCCACTTGCAGTCAAGGAGTAGGAAGGGTCAGGTCCTCCATAGGCATTAGGAAGGAGGATGGTGAGACTGGCGGTGCCGGTAGGGTTGAGGCATCCTCCAAGATGAGAGAGGTTGACGGAGAACTAATCGAGGAAAGAGGTTCATCCACACGTGATGGACTGATAGATGGACTAACCTCTTGAGGTTGGTCCGGGATGAAGGGTGAGACTGTATTGACTTTTTGAATGTTGTGTTCATGAGTGTTGTCAATCAAGGTTTGGACATTGTTTTGGGTCGGTAGATGATTGGGGAATGGTTGCTTGAAGATGTCGATGCCCTGATTAGGAGGTGCATTGGGATTGTCTAGGATAAGCTCACCTTTTTCAAGCATGTCTTGGATTATGTTTTTAAAGGTCTTATAGTTACCTGTGTCATGACCTTTGACACGGTGGTAATTGCAGAAGTCATTTTCCCTATACCACATAGGGATGGCGCATGAGGGATCAAATTGTGGAGGTGGTCAGATTTGGGGGAGATTGAGAACCCCCTATCTAATAAGTTTTTCTAGCACAGATGCGTATGATTCTCTGAGAGGAATATACTATCATTATACGTATCTCTGCTAGAATTGGTAGGTGGCACTCTGAGATGTGGATGGCTCAGGCTGATTGGTTAAAGAGGATGAAGGTCTAACGACCACAGCGTTAGTTGAAGCTTAAGACTTAGGATTGGATGATGAAGGTTTAGAAGAAGAGGAGCCATTGATCTTAGAGTTGGGATTCTTGCTCTGTAACTTGACTTTATTCTCCTCAATGGCACATAATTCAAGTTTGCAGGCCATCATGAAGGCTTCATTGAAGGTGCGGAAGGTCTGAACCTGTAAGGTGGAAGAAATATGTTTGGCACAGGCTCGAGAGAAAAGTTCAATAAGTTCAGGTTGGGGTAAGGAAAAGGAGAGTTGATTGATGAGGCCTCTCCAACGAGCAATGAAGTCAGCTATGGATTCATCTTCAAATTGGCAGATAGAATAGAGGTCCATGATCGAGACCTTCTTGGTGATGTTGATGGAGAAGTGATCAAGAAAGAGCTAGGCCAGCTATGTGAATGTGAAGAGGGAATGGCTGGTAAGAGAGTTGTACCAATCAAGCACAGCAGCAGAGAGAGACATAGGAAACATGCGTAAAAGCAATGCATCGTCATGGGCAATAAGGTAATAGGCATGTCTGAATGCCCATAAGTGCTGCTATGGGTCTTCCTTGCTTTGAAAGCGAGAAAATTTGGGAAGCTCCCACTGGTTGGGGTATGGACTAATCAGGACAGAAGGATGAATGGGCTCATTGCAAATTTGCTCATATGAGAGAGCATTGCATGAGCCAGAAATGGAGGTCTCTAGGCTAGACATCTTGTCCATCAGCATTTTGATGATATATGCTGATGGATTAGCGGGTGGATCACCCCCTAGATTATAAGGTGCTTGAAAGATATTGAGAGGGGCATATGACCTAGTTGGTTTCATAGATGCAACATATGGGTAGCTAGTTATCAGGGCAGAAGTTGAAGCCAAGGGCACTTATGTTATGGGGTTGGTAGGCACAAGTTGGATAGGGGCCGTCAAAGATGGTTGAGGAGTGGCCGCACTTGTTAAAGGGTAGACAGTTACTCTTGTGTTGATAGGTGCAAGAGTAGGGGGGATAGAGACCACTAGGTTTTGGAAAGGTGTAGGATTTGGTTGAGTATTTTGAGGTTGAGGGGGTACCAGAACCCCCATGGAGGTAGGTCTAGAAGGAGAGGCTAAATTTTGAAGGTAGGACACGGTTGGGTTATTAGTCGAGGAGTTGGCTTGATTGTCTATAGGTCGAATTGTAGATAGTATTGATGTGATCATTGTCTCGACTAAGGAAGTCGGCATCCCATAGATTGGGTTGCCTAGGGAGTCTTGCATTTGGCTATGTGTGAGATAGTGCTGTAAGGCTTTAACGTTGAGGTCCAAGAATCATGTGAAATCTTGGTCCCCTTCTAGGACAATAGGTGTCTGGGGCGAGGTTGGGCGAGTAGGAGTTCTTTCAGTCTCTGAGTGGAACTCCATTATAGGACTGGTTATGGATGGGGTAGATGGAAGCGGTTAATGCCTCGCATGGTTGACTAGAGCCTTGGTTTGATTGTGTGTCAAAACCATTCAAGGCAAGAAAGGGTCAGGTTTTATAAAACTGTGTTTTTTTAGTTTCAAAAACTCAGAATGGATGTTTAGACAGCAAGAAAGTTAGATTTTAAGCTTGTTATTTTTGGGAAAAAAAGATTGGACAGTGACCGATGTCGGTATAAGAACTGATGTCGGTGAATAAGGCCACCGATGTCGGTTAGATAACTGATGCCGGTGGAGAAAAGTTACCGACGTCAGTTACAAAACTAATGTCGATTACTGTGTTTTCTAAAAACTCAAAAAAATTAAAAGTTTTTGGAAATAAAGAAGACAACGTCCTTACCAGCTCAAAAAACTAGATAAAAATAGAAAATAAGATGAAGACAGGTAGATCCTAAACGTTAAATCTCTAGGAATAATTTTATTAGGATCGTGTTGGCTTATGCCTTAGAAAGTGTTTAGGAAGTTTGGTTTATGAGACGGGTCTTAAAATAAGTAGTCTAAAGATGGTTTCAGGTTTGTTTAGGTGCTCAAAAGTCTATGTTAGGTTCCGTACTTGGCTTGGTGCTAAGGAGCAAGCTCCCCTCAGTTCATGATCCCAGTGGTAAGCTGGTCTCATTTAGCCAAAATATACTTCCCCTATAGATTAGACTCTGCCAGAGAATAGAGTGGGCTTTCCCCTTGGTGGTGAAATCCAAGTAGGATCGTCAGGATGGGTAAGGTATCCGCTAGGTGATGAAATCCCAGTCGGGCCTTGTCTCAAGTGAGTTTGATGTTTGATTTGGTGCAATTGGTTTAGTTGTGTAACATCAAGTGATCTACGATTAATTCAATATGCGGTTATTAATTACTAAGTGTGGACTAAGAAATGCAAGCAAGCAGAAATGGAATGTAATGTATTTTAAGCCCCAAGTCAAAATGTTAAGTTGGAATGAAAACAAGTTGAGAAAGGGTTGAAGAATATGATTTTTGACTAGTCTAGAAATGCAAGAAAAGAAAGAAAAGTTCTTTTTATTCTTGCTTATGATGTCGTTTAGAAGAGAAGAAAGAGGTGAAGAGGGAGAAACCTAATGCACCTAAATGAAAAAAGAAGGAAAAGAACCCCCCAAGGAAGGCCTTAAGGGTCCCACCGAGCGTGCCAGAATGTTTCTATGCTATATTTGCTTTTCACATTCAAAGAAGGGAAATGAGAAACTAAGAAGGAAATGGTCTAAGGCTTGTATGTACCTGGATATAGTTTTGCACACCAAAATTTAGATGATAGTGAGAACTCCTCTTTGGTTGTGGAGGATGACACCTGAAAGAGACAGACACTAAAACACGAAAAACATTAGCTGACAAAAGGGTGGATTTCCAAGCAAAAGCTTGGTCCTAAAAGTGCTAAGGCTTCTTAGAGGATGACAATCCACTATTAAAATAGAATATGATAGAGACAGAAATGAGAAATAACAAAAGACTAAAAATAAATAACTGAAAGCAAATGCGTACTTGATAATTTGCGATCTGCTTTACATAGTCACTGACGTCAGTGATATTGCCAGCATATGTCAAGAAGGTCACCGATGTCGGTTAGACTACCGACGTTGGTAGGGGAAATGGACAAGGTCGGCTAGGGCAATAGTCAGGGATGAGTTATAGGGCTGGTCTTGGTCTGCAGAATGGACTGAGGCTTCGTCTGAGGGTTTGAGGGTCTGTGTGGGATGGTAAAATAGTAAATAAAATCTTTAATAAGAACAAAGGCAGAGGGTATGTTGTTATAAAAAGGGGTAAGGGGTAGGAAAATGGCCTTTCAGCCTTTTCAGGAATCAATTTAGTCAAGTTGATCAGGATGGCCTTAAGAGGGTCTGTAGGTCTCTGATAGCTTGTGCTGAGTTGATTGGATAGAGGGTGTTGTCTAAAGAGAGACTAAATGGGTGTCAAAGGCAAAGAAAAGGGAATAAGGGGTGAGAAAAGGCATTTCAACCTCTCCAGGAAGAATAGAGAAGGTTGGGTCAAGGATGCTTGGAATAGACAGTAGACAGAATGCTAATATATTTGAAATGACACTGAAATAAAAATAATATAAATACTTAGCTGTGACATGAGTTGGGAAAGGTGCAGGAGCTATGTTTCTATTGTCACTGGTGATGGAGATATCATGCAATCCTTGTGCATAATGTCTGATGCAAGAACTCAGTGCCTAGAAAATGCTGTCAAGATGTTGATCCCTGTAAGAAAACAAGAAGCCAGGACACTGGAAAGCAAGAGCACATGAGAGCTTTGTTTCACCAGAAGAGGATTTGAGATTCGTGATTAGCTCTAGAGATTAACGATTTGTGATTAGCTTCACCAGAGGTTTAGAAATTTAGTTTAAGTAAAACTGACATCGATGATCCTGCCAGCATCGGCTGACATTTGACTGATGTCGACGGGTGGAAAACGAGTAAAAGAGCCACCAAGCCCATTCTCCATCTACCAAGTGCACGATTCATTGGATAATTGTCGAAGGTTGGGCTAAATATGCATGAGAGTTGGTTAGGCGATTAGAAAGAAGTAAGAATAGGTCTTGGGTGAGTCATAGGGTGGGAAATAGTCCAAGGCGAGGTGTCAGATGAGGTGTTATAGGTGATGTGTCAAAGGGGAGGATACTAATAATAAATTATTATTTTTAAATTAGTAAGTGCATGGTTTAGGAATGGGTTAGGAATGGACCAAGAGGGAGGATGACCAAGGGTTTTACACGATTTCGGTGTCTACAAAATTATTGTAGGGAAAATGTTGTGAAGAGTAAATTCCATCAGACAAAATGTTTAACACAATTTACCAAAGACCAATTCATACAAAATAAAAGTTTGAAAGAGAAAATCCCAAAAACATAAGCATGAAAACATAAATCCTGATAAAAATTCTCAAATAAGGTTAGTCTATGAAAACATAAGTCTATAATAATTAGCTCAAAGTAACAAACCTGATAGAACAAAAGATTCAGTCTATGACAACATTATCAATTCCATCTTATAAAAGTACAAAATACCAAATCATGATCTTTCCCCATATTTTACATAAACATATAGAAGAGGGGGCTCAAAATCAAGACAATAATCTAAAAAAAGTGGGTCCCCATTTCTTTATGAAAGAGGGGGTATTGGGTACAATAAATGGTGACTTACATGGGGAATAGTCTTGAGTATTCAAGAACCCAAAACTTTGGTTCACAATCCTAAGTCAATCATGAAGTGTTCCATAGAAGAATACATAAATTGGAAAGATGAAAGGGACTCCTAAGTAGATTCACACAACATACTTGCCTTTTAATTTCTTGGATCTATGTGTGTCAAAATGTGTTGTTTATTTAATACTTATTGTGATGAGTTTTTCAAAGGCTTTAATGGGGCTATAGGTTTCATTTAAATAAATATTAAAACTCAAAAATAAGAGAAGATCAATCATTAATCTACTTCTAGCCAAGCATCCATAGCCTCAATAGAGTTACATTGGGATCCTTCTCTTCTCATTCCATTATTTTCTCTTGATCATGATGTGTGGTACATTGACCTTATTTCATCATGTGAACATTTTGATTTTCTTTATATTTTATTTTGCTCTTTTGAATCCATTAGTTCTTTCTTATTTTGTTTTTCTTTCACCCTTCTTTTATTCTTGAATATAAAAGAGAAGAGATGGAATCCCAGTGAGCTAGTATAATTATAAAATAAATCATTACTATAGCGTCCCTACCAGCCACATCTATTCCTAGAATTATCATTTCCAATAGGTATTCAATGTGATAAGTGCATTTGATCCAATAAAATAAGAAAACTTTCTAAATTTGCATGAATTACTCTGAGAGAAACTTTCACATGCCTGGTAAAAGCATTCAATTGTGACACCATTCATAATAATCCATGATTACCTACCTTCACCCTAAATACTCAAAAACACATAAATACACCTAATCTATAAACTAGTCCCAAATTGTCAAGATTTTAATTTTATTTTCTTTTCCAAAAGTAATAAGTTTATTTGGTTTGGATTTTAACCTGGTTATAATTAGAGAAAACAAAATTTTGATCATCAAATAAAGTAAAGAACAACTAACCTAAGAAATCAAGAAACTAAACTATGAAAGCACTAAAATCTAACCTAGAAAACATGAAATATAATCTATGAATGCAAAATACTGAAAATAAGAAAGATTAATCTAGAAATTAGGAAACTAGTCTATGAAATCAAGAAATTTAATCTATGAAAGTGGGAAATCTAGTATAATCCTATAGCTACATTCATCTATCCCTCATTACTCAGTAATAATAGCTGATGATACAACCATAAAGTAGTGCTTTAAAAACTATTTGTTGACTAGATATGTAAGCTTGTTTCCTTGGAGGTTCTTCAAATGAAACATTTTATTTCCCATGATCTCTAAAATCTAGTATGATCAAATCCATAGTGGGGAAAACTTCTCATGTTTTCCTTTCTTCTCATGGGCTTTATCCCAAAGTAGCACTAGATCTAAAATCTTAAATGCTTTGACTTTCACTCTCTTATCAAACCACCTATAAATCATGTCCTAGTGTTTTCTAAATGTTTGTAAGGATTTAGTCCTTGAATCTTCCATTTCTATTATGTCTAGCAACCTCGATTATGCTTTATCATTTGGTTTTATGTAATCCTACATAAACTAATAAATGGGTAATTTTATCATAATTAGGAATATAGGTTTATGTCCATATACTATTATGTAAGGTGAAGATTTAAGGGCCTACTTATGTCTAGTTTGGTCTACCCAAAGAACATATTTAAATAAAATATGCTAGTCCCTGGGCTTGTATCTAGTTTATTTTTTAATTGCATAGATCAGATTCTTGTTCATTCATTCTACTAGTCCATTTCCCTGAGGGTAATGGTTAGAAGCTGACCTAATAATTATTTGATTGTCATATGCCCACTCAGTAAATCTTGCTAATATAAAACCCAGTCCATTGTCACAAAATAAATAAATGGGAATGCTAAATTTGGTTATGTTTTCCTTTAGAAATTAAATCACATCTTGTGCTCTAAAATTATTTATGGTTATGACTTTGGTCTATCTAGTGCAATAATCTATAATAGTAAGTAAAAATTTATGGCCTATTGAGGAATTTGGGTTGATGACACCAATGAAGTCTAAAACCCACTAGGCAAATGGCCTTTCTTTAACAACTAGCTATAAAGGCATTATTGTGCATACTTCTCCCTTGGCTAAAGCTTGGCATTCATAACATGTTGTGACATGAGCATGAGCATCTTTGAAAATTGTTGGGCAGTAGTAGCCCATTCTTAAGATATTATAAGCTATGGTATTCCTAGAAGGATGAACACTACCTATCTTTTGATGCAAGTTCTTTAAGATTTTTTTAGATTGTTCTAAAGATACACACCTAAGATAAATACCTTCATAATTTATTTTATAGATGATTCCCTTATTAGTCATGTAATGAGTAGATTTGAACCTCAAAGTTCTTCTCTCTCTATTGAGCTTGAGGGAAAAAGTTCATAGAATAAAATATTATATTATATTAGTATACCATTATCCTTTCTATGCTTGAGCTTCACATACCTCTTCAACTATGATGTGTGGATTTGGTTTAGTCATCAGTTAAACAATGCCTTACCCTCAAATGATCCTTATAGGCTTGATCTCCATATTGAATTCTTATAGTTTGACCATCCATTTGACTCAACATTCTCCTAGCTCGTTATGTGTTAGGGTGAATTTGACTATAGGATCGAGCATGATGACAAGGACTTTATTCCTCAAGATGTAATGTCAAAACTTCTTCACTGATTTGACAAGGACAAAATATGTTTAACAATCATAGAGTACCTAAGATCTACATATTTTATATTTGTTCTCATGAATGTGATTGGATGCTTGGTATCATCCTTCTTATGCATGATGATAGTAGAAATTATATTCTCTAAAGTAAATGTCTATGATTGATCAACACTAGAGCATGTGATATTGTGTCTTTAATGTCTTTAAAGGAATTTTAGGCTTCGATTGTCCATTCTATTTTGGAATTTTACTTGAGCATGGAATTCAAGAGTCTAACAATATTTATAAATACTGAGATGAATTTCCTTATGAAGTTAATCTTTTTGAATAAGGATTGAAGCTCCTTCTTGTTGGTTGGTGGCTAAATTTTTGAAATCACCTAAATTTTATTTAGATCAATGGTGATCCCATCCTTGGTGATGATGTGCCCTAAAATATTACCTTCAGTCACTCTAAATAAGCTCTTCTTTGGGTTCAATAAAATACTAAACATTCTACATCTTTTGAATATAGACTACAAATGACCTATGTGGTCCTTATAATTATTTAAAAATATTATAAGATCATCTCTGTAGATGAGTATAAATTTTCCTGTTAGTCCTTTGAAAGTGTGATCCATGATGTATTGAAAGGTCACTCCTACATTTATTAGGCTAAATGGCATCCTTTCATATGCATAAGTTCCCCACTTTATAGTGAGTGTCATCTTTATTCTATCCTCAGATTGCACTAGTACCTAATTATAGCCTAAAAATCCATCCAAGAAGGACATCATTTCAGACCCACTTATTATTTGTATCACCTCATTTAGAGAAAGTAGGGGATAATTGTCCTTTCTAGAATCCTTGTTTAGGTTCCTCAAATCCACACATAATCTGATCTCATCATTATTATTTCTTATTGGGACCAAATTGGCAACCCAAGTAGAATGTCAGATTGGGAAGATGATTTTTGCATTAAAATCTTATCCACTTCTCTCTGAATGAGAGGATATAGAATATGATTAAATGGTCTTTACCTCTATTTGAATGGTTTGTGATCTAGATTCAATGGAATTATTTGAGTAATGACTTGTGAGTCATATACTTTCAGATCCTCATATGTCTAAGCAATGATGTCCTTATATTGAGTAATTAAATCCTTTACTCATTGCCTCTCTATTGGGGTGCAGATGAGACCAATATTAACATAATGTAGGCTATGCTCATCTCCTATATTTTCCTTTTTAAATTTAGATTCATTGAATTTCGGTTGTCTTAACTATTATGCCTAAGGATTTATGTTGAATGGTCTCTCTAAGGAGACCAAACCAACTAGAATTTGATTCTATTTGAGCTAAAAAATGACCTCTTTATTTGATTCCTCTTGATAGATGTGATTAATTTCCTTATCATTAATGATTTAGGATTCAAATTCCCCTGAATTAGTTAAAAATTGAATAATCTATTGATCATAATCAAAAACCTAAAAAATTTCTATATTATATAGATTACAGGGGCAAGGTACCAACTTAATTGATTTTTTTTTTACATTAGATTCTTGTAGCAACTCTAGATTAGCAACAATAGTAACTAATGAATTAGTGGTTTGATTTTAATCTTTGGGAAGTGATATGATGTTGAAATCTTCAAATCTCTTAATTAGGTCCCACACTCTATGCTTTTATCTTCTCAAATAAGATAACTTGTATTGATATTTATTTTTTACTTGATTGACCACTAGCTCTGAGTCACCAAATATTGATATTTGCTTGAAATTATGCTTAAGTAAAAATTGTAGTCCCAAAACTAAAGCCTCATACTTAGCTTTATTATTAGTGCATGTAAATTTTAACCTATATATTGCCAAGAATGTTTTACCTTATGTATCAATCAACTTAACTCCCATGCCGGATCCCTACTTAGATCTAGTATCATCAAAGTGTAAAGGCCATAGCTGATTAGAAACTTTAGGTTCTGACTTTGTCACTTGATTTTGAGTAGTAAAGGTATAAATACCAAGGTTAGTTGAGTCATACTTTACCTCTTCATTCTTGACATTGTACTCCATAATGGAATACTTCATACTAGGCTCTTTGTCAATTTTGTTTTGATTTTCAACTCTTCTCCATGGTATCCATATATGTTAAAATTCTATAAAGAGATATATGTTAAGTGTTTTAGACTAATCCTTGCTCACCAGTAGCCCATCGCCTTTAGGTATGTCCACCACTAGAATATCAATGGTCATTTGGAATCTTGGTTCAAAGGCTACTTGAATGTGTACATTATTTAATTATCCAACTACTAGAACCATTATCTTTTCTAATTGTGAAACTATCCTCTTTGAAGGGCTTGGCATCAAACTAAAATTTTGACATATGGATGTAGGCATGATAGTTGTAAATGCTCCAAAATCAATTAAATAATTATGAATATTCTTACCAAATGCTCAGATAGTCAATAAAAAGGGTGAAACTTCTAGATTGCTCTTATATATGGCATTGGTGTTAGATGCTTTCAATTTTTCTATAGATTCTTTCACTTTTTCAATAGATGCCTTCACTATAATGGACCTATAGAGTAGCTTCTTTTGTTTAGTGATCTGTGCTAACTCATGAAGAGTTATATTCACCTTGATATTCTTCATATCCTCAACAATATTGTATCTTACTTTATTTGGTTCTTCCTTGCTCTAGTGTAGATCATTCCCTTTTACAGAGGGTGGATTATTATCTACCTTAGGATTAGGAGGAATCATCATGGTATTTAGAGGATTTGATGTTGTGAGTGGTTTATTTTTCCTTAGATTGTAATCACCTCTCTATAATTGCTAGAAAGCATGAACTTCATCCATCTTGTTCTCTGGCTCATTATCATTTTCACCTGGAAAACAGAATTCATGAGTTTTAAAGAATATGGTAGTGCTTAAATAGATAGGATCTAGATTATGCTCAAGTGGATTATGCATCTGATCTTGTCTAGACATCTCTCTATGAAATATTTCAAATTCTACACAAAATTTTACACACTTGAGCTCACCATGCTCAGAAATATTATGAATTTTTCACCAATTGGGAAGAGTCATATCTACTATGTTGATCTTTGGAATATTTTTAGGCTATTAAATATTGTTTAAAGGTATATTGTATCTTTGGAATCCAACATTATAATTTTTTTTTGGGCTATTTACATTGCCCATCTTCCTTTGCATAGTCAAGAAATAATTACTCAATTTTTGAACCATTTTTTGAATAGAATCTAGTTCTACTTTTATGGAATCCATACTTTATAAAATGATTTTGGGAAGTAAAACCAATTATTTGTGATATAGATAACCATTTCCTATCACATGATTCTTCAAGTATCCAAAATTTGATTATGTTATCTGCATCAATGGAGGTAGTGTGTATAATTGATTATGATTGAATATTAGGACATTGACTTACATGTAAAATTGGGTTTAGTGTTGGAAAGCCATTGTTAAAATTAGGCACTTAAATCATTTGATTATTAAGCCACCTATCTATGGTGATATCCTTTTTTAATGCTAATACCAAAGTGTTAGCCAAAATTGCTCTTCTCAAGAATATAGTAGTGATAGGGTCCAAGCCATTCTTGTACGTTTTTAACACCAATGGTACCTCTGGTTTATATCTTGGGATCAATTAGTTATACATAGTTTTCCATCTTACATTAAAATCATGAATGGGATCATTAGGTTCCCTCTTCATTCTGGTGAACTACTGGTATACCAAACTAGGATTGGTGACCTATCCTAACTACGCAAGAAAATCTACTTGACATTCATGCCAAAAAGTGATGGAATTTTTGTTTAGATTTAAATAAAACTCATAATAAGCATCCATCAAAGTAAAAGGGAATAATATACATGTAACATCTTCATCTAAAATATTCATTAGCCTTAAAGCAGTTATAACTGACTTGATATATTCCTCTATTATCCTTTCTCCTAAAGGAGAAAAGGATAGAAGGTACTTTTCAAGATTTTGAGGTAAATCATGCATGTCTCTTGGGATGGTGATAGCAGATCCAACTAAATAGGGCTATTTTTGAGTTATTATTTGATTAATTCTAGGTATCCTATAATTTGACAAAGGTGAGACTAACTAACCAACCTAGGAATTAAATCTGGTCACGCTCCTAGGTGACTCTAGTGTAACTCTACACAAAGGATAACTACTATTATCATATGTGTTAGCCCTCTTTCTAATTCTAGTTAATTGTTGGTGCAGGTTTTATTCACACCGCAACTATAACGAGGTAGCTTCTAACATTTTAAGATCTCAATGGAGGTAAAATCCACTCTAGGTAATGAGTTACAGTTATATAGTTTATTTTAACCTATTGATGGAATAGTAGGTAGGACATGTAGGCTGTTGAAAAGGTTTTTTTATAGAGGTGTGGTTCGTTATATGGGTACTGAATCTCTATGTGAGTTGGATGGATGGATAGTTGTTCATCTAGAGTGGGTATGTCTAAAAAAAAACTCAAAATATAGGGAAGGGTAAGGCAAAAACAAATCTTATGTGGTTTTTAAGAACTATGCCCTTGGATAGTTTCTAAAAGGACAAGTGCTCTTAGAACCTATGTTTGTTGCTAGCATCAATTACACACATACAATCAAACATAGCTAAGAAGTCTAAGGAGATAAAGGTGCAAAAAATTAACAAGCCTTACACATAGGTTATTCCTTTTAGGGTATATGTTACACACCCTTAATTATGAGATTATGGGTTGGGATAGTGAAGTACTTGAGGTATTTATTACATACACACACATAAAACTACATCCAAGAAAGTACTCATGCACAATCAAATGTATGAATCAATTTGAACTTGACTATCTTAACTAATTTATTATCAATCTTTTAGTAATTGTTGCACACCTAAAAATTAGTACATCAATCATAATAATCAAAAATCTATTCATAGGTTTTGCATACTAAAGATTATTGAAACATATAACTAGTGAAAGTAACAACTAATTACATATAATTAGAATTAAAATAAATAAACACATATGTTGATGATTAAAACTGACAATGTTCTTGTATTCAAAAATTTCTTGACCAAAGTCCAATTTGAATTACAATTCTATATATAAACTTGGGGAAGGGGTCACCTCATCCTCCAAGTTCATGCAAGGTCATTACATGTGATAGTTAAAACGTGATTTCTAACTATGGTATAAAATTATATAAGATTCTGCTTATAGTTATCCATTTAATTTAGCCTTTTTCTAAGCTATGAAATATGTGCATGTGTAAAAATATATAGGTAATTTTTTATAATTATAGCTCAAAATGTATACAAAATTTATAATATGCACCATTTATCAAAACTATACATGCTTCCTTTTATAGGTTGTGATAATAACTTGTTGATAATTTAGATTAACCACCTTCAAATGTAACTCTAACATATACATGAAATACCAAAATCAATTTACCATTATTTTAGAATCAATGGTACTACTATTATCTGTGACTAATCTAAACTATGCACTACATGCTCATCTATGCCTTTTATAGAATTTGGATCTTCACTTTTATATTTGTTTTTTAAGACATGTATATTTATACTCCTTGTATTGATTGAGTCCCAATATTTGTTGATAAATATAGCACAAGTGTCCAAAGATCTAAGTATTCTACCCATAATTCCCTGATAGGTTCCAAAATATGGCATGTGTCAAGACTTAATTGAGTCTAGGATATTTGAAAATTTTATGTTGATCTTGCACCATCGATGCTTATGTGTTATTTTTACATGATTAATTGGATTATAGTGCTTTGACTCATTGAATCCCATTATCTTAACATTCATCACATCTAATTTTGCTTCACTTCATATGTGTGCCACTTGGAAACTACTCAAGACTCTTGAGCTCTATATACTAGGCTCCCTACTTCTTCTCATGGGTTGTTGGATCTATATACTAGGCTCCTATGATGGTGATACTTATCACTCTCATGAAGCTTTGAAATTTCAACTCACTCTCATTTCATTCAATCAAATGGGCCTAAGTAGATGTGCACTATAGGATCTTAATTTGAATCAAAATGGATGCTTTATGAGGTTAAATTTAATGTTTACACAACCATCAAATGATGTCCTTATGACCATCAAATGACATCCACATGATAGTAAAATTTAATCTTGTAATTTTGACATGACACCAATGTTAAATTTTATGTTCACATGATTGTCGAATGACATCCTCATGACCATCAAATGTCATCCACGTGACTATCAAATTTAATATCATTAACTTGACACATGTTATTTCTTCAAGATTTTATACTCCTACAAGCATAAGTAAAAAAAGGCTTATCATAATATTTTAAGTATAAATTACCCTACATGAATATTTTATCCTAAGGTTTTAGTATTAATAAAATATTATTTGGGCCTGGGCTAAAATATTAAATTAAGATTAAAACATAATGAAATGCTATCTATGCAAAGATGCCACTTGGCAATCTCATATTTTTTTTGAGGTAATTATTATGGGAGAATTACCATGGGCTTTTTGTGTGGGGGGAAACTTTTTGGATAAAATGTTCACAATAATTTTTTAGAAGGATCATTTTCATCAAACAAATTATCTGAAGGAATTGGCTAAAGATTAAAAAAAGGCTAAAATAAAAGTCCTGAAGGAATTAGTTGAATGTTAAAAGGCTCAAGACAAATGTCCCAAAGGGTAAGTGGTCACTTGAAAAATGTTTAAAGTTCACTTTCAAAATTTATGAAGGGTTGGTTCAAAAAATTTAAAGGAATTATGTGTTATTGACAAAACTTTTGAAGGGTACGTCAGAGGCAAAGGGTCATTTTAAAAGACCTGATGGAATTCTATCAGGGGAATTATTTTAGACAAAATGTCTAATAATTCTCTTTAAGACCCAATTATCTTAGATAAAATGTCTAAAGGAATTCAATTGGATATGAGAAGGTGTATTGGATAAAATGTCTAAAATAAATGGCAAAGGTTTGAGACAAAAGTCCCAGAGTAAAAGTGTGGGACAAAAGTCCTAAAGGATAGGTGTGAAGGGGATG